>CM057350.1:267485682-268685682 GCA_030015575.1 Agapanthus africanus | reverse complement strand
TGTTAAGCGGTGTTCTAAACACAGTCAACTTCTCCTAATGAGCGCGAAGTCCTTAAAGTCAAAGTTCTAGTTGATTTTAAATTTCTGTGGGTATGCAAGAATGCAGTTTTGTGATTTGTGGGCTACGAAAAAAGGTGAAAAAATACTTTACCGTATCTTGTTTGGTCGTGCCCTTAATATCCGTATTAAGATGCAAATACGCAAATCACTAAAAGAATTCAAGAATTCAATCAATAAAGAAATTCTTTTTCCGTTTAGGCTTAAGCGCTGCAACAAATACGGGTTAGTTCTCTGTGCAATTGGTGGTAAGTTTGTGCGAATAATCCTGCAGAAGATAAAGTATTGGAATGCGTCAGATTTGAGCAAAGGTGCTAGAAAAAGTGTACTGATGTGATTTTGGGTTTAGAAACCCCTTTGAAGTGATTACGGGTATTTGAATGTTCGGTTGCGCGGGTCAAACTACCCGGATCTTTGGCACTATACTTCACTAACGTCTTGGAATTCGAATTTGAAGCTTGCTCCACACGATCGCTGGTCGTAATTCTTTAAAAATCTGAAATGTTGGAAAATACGATATTTAGTGTCAAAAAGCGATATATATGCCCCAATTCCTGCATACACAAAATTGTAAAAATCAAACAACACCACTAAAATACCAACAATGTACTGGAGATCACTCAAAAAGAAAAAAACCAAAAATATCACCAAAAATTCGGCGGCGCCGTATTTTTCAGTGATGTCGCTGGTCTAAGTGAAGAGTTTTGTGCACAAATTTTGGGTGAGTTCTCCAGGAGAGCTTAGTGTTCTTATGGTATACCTTGATTTTTTAGTTCAATAGCAAGGTGATCGCAGGTTGTAGCAACACAGAGAAAAGTTATAAAAAATCGTGTTTTGTTAGTTTGGAAAGAATTGAGTTAAAAAGTTAGTGAGTTAGTACGAACCAGAAATAACAATTCCTAATTACTACCAACTCCCCGGAAACGGCGCCAAAAACTTGTTTGGACTTTACCCGCGCGCGCAAACGTGTATGTTTTGAAAATAGAATCGGTTTTGGAATTGGATGCGCACGCGAGCTCAGACTCGTTTTAAAATTTATAAACCGCAAGTGCACGGCGCGATGTAGTGAGCCGGCAAGTACGGGTCGATCCGCTGGGAATTGTGTATTAGGTTTTGTTGTTTAAGATTCAACAAATAATGAATAAGTTGGTTGTCACAAAAATAGAATATGAAAACAAAGAAAACTAGCAATGAAAGAAATGGCCGTGGCTTTGGCTCGAATTTTTGAATCGCGACGATTCCTTCGACGCTCCCTTACTTATGAGTTGTTCGTCCTTGTGTTGATCCCGACGTGAAGCATGACTTGTCATGGCGGTTGCGGAGCACAAGTCATCAAATTCCGGTATTCGACGCAAACCACGAAATGAGTCCGTTTTGTTCACTTACTGTTTGTATGTCCAAGCGTGAGGTATCAACAATAAGCACAAGGGTTAGCAAGCATACGAAAACATCAAAAACACAAAGTAGTGTTGGAGATAGTGCCCTCAGAGTCAATTATTGGATCACAGGCGCGTGATTGCAATGATTGAGGGAGGACCTATCCCGGTAGGACAGTCTTACTCGAGATGATAGTATGCTATCTGGTTTACCTTTATCATCGTGTACTGCTTTAGGTGACCTGACAGGTCGCTATTACACGTTGGTAGAGCCCCTAGGATTCTTGCTTGACGGCCAGCAGTATGAGGGCGATCATATACGTGGGAGATGGTAGTCTATAAGCACATCCTTAAAAGGTCCCTAGTCGTGGGAGTTTCGAGACAGGGCATCGATTCTCTAAAGTAGACTAGTGTATACAGTCGAGACCCCGACGAGGGGCGGTGGCCGGTCTTACAAGCCACTGGTGTCTGTTGGTTCACCTAAGATATATACAGGTGCTCATTGGGTTATGAGTACACCGGACAGGACTCGCCGGGAACATGCTAGTTGGTCTTATACCTGACCTCAGATAGCAGTTCCCTGGTGACATGTGTGCAGGTTAGTTCATCGACCTGAGGATCGTCATTTGTCTCGTGCGAGTTCCCACTGTACTTTGATTACTACCCTACCACGCTCAAAGGAGTCGTGCAAACAGGTTTTAGTTGGGTACAGTCCCGAGCCACATGGAGGCAGTGAGCGGATCTTCAGGGGTTCGTCTCTCCCGGTATTGGGGGTGAGGTCACGATGTGTCTAGGAGAGCCATTACACAAAGTCCTTGGCCAAGGCAGGAGATTTACTGGTAGGTATTCCAGTAGTATCTCAGGGTGTTCTGGGCTACACTCCGACACGACTTGTACCGCTTTTGGGGGTCTGACTTTTACCAACCCCCTAGGCCCGACATGCGATGCTCATAGACGAACGGACCGGACTGTACGGATATTGTCACTGACAGGCTCAGTAGGGTGTCAGGATGAGTTCGGTCATCGACGTCCCTTTTGGTCAATAGCTGGTGGCCCGTTATGTATTGGCTTATACCTCTGACGTGCTAGTGGTTAAATCCACAGCCATAATATTGACGAGTCTTTAGAGTCCACCACACTTTCAGTTACTCAAGTTTAGGGCAAAACACTGTAGAGGCCGTATGGAGATATGGCATGGTTCGATCAGATACGTGCGGTATTGCACGGATCGTGATCGGACGGATTTTACTAGCCGGCTTTGGCTTAAGCCAGATCCTAGTATTAGAGAGTGTAGATTTTGTCTCTTTGCATTTGTGTTCAGTGAGAATACAAAAGCGGGCATGTATATACAGTAGCGGGATTTTCCTGTAATTTATTACGGGACCAGTTTTCTGGAGTTACCAGTTTGCATTCCGTTCCGGCCGGTTTTCCTCTGTTCTTTCCCGGCCGGACTTTTCCGATGGAGGGAGTTATTTGCAAGTTTGCAAATAACTTTTGAGGAGGGGGTTTCTTGCATATGGATTGATTATGAAAGCATCTTTTGATACCATTCTTTTCTATCATCATTTCTTGCTTTTGTGAGATTAGAAAGGATTTGAGGTTGATTTGAGTTTTGTTATCATGATGTTTGGATGTAGTCACCCCTTCACCTTTTACTACCATCACCTCCCTCTTGCATTATACTTTCACTCCACCACCATTCCTCACTTGGGCAAGGGCCGGCCACTTCATTGCGGGAGAATGAGAGAGTTTCATTTTTGGAGTGTGGCATTTTTGATCTCATTTCATACTAGGAAAAATGCAAGCACCATTTTTCTTATCTTGATTCCTCCATCATCTTCAAAGGCAACAAAAACCCCAAAAGAGACATAGTCTTCTACATTAGCCTACAGCAAATCTTGGGCATGTCGACTTGCCAGCTTCATGCCCGAGTTGCCTCGGTATAGAGGCGGGAGCCCGTAAAAGATGCAGACGATGTGGTGCCTTTCCGGCAAGGAGGCGACGACCGGAGTTTCCGCGGGAGATCGGGACGACGACAAGAAGACCGGAGGACTCGGATCACTCGGTATATCTCTTCCCTATCTTGTAGTTAGCTAGGACTAGTTAATGGTTCGATCCGGGTGTTCAGTGCACGGTGGTGCCGATTTGCTAGTTTGCAAAAATTAAAGTTTATCACCGCTTCCGCATTTGGCCGTCGGATTGACGGCCAGGGCGCCGCCGTGCACTTACAGTGGTATCAGAGCCTCACCATTAACTTAGTCTAGCTTTGCCTAATGTGTTTTACGTTTCCGATCGAACAAAATCCCGAAACCGCGTTTTCAAGCACTATCAGTTTCTGTCGAAATTTTTTGGAGTCCAAAAATTTTTCAGGTTGTCTCAGAATGATGTGCAGGGAGTTCTAAGAACACTGGAAAAATTTTATGACCCGATCCCTCCGTACGACCGCGGAACCGCGGCCATAACCACTCTTTGGCTGCGGTTCCGCCGCAGAAATGTGGGTTCATGTCATCATTTCTTTGCAGTGGGCTTGTGGGCTGAAAATAGGGGTTTTGGTACACTTTGTTTGGGCCCAGATTTTCTTGATGTGCTACAGTAGTACTTTGGGGCCTACTAGTTAAATTTTGATCGATCGGATATTTTAAACACATTATTTCACAGTATTTACATTATATCTGCGACCGTGAATGTCACTCGATCGGTAAATCCAATCTGACTGCTATAGCCCGGTTGGACGGATTTGCGAACGTGACATTCACGTTGATGTTTTATGTTTTTGCTGTGATGTTGCGGATCGGTCGTGGGGGATAGCCTGGATGCAATGCTAGTACTGTTTTTGTTGTATTATGTACATTTGATATTGCGGGGCGAGCGTCCGACATGTGGACTGCCGTCACTGCCTGTTTGTATTATTATTTTGGGGCACGGCCAGGTTGCGGTCGATGTACCCGTTGTATGTATATTTCACTTTCTGTACTAGGATTGCCCCGCGGAGGGGTGCACGGATAGCCGGGTTCTAGAGGGCAACAAGCCCGCATCTCATGGCATTGAGACGGAGGGGGCTTCACTCTAGAATTGGCGGGCTGTTCGCCGCACTCGTAGGGGGTACAGGTTGACCCAGGAGGGGTGCCCAAGTTACCGGATTCCGTGAAGTGCTGGGTGGTCCATTCACATTGCTGATGGGGGCTGCCTAGCTTCAGGTTTTGGCGGGCAACTTGCCGCACCCGTAGGGGTCTAGGTTTTCATTGCACAGGCTATCCACACGACCAGGGGAACGTCGGGTTTTAGTAGTGGCTCTGTGAAACCCGGGGATCCCAGATATCTGTATTGTTCTGTGATGCTGTACATTTCTGTGATGTTGCATTTTATCACGTCTTGAGCGAATATAATATATTGGTATATATATTAGTAGATGTTGTATATGTTTTGCATCCGCGCTAGTCCAGTCCCCGCTCTGTCGTTAGTTAGCTAACCTAACGGGTAATGACGGGACCCAGTGGCGAATGCGGATGGCATATACGTACATCAGTATATTTTCGTTCTTTGTGGTGTGATCAATTGATGGGACTGCGTTGATTCGGATCAATGCAAGTTAAAAACAAACCTAATCTGATGTTGTTGGAACACTTTTCAAAAAGCAGTTATTGCAAGGACGTTCTCTTTTGTTTTGCACCGTGGTATTCAGTTGGAATATCCTGCACCTCAGTCGACGAGGCAAGGGCCGAGATCCCTTCACCGGGAGTGACCCCTTGAACAAAAAGTTTGCGTCAGGGCAATGCCTTCACTATAGCCGATTGCTTTTGCTTTGCATCGTGGTATTCAGTTGGAATATCCTGCACCTCATTCTACGGGGAAAGAGCCGAGATCCCTTCACCGGGAGTGACCTCTTTAGCAATGGTTTTCGTCACTATATTTTTCTAAAAAGCTATCCATTCCTTCAACGATATCAAGTTCATTACGTTAAAGGTTTTCGCCAGAAACCATTCGTAGCCCTCCATCATTTCAGTTAAATATTCGGTAGTATTCAAACTATGTATTTTGACCTCACACCAAGGCATAGTGTTTGGTAGCTGCCGGGTATTTATCTGTTGCATAGATAGATGCGTTGGTTTAGGACAGTCGTACTACTATTTTGGCCTACGTCAAGGGTATGTACGGGTGGGTCCAAATTAACCTGGACAATGATGGGTAGAACTTGACATGTGACTTAAGAGCATGGGGTAAAAATCCACATCGGGAGTTTCAAAAGAACTGAAACTTGCCAGATATGCGCATACCTTCTGGGGTGTGATAGCGTGAGCGGATTCCGTCACGTTATCATGCGATGATAGTTGGATCCCGATTCCCACTGATGAGTTGGTTTACTCCTCGGGTGATCCCGGCTAATTCTTATTTCAGGTTTAGGGAAGAATTTGACGTTACAGTGGGAGGTTTCCAGATTAGATAAAGTGATACCCATTCTGATCTAGGTTAGAGTGCACGCTGAGTGTTTCTTTTCTCTCTCTCTTTGGCAGCGACCATTGACCCGACCCTAGACTATGACTCAGTGACCAAGTTGACCGAACCTTCCTTAACACTGGCTTTTGGATTGTCAGAGTTGCAAACCTTATTGCCACTCCTACTTTTACCCTTTTTCTCCAGGACACCCCGTATTAGTACAAACGTCCACTTCCATTGGACAAAACCGTCGTATGGTTATATACGAACTCGAAGGAATTTATTCGAGGATGGTTTCAGGTTCTGGAGGAAACGGATATGATTATTCAGTTGTCTTTTCCTTTTACCTTCTCTCGAGTTGTGGGTACTCCTTGGTTTAGGAGTTAGTACACCTATTACGCAAATTGGATAGTCTTCTTCCAGACCTTAGGCTGGTGCCGACCGGTAGGGAATGAAGAAAACCAATTAGCCTAACGATGGTATACAGAAGGTATTAAGTTAAGACAAAGCAAGGGATTAGTAAGAGGGCAAAGTAAACTGCGACTGCTATTTACGACCAAACCAGGTATTTCATTACCACTCCCACTTCACCTTTGTATTTCTCCAGAACACTCCGTATCACTACGAAGATCCACAGTTTATTGGATAATCCATCGTATGGTTATATACGAACTCGAAAGGAACTTGTTCCAGTTCGGGGATGGATTCTGGTTCAGGAGAAATGGGAATAAGGTTTATTCGGTTGTCTTTTATCTTCACCTTCTCTCGCATTGCGAGTGCTCCTAGGATTAGGACAGTACACCCATTATGCTTATTGGATAGTCTTCTTCCAAACCATAGGCTGGTGCCGAACGGTAGGGAAGGAAGAAAACCACTTGGCCTAAAGGGGTGTGCAGAAGGTAATGACTAAAGACATATAAAGGGATCTGGAGAGGTGGCAAAGAATTATACGGTTACAGTCGTGAATCTGGAAGAGGCATTACTAGGAATACCGGGATACCCCATCGAAACATTTCAATATTTCAGTTTCACTGTGTACTGTTAAAGGAAAACTAATTTCCCAATCAATCCTTACTCCAGGGTATGTATTTACCAGGTATGATCCTCACATCTGTATGGTTTTATAGATGATGAGTGGGAGTAAGTTATTGGGAATTGGGTGATCATCCTCATTATATCGGGATTCGTTGTAATCGGTGATATTTGAGGAAGTCACCTGGACTGTTTGCCGGTCGGCAAATATTTGGTTTTGAATATCCGCTGTCGTGCACCAATTTCAAATTGATATATCTGTACGTCTATTTTCATAGAGTGAGATATACCTTTTTGAAATTATGTCTATGACATTTACCTATATCAGTTGATGGTTAGGTAAGGAGAATCAAACAGCGGTGTAATTCTTCTTAACCATAAGTACAATTTTCAACCTACGACACGCAGTGAATGAGTTATCAGACTCAAGAGACTTATACAAAGTATTGTATGTTGTCCAGGGTCCATCAGGACAGAGGGGTTGGTCCTCGTACTATATTCGGTTTACTTATGACTTCTCTAGTTTTTAGACAGGTGTTTCGTGGAAACACAGGGTCCGAATTTTGAGAAGTTATAGGTATTTGAATAAAGTAGAGAACCAGGTATTGCAAGTATCGGGATTCTTCAAAGTGATCGAAGATGTAGATACTTGTGTATGGTATTCAGTTGATAGTAGTGATTATGAGAACTTGTTTCTGCTTCAGGTTACTCATAATTGGAAGCATTCCTAAGTTGAGTAATGCTGATCGGCCTCCTTCCATTTAGTTTACATGCAATGGGGACAGTTGCATGATTTGAATCAGGTTCAATTAAATCAGTGCCTCTGTTTCTATATTGGATATAGAACAGTTCATATCTTAACGATGTTAAGGTACGGGGAGTTGTCCGGTTTATGCTTAAAACCAGACTCTAGATAACTCAAGTCACGTTTCTGTAATGGCTGTTTGTGGGTTGACCCAGGCTATGGCGAGGGTTGACTTTCTACCATAAGGAAGATCAATAGTGATATTGTTCTTGACTCGCCACAATTTTAAAAGAAATGGATTTTTTCAGAAAACAGTAGTGGGAGTATGGTAGAACTGGAAGTGATTCCAGAACCGCAAACGATTACTGAAGATTTTATAAGAACCTAAAGATTCAATCTGATTTGACATTCCATTGGCCACTCCGCAGATAAAGGGGGTAACCTCAGGCACCCGAGAGGTACTTCGGTATGCTCAAGGACGGTGGCAGGGAGGTTCTGGTTTACCCAGATTTGCCATTGCTGTTGTTTCAGACTGTGAGACCCGGCGGGAGGATGAGTATAGTGTCGTTCTAAACTAGTTTTAGAAGTGTACGTCTATATGACTCTGCCAGAGGGTTGTCGTAGTCAGTGGGAGCAGCGGAAGCATTGGTGGACAAGTGGCTTATGTCTATTTATAGACTAAAACAGATATAGCGGAGATAGATCATCTATTTCTGATGTGACAGTCATAGGTTTGACTTCATCAGAATAGGGGATGGATCTGTTGAGAAGGTAGTAGGGTGTGATATCCTGATATTGGATGACATACACAGAGTAGGAAAGGAAACTCCTATACTACGATCGGTTATTCTTTGGTCGTCACACAGTGTTTTCTTCACATGGGATTTGGACATTATATCTGACATACTGGTTACTGGATCTATGATTTTAGGTCTAGATTTGGGTGGTTTCCCGATCTGGGTACTTAGACAGCATTCTAAGAGTATTTAGAATGGACGAATCCTGGCACGGTAGTATACCTGCCGGTGATGGAGTCACCCTCTCTAAAGGTGTCTTATAGACTAAAGGGGAGAGGGATGTGCATGATTGACAGATCACTTGCTTAGACAATTGAGTCAATCATGAGATTTCAAGTACCACACCAGATGTTGTTCTTGCAGTAGATGCAATAAGTTGATATTGATCCAATCCTGGAGAAACAATCGGAAGCAGTTTTAGAACATAAGTTAATGTTCTAGGGAATTGATAACGGCAGCCTCCTTTAGGAGATGGTTATCATTCCAGGCTTCCAAGGTGAAATGGACGACAAGGACGTTGTCAGAGTTATAGTTTTTCCCTCTGACGAGGGGCAGTATTTTGGACAGGTGATCCAAGGCAATACTGAGGGAGGCATGGCGCAGGATACTGATTAAGTTCAGTTGTTGATACAGTCTAAGAAGTTTGGATTTGGAGTTCATTTATGAGCTAAGTCCCATCAGACATCCAGACACATTCTAAGACAGGTACTGCTCATTTCGGGAGATGGCTTTCTCCGCGAACTTGAGATATAGAGAGACATAGATAAAACATCAAAGCGGATCCACTCACTGAGGCTATTCCTCGAACGCGATAGTTTCGCAAACAGGCTTTGCGAGACTGACTAATAGAGGAGTTGGATGTTCGGTATCACACGGGCTGTGAGTATGCGACATCGCAATAATTAGCCTTGAGTGCAAGTGGGAGATTGTTGGAGATAGTGCCCTCAGAGTCAATTATTGGATCACAGGTGCGTGATTGCAATGATTGAGGGAGGACCTATCCCGGTAGGATAGTCTTACTCGAGATGATAGTATGCTATCTGGTTTACCTTTATCATCGTGTACTGCTTTAGGTGACCTGACAGGTCGCTATTACACGTTGGTAGAGCCCCTAGGATTCTTGCTTGACGGCCAGCAGTATGAGGGCGATCATATACGTGGGAGCTGGTAGTCTATAAGCACATCCTTAAAAGGTCCCTAGTCGTGGGAGTTTCGAGACAGGGCATCGATTCTCCAGAGTAGACTAGTGTATACAGTCGAGACCCCGACGAGGGGCGGTGGCCGGTCTCACAAGCCACTGGTGTCAGTTGGTTCAACTAAGATGTATACAGGTGCTCATTGGGTTATGAGTACACCGGACAGGACTCGCCGGGAACATGCTAGTTGGTCTTTTACCTGACCTCAGATAGCAGTTCCCTGGTAACATGTGTGCAGGTTAGTTCATCGACCTGAGGATCGTCATTTGTCTCGTGTGAGTTCCCACTGTACTTTGATTACTACCCTACCACGCTCAAAGGAGTCGTGCAAACAGGTTTTAGTTGGGTACAGTCCCGAGCCACATGGAGGCAGTGAGCGGATCTTCAGGGGTTCGTCTCTCCCGGTATTGGGGGTGAGGTCACGCTGTGTCTAGGAGAGCCATTACACAAAGTCCTTAGCCAAGGCAGGAGATTTACTGGTAGGTATTCCAGTAGTATCTCAGGTTGTTCTGGGCTACACTCCGACACGACTTGTACCGCTTTTGGGGGTCTGACTTTTACCAACCCCCTAGGCCCGACATGTGATGCTCATAGACGAACGGACCGGACTGTATGGATATTGTCACTGACAGGCTCAGTAGGGTGTCAGGATGAGTTCGCTCATCGACGTCCCTTTTGGTCAATAGCTGGTGGCCCATTATGTATTGGCTTATACCTCTGACGTGCTAATGGTTAAATCCACAGCCATAGTATTGACGAGTCTTTAGAGTCCACCACACTTTCAGTTACTCAAGTTTCGGACGAAACGCTGTAGAGGCCGTATGGAGATATGGCATGGTTCGATCAGATACGTGCGGTATTGCACGGATCGTGATCGGACGGATTTTACTAGCCGGCTTTGGCTTAAGCCAGATCCTAGTATTAGAGAGTGTAGATTTTGTCTCTTTGCATTTTTGTTCAGTGGGAATACAAAAGCGGACATGTATATACAGTAGCGGGGTTTTCCTGTAGTTTATTACGGGACCAGTTTTCTGGAGTTGCCAGTTTGCATTCCGTTCCGGCCGGTTTTCCTTTGTTCTTTCCCGGCCGGACTTTTCCGATGGAGGGGGTTATTTGCAAGTTTGCAAATAACTTTTGAGGAGGGGGTTTCTTGCATATGGATTGATTATGAAAGCATCTTTTGATACCATTCTTTTCTATCATCATTTCTTGCTTTTGTGAGATTAGAAAGGATTTGAGGTTGATTTGAGTTTTGTTATCATGATGTTTGGATGTAGTCACCCCTTCACCTTTTACTACCATCACCTCCCTCTTGCATTATACTTTCACTCCACCACCATTCCTCACTTGGGCAAGGGCTGGCCACTTCATTGAGGGAGAATGAGAGAGTTTCATTTTTGGAGTGTGGCATTTTTGATCTCATTTCATGCTAGGAAAAATGCAAGCACCATTTTTCTTATCTTGATTCCTCCATCATCTTCAAAGGCAACAGAAACCCCAAAAGAGACATAGTCTTCTACAATAGCCTACAGCAAATCTTGGGCATGTCGACTTGCCAGCTTCATGCCCGAGTTGCCTCGGTATAGAGGCAGGAGCCCGTAAAAGATGCAGACAATGTGGTGCCTTTCCGGCAATGAGGCGACCACCGGAGTTTCCGCGGGAGATCGGGACGACGACAAGAAGACCGGAGGACTCCGATCACTCGGTATATCTCTTCCCTATCTTGTAGTTAGCTAGGACTAGTTAATGGTTCGATCCGGGTGTTCAGTGCGCGGTGGTGCCGGTTTGCTAGTTTGCAAAAATTAAAGTTTATCACCGCTTCCGCATTTGGCCGTCGGATTGACGGCCGGGGCGCCGCCGTGCACTTACAATTAGCGAGTGAGAGAAAATAGTTTTAGTGTTAATTTTGCTAAGGGTTTATGATAGTAACGGGTAAATTAAAACCGAGGGTTTGTCAAGCACTTGTCACAAAATACCGTATCTAAACTTAGCAAATTTAACACCAAATTGATTTTAACTTAAACATTTGTGAAATGGGGAAAGGGAGTGAGTATGGTATATGAAGAGGTTACAAAGTAACCATGGTTTCAAAATACCATATCTCATCAATACATAAACAATCTTTTAGTTAGAATCATGTTAAGAAAATTAAATATAAACAGGAGGAAGAGGAAGGCAAGGCCTTTCATCTCAATACCTCACCATCACCATAACCAAAGAAAGATTAGTTACACATAATGAAAAGAAAAGCAAGTAAAGAAAAGAAACAAGTAAAAAAAAACAATAACAAGATTATTAACACTTGAAGAAGTTTAAGTACAAGATATTGGTAGCTTGTTCAACCTCCATAATGAAGCTCTCAAAAGAAAGCTTCAGGAGAGAAGAAGAAGAAGAAACCAAGTTAAAGCCCACTCAACTCTTAAGCTTAAACCAAAAACTAAAACAAAACTATAGAATATATGCACACCTATCTTTCTAATCTATTCTGGTATTTATAGGCATCAAAATAGAATAAACAAACAATATATATGGGATGATGTGATGCCTATAATGTGCCAGAAGAAAAATGGGTGGAAAAGGAGCAAAGGGGCGGTGTCGCCGAAATTATTGGGGGGGCCGCCGGTTTTGTTGTGGTGAAAGTGGCTCGTTTTGGCATGGTGAACTCGAGTTCTCTCCAACATGATCCTGATGCTGCTTGATTTATGTATAAACTCATGTTTACTACTCAGGGATTTTGGAGGGAAACATGATGCTACATATCACATCAAAACTTTTAGCATTTAACTCATGTCATCATCTCACATGTGACCACTTGCATAAATTGTACAAAGGCAGCCCCTATATGGTCTTTGTTCCAAAAGAGCTAGTGCACACTTGTATTGTGTTGGACCAAAATTGTGTGCACACATTTATTGCAAAAGAGCTCTTGAATATCGTCGGTTTTTTGTTTTGATTGCAGTGTCGGCTCCCAAACGCTATATCTGTGATAATGAGTGTGTTTCCAGCGTTTTATTATGAATACATGTAATCTGTAATTACTGAGTAGACACTGATTAATAATACCGATATATAACAAAATTGATAATAAATGAGAGGTATTAAAATGCAGTTTTCAGAGATGAACAGTACGCTTATGCCATCCGCATTCGCCACGGGGCCCCGTCATGCACCGTTAGGTTACTTAACTACCGGCAGAGCGGGGGCTGGACTAGAGAGGGTGTAAAACATAAGCAATGTTTATTATATATCATATATATAATATATATTCGTCTCATGCAGTTATATGATCAACATCACAGAATCAAGCAGCAGAAGCAACATATGAAATATTGGATATACTAGGATGTCCGTGTTTTAAATTTAGTCAATAATGTAAAACACGGATTCCACAGTCATGATGAATAGCCAAACTGTAACGTTTCAGAAATCGTTTAGGCGAATTTTCCGTTAATCGGTAAATAAATTGTGTTTTCCGTAAAAACCGAAATATAATAATTTTTCAATATATTCGTAAATGCACCTAATTTAATTAGGAAATTGCTAGTATGCGGTATTTATTTAGTCACTTATAATTATTAGTTCACTTGAATATTTTTCTCTAAGTAAAATATTATAACAAGCTTTTACTTATACACTGAATTAGTGGTAATTACAAATTGGAATGGGTTAAATATACAAGTGTGAACCATGCCAACTTAATTACAAATTTGTATATTGTTTTCTTCTTCTCAAAATATCCTTTGGGTTCTAGATTTTTCAAGGGTTAAAGGAAATTAGAAAAGAAAATGATTTTTGAGGTGGCTTGATGTGAGGTGCATTAATTAAGCTTTAATGGTGATTTTAGTCTAGATTTTTCCACACACACCCACAACAATTCCCCTCCCCTTCATTTGGCTGAGCCCTCCCCTTGGAAGCCCCAAAGTTTTTCCCCACTTCATTCCCACTTCTAAAAGATCCAAAATTCATCAAAAATCAACAAAAAAATTCCCACAAACTCTAAAAAAAATACTTACCCATTATTCATTATCCTAATCTAGCTTGGTTCAAGAAGAAAGTTAGCATATTTGGAGGCTATTTTAGGAGTCAATTTGCAAGTTTAAGAATCAAGTTGTGAGGTATAAAATCCTGACTCTATGTTTTAGTTGTTGTTGAAATACTTTAATCTAGTTTATTAGATGTTTAAATATGGTTTTAATTAGCAAGTTTAGAAATTCAAGAGAGGGTTATGAAGATCAAGTTAGGATTTTGATTATTAGTTATGGTTAATTGAGTTGTTTAACATGTTTAGACATGGAAAACCTAATCTAGTTGTGAGATTGTAAATTGTTATTTTCCTAATTGTCAAATTAAGCTTGATTCCAAATTAACTTTTACTAAATCTAAAAAGGGTGAGATTAAAATTTTAGTAAGGGTTTGTGTGGCTTAATTAAACTATTATGTAATGATTGTGGCCACTAGAATTGTTTAAACTTCTAGATTTGTACTAAAATGATTAAAAGATGCTTACTAGGTTTTCGGTAAAATTGGACGTGGGTTCTAATGGACGTTGTGATGATATATATTGACTTCCACGATATATATTGTGTTGTGAATGAACGATTGGTACGATTGGGTTTTAGGCTTGGTTTTCACGAATAGCGACCCTAGTTAGGGTTTTGGCTATGTTTTCCGGTATTGGGATTCTTGGTTTTGAGAATTGATATTGTATTGGGTCGTTGGACGTTTGTATGTCAACGACGAGAGTTGTTTCGTTGTTTTTGCATGCGTAGGCTATAGGTTCTAACCTATGAGCGCACCGTGTGCCGTATCGGTTTTCGGACTTGGTTTTCATAACATTGCGATATGTGTTGATTTGTAAGTACCCTCGCGTGGATTCCAAGACGACGAAGCACATCGACTACGCCTGTACGAGGCGTTCCACAGGTGAGTAGATTTAGATCTACGGGGGAAGTCGGGTGGATGGCTTATAGAACCCCCGCAAATTATGAATGGAAACCGATATATATATATATATAATACAATCGGGGAAACCTATATTAGAAAACTATATGTATGGTTAAAAAGATTGTTAGAGGTGATGTGAATGATTGAATATATATATCGAAATATGAGAGGAAAGCTATAGGGACATAACTCTTGGACATTATATGATAGAAATGATATCTCGAATTGATATACAAGGATATGAAAAGTGAATGTGAATCACGATGTATAGATATGTAGTTGCATGAGATTAAGCATGAGATTTAGAGTAGCTATAACGTTTTAGAAATCGTTTTGCGAATTTTCAGTTTTTAGGGTAAATTAGTCGGTGTTTTCCGTTTTAACCCGATTGTGTCAAATTTCTGAATAGACTTGACGGCACCTAGTTTAGCTAGAATGAAACTAGTACGCGAGCTTTGGGGGTCAATTGAAAGTTTTGGTTCACATAGAATTTTTCCCTAATTAAATATTATTTTAATACTTTATTTGTGCACTTATTTAGTGGTAATTACAAATTTTCTTGAGTTAATTACTACTAAAATAAATTTATGGTAAGTTAATCACTAGTTTATGCTAGAAACTTCTCTTCCCAAAATATCTTGTTAATTGGGTAACTAAATTGAATTTTTAAAGAAAAGAATAAAGATGACATTAAGGATTTTTGTTTTAATATGCAATTATTGCTATTTTTCTTTTAGATTTTTCTACAAAATTCCACAAACCCTAGCTTCCTTAGCGTTGGCCGAAACCTTCATGCTTGCTGCCCTCTCTTCTCTTTTGCTCCATTTCATCATTTCAAAGCTTCACAAATTCATCAAAAATCCTAAATTTATCACACAAACTCAAAAATAAATCAATACCCATTATTATTCTTCACTAAACAATCTAGGATCTTAATTCAAGTGAGGATTTTTGGGAGGCTAATCTTTGGATTTTCTTGTTACAAGTTGTGTTTCTTTGAAGGTATAAATCCAAACCCTAAACTCTAATTGTTGCTTAATACTTCAAACTAGCTTAATTAGATGTTAATTTAAAGCTTTTAATTTCATATTTAGAAATTCTAGTACGGTTTTTTGTAATCAAATTACGGTTTTGATTAGTGAAATGATTAGTTGATAATTTTAAACAAATGAAAACTAAACCAAGTTGCCATTTTGTTAATTGATATTTTCCTAACTGGATAATTAGCTTAATTACAAACTAGACTTTTACTAAATCCTAATTAAGTGAGTTTAAAATTTTAGTAAAGGTATGAATGGTTTAATCTTGCTATATTGTGATGTTTGTAAATTCTAGTTTTGGCAAAAACTGGTAGTTTTGTACTAAAATGATATATGTTGCTTACTTGATTTCGGTAAGTTTTGGCGTGGGTTTATTTCTGTTAAGTCACGTGAGCGACCCGGCCATCGAAACGCGGCCAAAATGCGGAACAAAAATTTCTGAAACCGGCGCTACCGCTACCCGAATCCCGGATCGACCTTAAACCCTAAACTAGCAAACAAACTAAGAGTTAGAATCATTATACCGAGTTGATCTGTATCCTTCGGTCTTCATTCCAAGCTCCTAGCGGTTCTTTGATGTGGTTTGGTTGCCGGTCTTCCTTCATCACCGATGATCCACCCGAGGAAAACGGCATAAGCTCCAGCTCGAAGAATGAGGCAACCGACGCTCCAAAGTTGCTAACGATGGAGAGTCGAGGTGTAGTGGTGTGTCACTATATTTTCTCTCATGCTCATTTGCTCATGAGACCAAAAATAGAAGAAGAATGGAGGTGATGAAGACTTGGCATGAACTAAAGAAATTGGCTAAGTTATTTTTGAAGCATGAGAGAGTGAGAGAGAGAGAGAGCTAATGTGTCATGTAAGAAAAAAACAAATGAAAATCAACCCCCACCCATAAGTGGGCGGCCCCCGCTCTCTCTCTCCCATCAAAAAAATCATTTCCAATTAATCAAATAAACAATGCAAACCATGCTTTGCTACATGCCTCACAACATGCACAAAACCATGCTTTGACCATGTTCATGCCATGTCACCCCTCCACCTCATTTCCCAAAAGATTTTCAATAAAGAAAATCAATAATGAGGTTGCACCTTCTAGAATCTATTCCGTATAAAATACGGAATACTTCCCGGTACATGTATCGAAATACATGTACGCGTATTCGTACCAAAATACGAATAGCCGAGAGAGAAAATGAATAGTGAACAATAATACTAGAATACATATATATAAATACATATGTAAATTATTAAATCAAAACCTGATTTAATAATCCGGCTTAATCATAAGACGCTAGTATTATCAACCGTCCGATTAAAGTCTGCGCAGCAAGTGCACATATTTAATCGAACACCTGTATGTATCAACATACACCATGCACACCATATCGCCTGAACCGTGAAAACCCTCTGTGTGGGACTCTAATGTCTCGTCAATACGCTGGCAGTGGGTTTAACCAGAAGCACGTCAGCGGCACTAGCTGTACGTAACGGCTACCTAGGTATTGATCGAAAGGGAGGACGACGAGCAAACTCATCCTGAACCCCTACTGAGCCTATCAGTGACAATATTCGTACAGTCCGGTTTGTTCGTCTAAGTGTATCACATATCGAGTCTAGGGGGCTGGATAAAGTCAGACCCCTAATAACACGATATTTAGTGTCGGCATGTAACCCATCACCACCTGAGAAACTATCGATCCTGGATCGGTAATTCTCGTTCACCATGGCCATGGATTTCTGGTGATGGCCACCCGTACACAATGCAACATCAACCCCCAATATCGGGAGAGACGAATCCCTGACGATCCGATCACTGCCTCCATGTGGCTCGGGACTGTACCCAACTAAAACCTGTTTGCACGACTCCTTTGAGCCGTAGTAGGGTAGTAATCAAAGCACAGTGGGAACTCACACGAGACAAATGACGATCTCAGGTCGACGGACTAACCTGTACACATGTCACCTCGGAACTGCTATCTGACAATAGGTATGATACCAACTAGCAGGTTACCGGCGAGTCTGTCCAGTGTACTCATAACCCAATGAGCATCTGCATACTATCTTAGGTGAACAAACTAACACCAATGTCTTGTGAGACCTGGCCACCGCCCCTCGTCGGGGTCTCGATCAGTATATACTAGTCTACACTGGAGTATCGATGCCCGGTCTCGATACTCCTACGACTAGGGACATTTAAGGATGTGCTTATAGACCCCAGCTCCCACATATATGATCGCCATCATAATGCTGGCAGTCAAGCAAAAATCCTATGGGCTCTATCAACATGATGATAAAGAAGAACCAGATAGCATACTATCATCTTGAGTAAGACTGTTTTATCGGTATAGGTCCTGCCTCAATCTTCATAATCATTTGTCCGCGACTATAATAATTGCGTTGAGGGCACTATAACCAACAATCTCCCACTTGCACGTAAGGCCAATTATTGGGATGTCGCATACTCACAGCCCGTGTGATACCGAACACCCAACTTCACTACTAACCAGTTTTGCAAATCCCGTTTACGAAAATGATTGCGTTCGAGAAAGCCTCAGTGAGTGGATCCGCTCCAATGTTTCTTTCTGTATCTCTCTATATCTCAACTTCGCGGAGAAGACTATCTCCCGAAATGAGTAATACCTGTCTTAGAATTTGTCTGGATATCTGATGGGACACAGTTCATAAAAGAACTCCAATTCCAGCAAACTTCTTAGACTGTATCGTCCACTGAATTTAATCAGTATTCTGCGCCAAGCCTTTCCTCGGTATCCGCTTGGACCACCTGTCCAACATATTGTCCCTCAAAAGATGAAAAAACTATAACTTTGACAGTCACTATGTCATCCTGGTCACCTTGGAAGCCTGAAATGATAACCGTCTCCTGAAGGAGGCTGCCGTAATCATTTTCCTAGAACATTCACTTATGTTCAATAACTGCTTCCCAATATTTCTCCAGGATTGGATTAATATATCTGCATATTGCATCTAGTGCAAACGTAATATCTGGTGTGGGACTTGACATTTCATGATTAACTCAATTGCCTAAGCAAGTGATATGTTAATCATGCAGACCCCTCTCTCCTTTAGTCTGTAAGACACCTTTAGAGAGGGTGACTCCATCACCTGCAGGTAGACCACCATGCCAGGATTCGTCCATTCTAAAATACCTTTAGAATAATGTCAAAATACCCAGATTATGATACTTCCCAAATCTAGACCTAAAACCATAGATCTAGTAATCAGAAAACCTGATATTATATCCATATCCTATGTGGAGAAACAAGTTTGTGACAACCACAGTATAACCGATCGTAGTATAGGAATAACTCTTCCTATAAGTGCATGCCATCCCAATATCTGGACATCACTCTCTACTACCTTCTTGCCAAATCCATCTCCTATTCTGATGAGGTCAAAACCTATGACTGTCACATCAAAATGTAACGTTTTAAAAATAATTAAATAAATAATTAAATAAATAAAATTGTTTAAGTGAATTTTATGATTTTCGGTAAAGCAAAATGTATTTTTCGAAAAATCAAACCGCAATTGTTTTTCATTATAAATTCAAAAATACCTATTTAATTATGTAATTACTAGTAAATGGTGTTTATTTAGCCACTTATAAATTTTTAGTTTAATAAAATATTTTTCCTAAATTAATTATTTTAAATATTAACATAAACTTTATTTTTTCACTAAATTAGTATAAATTACAATTTTGAATGGTTTTAATTTGTAAAAATGAACCATGGCATATTATAATTTAGTGTGTATCATGCAAAATTTATTTGCAAAATTTTTGAAAATTCTAGAGTTTTCTTGAGTTGTGTTAGAAATGAAATAAAAGAAATTGATTAAAATGTTGAAATGACATAAAGAGGTGGATATTTGTGGGGAACTTTCTACATCATTCTCACTCTTTTCTCTCTCTCCCTCTCCTCCCCAATGTGGCCGGCCTCCTCACCCCATGGCTGCCCCCAAAAAAATTCCCCACTTCACTTGCATTTAAAATCATCAAATTCCATCAAAAAATTCCAAAATAAACCCCAAAATCCATATTTAATCTTTACCCAATATTCTTTAACCTTTTGGGCATGGATCTTGGAGATGAAAACCATTATTTTGGAGGCTTATTTCATGCTTAGGTTTCATGTCATGAAGGTATAAATCTCATTCTTTTGTTTATTTTTTATTTAATGTTTCATTCTAGCATAATTATAATTAATAAATTAATTCTATTTCCAAGTTTTAAAAATTCAAGTTAGGGTGGTAAAATCAAGTTATGATTTTTATTAATTAATTAGGCTTATAATAACTAGTTTATCAATTTTAGAATAAGAAAATCTTGTATGGTTGTTGAATTGTAATTTGCTCAATCAAATTGTTAATTCAAGCGATTTTATTGCAAACTAGATTTATGAATAATATATTTATTAGTGAGATAAATTTACAACTAATGTTTATAACACTAGAGTGTGATTTTTAAGAGAATTTTAACTTGTTGGTGGAATGAAAAACTCAATTTAGTTACTAGTTTTATTGATAGTGGATAAATTATGATGAAAATTGCTATTTTGCTAACTAGTTCTTGGAAATGCTTAATTAATTGAGAGTAAAAATTTAAATTATAGTTTTATTATATCATTATCATCATAAATTTTAGTTTAAGACATTAATTTATGCAAAATCACGTTTTGCGGTGGAATTGTGGTATTTTGCTTGAAAAATGTTAAAATTGTTAAAAGTTGCAAACTTGAAATTTCAAATAAATGCAAAATTGTGTAATAAAAATATAGTAATGGTTTGTATAGTCTAGTAATGCTATTTAATGAGTTTTATGACCATTAGTTTCATTTAAATGTCAAGTTTTGATGAAAAACGGTATACTCGCATTTTCGGGTTTTTTTGCGAAATAGGACGGTTTGATAGATTTTAGGGTTTCGATGGATTTAATCGTGTTTTATGCTATAAATAATGTGTTTTAAAACTACAAGTTGTTTGATGATTTTATCTCGATCCATCGGAGTTTGTACGCCGATATCGAGCGGTATTTGGTTCTTTTGCGTGGACGGGACATAGGTTTTAACTTATGCTTGCTCCTTTAGATCGTTTGACTTTCGTATGTGATTCAGTTTACGATGCTATTTATATGTTTGCGTCTAGGTACCCCCCCCCCCACGTGGACTGCGGGCAATGAAGAGGAGGATGGCGACACCGTCTTCGGCAGACATGGACCAGGTGAGTAGATGTATATCTACGGGGGGAAGTCGGGTGGATGGCGTTTAGCACCCACGCAATGTTGAATAGGAATAGTACTTATCGACATTAGGAAACCAGACGTGACCCTTGTAGGACCCTAGTATTGACCCGAGGCTGGACTAGACTGATTTAGGAAAACCATATCAGAGGATGAGTACCTTGGAAGAGGTTCGTAAGTTTCAGATAGAAACACACCCACGCACACACTGAAACTCGACATGGGGTACGTGTATGTGTATATATATAGAACTAGGTATAGGTATATACATATATATATAACACATATAGGTGATTCATTGATGTGATATGATATCCGAGGTATGATGAGACTGTAGAACTGGGCTTGATGCCGTGATTCTTGACTATACAGTCGTAATAAAGTGTTAGCGGATCATTAGAGAATGAGATAATGAACATGAATATATAAATTATAAAGAGTGGTGGTGATATTGATGTACATGGGACGCTAGAATAGTACTCGGACTGTAACTTGTGACTGATCACGATATGATATATGTATAACTTGATTACGACATTATATTGGTGTGACCTGATGCCGATATCATATAAGTATGACCTAGTCACAATATGATACATATGACATGATATTCTGAGGATAAACTAATGATGCTTATCATGTTGGCAATGATACATGATTGATGTATGCAATCACAATTTAACACCTTGATCATGAGATGTGCTGATGATGACGTTATACGAATGAAGAGACACCTAGGAGATACTTGACCGTACCCCGATATTGGGATGCCGTACGATGGATTTTACCGTACGAGGCTGAGATTTGATGATTGATCCGCACTCTTCATTCGAGGAGGCCGTACTACGTACGTGACGCTATTGAGGCAGGATCGCCGACTATTAGAGATATTGATTTAGACCTTAGGTAGACTCTAGTTTCTTACTGACTAGTCTATTAGGTTTAGTTCCTTAGGATGTTATATGGACACTGGTTTAGGTTAGACTCACATAGTGGTAGTTGTACTCGTATCTCGCAGAGGAGTGGATAATGCACATCTGCATTTACATTCATACTGTAATCATCATGGTGCATGTTCTTTTATATGTTGCTATAATCAGTATAAACTTTACCTGTTAGGACACCAGCACCATTACCGATGATGCGCATATTCCACGCACACTTATTTGCCGGCTCACACACATCATCATCGGTAATTGCTATGTCACGTACACTTTAGATCATAGTACCTTTTATTGATAGAATCAGTTAACAACTAAACCGATATAATATTGTGATCACTCTCTGATGTTAAGTATAAGACATGATATTCATTACTTAGACATTCATGCATTCATATTTTTGTGTCATCATGCAGTATTATGGGCATATGCCGACACTTATCATATAGTTACTTATGATTTTGAGATTTGGATTTCTATGAGATTTCTGGATTTTTGGGGAAAACCGTAAAAATATATAAAAACTTCTCTCTCTCCTCTTCTCTTTTTAAAGTAAGATGCGGTTTTCTCGTGATGTATGTGTCGTCAACCATGAGTATTTCATGTTTTCTGATGGATTTCGAGACCCGATTCGAGGAGTGGATAAACCGTCTCGGGTACATGGTGGGCCCGGTATGGTACCCCGGGGCAAGAAGATCGAGTTGTAGACGATGAGCCTGGCAGGGGAAGGCTACCTACCGGTGATGTCTGGCGCGGCGGATATCCGGAGGATACCGACCGTTGTCGTGAGATTTGATGATATGGGCCGATCCGGACTGACCGAGCCCGAGATATTGAGACTTGAGATTACATGTGTTGTGTCGATGTTTGACACGGATTTCCATGGATTTCATTATTGAGATTTCAGATTCTTATACACATTCTACTATGATAACAGCTAGAGATTTCTTATACATATATATCTGGATTTCAGGATTTGTCACTTTACATTCATGGTGCATGCATTTCATTCATATGACATAGTATTATATGAGGTACTGACACGACACGGAGTAGTTGCACTTACACGTAGTATTACCCTGCTATTACTAGATGTTGGGATATAGTAGTGTATTATTATGACCTAGGATAGCGTCGTGCATTCGATTTCTTTTCGTAGATGTCTTCTACTCACGAGTTGGCAACTCACCCCCGTTGTGCCAAATTCTTTACAGGTTTGATGTACAGGTTTCCGTGGCAGCTTGTTGGCACATCTTTTTCTTCAGGGTGATTTGCACGGTAGGTTGGTTCACTTGTATCTGAACCACCATTGTATTTTTATTCTTTCATTTGTATCTAGTAAACTCCATCAACCATACTTGTATTACTTGATAAGTTTATTGGACCAGTTTTTTATTTCGACCTTAGAGTCGCGCATGTGTTATTCTGATCTGGTGGTTTTTGTTTTCTTTTGAGATTTGAGCCTCGCCCTTTGGCGTTGTATATTATTGTGATTGCTGTGGTTGTCTCCGCCTGTTGGCGTTGAGCTAGCACCCGTTGGGGATGCTTTTTATTGTTTATGTATATTATACTTGTTGTACCCGTTTGGGGGCCAGTTTTTACAGAGGAGACTCTGCCGAAATTTTTGGAAAAATTTGCTTATTTCCTTTTCTTTTCTTCTTTTTCTTCTTTTATGGTTTAGATTTCTGGGCTTCGGCTTACTTAGGTCACGTGGCGCCTCTAGACGCTTCGTAATCTAAGTGCCGGTCACGTTCCGTACTTTCGGGTCGTCACAAAGTTGGTATCAGAGCGCTAGGTTTAACCTTGTATAAGTCTAGGTGACCCTTGGTTGATGGAGTAGGCGAGTTAGGTAGAGTAACGTACCGTGGGTATGGTCCGCGGTATACTTACGATACGCTACTCTTCTTAAGGAGCCTTAGGATATACATTGTTTGCACCGGATTTCATTCGTTCATTTGATCTATCTTTGTCGATGTCGGATGGTGGTTTCTGTTACCACGGGCAGAGGGAGCTGCGGCTCGAATGCGATAACCATTAGAGTATTGGTTATTCTTGAGGATTAAAGCATTGCTTAGCGTGCGGACGAAGTGTATTCACATGCCGTCCGGATGAAGTTAAAAGGGTTCGAACGATTATCAGAAAACCATTTTCCTAAGTTTAAAGTATTCGGAAGAACATGCAGGTATTTCGATGGACCCTCTAGAAGAATGAAACCCTAACTCGACATAATGACCACGAGAACGCCTTTGAACCTTAGGGTTTACGGCAGTTCCGCTGTGCCATTAGTGAGGCTTGGGTTTGCCCTTCTACGGCTGGATCATCGATGCTGGGGTATGTACCGGATATTTTTAAACTGTACTTGAGTGTTGAGCTCTCGGGGAATTATGGGATTTTGATGAATCGATCGAAAAGTTTAATGTAGTCCGGATATCAAGTGAAGGGATAGACTATGTGGGAGACTCTAGACATGAGTATTGCCGTTGGTAGCGCAGTCGGCACACCTATGAAAGAACGAGTTCGAGGCAGTCGACATCAGAGGAAAGAGGCGCACATTGACGATAGTGTTTACGATTGTGATTTAGAGATTTAAATTTCCTATTTTCGTTGATTGGATTTTTGTATTTTGAGGACTTTGTTCTATGATTGGTATTTCCTGTGTGTACCTTCATTCTATCTGTGTTTCATATATCAGTTGTATTGATGTGGTTTAGTACGCACCCAGTACACTTGATTTGGTTTTATATATTTTGAGATTTTGATTTGATTTCGTGCATATGGGTTACACATGATTTTAATATATGCTTCGACCTAGTTTTTATCCATTTTCGTACTGTGATTCGAGTCTGATATTCGATGTATGTTTTCGTGCACCATGTACACCTGATTAGGATTCTTGCGCATACTTGGCGCACTCGATGCGATTTTGTGCACACCAGATGCACTAAATCGGGGTTTTGTGCAGATTAGATGCACCTGATATTGAGTCGTGCACGCCCGTTGCACTTGACAGATGTTTTTGGTGCACACCTGTTGCACTTAGTTTTGTTTTTGTGTGTATTCATGGTATCTTTAGTTGGTTTCGATTTCAGTGCGCACCGGACGCACATGATATTTTTATGATGTGATTGGGATTGATTTCAGTTTGAACAGTATGTTTTCATAGTCATTATTATTTGATTTAGTAACCAGGCAGGACGGGTATGTTAAATAAAAGATATTTATATATATAGCTATTTTTTTAAAATTAAACGTCCGCTACTTATGCCGTGACACGTGCATCACACGGCAATTTTCAAAAAGGGGTGTTTGCATATTTCCTTATCCAGATATTTGTATGGTTTTACTATGATGCGCACTATATATAAGTTACAGATTGATGTATATTATGATGGTTTTCATATTGGGTTATGATATTTTATTATCGCCTTAACTCCGATGATTGCGTTATGCTTGACGGAGTTGATTTTTGTTATGTATTGATGATTTCGGAGCCCCGACGATTTGAATGTTTTGCTAAACGTTTTAGTATTTGGATGGGGAGTTTTAATTTAAATTCGGGGACCGAATTTCCTAAAGGGGGGAAGATTGTAACGTTTTAAAATTAATTAAATAAATAATTAAATAAGTAAAATTGTTTAAGTGAATTTTATGATTTTCGGTAAAGCAAAATGTATTTTTCGAAAAATCAAACCGCAATTGTTTTTCATTATAAATTCAAAAATACCTATTTAATTATGTAATTACTATTAAATGGTGTTTATTTAGCCACTTATAAATTTTTAGTTTAATAAAATATTTTTCCTAAATTAATTATTTTAAATATTAACATAAACTTTATTTTTTCACTAAATTAGTATAAATTACAATTTTGACTGGTTTTAATTTGCAAAAATGAACCATGGCATATTATAATTTAGTGTGTATCATGCAAAATTTATTTGCAAAATTTTTGAAAATTCTAGAGTTTTCTTGAGTTGTGTTAGAAATGAAATAAAAGAAATTGATTAAAATGTTGAAATGACATAAAGAGGTGGATATTTGTGGGGAACTTTCTACATCATTCTCACTCTTTTCTCTCTCTCCCTCTCCTCCCCAAAGTGGCCGGCCTCCTCACCCCATGGCTGCCCCCAAAAAAATTCCCCACATCACTTGCATTTAAAATCATCAAATTCCATCAAAAAATTCCAAAATAAACCCCAAAATCCATATTTAATCTTTACCCAATATTCTTTAACCTTTTGGGCATGGATCTTGGAGATGGAAACCATTATTTTGGAGGCTTATTTCATGCTTAGGTTTCATGTCATGAAGGTATAAATCTCATTCTTTTGTTTATTTTTTATTTAATGTTTCTTTCTAGCATAATTATAATTAATAAATTAATTTTAATTCCAAGTTTTAAAAATTCAAGTTAGGGTGGTAAAATCAAGTTATGATTTTTATTAATTAATTAGGCTTATAATAACTAGTTTAACAATTTTAGAATGAGAAAATCTTGTATGGTTGTTGAATTGTAATTTGCTCAATCAAATTGTTAATTCAAGCGATTTTATTGCAAACTAGATTTATGAATAATATATTTATTAGTGAGATAAATTTACAACTAATGTTTATAACACTAGAGTGTGATTTTTAAGAGAATTTTAACTTGTTGGTGGAATGAAAAACTCAATTTAGTTACTAGTTTTATTGATAGTGGATAAATTATGATGAAAATTGCTATTTTGCTAACTAGTTCTTGGAAATTCTTAATTAATTGAGAGTAAAAATTTAAATTATAGTTTCATTATATCATTATCATCATAAATTGTAGTTTAAGACATTAATTTATGCAAAATCACGTTTTGCGGTGGAATTGTGGTATTTTGCTTGAAAAATGTTAAAATTGTTAAAAGTTGCAAACTTGAAATTTCAAATAAATGCAAAATTGTGTAATAAAAATATAGTAATGGTTTGTATAGTCTAGTAATGCTATTTATTGAGTTTTATGACCATTAGTTTCATTTAAATGTCAAGTTTTGATGAAAAACGGTATACTGGCATTTTCGGGTTTTTTTGCGAAATTGGACGGTTTGATAGATTTTAGGGTTTCGATGGATTTAATCGTGTTTTATGCTATAAATAATGTGTTTTAAAACTAAAAGTTGTTTGATGATGTTATCTCGATCCATCGGAGTTTGTACGCCGATATCGAGCGGTATTTGGTTCTTTTGCGTGGACGGGACATAGGTTTTAACCTATGCTTGCTCCTTTAGATCGTTTGACTTTCGTATGTGATTCAGTTTACGATGCTATTTATATGTTTGCGTCTAGGTAACCCCCCCCCCACGTGGACTGCGGGCAATGAAGAGGAGGATGGCGACACCGTCTTCGGCAGACATGGACCAGGTGAGTAGATGTATATCTACGGGGGGAAGTCGGGTGGATGGCGTTTAGCACCCCCGCAATGTAGAATAGGAATAGTACTTATCGACATTAGGAAACCAGACGTGACCCTTGTAGGACCCTAGTATTGACCCGAGGCTGGACTAGACTGATTTAGGAAAACCATATCAGAGGATGAGTACCTTGGAAGAGGTTCGTAAGTTTCAGATAGAAACACACCCACGCACACACTGAAAGTCGACATGGGGTACGTGTATGTGTATATATATAGAACTAGGTATAGGTATATACATGTATATACAACACATATAGGTGATTCATTGATGTGATATGATATCCGAGGTATGATGAGACTGTAGAACTGGGCTTGATGCCGTGATTCTTGACTATACAGTCGTAATAAAGTGTTAGCGGATCATTAGAGAATGAGATAATGAACATGAATATATAAATTATAAAGAGTGGTGGTGATATTGATGTACATGGGACGCTAGAATAGTACTCGGACTGTAACTTGTGACTGATCACGATATGATATATGTATAACTTGATTACGACATTATATTGGTGTGACCTGATGCCGATATCATATAAGTATGACCTAGTCACAATATGATACATATGACATGATATTATGAGGATAAACTAATGATGCTTATCATGTTGGCAATGATATATGATTGATGTATGCAATCACAATTTAACACCTTGATCATGAGATGTGCTGATGATGACGTTATACGAATGAAGAGACACCTAGGAGATACTTGACCGTACCCCGATATTGGGATGCCGTACGATAGATTTTACCGTACGAGGCTGAGATTTGATGATTGATCCGCACTCTTGATTCGAGGAGGCCGTACTACGTACGTGACGCTATTGAGGCAGGATCGCCGACTATTAGAGATATTGATTTAGACCTTAGGTAGACTCTAGTTTCTTACTGACTAGTCTATTAGGTTTAGTTTCTTAGGATGTTATATGGACACTGGTTTAGGTTCGACTCACATAGTGGTAGTTGTACTCGTATCTCGCAGAGGAGTGGATAATGCACATCTGCATTTACATTCATACTGTAATCATCATGGTGCATGTTCTTTTATATGTTGCTATAATCAGTATAAACTTTACCTGTTAGGACACCAGCACCATTACCGATGATGCGCATATTCCACGCACACTTATATGCCGGCTCACACACATCATCATCGGTAATTGCTATGTCACGTACACTTTAGATCATAGTACCTTTTATTGATAGAATCAGTTAACAACTAAACCGATATAATATTATGATCACTCTCTGATGTTAAGTATAAGATATGATATTCATTACTTAGACATTCATGCATTCATATTTTTGTGTCATCATGCAGTATTATGGGCATATGCCGACATTTATCATATAGTTACTTATGATTTTGAGATTTGGATTTCTATGAGATTTCTGGATTTTTGGGGAAAACCGCAAAAATATATAAAAACTTCTCTCTCTCTCTCCTCTTCTCTTTTTAAAGTAAGATGCGGTTTTCTCGTGATGTATGTGTCGCCAACCATGAGTATTTCATGTTTTCTGATGGATTTCGAGACCCCATTCGAGGAGTGGATGAACCGTCTCGGGTACATGGTGGGCCCGGTATGGTACCCCGGGGCAAGAAGATCGAGTTGTAGACGATGAGCCTGGCAGGGGAAGGCTACCTACCGGTGATGTCTGGCGCGGCGGATATCCGGAGGATACCGACCGTTGTCGTGAGATTTGATGATATGGGCCGATCCGGACTGACAGAGCCCGAGATATTGAGACTTGAGATTACATGTGTTGTGTCGATGTTTGACACGGATTTCCATGGATTTCATTATTGAGATTTCAGATTCTTATACACATTCTACTATGATAACAGCTAGAGATTTCTTATACATATATATCTGGATTTCAGGATTTGTCACTTTACATTCATGGTGCATGCATTTCATTCATATGACATAGTATTATATGAGGTACTGACACGACACGGAGTAGTTGCACTTACACGTAGTATTACCCTGCTATTACTAGATGTTGGGATATAGTAGTGTATTATTATGACCTAGGACAGCGTCGTGCATTCGATTTCTTTTCGTAGATGTCTTCTACTCACGAGTTGGCAACTCACCCCCGTTGTGCCAAATTCTTTACAGGTTCGATGTACAGGTTTCCGTGGCAGCTTGTTGGCACATCTTTTCTTCAGGGTGATTTGCACGGTAGGTTGGTTCACTTGTAACTGAACCACCATTGTATTTTTATTCTTTCATTTGTATCTAGTAAACTCCATCAACCATACTTGTATTACTTGATAAGTTTATTGGACCAGTCTTTTATTTCGATCTTAGAGTCGCGCATGTGTTATTCTGATCTGGTGGTTTTTGTTTTCTTTTGAGATTTGAGCCTCGCCCTTTGGCGTTGTATATTATTGTGATTGCTGTGGTTGTCTCCGCCTTTTGGCGTTGAGCTAGCACCCGTTGGGGATGCTTTTTATTGTTTATGTATATTATACTTGTTGTACCCGTTTGGGGGCCAGTTTTTACAGAGGAGACTCTGCCGAAATTTTTGGAAAAATTTGCTGATTTTCTTTTCTTTTCTTCTTTTTCTTCTTTTATGGTTTAGATTTCTGGGCTTCGGCTTACTTAGGTCACGTGGCGCCTCTAGACGCTTCGTAATCTAAGTGCCGGTCACGTTCCGTACTTTCGGGTCGTGACAAAGTTGGTATCAGAGCGCTAGGTTTAACCTTGTATAAGCCTAGGTGACCCTTGGTTGATGGAGTAGGCGAGTTAGGTAGAGTAACGTACCGTGGGTATGGTCCGCGGCATACTTACGATACGCTACTCTGCTTAAGGAGCCTTAGGATATACATTGTTTGCACCGTATTTCATTCGTTCATTTGATCTATCTTCATCGATGTCGGATGGTGGTTTCTGTTACCACGGGTAGAGGGAGCTGCGGCTCGAATGCGATAACCATTAGAGTATTGGTTATTCTTGAGGATTAAAGCATTGCTTAGCGTGCGGACGAAGTGTATTCACATGCCGTCCGGATGAAGTTAAAAGGGTTCGAACGATTATCAGAAAATCATTTTCCTAAGTTTAAAGTATTCGGAAGAACATGCAGGTATTTCGATGGACCCTCTAGAAGAATGAAATCCTAACTCGACATAATGACCACGAGAACGCCCTTGAACCTTAGGGTTTACGGCAGTTCCGCTGTGCCATTAGTGAGGCTTGGGTTTACCCTTCTACGGCTGGATCATCGATGCTGGGGTATGTACCGGATATTTTTAAATTGTACTTGAGTGTTGAGCTCTCGGGGAATTATGGAATTTTGATGGGTCGATCGAAAAGTTTAATGTAGTCCGGATATCAAGTGAAGGGATCGACTATGTGGGAGACTCTAGACATGAGTATTGCCGTTGGTAGCGCAGTCGGCACACCTATGAAAGAACGAGTTCGAGGCAGTCGACATCAGAGGAAAGAGGCGCACATTGACGATAGTGTTTACGATTGTGATTTAGGTATTTAAATTTCCTATTTTCGTTGATTGGATTTTTGTATTTTGAGGACTTTGTTCTATGATTGGTATTTCCTGTGTGTACCTTCATTCTATCTGTGTTTCATATATCAGTTGTATTGATGTGGTTTAGTACGCACCCAGTACACTTGATTTGGTTTTATATATTTTGAGATTTTGATTTGATTTCGTGCATATGGGTTACACATGATTTTAATATATGCTTCGACCTAGTTTTTATCCATTTTCGTACTGTGATTCGAGTCTGATATTCGATGTATGTTTTCGTGCACCATGTACACCTGATTAGGATTCTTGCGCATACTTGGCGCACTCAATGCGATTTTGTGCACACCAGATGCACTAAATCGGGGTTTTGTGCAGATTAGATGCACCTGATATTGAGTCGTGCACGCCCGTTGCACTTGACAGATGTTTTTGGTGCACACCTGTTGCACTTAGTTTTGTTTTTGTGTGTATTCATGGTATCTTTAGTTGGTTTCGATTTCAGTGCGCACCGGACGCACATGATATTTTTATGATGTGATTGGGATTGATTTCAGTTTGAACAGTATGTTTTCATAGTCATTATTATTTGATTTAGTAACCAGGCGAGACGGGTATGTTAAATAAAAGATATTTATATATATAGCTATTTTTTTAAAATTAAACGTCCGCTACTTATGCCGTGACACGTGCATCACACGACAATTTTCAAAAAGGGGTGTTTGCATATTTCCTTATCCAGATATTTGTATGGTTTTACTATGATGCGCACTATATATAAGTTACAGATTGATGTATATTATGATGGTTTTCATATTGGGTTATGATATTTTATTATCGCCTTAACTCCGATGATTGCGTTATGCTTGACGGAGTTGATTTTTGTTATGTATTGATGATTTCGGAGCCCCGACGATTTGAATGTTTTGCTAAACGTTTTAGTATTTGGATGGGGAGTTTTAATTTAAATTCGGGGACCGAATTTCCTAAAGGGGGGAAGATTGTAACGTTTTAAAAATAATTAAATAAATAATTAAATAAATAAAATTGTTTAAGTGAATTTTATGATTTTCGGTAAAGCAAAATGTATTTTTCGAAAAATCAAACCGCAATTGTTTTTCATTATAAATTCAAAAATACCTATTTAATTATGTAATTACTAGTAAATGGTGTTTATTTAGCCACTTATAAATTTTTAGTTTAATAAAATATTTTTCCTAAATTAATTATTTTAAATATTAACATAAACTTTATTTTTTCACTAAATTAGTATAAATTACAATTTTGAATGGTTTTAATTTTTAAAAATGAACCATGGCATATTATAATTTAGTGTGTATCATGAAAAATTTATTTGCAAAATTTTTGAAAATTCCAGAGTTTTCTTGAGTTGTGTTAGAAATGAAATAAAAGAAATTGATTAAAATGTTGAAATGACATAAAGAGGTGGATGTTTGTGGGGAACTTTCTACATCATTCTCACTCTTTTCTCTCTCTCCCTCTCCTCCCCAAAGTGGCCGGCCTCCTCACCCCATGGCTGCCCCCAAAAAAATTCCCCACTTCACTTGCATTTAAAATCATCAAATTCCATCAAAAAATTCCAAAATAAACCCCAAAATCCATATTTAATCTTTACCCAATATTCTTTAACCTTTTGGGCATGGATCTTGGAGATGGAAACCATTATTTTGGAGGCTTATTTCATGCTTAGGTTTCATGTCATGAAGGTATAAATCTCATTCTTTTGTTTATTTTTTATTTAATGTTTCATTCTAGCATAATTATAATTAATAAATTAATTCTATTTCCAAGTTTTAAAAATTCAAGTTAGGGTGGTAAAATCAAGTTATGATTTTTATTAATTAATTAGGCTTATAATAACTAGTTTAACAATTTTAGAATGAGAAAATCTTGTATGGTTGTTGAATTGTAATTTGCTCAATCAAATTGTTAATTCAAGCGATTTTATTGCAAACTAGATTTATGAATAATATATTTATTAGTGAGATAAATTTACAACTAATGTTTATAACACTAGAGTGTGATTTTTAAGAGAATTTTAACTTGTTGGTGGAATGAAAAACTCAATTTAGTTACTAGTTTTATTGATAGTGGATAAATTATGATGAAAATTGCTATTTTGCTAACTAGTTCTTGGAAATTCTTAATTAATTGAGAGTAAAAATTTAAATTATAGTTTCATTATATCATTATCATCATAAATTGTAGTTTAAGACATTAATTTATGCAAAATCACGTTTTGCGGTGGAATTGTGGTATTTTGCTTGAAAAATGTTAAAATTGTTAAAAGTTGCAAACTTGAAATTTCAAATAAATGCAAAATTGTGTAATAAAAATATAGTAATGGTTTGTATAGTCTAGTAATGCTATTTAATGAGTTTTATGACCATTAGTTTCATTTAAATGTCAAGTTTTGATGAAAAACGGTATACTGGCATTTTCGGGTTTTTTTGCGAAATTGGACGGTTTGATAGATTTTACGGTTTCGATGGATTTAATCGTGTTTTATGCTATAAATAATGTGTTTTAAAACTACAAGTTGTTTGATGATGTTATCTCGATCCATCGGAGTTTGTACGCCGATATCGAGCGGTATTTGGTTCTTTTGCGTGGACGGGACATAGGTTTTAACCTATGCTTGCTCCTTTAGATCGTTTGACTTTCGTATGTGATTCAGTTTACGATACTATTTATATGTTTGCGTCTAGGTACCCCCCCACGTGGACTGCGGGCAATGAAGAGGAGGATGGCGACACCGTCTTCGGCAGACATGGACCAGGTGAGTAGATGTATATCTACGGGGGGAAGTCGGGTGGATGGCGTTTAGCACCCCCGCAATGTAGAATAGGAATAGTACTTATCGACATTAGGAAACCAGACGTGACCCTTATAGGACCCTAGTATTCACCCGAGGCTGGACTAGACTGATTTAGGAAAACCATATCAGAGGATGAGTACCTTGGAAGAGGTTCGTAAGTTTCAGATAGAAACACACCCACGCACACACTGAAAGTCGACATGGGGTACGTGTATGTGTATATATATAGAACTAGGTATAGGTATATACATATATATACAACACATATAGGTGATTCATTGATGTGATATGATATCCGAGGTATGATGAGACTGTAGAACTGGGCTTGATGCCGTGATTCTTGACTATACAGTCGTAATAAAGTGTTAGCGGATCATTAGAGAATGAGATAATGAACATGAATATATAAATTATAAAGAGTGGTGGTGATATTGATGTACATGGGACGCTAGAATAGTACTCGGATTGTAACTTGTGACTGATCACGATATGATATATGTATAACTTGATTACGACATTATATTGGTGTGACCTGATGCCGATATCATATAAGTATGACCTAGTCACAATATGATACATATGACATGATATTCTGAGGATAAACTAATGATGCTTATCATGTTGGCAATGATATATGATTGATGTATGCAATCACAATTTAACACCTTGATCATGAGATGTGCTGATGATGACGTTATACGAATGAAGAGACACCTAGGAGATACTTGACCGCACCCCGATATTGGGATGCCGTACGATGGATTTTACCGTACGAGGCTGAGATTTGATGATTGATCCGCACTCTTGATTCGAGGAGGCCGTACTACGTACGTGACGCTATTGAGGCAGGATCGCCGACTATTAGAGATATTGATTTAGACCTTAGGTAGACTCTAGTTTCTTACTGACTAGTCTATTAGGTTTAGTTCCTTAGGATGTTATATGGACACTGGTTTAGGTTCGACTCACATAGCGGTAGTTGTACTCGTATCTCGCAGAGGAGTGGATAATGCACATCTGCATTTACATTCATACTGTAATCATCATGGTGCATGTTCTTTTATATGTTGCTATAATCAGTATAAACTTTACCTGTTAGGACACCAGCACCATTACCAATGATACGCATATTCCACGCACACTTATTTGCCGGCTCACACACATCATCATCGGTAATTGCCATGTCACGTACACTTTAGATCATAGTACCTTTTATTGATAGAATCAGTTAACAACTAAACCGATATAATATTGTGATCACTCTCTGATGTTAAGTATAAGACATGATATTCATTACTTAGACATTCATGCATTCATATTTTTGTGTCATCATGCAGTATTATGGGCATATGCCGACACTTATCATATAGTTACTTATGATTTTGAGATTTGGATTTCTATGAGATTTCTGGATTTTTAGGGAAAACCGCAAAAATATATAAAAACTTCTCTCTCTCTCCCTTCTTCTCTTTTTAAAGTAAGATGCGGTTTTCTCGTGATGTATGTGTCGTCCACCATGAGTATTTCATGTTTTCTGATGGATTTCGAGACCCGATTCGAGGAGTGGATGAACCGTCTCGGGTACATGGTGGGCCCGGTATGGTACCCCGGGGCAAGAAGATCGAGTTGTAGACGATGACCCTGGCAGGGGAAGGCTACCTACCGGTGATGTCTGGCGCGGCGGATATCCGGAGGATACCGACCGTTGTCGTGAGATTTGATGATATGGGCCGATCCGGACTGACGGAGCCCGAGATATTGAGACTTGAGATTACATGTGTTGTGTCGATGTTTGACACGGATTTCCATGGATTTCATTATTGAGATTTCAGATTCTTATACACATTCTACTATGATAACAGCTAGAGATTTTTTATACATATATATCTGGATTTCAGGATTTGTCACTTTACATTCATGGTGCATGCATTTCATTCATATGACATAGTATTATATGAGGTACTGACACGACACGGAGTAGTTGCACTTACACGTAGCATTACCCTGCTATTACTAGATGTTGGGATATAGTAGTGTATTATTATGACCTAGGATAGCGTCGTGCATTCGATTTCTTTTCGTAGATGTCTTCTACTCACGAGTTGGCAACTCACCCCCGTTGTGCCAAATTCTTTACAGGTTCGATGTACAGGTTTCCGTGGCAGCTTGTTGGCACATCTTTTCTTCAGGGTGATTTGCACGGTAGGTTGGTTCACTTGTATCTGAACCACCATTGTATTTTTATTCTTTCATTTGTATCTAGTAAACACCATCAACCATACTTGTATTACTTGATAAGTTTATTGGACCAGTCTTTTATTTCGACCTTAGAGTCGCGCATGTGTTATTCTGATCTGGTGGTTTTTGTTTTCTTTTGAGATTTGAGCCTCGCCCTTTGGCGTTGTATATTATTGTGATTGCTGTGGTTGTCTCCGCCTGTTGGCGTTGAGCTAGCACCCGTTGGGGATGCTTTTTATTGTTTATGTATATTATACTTGTTGTACCCGTTTGGGGGCCAGTTTTTACAGAGGAGACTCTGCCGAAATTTTTGGAAAAATTTGCTGATTTTCTTTTCTTTTCTTCTTTTTCTTCTTTTATGGTTTAGATTTCTGGGCTTCGGCTTACTTAGGTCACGTGGCGCCTCTAGACGCTTCGTAATCTAAGTGCCGGTCACGTTCCGTACTTTCGGGTCGTGACACAAAATTAGATGATCCTTTTCCGCTATACATGCTTTAGTTTATAATCTACTTGACCACTATGCTTCCGCTACTCCCACTAACTACAACAACCATCTGGCAGAATCATATATACATGCACTTCTAAAGCTAGTTTAGAACGACGCTATACTCATCCTCCTGCTTGGTCTTATAGTCTAGAACAACAGCAATGGCAAGTTTGGGTAAACAAGAACCTCCCTGTCACCGTTTCTGAGAAGACCAAAGTACCCCTCGGGTGCCTGAGGTTACCCACCAAAATTTATGGAGTGGCTAATGGAACGTCAAAAACAATTGAATCCTTAGGTTCTATTAAATCTTCAGTGATCGTTTGCGGTTCTGGAATCACTTCCAGTTCTACCATACACCCACTTCTGTTTTCTGAAAAAATCCATTTTACTAAAACTGTGGCGGGTCAAGAACAATATAAATATTGATCTTACTGATGGTAGAAAGTTAACCCTCGTCAAAGCCCGGGATAACTTACAAACTGCCATTACTGAAACGTGCCTTGAATTTATCCGGATTCTGGTTTTAAGCATCAGCCGGACTACTCCCTATACCTTAACATCGTTAAGATATAAATTGATTCTATATAAAACTAATATAGAAATAAAAGCACTAATTTAATTGGAACCAGATTCAAAATCATGCAGCTGTCTCTAGTGCATATCAACCAAATGGAATGAGGTCAGCAATACTCATGTAGGAGTGCATCCATATATGAGTAACCTGAAAGAGAAGAAAGTTCTCAAAACCATCACTATCAAAGGAATACTAAACACAAGTATCTACATCTTTGACTTCCTCGAAGAATCCTGATACTTTCAACAAATGGTTCTCTACTTTATTCTTATACCTATAACTTCTCAAAATCTGAACCTTGGATTTCAACGAAATACATGTCTAGAATCATAGAAGTTATAATTAAACAGAATACAGTGCGAGTACCAACCCCATTGTCCTAATGGACACTGGACAACATACAATACTTTGTATAAGTCCCCTGAGTTCAATAACTCAAACCCTGTGTGTCGTGGGTTGAAAAACTGTACTATGGTTAAGAAGAATTACACCGCTGTTGAATGCAACTTACCTAATCACCAACTGATATATGTAAATGTCACAGACATAATATCAAAAAGTTATATCTCACTTTATAAAATAAATGTACAGATATATTAGTTTGAAATTGGTGCATAACAACGGATATTCAAAACCAAAAATTTGCCATCTGGCAAAATCCAGATGATTTTCTCAAATATCACCAATTACAACGAATTCGGATATAATGAGGATCTAATCACCTAATTCCCAATATCTTACTCCCACTCACCATCCGTAATAATATACAGATGTGAGAAACTGATCTGGTAAATACATACCCTGGAGTTAGATTCCAATTGGAAAAACAGTTTGCAATTAACATCGCACAGTGAAACATGAAAATGTTTCAAAGGGATTAACTGGTATTCCTAATAATGCCTCTTCCACTATCCTGATTCATGACAGTAACCATATACTTATCTGCCCTCACTCCAATCCCTTTATTATGTCTTTACTTATTACCTTCTGTACACCTTCTTTAGGCTAATTGGTTTTCTTCTTTCCCCACCCTTCGGCACCAGCCTAAGGTTTAGAAGAAGACTATCCAATAAGCGTAATAGGTGTACTCTCCTAATCCTAGGAGCCCTCGCAACCTGAGAGAAGGTAATGTGAAAAGACATCTTAATAATCCTATTCTATTTCTCCTGAATCAGAATCCATTGTCGAAAAAGTTCCTTCGAGTTCGTATGTAACTATACGATGGATTTATCCAATGGAAGTGGATATCCGTAGTGATATGGAGTGTCCTAGAGAAATGCAAAGTGGATGTAGGAGTGGCAGGGGTATACCTGGTTTCGTCATGAATGATGGTGATCGCGTTTCCTTTGCTATTATTCTAATCCCTTTATATGTCTTTACTTGTTACCTTCTGTACACCACAGTTAAGCTTGTTGGTTTTCTTCCTTCCCTGTCGTTCGGCACCTGCCTATGGTCTGGAGGAAGACTATCCAATAAGCTCAATTGGTGTACCCTCTCCTAATCCTAGGAGCCCTTACATCATGAAAAAAGGGTAAAGAGAAAAGACAACCGAATAATCCTATTCAATTTCTCCAGAACCAGAATCCATCCTCGAATAAGTTCCTTCGAGTTCGTATGTAATTATACGATGGATTTATCCAATGGAAGTGGATGTTCGTAGTAATACGGGGTGTTCTGGAGAAATGCAAAGATGATATAGAAGTGGCAATGATGTATTCGACACCGTGACATTCCAAAAGTCAAAGTGTTTTAAGAAGGTTCGGTCAACTTGTTTTCATGAGTTTTAGTCAAGGGTCGGGTCATAGTCGAAGCCAGAGAGAGAGATAAAAGAAACACTCAGTGTGCGCTCTAACTTAGATCAGAATGGTTAATAATTTTATCTAATCTGGATGGCTCCAACTGTTTCCTCAAATTCTCCTCCAAACCTAAAAGGAGAATTAGTCGGAATAACCCGAGGAGTAATCCTACTCATCAGTGGGAATCGGGATCCAACTATCATCGCATGATAACTTGATGGAAGCCACTCAAGTCACCACGCTCCAGAAGGTTTGCGCAAGCCTGGCATGTTTCCTGTATGTTTGAAACTCCCGATGTGTGTTTTTACCCCTAGGACCCAAGTGACCTTGACTGAGCCAACATATCAAAGGATCCTAGTCAAGTTCAACACGTCACTATCTTGATTACATTAGACCCACCCGCACGAGTCCTTGACTGAGCCAAAATGACCGCATGACTGTCCTAACCAATCGCATATCCATGCAACGAAAAAGCACTACATAGCTACCGAACACTACGCCTCGGCTAAGCACGACAAACGTAGCACGAATACTAAGCAATACAAATCTGAAATGACGGAGGGCTACGGCTGGTTTTTGGCGAAAAACCTTTAACGTAATGAACTTGATCTCGTTGAAGGAATCCAAGTAGTTTTATAAATATATAGTGGTGAAAACTTTTGCTAAAGAGGTCACTCCCGGTGAAGGGATCTCGGCTCTTTCCCCGTAGAATGAGGTGCAGGATATTCAAAACCGAATACCACGATGCAAAGCAAAAATAATCGACTATAGTAAAGTTATTACGTTGACTCAAACTTTTACCCAAGGGGTCACTCCTGATGAAGAGATCTCGGCCCTTGCCTCGTCGAATGAGGTGCAGGATATTCCCAATCGAATACCACGATGCAAAGCAAAAGAGAACGTCTGTAATGTCAGTTTTTTTTAAAAAACTTGGTTCCAACAACATCATAAATAGGTTTGTTTTATCCTTGCATTGATAAGAATCAATGCAGTCCCATCAATTAATCACACCAGAAAAGAACAAAAATAAAATGTACGTATATGCCATCCACATTCGCCACTGGGTCCCGTCATCACCCGTTAGGTTACTTAACTAACGACAGAGCGGGGACTGGGCTAGCAGGTTCAAAATATATACAACATATACTAGTATATATATAAATATATAACAATCGACCCAGGCATGATATAAAGCAACATCACAGATGCATCACAGAAACAACACAGAATGGTGGATAATCTGGAGCCCCGGGTTTCACTTGAGCCGTAAGTGAGACTCGACGTTCCCTGTCGTGTGGATAATCTGTGCAATGAAACTTAGACCCATACGAGTGCGGCAAGTTACCCGCCAAAACTAGAAGTGAGGCAGCCCCTTCAACAACATGAATGGGCCACCCAGCACTTCACGGAATCTGGTAACTTGGGCACCCCTCCTGGGTCAACCTATACCCCCTACGAGTGCGGTGAATAGCCCGCCAATTCTAGAGTAAGGTCCCCTCCGTCTCAACAACATGAGATGCGGACCAGTTGCCCTCTAGAACCCGGCTATTCGTGCACTCCACCGCGGGGTAATCCTAGTACAGAAAAGAAAATAATATACAAGGGTGACATCAACCTCAGCCCGGTCGTGCCCCAAAAAAATAATATACAAACTGGCAGTGACGGCAGTCCACATGTCGGACGCTCGCCCCGCAATATCAAATGTACAAATGAAATTAAAACTGTAATAACATTGCACCACTGGCTATCCACCACGACGATCCAACCAACATCACAGCACAACACAGAACATCAACGTGAATGTCATGTTCGTAAACCCGTCTAAAAGAACATATAGCAGTTAGCCGGGTATACCGATCAAATGACATTCATGATCGCAGATAGTAATGTAAGTACTGTCAAACGCACACTTAAAATATCGATCAACTAAATTCCAAATTGGCCCCAATAGCAATAACAGCACTGCACAGAAAACTGGGCCAAAACAGAATATCACAAAAATCATAATTCCCTATAAAAGAGCTACAGAAAAAATTTGGACGCCCGTTGCAACTAAATAGCCGCATAACCGCCGCCAATAGGGCCTAAGTGCGGCGGTTCCGCGGCGCTGTAGAGGAATCATGAGCCCAAATTTTTTGTTTACTCCTAAAAAAGCCTGCACGGATTTTTAAGCCTCTAGAAAATATTTTTAGACCACATTTGAAAATTGGCAGAAACATGAAAAATGAAATCGTGATTTCGGTAAATTCCGTCGATCGATCTTTTAAGCACGTTTAAACAAGCTAGTAAGGGATTTAAAGGGTGGCTCTGATACCATGTTGGGTCACGGGAGCGCCCCGGCCATCGAAACGCGGCCAAAATGCGGAACAAAAATTTCTGAAACCGGCGCTACCGCTAATCGAATCCCGGATCGACCTTAAATCCTAAACTATCAAACTAACTAAAAGTTAGAATCATTATACCGAGTTGATCTGTGTCCTTTGGTCTTTATTCCAAGCTCCTAGCGGTTCATTGATATGGTTTGGTTTCCGGTCTTCCTTCATCTCCGATGATCCACCCGAGGGAAACGGCGCAAGCTCCAGCTCGACGAACGAGGCAACCGACGCTCCAAAGTTGCTAACGATGGAAAGTCGAGGTGTAGTAGTGTGTCACTATATTTTCTCTCATACTCATTTGCACATGAAAGCAACCATAGAAGAAGAATGGAGGTGATGAAGACTTGGCATGAACTAAAGAAATTGGCTAAGTTATTTTTGAAGCATGAGAGAGTGAGAGAGAAAGAGCTAATGTGTTATGTAAAAAAAACGAAATGAAAATCAACCCCCACCCATAAGTGGCCCCCCCTCTCTCCCATCAAAAAAATTATTTCCAATTAATCAAATAAACATTGCAAACCATGCTTTGCTACATGCCTCACAACATGCACAAAACCATGCTTTGACCATGTTCATGCCATGTCACCCCTCCACCTCATTTCCCAAAATATTTTCAATAAAGAAAATCAATAATGAGGTGGCACCTTCTAGAAGCTATTCCGTATAAAATACGGAATACTTCCCGGTACATATATTGAAATACATGTACGCGTATTCGTACCAAAATACGAATAGCCGAGAGAGAAAAAGAATAGTGAACAATAATACTAGAATACATATATATAAATATATATGTAAATTATTAAATCAAAACCTGATTTAATAATCCGGCTTAATACTAAGCCGCTAGTATTATCAACCGTCCGATTAAAGTCTGCGCAGCAAGTGCACATATTTAATCGAACACCTGTATGTATCAACATACACCATGCACACCATATCGCCTGAACCGTGAAAACCCTCTGTGTGGGACTCTAAAGACTCGTCAATATGCTGGCAGCGGGTTTAACCACAAGCACGTCAGCGGCACTAGTTGTACGTAACGGCTACCCAGGTATTGAGTGAAAGGGAGGCCGACGAGCAAACTCATCCTGAACCCCTACTGAGCCTGGCAGTGACAATATCCGTACAGTCCGGTCTGTTCGTCTAAGAGTATCACATATCGAGTTTAGGGGGTGGATAAAGTCAAACCCCTAACAACGCGTTATTTAGTGTCGGCATGTAACCCATCATCACCTGAGAAACTATCGATCCTTGATCGGTAATTCTCGTTCACCATGGCCATGGATTTCTGGTGATGGCCACCCGTACACAATGCGACATCAGCCCCCAATACCAGGAGAGACGAATCCCCGACGTTCCGATCACTGCCTCCATATGGCTCGGGACTGTACCCAACTAAAACCTGTTTGCACGACTCCTTTGAGACGTGGTAGGGTAGTAATCAAAGCACAGTGGGAACTCACACGAGACAAATGACGATCTCAGGTCGACAGACTAGCCTGTACACATGCCACCTAGGAACTGCTATCTGACAATAGGTATAATACCAGCTATCAGGTTCCCGGCGAGTCCGTCCAGTGTACTCATAACCTAATGAGCACCTGCATACTATCATAGGTGAATAAACTAACACCAATGGCTTGTGAGACCTGGCCACCGCCCCTCGTCGGGGTCTTGATCAGTAAACACTAGTCTACACTGGAGTATCGATGCCCGGTTTCGATACTCCTATGACTAGGGACATTTAAGGATGTGCTTATAGACCCCAGCTCCCACATATATGATCGCCATCTTAATGCTGGCAGTCAAGCAAAAATCCTATGGGCTCTATCTGTTAGTGTATATGCCCTAGAGGCCATTACTGTATCATACTAGTTTGTATATTACTTGATGGAAGCTTGGGATATTCACTATTGTATATACAATCTTGCTCGAAATGGTAGTATGCTACTTGGTTTGTCTCTGCTTTAATATGTGCATGTGTTTCTTTTAGCATATTGCTGATATACATATTAGTAGAGCCCTTAGGATCTTTGCTTGATTACCAGCGTTGTGATGGTGCTCACACTCGTGGGAGCTGGGTGATCTTTAAGCACATCCTTATACAGGTCCCTAGTCGTTGGACTATCGAGACAGGGCATCGATACTCCAGAGTAGACTAGCGTATGCGCTTCTCATCCCAGCGTGGGAGACGGTCTGTCCCACAGCCGTCAGTACGTCGTACTTGAGATAGTATGCGGGTGCTCGTTGGGTTACGAGTACACTGGACAGGACTCGTCGGGAACTGTTGGTTGGTATTATACCTATCGTCAGTTATCAGTTCCCAGGTGACATGAGTACAGCTTAGTCCGCTGACTTGACACTGTCACTTCGCCTCGAGTGTGTTCCCACTGCACTTTGATTGCTACCCTACCACGGCTCAAAGGAGTCGTGCAAACAGGTAGTTTTTGGGTGCAGTCCCGAAGCACTTGGAGGCAGTGACGGTTAGACAGGATTCGTCTCTCCCGGTATTGGGGGTTGATATCGCGCTGTGTGCAGGAGAGCCATTACACGAGTAGTCCCTGGCCAGGGCAAGCGAGATATACTGGTAGGTTTCCAGTGTTATCTCAGGGTGTTCTAGGCTACACTCCGACACGACTTGTACCGCTATTAGGGGACTGACGTTCACCGCCCCCTTGGCCCGCCATGCGATGTATCAGATGAACAGACCGGACTGTATGGAGATTGTCACATACAGGCTCAATAGGAGTTCGGATAGGGTTCACCTCGTCAGTCTTCTTATTGACATCTACCTGGGGACCGTTACGTACAGCTAGTGCCGCTTGCGGTATGTGGTTAAACCCACTGCCAGCGTAGTGTCGAGTCTTTAGAGTCCCACACAGAGAGCTATTCGCCTTTAGGAAAAATGAGTAGAGGTCGCATGGTTTTGCGACAGGGTTCGTTCACATTCGCGTACTTGTGCACGTTTACTGTCCGGACAGTTTATACTAGCGGGCTTTGGTTTAAGCCGGATCCTAGTATATGATTTGGGATTGGTTTTTCTCATTGTATTCGTGTTCCTCGGATCACGAATGCGGGTGCGTATGCACAGTTGCTTGAGATTGAGGGAGAGGACCTTGATTAGGGTTAATGGCTATTGTCATTTTATTAACCCTAATGCTTATGTGTATGTTATAGTTAATTGATAATTAGTTTGATAATTGTGGATGGTTATGGTTGTTGACCATTTGACCTCCTTGACTTGTTGACCTAGGTTGACACTTTGACCATCATCATTTCTTTTGGAAGATGCTTTTTGATCCTTGCAAATTGAAATGATAATGGTCATGTCATGATTAACCATGACAATTATCTAGCTAATTATTTAATTAAAATAATATACACATATTAGTGAGAATGGTTCATATTATTCTCATTCTATCATATCTTTTCTCTCTCTTGCTCTTCCTCTCCCTCAAGCTCTCTCCCTCTCATGTGTTGAGAAACACTTGAGCTTGAGAAAAACCCTCTCTTGATCATCTTTACTCTCATCTAGGGTTCAAGGACTAGCACTTCTTGCACCCTAGTTACTTCTAGCTTGGAGTTGAAGCCAAAGGTTGAGGCTTTCGGGTGGATCTTTCTTCGACGTGAGAAGTCGACCAAGGTGACCTCTCTCCACCACTCCAAGGAGCAAGGAGAGAAGGACTTAAAGCCCAAGGTATAACCTATCTAGCACTTAGCTAGTTACTAGTTAGCTTTAGCAAGTTTTTGTTTAGCAAATATCCTTCTAGCTCTAGTCCATGTTGCCTAAGCTCATAAAAATCCGATTTTTATTCCGTTTTCCGCCTCCCCGCAAGCACCGGGATGGGCAACGTGGACTTACAGTGGTATCAGAGCCTAACTAAATATAAACTAGCTAGGTAGTGAAGTGTGTCGAATTTCGAAACGGAAAAATCGAAAAACCAAAATATCAAAACCCTAGTTTTCTGTTAAAATTTTTTCTGGTCAAAACAAAATTTGTTTTACTCCAAAAATCGTCTCAGGGTTTTTTAAAGATAGCCACCAAAAACGATCAAGTGAATCGACCAACGTGCCGCGGTTCCGCGGCTATAGCAAGCTATTGTCACGCAACCGCGGCTGTGTTGGCTCTTCACTTGGTCGAGTTTGGTGGAGTGTATCTCTGACTTGGTTTTAGGATTTTTGAGATAGTTTATATGTGCCCAGATTTTCCAGAATAGAAATTCATTTTTTGGGGGCCTATAAATCCGTATTTTTTTTTCGAACTTCAATACACTTTGACTATAAAGGTTATATCTATGATGTTTACATGTATTGAACGTCGGCTAATCGCTATATGTCGATTAGTCGGGGTTATACATATCTGTGATCTGTGATTGATGATGGTATGTGTATATGAATGGGTTGGATTGTCGCGGATGAATAGCCGGGGTGGATGTGAGATGAGTGTTGCTTTTTCTTTCATTCATTGTAATATGTAAATTGATGTAATATTATTATTTGTTTGGCCGCACAACCGGGTCGGGGTTGTAGCCGTCATTGTATAATTCTTTTTACTGTTTTTGCTCCTAGGATAGACCCATGGAGGGGGTGCACAAACTACCGGGTATCTCGAAGTGCCAAGTGGCCTACTCACGGTGGTGAGGGAGGTTGCTTCGCTTCGGGTACTTGGCGGGTAGTTTGCCGCACCCGTAGGGGTCTTGGGTGGGGTATTGGCTATTCACTGCGACCGTGTAATCCACATTTCGTTGCAGGCTCGAACGGATTGCGGATTCCTAGTATATCCAATGTATTCATCTGTGATCTGTAATGTCTATCATTGCTATATATTTATATATGATAACTATTTAGACGTTGCTTATGTTTTACAACCGCGCTAGCCCAGCCCCCGCTCTGTCGTTAGTTAAGTAACCTAACGGGTGATGACGGGGCCCCGTGGCGAATGCGAATGGCATAAGCGTACGTCATATTTTGGTTGTTTTCTGCAATGGTAGGATTAAATGATGGGACGCATTAAAAGAACTAATGCAGGAAAATAAACCAAGTAAAAGTTGATTGGAACACTTTGAAAACCACTCGGTTCTTTTCAAAACTAAACTTTTAAAACGCGGAGCTTGAACCACTCCTTTTAAAAGCTATCTCGTTCAATCGATTATATCAAGTTCACTACGTTCACGGTTTCGCCAAAACCATCCGTAGCCCTCCATCATTTCAGTTAAATATTCGGTAGTATTCAAGCTATGAATTTTGACCTCACGCCAAGGCATAGTGATTGGTAGCTGCCGGATATTTATCTGTTGCATAGATAGAATGCGTTGGTTTGAGACAGTCGTACTGCCATTTTGGCCTACGTCAAGGGTAGGTACGGATGGGTTCAAATTAACCAGGATAATGATGGGAAGAACTTGACATGTGACTTATGACATTTTGACCTCACGCCAAGGTCATAAGAGCATGGGGCAAAAATCCACATCGGGAGTTTCATAAGTACTGAAACTTGCTAGCGCTGCATACCATTTGGAGTGTGATAATTCTGGTAGGATTCCTTCGGTTTTATCACGCGATGATATTTGGATCCCGATCCTACTGTGAGTATATGCTACTCCTCGGGAAAACTCTCACTTAACGATCAATGCTATAAACTTAGTAGGTGTCTAGAAAGTTGTTAGCGGGGCTACGCCCACAGGGAAAAGAGGTTACATAATTAAGGAACTTCGCGAAAGCGTTGGAAAACCTCCCTCGAAGTACCGACACTGGCCTGGCTGAACGGTTAAGCAAGTATTGTACGGTGGGATTGATCCCGACTAATCCTTTCTTTACGGTTTGAGAAGGGATTCGAGAGACAGTGGGAGCCATCCAGTTTAGACAAATTAAAAACCACTCTAAACTTGTAAGAGCATCATGCTAAAGTGTTTCTTTTCTCTCTCCTAATTGCAGCGACCATTCAACATGACCGGACTTAAGTTATTACTAGATAAAAACATATTGACAGGGCCAAACTATAATGATTGGCTCAGGAATGTCAAGATGGCAATCACTTACGACAAGTTGGGGTATGTCCTTACCCCCAAAGCTCCCCCTGTCCTAGGTCCCAAAACCAGTGTCGTAGATAGGGAAATCTACAAGACCTGGGAAATAGATTGCGCGAAGGCCAGATGCCTCGTACTTGCCTCGATGGACAACGAACAACAGAGGAGGCACGAGAATATGGACATTGAGTCCATATTTCTGCATACAAAAGAACTGTATGGAGAGCAGTCTCGTATCGCAAGATACGAAGTGTCGAAGAAGTTGTTTTTGGCAAGGTTGGCCGTCGGATCATCGGTAGCGGAACACGTGCTTAAGATGATTGGCTACATTGAGGAGCTCGCGGACCTTGGGACCACGTTGGAGAATGAACTCTATACTGATTTGATTCTCCAGTCACTTCCTTCCACTTACGCCCAGTTTATTCTTAACTACAACATGCAAGGAAAGGAGGTTGAACTTTCCGAACTTCTGAACATGTTGAGGAGTGCTGAGGGCACCCTACAGAAGGGTAGGGAGACGTCCACTTTGTTTGTAGGAGGATCTTCCTCTTCTAGGTCCAGGGCGAAAGCCAAGGCAAGAAGAAGAAAGCCCCCGCCAAACCAAGAGGCGGTGTCGGTAAAGTGGATACGAAGGGAAAAGGAAAAGCAACAAAGATAGCGGGAAAGCTGGTGGGGAAGGAAGAATGCTTCTATTGTCACAAAAGTGGTCACTGGAAATAGGATTGCAAGGCTTGGAAGGCCAAAACACAGGATTTGAAGCGAGTTGCAGCTTCAGCTTCAGGTGTGTATGTTATTGAAAACTGTCTATCAATAAACTCTACGACCGGGGTATTGGATACCGGATTAGGATCTCATATCTGTAATTCTTTGCAGGCGTTGAGAAAGCGTAGAGTTTTGAAGGCAGGTGACATGACCCTCAGAGTTGCAAATGGTGCTAGCATGGATGCTGAGGCCGTGGGGGACTATCACCTGGGATTGTCAGATGGACACTTTTTGATTTTACGTAGTTGTTATTATGTACCAAATGCAACCTGTAATATCATTTCTGTATCTTTATTATCTAAAGAAGGTTATGAATTTGCATTTGTAAGTAATGTAGTGAACATTCACCTTAATCAAGTTTTGATTGGGTCAGGTACATTGAACAACGGTATATACGTATTAAACCAGCCACAGATTTTCAATGTCCAGAATACACACAAAAGAAATTCTCCAGAAATCGATAAAACTTTCTTATGGCATTGTAGACTGGGTCACATCAATGAGAGAAGGTTGACTAAGTTACATGCAGAAGGATATTTGGATTCGTTCGAATATCAATCGTATGCAACTTGTCAATCCTGTCTCAAGGGAAAGATGACAAAGACTCCGTTCACTGGACACGGAGTAAGAGCGAGCGAGCTCTTGGGACTCGTACACAGCGACGTGTGCGGTCCAATGTCTACACATGCACGAAGCGGTTATTCATACTTCATTACTTTTACGGATGATTTCTCAAGGTTTGGACATGTCTTCTTAATGAAGCATAAATCCGAAGCTTTAGATAAGTTCCAGGAATATAAGAATGAAGTAGAAAAACAAACAAGCAAAAGTATCAAGGAACTGAGATCTGATCGAGGTGGTGAATACTTGAGTGCCGAGTTCCTGGGTTACTTAAAAGAGAATGGAATTCTCTCTCAGCTTACTCCTCCATACACTCCGCATCATAACGGTGTATCGGAGAGACGGAACCGAACCCTATTGGATATGGTACGGTCTATGATGAGTAACGCTGAGTTGCCGCGATCGTTCTGGGGATATGCGCTAAAAACAGCTGCATACCTTTTGAACCGTGTTCCAACTAAGACTGTGCCTACCACACCATATGAGTTATGGAGTGGGAAGAAACCCTATCTTCAATACTTGAAGATTTGGGGATGTCCAGCTTATGTCAAAAAGCAGCATGCGGACAAACTAGAGGCACGCTCAGTACTGTGCAAGTTTGTGGGATACCCAAAGAACTCCAGGGGGTATCTTTTCTATTACGCAGAGGAACAAAAAGTCATTGTTTCTCGTAATGCCCATTTTCTGGAACATCAGTTCTTAGAAAAAGAAATAAGTGGGAGCGCAATAGAGCTGGAAGAAATTCCAGAACCACAAGCTATTACTGAAAGCTTAGTAGAACCAGAGGGTTCGAAAGATCAGGACATTCCCACGCCACTCCGCAGGAGTAGTAGGCAGTCTCATCCGCCCGAGAGATACTACGGTTTTCTCATTGACGGGGATAGAGAGGATTGCATCATAGACTTTGATGAGCCTACTAGCTTCCAGCAAGCCATTCAGAGCGTCGACTCGGTAAAATGGCTGGATGCAATGCGGACCGAAATGGAGTCCATGTACACCAACAAAGTATGGACGTTGGACATTGCTCCAGATGGGGTAAAACCCGTAGGATGCAAGTGGATCTTCAAAATGAAGATTGGTGTAGATGGACAGGTTGAGACCTATAAAGCTAGACTGGTAGCAAAGGGTTTTCGTCAGCGACCTGGTTTGGACTATGACGAAACCTTTTCTCCAGTAGCTATGCTGAAATCCATTCGGATCCTTCTTGCCATTGCTGCCTTCCACGATTATGAGATTTGGCAGATGGACGTAAATACAGCTTTTCTAAATGGACATTTAGAGGAGTGTGTCTATATGGATCAGCCAGAGGGTTTCATTCAGAGTGGGAGCAGCGGAAAGGTATGCAAGTTGCTTAAGTCCATTTATGGACTAAAGCAGGCATCGCGGAGTTGGAACATCTGTTTTGATGAGACGGTCAAGGAATTTGGCTTTATCAAAAATCCAGATGAACCATGCATCTATTGTAGATTTGTAGCGAGAACTGTAGTATTCCTCGTTTTATACGTGGATGACATTCTCTTAATAGGAAATGATATTCCTATGCTACAATCTGTCAAGGGGTTCTTGTCACACAGGTTCTCTATGAAATACCTGGGTGATGCCTCATACATTCTGGGTATCCGGATCTACCGTGACAGATCCAAGAGGATATTAGGACTTTCGCAGTCCAGGTACATCGACACCATACTGAAGAGATTCGGTATGGAAGATTCCAAGCGCGGTAATCTACCGGCTTGTCACGGGATCACTCTCTCCAAAGAGATGTCTCCCAAGACTGATTTGGAGAGGGATCGCATGTCTATTATACCCTACGCTTCTGCGGTAGGCTCTATAATGTATGCGATGTTGTGTACTAGACCGGATGTGGCTTATGCACTGAGTGTGGTAAGCAGGTATCAGTCAAACCCTGGGGAGAAACATTGGATAGCAGTAAAGAACATTCTCAAGTACCTGAGAAGGACTAAGGAGATGTTCTTGGTGTATGGCGGAAAAGACCTGCAGATTGAGGCCTTTGCTGACTCCAGCTTCCAGAGTGACAAGGATGATTCCAAGTCCATGTCGGGTTTTGTCTTTACCCTCAATGGAGGGGCGGTGTGTTGGAAGAGCTCCAAACAGGAAACCATTGCTGACTCGACTATGGAAGCGGAATACATCGCTGCATCTGATGCCGTAAAAGAAGCTGTCTGGATGAGGAAGTTCTTGAGAGAACTTCAAGTGGTTCCGTCCATTGTTGACCCAATACCTCTGTATTGCGACAACAACGGGGCTATAGCTTTAGCGAAGGAACCCAGGTTCCATCAGAAATCCAGACACATCTTAAGGCGGTATCACCTGATCAGGGAGATCGTAGATCGCCAGGAGATCGAGGTCCGGAGAGTTGCATCAGAGGATAACACTGCAGATCCATTCACCAAGGCCTTGGCCCAAACTCAGTTCGAGCGGCTGATTGAGATGATAGGTCTTCGATACGCCAGTACAAGGCCTTAGTGCAAGTGGGAGATTGTTAGAGTATATGCCCTAGAGGCCATTACTGTATCATACTAGTTTGTATATTACTTGATGGAAGCTTGGGATATTCACAGTTGTATATACAATCTTGCTCGAAATGGTAGTATGCTACTTGGTTTGTCTCTACTTTAATATGTGCATGTGTTTCTTTTAGCATATTGCTGATATACATATTAGTAGAGCCCTTAGGATCTTTGCTTGATTACCAGCGTTGTGATGGCGCTCACACTCGTGGGAGCTGGGTGATCTTTAAGCACATTCTTATACAGGTCCCTAGTCGTTGGACTATCGAGTCAGGGCATCGATACTCTGGAGTAGACTAGCGTATGCTCTTCTCATCCCAGCGTGGGAGACGGTCTGTCCCACAGCCGTCAGTACGTCGTACTTGAGATAGTATGCGGGTGCTCGTTGGGTTACGAGTACACTGGACAGGACTCGTCAGGAACTGTTGGTTGGTATTATACCTATCGTCAGTTATCAGTTCCCAGGTGACATGAGTACAGCTTAGTCCGCTGACTTGACACTGTCACTTCGCCTCGAGTGTGTTCCCACTGCACTTTGATTGCTACCCTACCACGGCTCAAAGGAGTCGTGCAAACAGGTAGTTTTTGGGTGCAGTCCCGAAGCACTTGGAGGCAGTGACGGTTAGACAGGATTCGCCTCTCCCGGTATTGGGGGTTGACATCGCGCTGTGTGCAGGAGAGCCATTACACGAGTAGTCCCTGGCCAGGGCAAGCGAGATATACTGGTAGGTTTCCAGTGTTATCTCAGGGTGTTCTAGGCTACACTCCGACACGACTTGTACCGCTATTAGGGGACTGACGTTCACCGCCCCCCTAGGCCCGCCATGCGACGTATCAGACGAACAGACCGGACTGTACGGAGATTGTCACATACAGGCTCAGTAGGAGTTCGGATGGGGTTCACCTCGTCAGTCTTCTTATCGACATCTACCTAGGGACCGTTACGTACAGCTAGTGCCGCTTGCGGTGTGTGGTTAAACCCACTGCCAGCATAGTGTCGAGTCTTTAGAGTCCCACACAGAGAGCTATTCGCCTTTAGCCAAAATGAGTAGAGGTCGCATGGTTTTGCGACAGGGTTCGTTCACATTCGCGCACTTGTGCACGTTTGCTGTCCGGACAGTTTATACTAGCGGGCTTTGGTTTAAGCCGGATCCTAGTATATGATTTGGGATTGGTTTTTCTCATTGTATTCGTGTTCCTCGGATCACGAATGCGGGTGCGTATGCACAGTTGCTTGAGATTGAGGGAGAGGACCTTGATTAGGGTTAATGGCTATTGTCATTTTATTAACCCTAATGCTTATGTGTGTATTATAGTTAATTGATAATTAGTTTGATAATTGTGCATGGTTATGGTTGTTGACCATTTGACCTCCTTGACTTGTTGACCTAGGTTGACACTTTGACCATCATCATTTCTTTTGGAAGATGCTTTTTGATCCTTGCAAATTGAAATGATAATGGTCATGTCATGATTAACCATGACAATTATCTAGCTAATTATTTAATTAAAATAATATACACATATTAGTGAGAATGGTTCATATTATTCTCATTCTATCATATCTTTTCTCTCTCTTACTTTTCCTCTCCCTCAAGCTCTCTCCCTCTTATGTGTTGAGAAACACTTGAGCTTGAGAAAAACCCTCTCTTGATCATCTTTACTCTCATCTAGGGTTCAAGGACTAGCACTTCTTGCATCCTAGTTATTTCTAGCTTGGAGTTGAAGCCAAAGGTTGAGGCTTTCGGGTGGATCTTTCTTCGACGTAAGAAGACGACCAAGGTGACCTCCTTCCACCACTCCAAGGAGCAAGGAGAGAAGGACTTAAAGCCCAAGGTATAACCTTTCTAACACTTAGCTAGTTACTAGTTAGCTTTAGCAAGTTTTTGTTTAGCAAAGATCCTTCTAGCTCTAGTCCATGTTGCCTAAGCTCATAAAAATCCGATTTTTATTTCGTTTTCCGCCTCCCCGCAAGCACCGGGATGGGCAACGTGGACTTACACTATCAACATGATGATAAAGACAAACCAGATAGCATACTATCATCTTGAGTAAGACTGTTTTATCGGTATAGGTCCTGCCATAATCATCATAATCATCTGTCCGCAACTATGATAATTACCTTGAGGGCACTATAGCCAACACTTTCGACGTTGCGACGTTATTTATATTAGATTCCACTTTTATTATTGTGTTGTGAATACGCGATCGGTACGATCATAGTCTAGGCTTGGTAGTTGTGTCGCTTTGCGTTCCTAGCTAGGGTCGTGCCGATGTCGTCCGTGTCTTTGTGTAGCTTTTTCTTTTGGGTTGGTTTCGAAGTGTCGCTTCACGCGTTAGCCACTTAACGAACACTTGTGAGTATGTTTGGAGTTGGTGCGTCGGTCAAACGTAGTTGGTACGTGTTATTGGTCGATGGATAATATATACTTGTTATATTGTTATTTTCTTTCAGGATCGCAAGCAGGGACTTTGGGCGCTGCGAAAAAGGTAAAGCGAGTTGTTGGCTTTAATTAGCCAGGATTGTAGTGAGCAGATTTAACATCTGCAGTGGAATTGCCCGCATGGCGTTATGCGTTTGGGCTAGATTAAATGATATGACTATTAGTTAGATGTATACGGATATTGATTGTGCATGTGTACCTTTGTTGCATATATCATTTCCTATTGTGCCTGGACATAGTATTAATGAGACACAACACCATTATTGATGGTTCATGTTTCACGAGCATTGATTGCATGCCACACACACACCGTCAATAATTTCTATGACGCGCACAACACATATACTCTGTGATATTGTATTGTTTAGGGACATTAAGACATTGACTCATATTCCATTTTGCATATGACATATAGCATACCTGTATACCTACATGCTTACACATATGCCTTAACATGCTTACATGCCTGTTACCCATATACCTATATGGTATTGTACCATTAGTGATGGGTATATATATATATATGGGACATAGCTACAGGTACATCTTGCATACATACTTATACATATACCTGGGGGTATTACATCATTATTGATAGGTAGATACACATATCTTGCTATGCCAACATGGTTACGCATACCTGGCTATAGCTACATGTTCACATTTATTTGATGTTATATGGACTTGGAGAAATTAGGAACCGCATGATATATACATTAACTTGTGTAGTTAAATAGCGGTTTTCCTTTATATGCACATATTACTGTTTCATGTTGCATATATTACATTCATATGATGTTCTCTGATATTTTTACTCTTAAGTATATATAACAGTGGAGTGGGACGCTGGTTATATATATTAGTAGAGTGGGACGCTAATATATATGTATTGATTCACGCAGTTATACTTATTCATTACTTGATGTTTTCTGGATTTAAGGACCGTGGTTGTTTCATGAAATTATGCATTATTTGAAAAACCTGGTTTCTCTTGATATGATATTTTAGTTTCCACCATGAGATTTCTCGGTTCCGAGCTTATATATTACCCCATGCGAGGAGGCGTCGTGGGCCGTGTGCGGGTACATGGTGGAGCCCGGTTGGTTCCCCATGGCAAGATGATCGACGGTACATGCTGATGAGCCTGGCTGGCGAGTTCGCCAACCGGTGATAGTATTTGAACTCGACGTATATCTGTGGGATATCGATTAAGGTTATGTACGCACATGCCTTGCAGATTACGGGTGGTGCTTACCCAGGTTCATAGGATGTACGTATATGACACGGGAGGGCCAGTCCCAGGTGATGGCGCCTCAGATTTGAGTATTTTGTGCCGATGCTAGACACTTGTTTTCCTGATGTTTTTGGGTGTAGATGTAGAACACTCAGGTTTCATGAGACATACTCGATATTGGATACTGGTTATATGAGATTTACTTGATATTGGACACTCAGGATCTATGAGACTTACAGGATATGAGGGCCAAATTGGGGGCTGATATATGGAAATTTGGGATTTAGATTGTCTTGATGGACTTTGGTCCTACCACGAGGTCAGGATTCCGTGAGGATGACATGTTTTTTCCCATACTCCGCATTTATTGTATATGTATTGCTTCGTGTATTAGTATTACCCTATAGAGTACCTTACACGACTGTTGCATACATATTGCTATTATTGTTCATGTAGTAGTAGTACCTGATAGAGTACCTTACATGACTGTAGCATACATATTGCTATTATTGTTCATAAAGTAGTAGTACTTGATAGTGTACCTTACATGACTGTTGCATACAAATTGCCATTTGTTTCTATCAGCTTGCATGCATTAGATTCGAGCTGTATGTGCACACATGTGATTACCTGCATATGTTATTTACTATTCACGCGTTGCCAACTCACCCCCGTTGTGCCGCAGTGTTTTGCAGGTATTCCCTCAGGGCAGTCGCGGCAGGCTTTTGATCTTTCGTATCATCTTTTGCAGCGGATACCGCTTCGACCGACTGTGCGCAGTTTTGCTATAGGTGGGTTTTGCGGTTATCCGATGTTGTTTATTGTTATCTTTGTACCATATACTCTCCATCTACAACTTTCAAGTATGACTTAGAGACTTGATGTGAGGACGATATTGTATGTTATTTTGTGACTTGGAGGTCTTTTATGCAATTTTACTTATATCGTCTTTTATTTCTTCACTACGACGTCGTATATCTATTGTGGTGGTTGTTTCCGACTTTGGGCGTGGATTTTGATCCCGTTGGGGATGCTTTACTTATATTTATGTTGAACCCATTTTTGGGGTTAGTTTTTACAAAGGAGGTGCTACCAAAATTTTTAAGAAACTAAATTGGACTTTAAAGAATTTGAACTCGAGATTTTCAAAAGTTTTAACAATGTTCTTATCACTTACTAATTTTGATGGTTTAGATTGATGGGTTTTTGTCTTACTTAAATTGTGTTACGCCTGTAGACGTTGCGTAGTTTAAGGGCCGTCACGTGCCAATTTCGGGTCGTGACAAAGTTGGTATCAGAGCGCTAGGTTATACCGTTCGGAGTATAGGATGAACTTGGTATGATGGAGTCGGTAGCTTAAGCTGAGTAACGTAGTGTGTGTATGTCCGCGGCATACTCACGACACGGTACTCCGCATAAAGTGACCTAACTACTAATTGCTTGAAATTCCTTCCTTGATGATACATATCCTTGTGATTCGATTTCCTTGTTCATATCGAATACTTTTTCCATTTATAGCCTTTGCCGCCGATGACTATGAGGACTCAGAGTGGTGCAGTGAGAGCCGAGGTCTGAGTTGACTCGTGTGGGACGAGGACTGACCAGGATGGCACGCTCGTTGTACAGGAGCAGATGGATCCGCTTGTTGGAGATAGTGCCCTCAGAGTCAATTATTAGGTCACAGGTACGTGATTGTAATGATTGAGGGAGGACCTATCCCGGTAGGACAGTCTTACTCGAGATGATAGTATGCTATCTGGTTTACCTTTATCATCGTGTACTGCTTTAAGTGACCTGACAAGTCGCTATTACACGTTGATAGAGCCCCTAGGATTCTTGCTTGACCACCAGCAGTATGAGGGCGATCATATAAGTGGGAGCTGGGGGTCTATAAGCATATCCTTAAAAGGTCCCTAGTCGTGAGAGTTTCGAGACAGGGCATCGATTCTCCATAGTAGACTAGTGTATACAGTCGAGACCCCGACGAGGGGCGGTGGCCGGTCTCACAAGCCACTGGTGTCAGTTGGATCACCTAAGATGTATACAGGTGCTCATTGGGTTATGAGTACACCGGACAGGACTCGCCGGGAACATGCTAGTTGGTCATATACCAGACGTCAGATGGCAGTTCCCTGGTGACATGTGTGCAGGTTAGTTCATCGACCTGGGGATCATCATTTGTCTCGTGTGAGTTCCCACTGTACTTTGATTACTACCCTACCACGGCTCAAAGGAGTCGTGCAAACAGGTTTTAGTTGGGTACAGTCCCGAGCCACATGGAGGCAGTGAGCGTATCTTCAGGGGTTCGTCTCTCCCGGTATTGGGGGTGAGGTCGTGCTGTGTCTAGGAGAGCCATTACACAAAGTCCTTGGCCAAGGCAAGGAGATTTACTGGTAGGTATTCCAGTAGTATCTCAGGGTGTTCTGGGCTACACTCCGACACGACTTGTACCGCTTTTGGGGGTCTAACTTTTACCAACCCCCTAGGCCCGCCATGCGATACTCATAGACGAACGGACCGGACTGTACGGATATTGTCACTGACAGGCTCAGTAGGGTTGTCAGGCTGAGTTCACTCACAGACATCCCTTTTAGTCAGTACCTGGTAGCCCGTTACGTATTGGCTTATACCTCTGACGTGCTGGTGGTTAAATCCACAACCAAGGTGTTGATGAGTCTTTAGAGTCCCCCACATTCAGTTACTCAGCTTTCGGGCGAAAGGTTGTAGAGACCGTATGGAGATATGGCAAGGTCCGATCAGATACGTGCGGTATTGCACGGATCAGGATCGGACAGTTTGTACTATAGGCCGTATGGATATATGGCAGGGTTCGATCAGATACGTGCGGTATTGCACGGATCAGGATCGAACGGATATTACTAGCCGGTTTTGGTATAAGCCGGATCCTAGTATAGTACAGTGTAGATTTTGTCTCATTGTATTTGTATTTCGGTCGGAATACAAATACGGGTGTGTATGCACAGTATCGGGGTTTTCCTGTAATTTATTACGGGACCAGTTTTCTGGAGTTGCCAGTTTGCTTTCCGTTTCGGCCGATTTCCATTGTTCCGTTCATTGGCCGAAGATTGGTGGAGGAGGGCTTATTTGCATTGTTGCAAATAAGTATTTGTGGAGGGGGTCTTTGCATGTTTCCTTATATCATGATGGTGCACCATTCTTTTGACCTTGACTTCTATCTTCATGATGGCATGACTTTTGGAAGTGATCATTAGCTTGTTGGAGTGTTGGTTTTGGTGCTATCATGGTTGTTGGTGAGTAGTTGAGAGTGGGTGTGATTGTGACCATATTCTTTTCATGATTTTCCTTTTGCAATATAGCCTTCCCACTCTCTCCATTATGGATGGCTCTCTCATTCTTTCCTCTCCCTCACCTCTCATGGCCGGCCCAAGTTTGTAGGGGCTGTCCCAAATTTTTGTGGGGATGTTTTGGCTCATTTCATGTTTTGTAGAGATATGTTCTTGGTGTATGGTAACGGCGGACTCCAAGTGGAGTCCTTTACCGATTCCAGCTTCCAGAGTGATAAGGACGACTCTAAGTCGCAGTCGGGTTTTGTCTTTACCCTTTACGGAGGGGCGGTTAGCTGGAAGAGTTCCAAGCAGGAAACCGTGGCAGACTCGACGATGGAGGCTGAATACATCGCTGCCAACGATGCTGCTAAAGAAGCTGTCTGGGTCAAGAAGTTCATTAATGAACTTGGAGTGGTTCCATCCATTGAGCATCCAATACCTTTGTATTGCGATAACAATGGAGCGGTGGCTTTGGCCAAGGAACCCAGGTCCCATCAGCGATCCAGGCATATTCTGAGGCGGTATCACCTGATCCGGGAGATAGTTGATCACCGGGAAATCGAGGTCAGGAGAGTTGACACGAAGAACAACACGGCGGATCCACTCACGAAGGCCATTCCCCAGATACAGTTTGAGAGACTCTTCGGGATGCTCGGTATGAGATACTACAGCAGCTGGCCCTAGTGCAAGTGGGAGATTGTTAGTTGTATGTATGCCCTAGAGGCCAGTATTGTACAGATGATGTATATTATATTGGATGCTTGGACATATATAGAGATGACTTTCTTGCTCGACATGATAGTATGCTATCTGGTTGCCATTTATCTTAACATGTACACTAGTCTCTTTATACTGTCTTATAGTTACATGTTGGTAAAGCCCTTAGGATTTGTACTTGACTACCTGGGCTATGATGCAGATCATACTAGTGGGAACATGGTAGTCCATAAGTACATCCTTCAAGGTCCCTAGTCGTGGGTATCTCGAGACGGGGCATCGATTTACCAGAGTAGACTAGCGTATACGCTTCTCGACCCATGTGATGGGCGATGGATGATCCCATATCCATTGGTGTTTGACATCAGAGATGGTATACGGGTGCTCAGTGGAAACTGGGTACACTGGACGGACTCGCCGAGAACTCCCAGATGGTATTATACCTCACGTCAGATGGCAGTTCTCAGGTGACACTTGTACAGGTTAGTCTGTAGACCCGAGATCGTCATAGAGTCTTGTGTGATTCCCGCTGTGCTTTGATCTCCACCTTACCACGTCCATGAGGGCGTGCAAAACGGTGGTCTTTGGGTACAGTCCCGAGTCACATGGAGGCAATGAGCGATAGGAGGGGTTTCGTCTCTCCCGGTATTGGGAGTTGATGTTGCGCTGTGCTCGATTGGCCGTAACAGGGAAGTCCCTGGCCAGGGCTGATCAGAGATTTGCTGGTAAGTGTTACCAGTAGTTTCTCGACCCGTTACGAGCCTCACATCGGCACGACTTATCGGGTTATTGGGGTCTGACGTATACCACCCCTAGACTTGATATGCGACGTATCAGACGAAGAGACTTGACTGTATGGTAAGTGTTACTGGTCGGATTCGCAGGAGTGTGAGCGGGCTAGCTCGTCGATCTTCTGATCGCTCAATACCCGGGTGGCCGTTACGTTTAGCAGACCGCTTGCGGCTTGTGGGTGCTTGATATGATCATCATCTGCTACCGGCGTATTGACGAGTCTTTAGAGTCCTACACAGAGGTTTCCTGGCTCAAGCGAAACGAAATAGGAGCGCATATGAGATATGTGCAGGACCGAGAATAATGCGTGTATGTGATACGGCATTTCATTCTCGCGATATATGTTTCGATTGGTTATATTCGATATGACCTAGTTATCGAATCATTGATTCGATAAAACGATGCATTGCATACTAGTCGGTTGTATGCGATATAACCGGATCATTGAATCAAGTGTTGATTTAATGATTTAATGTATAATTATATATTTGATATATTACTTTGCATTAACTAGTATTGGTTCACTTTAAACGGATTTTTCTCACTTGGATTGCACATTGTATATGTGATATACTTATGTGCACTTTTTGTATCATGTTTGATGATACTTGATCATTAGTTAAGTTTATAGAATTAATCCATGGTTAATTGATAATTAGGGTTTTGCATACATATTTATTTATCCATTTATTTGTTTATTTATGTGGATAAATTCAAAATGAGAATGGTGGCTATATTTGTTTCTTGTATGAAGCTTCTTGAACCCTTGACTTTAGCAACCATTCTTATCCTCTTGCTTAACCCTAATCCACTCTTTGACCATGGTTAATTCTCTACACTTAACCCTAGTTCAAGATATGATAAGTAATTGATATTAGTTTTATTTTAAAAAAAAAGGAAGAATACTTATCATAATCTTTTCTTGAGCTCATCTTCTTCTTCTTCTTCAAGCTTGCTACTCCAATGGCAACTTGAGCTTTAGTGAGTTAAATCCAAATCTAAAGTGAACCCACCTCCTATTTCTTCACCCTCTACCTCTTGCCAAGTTGTTTTGGGTGTTTACTTCACAAGTTTCACAAGTTTGTGAAGTCGGAGCTTGAGTTTGTGCAACCTCGACGTAGATCGTCTTTGACACAAAGCCGACGAGCTATTCCGCTTGCTTTCCCGATGAAGCCGATGATCGAGTCGAGGATTCATGATGGACAGCGAGGACATGACGTTGCGGAGCCGTGGAGGTGGAAATCCGGATCTACAAAGGTTGTATATCCGTATCATAGTAGTTAACTGTTAACTAGCTTTCTATTTCGCCTAAACATCTAGTTAAAGATCCGTAGTCTAGGGTTTCTCGGCACTAAAAATTTTAATTTGGCATGTTCGATGCTATGTGAGAACCCACTAGGGTGCCTAGGAACCTTTCACTGGTATCAGAGCCTAGCTAGAGCCTTAGGCGAAGTCCCGACGACGTTTGAAACCCGATCGAACCGAAATCCAAAACCTAAAAATGCTCTCTGGACTTTTTCTAAAAATTAGGATTTTTGTCAATTAAAAATATGCAGAAAATCAAGCAGGGTGTTATTAGAATTACTGTGAAATACGAGGGGGTAATTCCACTTTTCCACCGCTGAAGGGCGGCACATGCTAGGCATGTGCGGCGCTTCCGCGGCGTTACTGTTCCCTTGAATAATTATTTCTTCACAGTAACTCATATAATTCAATGCTGTGTATTCTGGGATATTTTTATTGTGACTTTACAGAAGAGTATTTTGGGGTACTATTGGGAATCAGTATTTCGATCGGATTATCAAATTTCGTTTTTAGTGTTTTTCCAGATAATTGTAGAATATGTTAAAGAGTTCGACCGGATATAAATACCCAGGTTTTCCCCTGCCGGAATATCCAAGTGTTGGATTATTGTGTGGTTAAAAGACGTTCTGAGTAGTGCAAGTAACGCGATGGTCCCTCTAGAAGACACAAACCTTAACTCGATTATGTGACCGTCTTGAACTGCCCTTTGAACCTTCGGGTTTGGGGCAGTACGGCGTGCCACATGTGAGGCGTTGGCTTGACCCTTCTACGGCTGGACCGTTGGTACTGAGGTATGAAGTGAATGTCTTTGAACCTATTTCATGTGTTGATCGGTGTCAAGAAAACTTGGGTGTTCAAATGTACGATCGGAAAATTTGATATATTCTATTTATCCGGAATTGGATACAATAATTGGAATTCACAAAAGTTTATGAGATAACTGGATGAATGTTATAGATCTAGCAGTTTAGTTTCACAAGATATCGAAAAGAGTTTTCGATGATGGGACTAAAATGCGGGATTTATAACTGTTAGGCATGTGATGTCTAAAGAAGTTGCGGATTCCAATTGTTGTAGTTTTACACTTTCTTTTCTGTGACCGTAAGTGTAGTATGTTCATATCGCCGGTTTCGTTGCTATACATCAACGACAATTGGGGTATGCATACTTACTTACGTTGATGACATGTGATGTTATGTGTTGCTGGATATGTTATATTGGATCGTCGTATTCGAATAGCCGGGGGTTTTTATGTGAGATGAGTGTTTTTCATTTTCATTCATGTAAAAACTTGTATGTAATATTCTTTTATTCGGGGCACTTCCAGGATGCGGAAGTTGTCACCCTTTGTGTATTATTTACTTTTCTGCACTAGGATAGACCCAAGGAGGGGAGCACAAGTAACCGGGTTCTGGGGTCCAGTGGGAGACCAACTCGAGGAGTCGAGTCCGGGTCTCCTAACCCTAGAATTGGCAGGGTTGCTTGCCGCTCTCGTAGGGGTCTAGGGGTGTGGGATTGGCTATTCATCACGACCGTGGAATCCGTGTTTTATACTGGCTCGTATTAAAAACACGGACGTCCTAGTATATCCAATATTTCATATGTTTATTCTGCTGCGATATCTGTGATGTGACTCTGTGATGGATATAGTATATAGTATATATGATATATTATATAGACGTTACTTATGTTTTACACCCGCGCTAGCCCTGCCCTACTCTGTCGTTAGTTACCTAACCTAACGGTGCACGAGGGGACATCGAGGCGAATGCGGATGGCATAAGTGTACGTCATATCTATCTGTGATGTTTAGGTATTTTAAATGATGGGACTTCATTAATGTGATTAATGAAAGAAAAGAAACCTAAGATGTTGTAGAATCAGATTTTAAATAAAACAGGTAGCTACAGTTCTTGCTTTGCACAGCGATATATATGATATATCCCGCACCTCATTCGACGAGGAAAGGACCGAGATCCCTTCACCGGGAGTGACTCCTTTAGCAATAACTGGCAGATGCTACACATTCGGTTTGCTTTTGACTGCTTTTGCGATTTTGCTTTGCATAGCGATATATATGATATATCCCGCACCTCATTCGACGAGGAAAGGACCGAGATCCCTTCACCGGGAGTGACTCCTTTAGCAAAACTAGAAAAGCCTCAAAATCACTCCATTTCAAAACATCATTTGATTCTACAACGATATCAAGTTCATTACGCTCATGGTTTTTATGAAAAACCTGCGTAGCCCTCCGTCATTTCAGATAAGTATTAGTTAGTATTCGTGCTGCGGTAGTTTGGCCTCCGTCAAGGCGCAGTGTACGGTAGCTAACTAGTGCTTATCTGCTAGCATATGATGCGATTGGATTAGGGTATTCGTACGGCGTTGTTTGGCCTCCGTCAAGGGTCGTGCGGGTGGGTTTAATTCAATCACGAAATGACGGGTTGAACTTGACTAGCGGACTATGGGTTGTTTGGCCTCCGTCAAGGTCATAGGACGCTAGGGGCAAAATATTATCGGGAATTTCAAGTGTTGAAATTTGCAATGAGATTGCATACCTTCTATGAGATAGTTGGATCCCGATACCCGCTGCGAGTAAGAGTTACTCCTGGGAGAGTTTTACACATTGCAATTAGCCGATCAAGTAGGTGTCTAGAAAGGTGTTAACGAGGTTACGCCTCTGGGAAAACGAGGTTTACATTAATTAGGTTCGTGCGAAAGCACGGGGGACCTCCCTCAAAGTACCGACACTGGCCTGGCTGAAAGATTGGCGAACTTGTAGTGTGTAATTAATCCCGGCTAGTCTTTCCTTTTAAGGTTTGGAGGAAGATTTGATAAAAAGCAGTGGGAGCCATCCTGATTAGATAAGATAATAACCAATCTGATCTTGCACGAGCATACGCTAAAGTGTTTTCTTCTCTCTCTCTCCAGGTAGCGACCATTTCATGCCTTAATAAAGATAATAATATGGATGTATTGACCGAACCCGCATGTTATACTGTGCTGGGGAACGTTGGTTCCGTTCTTTCTTATAAGAGTTATCGGAATGAACAGGATATAGGGGAATGCCAGGATTCCCATGCCACCCGAATGAAGAAAGTACATGATGATGCATTTTTTTCGGGTGTGTTCGTTACTGAGAACTGTTTCTCCATTTGCTCTACGTCCTGGGTATTGGATACCGGGTCGGGATCCCATATATGTAATCAGTTACATGGGCTAAGGAAAGGTAGAGAACTTGGAGAAGGTGATAAAGACATTAGAGTTGGAAATGGTGCAATTGTTGCAGCTAAGACTGTCGGGGAATATCACCTTGTATTACCAACGGGTAATACATTGGTTCTGAACGAATGCTATTACATGCCGAACCTGATATGCAACATTATATCGGTTTCTTTGCTAAGTAAAGAAGGATATAATTTTGTATTACAAGACAATGTTATGAACATTTTCCATAACCAAAAGTTGGTTGGATCAGGCACGTTGTGCAATGGCATTTATGTTCTAAATCAATCAACAGTTCTGAGCATAACAAACACACACAAGAGGAAGAGTTCTGAACTCAACGAATCCTTCTTGTGGCATTGTAGACTGGGTCACATCAATGCGACACGACTAGCTAAGTTGCATAAGGATGGATATTTAAATCCATTTGAATTTTCATCCTATGACACTTGCCAGTCATGTCTCAAAGGCAAGATGACCAAGACTCCGTTTACGGGACACGGAGAAAGAGTTACCGAACTCTTAGGACTAATACATAGTGATGTATGTGGTCCCATGTCTACACATGCCAGGGATGGTTCTTCATACTTCATTACATTCACTGACGATCTCTCTAGGTTCGGGTATGTGTTCCTGATGAAACACAAATCAGAAGCATTTGAGAAATTTAGGGAATATAAACAAGAAGTTGAGAACCAAACCGGAAAAAGTATTAAAATCCTTCGATCTGATCGAGGAGGAGAATACTTAAGCAATGAATTCCTGGGCTTCCTAAAAGAGAATGGGATTCTCTCTCAGCTGACTCCTCCATATACACCACAGCACAACGGTGTATCAGAACGGAGGAACCGCACCCTATTAGATATGGTGCGCTCTATGATGAGCACAGCTGAGTTACCTATTTCCTTCTGGGGATATGCACTGGAGACTGCTGCATACCTACTGAATAGAGTTCCGACCAAATCAGTGCCTACCACTCCATATGAGATATGGAATGGCAAGAGACCATGTCTTAACTTTATTCAGATATGGGGTTGTCCGGCCTATGTTAAAACACAAAATCCGGACAAGCTCGAGGCAAGGTCTGTTCTATGTAAGTTTGTTGGATATCCCAAACATTCGCGAGGGTATATCTTCTACCATTCCGAGGAACAAAAAGTGTTTGTTTCTCGACATGCCACTTTCTTAGAAAAAAGTTTTCTTATGAAACAGATAAGTGGCATTGAGGTAGAACTGGAAGAGGTTCCAGCAATACAGACTACAACAGAAGATTTGGTTGAACCAGAGGATTCCGTAGTTCCCGATGAACCCCAGCCTCGCCGCCGATCTAGTAGGGTTCCTCGCCAACCTGAGAGATACTACGGTTTTCTCATTGATGGTGGCAGTGAGGATTGCATCATGGAGGATGATGACCCAACTAGCTTCGAGCAGGCCATCGCTAGTGGGGACTCAGTGAAATGGCTGGATGCTATGCGGTCCGAGATGGATTCCATGTACACCAACAAAGTATGGACTTTGGAAGTTGCTCCTGAAGGGGTAAAACCCATTGGGAGCAAGTGGATCTTTAAGAAGAAACTTGGTGTAGATGGGAAAGTGGAGACTTTCAAAGCTAGACTTGTAGCAAAGGGTTTTCGTCAAAGACCAGGTGTGGACTATGACGAGACCTTTTCTCCAGTGGCTATGCTTAAATCCATCCGAATCATGCTTGCCATTGCTGCTTTTCATGACTACGAAATCTGGCAAATGGATGTTAAGACCGCCTTTCTAAATGGTGATTTAGAAGAGTGCGTGTACATGACTCAGCCAGAGGGCTTCGTAGACAGTGGGAGCAGCGGGAAGGTGTGCAAGCTGCTTAAATCCATTTATGGATTAAAGCAAGCATCGCGGAGTTGGAACATCTGCTTTGACATCGTTATCAAAGAGTTTGATTTCGTCAAAAATCCAGATGAACCTTGTATCTACAAGAAGGTGGTAGAGAGTAAGGTTGTATTCCTCGTATTGTACGTGGACGACATACTCTTGATAGGAAATGACATTCCTATGCTGCAATCGGTCAAGCTCTTCTTATCACAAAGATTCTCAATGAAAGATCTTGGTGATGCCTCCTGCATATTGGGAATCAGGATCTATAGAGATAGATCCAAACGGATTTTGGGATTGTCCCAATCCAGGTACATTGACACCATACTAAAGAGGTTTAGTATGGAAGAGTCCAAGTGTGGGAACTTACCCACGATCTCTGGAGTCACTCTCTCCAAAGAGATGTCTCCCAAGACTGATTTGGAGAGAGCTCGCATGCAAGGGATACCCTATGCTTCGGCAGTAGGCTCTATCATGTATGCGATGCTATGTACCAGACCCGATGTAGCATACTCACTAAGTGTAGTGAGCAGGTATCAAGCTGATCCTGGAGAGAGTCACTGGACAGCTGTGAAGAGCATTCTCAAGTACTTGCGAAGGACTAGAGATATGTTCTTGGTGTATGGTAACGGCGGACTCCAAGTGGAGTCCTTTACCGATTCCAGCTTCCAGAGTGATAAGGACGACTCTAAGTCGCAGTCGGGTTTTGTCTTTACCCTTTACGGAGGGGCGGTTAGCTGGAAGAGTTCCAAGCAGGAAACCGTGGCAGACTCGACGATGGAGGCTGAATACATCGCTGCCAACGATGCTGCTAAAGAAGCTGTCTGGGTCAAGAAGTTCATTAATGAACTTGGAGTGGTTCCATCCATTGAGCATCCAATACCTTTGTATTGCGATAACAATGGAGCGGTGGCTTTGGCCAAGGAACCCAGGTCCCATCAGCGATCCAGGCATATTCTGAGGCGGTATCACCTGATCCGGGAGATAGTTGATCGCCGGGAGATCGAGGTCAGGAGAGTTGACACGAAGAACAACACGGCGGATCCACTCACGAAGGCCATTCCCCAGATACAGTTTGAGAGACTCTTCGGGATGCTCGGTATGAGATACTACAGCAGCTGGCCCTAGTGCAAGTGGGAGATTGTTAGTTGTATGTATGCCCTAGAGGCCAGTATTGTACAGATGATGTATATTATATTGGATGCTTGGACATATATAGAGATGACTTTCTTGCTCGACATGATAGTATGCTATCTGGTTGCCATTTATCTTAACATGTACACTAGTCTCTTTATACTGTCTTATAGTTACATGTTGGTAAAGCCCTTAGGATTTGTACTTGACTACCTGGGCTATGATGCAGATCATACTAGTGGGAACATGGTAGTCCATAAGTACATCCTTAAAGGTCCCTAGTCGTGGGTATCTCGAGACGGGGCATCGATTTACCAGAGTAGACTAGCGTATACGCTTCTCGACCCATGTGATGGGCGATGGATGATCCCATATCCATTGGTGTTTGACATCAGAGATGGTATACGGGTGCTCAGTGGAAACTGGGTACACTGGACGGACTCGCCGAGAACTCCCAGATGGTATTATACCTCACGTCAGATGGCAGTTCTCAGGTGACACTTGTACAGGTTAGTCTGTAGACCCGAGATCGTCATAGAGTCTTGTGTGATTCCCGCTGTGCTTTGATCTCCACCTTACCACGTCCATGAGGGCGTGCAAAACGGTGGTCTTTGGGTACAGTCCCGAGTCACATGGAGGCAATGAGCGATAGGAGGGGTTTCGTCTCTCCCGGTATTGGGAGTTGATGTTGCGCTGTGCTCGATTGGCCGTAACAGGGAAGTCCCTGGCCAGGGCTGATCAGAGATTTGCTGGTAAGTGTTACCAGTAGTTTCTCGACCCGTTACGAGCCTCACATCGGCATGACTTATCGGGTTATTGGGGTCTGACGTATACCACCCCTAGACTTGATATGCGACGTATCAGACGAAGAGACTTGACTGTATGGTAAGTGTTACTGGTCGGATTCGCAGGAGTGTGAGCGGGCTAGCTCGTCGATCTTCTGATCGCTCAATACCCGGGCGGCCGTTACGTTTAGCAGACCGCTTGCGGCTTGTGGGTGCTTGATATGATCATCATCTGCTACCGGCGTATTGACGAGTCTTTAGAGTCCTACACAGAGGTTTCCTGGCTCAAGCGAAACGAAATAGGAGCGCATATGAGATATGTGCAGGACCGAGAATAATGCGTGTATGTGATACGGCATTTCATTCTCGCGATATATGTTTCGATTGGTTATATTCGATATGACCTAGTTATCGAATCATTGATTCGATAAATCGATGCATTGCATACTAGTCGGTTGTATGCGATATAACCGGATCATTGAATCAAGTGTTGATTTAATGATTTAATGTATAATTATATATTTGATATATTACTTTGCATTAACTAGTATTGGTTCACTTTAAACGGATTTTTCTCACTTGGATTGCACATTGTATATGTGATATACTTATGTGCACTTTTTGTATCATGTTTGATGATACTTGATCATTAGTTAAGTTTATAGAATTAATCCATGGTTAATTGATAATTAGGGTTTTGCATACATATTTATTTATCCATTTATTTGTTTATTTATGTGGATAAATTCAAAATGAGAATGGTGGCTATATTTGTTTCTTGTATGAAGCTTCTTGAACCCTTGACTTTAGCAACCATTCTTATCCTCTTGCTTAACCCTAACCCACTCTTTGACCATGGTTAATTCTCTACACTTAACCCTAGTTCAAGATATGATAAGTAATTGATATTAGTTTTATTTTAAAAAAAAAAGGAAGAATACTTATCATAATCTTTTCTTGAGCTCATCTTCTTCTTCTTCTTCAAGCTTGCTACTCCAAATGGCAACTTGAGCTTTAGTGAGTTAAATCCAAATCTAAAGTGAACCCACCTCCTATTTCTTCACCCTCTACCTCTTGCCAAGTTGTTTTGGGTGTTTACTTCACAAGTTTCACAAGTTTGTGAAGTCGGAGCTTGAGTTTGTGCAACCTCGACGTAGATCGTCTTTGACACAAAGCCGACGAGCTATTCCGCTTGCTTTCCCGATGAAGCCGATGATCGAGTCGAGGATTCATGATGGACAGCGAGGACATGACGTTGCGGAGCCGTGGAGGTGGAAATCCGGATCTACAAAGGTTGTATATCCGTATCATAGTAGTTAACTGTTAACTAGCTTTCTATTTCGCCTAAACATCTAGTTAAAGATCCGTAGTCTAGGGTTTCTCGGCACTAAAAATTTTAATTTGGCATGTTCGATGCTATGTGAGAACCCACTAGGGTGCCTAGGAACCTTTCATTACAGTGGTATCAGAGCCTCGCCATTAACTTAGTCTAGCTTGGTGTAGTGTGTTTTTCTGTTTCGATCGATCGAATGTTCCAAAACTACATTTTTGTTAGCATCAGTTTTCTGTTGGAAATTTTTGGTGTCGAAAAATTTTTCAGGTTGTAAAATATTGATGTACTGGAAAATCTAAGAGCTCTGTAAAAATTCGACGAAGTAACTCCACAGTGCGAGCGCGGAACCGCCGCGAAAACCCCCTTCCCGCCGCCCTTCCGCCGCACACTGTGGAGATCACTTCACCATTTTTTTACAGAGGCCTTCTGGGCTTAAAATATGGGTTTTGGAATATTAAAATTGGGCCCAGGTTTTCTGTGAGTGCTACAGTTTTGATTGGGGGCCCACTTGTTAATTTTTGATCGATCGGATATTTTAAACACATTTTTCGCAGTATTTACATTATATCTGCGACCGTGAATGTCACTTGATCGGTAAATCCGGTCTAACTGCTATAGCCCGGTTAGACGGATTTGCGAACGTGACTTTCACGTTGATGTTCTATGTTTATGCTGTGATGTTGCGGATCGGTCGTGGGGGATAGCCTGCATGCAATGCTAGTACAGTTGTGGTTGTATTATGTACATTTGATTTTGCGGGGCGAGCGTCCGACATGTGGACTGCCGTCACTGCCTGTTTGTATTATTCTTTTGGGGCACGACCAGGTTGCGGTCGATGTACCCGTTGTATGTATATTTTATTTTCTGTACTAGGATTGCCCCGCGGAGGGGTGCACGGATAGCCGGGTTCTGGAAGGCAACAAGCCCGCATCTCATGGCATTGGGATGGAGGGGGCTTCACTCTAGGATTGGCGGGCTATTCGCCGCACTCGTAGGGGGTACAGGTTGACCCAGGAGGGGTGCCCAAGTTACCGGATTCCGTGAAGTGCTGGGTGGTCCATTCACGTTGCTGAAGGGGGATGCCTCGCTTCAGGTTTTGGCGGGTGACTTGCCGCGCCCGTAGGGGTCTAGGATTTCATTGCACAGGCTATCCACACGACCAGGGGAACGTCGGGTTTTCAGCGGCTCTGTGAAACCCGGGGATCCCAGATATCTGTATTGTTTCTGTGATGATGTACATTTCTGTGATGTTGCATTTTATTCACGCCTTGAGCGAAATACTATATATTGGTATATATATTAGTAGATGTTGTATATGTTTTGCATCCGCGCTAGTCCAGTCCCCGCTCTGTCGTTAGTTAGCTAACCTAACGGGTAATGACGGGACCCAGTGGCGAATGCGGATGGCATATACGTACATCAGTATATTTTCGTTCTTTTTGGTGTGATCAATTGATGGGACTGCATTGATTCGGATCAATGCAAGTTAAAACAAACCTAATCTGATGTTGTTGGAACACTTTTCAAAAAGCTGTTATTGCAAGGACGTTTACTTTTGTTTTGCATCGTGGTATTCATTGGAATATCCTGCTCCTCAATCGACGAGGCAAGGGCCGAGATCCCTTCACCGGGAGTGACCCCTTGGACAAAAAGTTTGCGTCAGGGCATTAACTTCATTATAGCCAATTACTTTTGCTTTGCACCGTGGTATTCAGTTGGAATATCCTGCACCCCATTCTACGGGGAAAGAGCCGAGATCCCTTCACAGGGAGTGACCTCTTTAGCAACGGTTTTCGCCACTATATTTTTAAAAGCTATCAGTTCCTTCAACGATATCAAGTTCTTTACGTTAAAGGTTTTCGCCAGAAACCATTCGTAGCCCTCCGTCGTTTCAGACGGGTAGCACGTAGTATTCATGCTGTGTTTGTTGACCTTCGTCAAGGCATAGTGTATGGTAGCTGCTTGTTACCTTTCTGCTGCATAGATAGATGCGTTGGTTTGGGACAGTCGTATAGCCTTGTTGACCTTCGTCAAGGGCTTGTACGGGTGGATTCAAATTAACCTGGATAATGACGGGTAGAACTTGACATGTGACTTATGATTTGTTGACCTTCGCCAAGGTCATAAGAGCATGGGGCAGAAATCACATCGGGAGTTTCAAAAGAACTGAAACTTGCCAGATATGCGCATACCTTCTGGAGTGTGATAGCGTGAGCGGATTCCGTCACGTTATCATGCGATGAGAGTTGGATCCCGATTCCCACTGATGAGTTAGTTTACTCCTCGGGTGACCCCGACTAATTCTTCTTTCAGGTTTGGAGGAGAATTTGAGGTACAGTGGGAGGTTTCCAGATTAGATAAATTGGTAACCATTCTGATCTAGGTTAGAGTGCACGCTGAGTGTTTCTTTTCTCTCTCTCTCTGGCAGCGACCATTGACCCGACCCTAAGACTTTGACTCAGTGACCAAGTTGACCGAACCTTCTAAACATTGGCTTTTGGATTGTCAGACTTGCAAACCTCATTGCCACTCCTACTTTTACCCTTTTCTCCAGGACACCCCGTTTTACTACGAACGTCCACTTCCATTGGACAAAACCATCGTATGGTTAGATACGAACTCGAAAGAATTTATTCGAGGATGGTTTCCGGTTCTGGAGAAAACGGATAGGATTATTCAGTTGTCTTTTCCTTTTACCCTCTCTCAGGTTACGAGTACTCCTTGGTTTAGGGGTAGTACACCTATTACGCAAATTGGATTGTCTTCTTCCAAACCTTAGGCTGGTGCCGACCGGTAGGGAATGAAGAAAACCAATTAGCATAATGATGGTGTGCAGAAGGTATTAAGTTCAGACAAAGCAAGGGATTAGTAAGAGGGCAAAGTAAATTGCAACAGATATTCACGACCAAACCAGGTATTTCTTCGCCAATCCTAAAATCACCTTTGTATTTCTCCAGGACACTCCGTATCACTACGAAGATCCACAGTTTATTGGATATTCCATCGTATGGTTATATACGAACTCGAAAGAAACTTGTTCCAGTTCGGGGATGGATCCTGGTTCAGGAGAAATAGGAATAAAGTACATTCGGTTGTCTTTTATCCTCACCTTCTCTCGCATTGCGAGTGCTCCTAGGATTAGGACAGTACACCCATTATGCTTATTGGATAGTCTTCTTCCAAACCATAGGCTGGTGCCGAACGGTAGGGAATGAAGAAAACCATTTGGCCTAAAGGGGTGTGCAGAAGGTAATGACTAAAGACATATGAAGGGATTTGGAGAGGTGGCAAAGAATTATACGGTTACAATCGTGAATCTGGAAGAGGCATTACTAGGAATACCAGGATACCCCATCGAAACATTTCGATGTTTCAGTCTCACTGTGTACTGTTAAAGGAAAACTGATTTCCCAGTTAGACACTTGCTCCAGGGTATGTATTTACCAGGTATGATTCTCACATCTGTATGGTTTTACAGATGATGAGTGGGAGTAGGTTATTGGGAATTGGGTGATCATCCTCATTATATCGGGATTCGTTGTAATCGGTGATATTTGAGGAAATCACCTGGGCTGTTTGCCGGTCGGCAAATATTTGGTTTTGAATATCCGCTGTTATGCACCAATTTCAAATTGATATATCTGTACGTCTATTTTCATAGAGTGAGATATACCTTTTTGAAATTATGTCTGTGACATTTACCTATATCAGTGGATGGTTAGGTAAGGAGCATTAAGCAGCGGTGTAATTCTTCTTAACCATAAGTACAGTTTTCAACCTACGACACACAGTGAAAGAGTTATCAGACTCAAGGGACTTATACAGAGTATTGTATGTTGTCCAGTATCCATTAGGACAGAGGGGTTGGTCCTCATACTATATTCTGTTTACTTATGACTTCTCTAGTTTTTAGACAATTGTTTCGTGGAAACACAGGGTCCGAATTTGGAGAAGTTATAGGTATTTGAATAGAGTAGAGAACCAGGTATAGCAAGTATCGGGATTCTTCAAAGAGATCGAAGATGTAGATACTTGTGCATGGTATTCAGATGATAGTAATGATAAAGAGATCTTGCTTCTCTTTCAGGTTACTCATAATTGGAAGTATTCCTAAGTTGAGTAACGCTGATCGGCCTCCTTCCATTTAGTTGACATACGCCGGGGACAGCTCCATGATTTGAATCTGGTTCAATTAAATCAGTGCCTCTGTTTCTATATTGGATATAGAACAGTTCATATCTTAACGATGTTAAGGTACGGGGAGTTGTCCGGTTTATGATTAAAACCAGACACTGGACAACTCAAGGCACGTTTCTGTAATGGCTGTTTGTGGGTTGACCCAGGCTATGACGAGGGTTGATTTTCTACCATCTGGATGAACAATAGCGATATTGTTCTAGACTCGCCACAGTTTTATTAAAAATGGATTTTTTCAGAAAACAGTAGTGGGAGTATGGTAGAACTGGAAGTGATTCCAGAACCACAAACGATTACTGAAGATTTGATAAGGAACCTAAATATTCAATGTGGATTGACATTCCATTGGCCACTCCGCAGATAAGGTGGGTAACTTCAGGCACCCGAGAGGCACTACGGTAGCCTCAAGGACGGTGACAGGGAAGTTCTTGTTTACCCACAATTGCCATTGCTGTTGTTCCAGGTTACGAGACCCGGCGGGAGGATGAGTATAGCGTCGTTCTAAACCAGTTTTAGAAGTGTACGTCTATATGACTCTGCCAGAGGGTTGTCGTAGTCAGTGGGAGCAGCGGAAGCATTGGTGGACAGGTTGCTTATGTCTATTTATAGACTAGAGCAGATGTAGCGGAGATAGATCATCTGTTTCTGACGTGACAGTCATGGGTTTGACTTCATCAGAATAGGGGATGTATCTGTTGAGAAGGTAGTAGGGTGTGATATCCTGGTATTTGGATGATATACACAGAGTAGGAAAAGAAACTCCTACACTACGATCGGTTATACTTTGGTCGTCACACAGTTGTTTCTCCACAAAGGAAATGGATTTTATATCAGACATACTGGTTACTAGATCTATGGTTTTAGATCTAGATTTGGGTGGTTTCCCAATCAGGGTACTTTACAACATTCTAAGAGTATTTAGGATGGACGACTCCTGGCACGGTAGTGTACCTGCAGGTAATGGAGTCACCCTCTCCAAAGGTGTCTTACAGACTAAAGGGGAGAGGGACGGGCATGATTGGCAGATCACTTGCTCAGGCAATTGAGTCAATCGTGAGATGTCAAGTACCACACCAGATGTTGTTCTTGCACTAGATGCAATAAGTTGACATTAATCCAATTCTGGAGAAACAGTCGGAAGCAGTTTTAGAACATAAGTGGATGTTCTAGGGAGATGATAACGACAGCCTCATTCAGGAGACAGTTATCATTCCAGGCTTCCAAGGTGACATGGACGACAAGGAGGTTGTCAGAGTTATAGTTTTCCTTCTGATGAGGGGCAGTATTTTGGACAGGTGGTCCAAGGCAATACTGAGGGAGGCATGGCGCGCAGGATACTGATTAAGTTCAGTTGACGATACAGTCTAAGAAGTTTGGATTTGGAGTTCATTTATGAGCTAGGTCCCATCAGACATCCAGACATATTCTGAGACAGGTATTGCTCTTTTCGGGAGATGGCTTTCTCCGCGAACTTGAGATATAGAGAGACATAGAAAGAAACAACTAAGCGGATCCACTCACTGAGGCTATTCCTCGAACGCAATAGTTCCGCAAACGAGCTTTGTGAGACTGACTAGTAGAGGAGTTGGATGTTCGGTATCACACGGGCTGTGAGTATGCGACATCGCAATAATTAGCCTTGAGTGCAAGTGGGAGATTGTTGGAGATAGTGCCCTCAGAGTCAATTATTAGGTCACAGGTACGTGATTGTAATGATTGAGGGAGGACCTATCCCGGTAGGACAGTCTTACTCGAGATGATAGTATGCTATCTGGTTTACCTTTATCATCGTGTACTGCTTTAAGTGACCTGACAAGTCGCTATTACACGTTGATAGAGCCCCTAGGATTCTTGCTTGACCACCAGCAGTATGAGGGCGATCATATAAGTGGGAGCTGGGGGTCTATAAGCATATCCTTAAAAGGTCCCTAGTCGTGAGAGTTTCGAGACAGGGCATCGATTCTCCATAGTAGACTAGTGTATATAGTCGAGACCCCGACGAGGGGCGGTGGCCGGTCTCACAAGCCACTGGTGTCAGTTGGATCACCTAAGATGTATACAGGTGCTCATTGGGTTATGAGTGCACCGGACAGGACTCGCCGGGAACATGCTAGTTGGTCATATACCAGACGTCAGATGGCAGTTCCCTGGTGACATGTGTGCAGGTTAGTTCATCGACCTGGGGATCGTCATTTGTCTCGTGTGAGTTCCCACTGTACTTTGATTACTATCCTACCACGGCTCAAAGGAGTCGTGCAAACAGGTTTTAGTTGGGTACAGTCCCGAGCCACATGGAGGCAGTGAGCGTATCTTCAGGGGTTCGTCTCTCCCGGTATTGGGGGTGAGGTCGTGCTGTGTCTAGGAGAGCCATTACACAAAGTCCTTGGCCAAGGCAAGGAGATTTACTGGTAGGTATTCCAGTAGTATCTCAGGGTGTTCTGGGCTACACTCCGACACGACTTGTACCGCTTTTGGGGGTCTGACTTTTACCAACCCCCTAGGCCCGCCATGCGATACTCATAGACGAACGGACCGGACTGTACGGATATTGTCACTGACAGGCTCAGTAGGGTTGTCAGGCTGAGTTCACTCACAGACATCCCTTTTAGTCAGTACCTGGTAGCCCGTTACGTATTGGCTTATACCTCTGACGTGCTGGTGGTTAAATCCACAACCAAGGTGTTGATGAGTCTTTAGAGTCCCCCACATTCAGTTACTCAGCTTTCGGGCGAAAGGTTGTAGAGACCGTATGGAGATATGGCAAGGTCCGATCAGATACGTGCAGTATTGCACGGATCAGGATCGGACAGTTTGTACTATAGGCCGTATGGATATATGGCAGGGTTCGATCAGATACGTGCGGTATTGCACGGATCAGGATCGAACGGATATTACTAGCCGGTTTTGGTATAAGCCGGATCCTAGTATAATACAGTGTAGATTTTGTCTCATTGCATTTGTATTTCGGTCGGAATACAAATGCGGGTGTGTATGCACAGTATCGGGGTTTTCCTGTAATTTATTACGGGACCAGTTTTCTGGAGTTGCCAGTTTGCTTTCCGTTTCGGCCGATTTCCATTGTTCCGTTCATTGGCCGAAGATTGGTGGAGGAGGGCTTATTTGCATTGTTGCAAATAAGTATTTGTGGAGGGGGTCTTTGCATGTTTCCTTATATCATGATGGTGCACCATTCTTTTGACCTTGACTTCTATCTTCATGATGGCATGACTTTTGGAAGTGATCATTAGCTTGTTGGAGTGTTGGTTTTGGTGCTATCATGGTTGTTGGTGAGTAGTTGAGAGTGGGTGTGATTGTGACCATATTCTTTTCATGATTTTCCTTTTGCAATATAGCCTTCCCACTCTCTCCATTATGTATGGCTCTCTCATTCTTTCCTCTCCCTCACCTCTCATGGCCGGCCCAAGTTTGTAGGGGCTGTCCCAAATTTTTGTGGGGATGTTTTGGCTCATTTCATGTTGCAAAAATCCCACTTGATCAATCCATAAAGCTCCAAGTTCAATCCCTCCAGCAAAAGGCAACTCCTACAACCCCAAATGAGACTTCTTCTCTAGATATTCTACAGCATATCTTGGGCACGTCGAGTAGCCGGCTTCGTGCCCGAGTTGCCTCGGCATTGAGGTGGGAGCCCGTAAAAGAAGTAGGCGATGTGGCGCACTTCCGGCGACGAGGAGGAGACGGGACATTCCGCAGGAGATCGGGACGACGACGAGAAGACCGGAGGACTTGGATCATCGGTATATCTCTTTCCCATCTTATAGTTTGCTAGGACTAGTTAATGGTTCGATCCGGGTAGTAGTGCGCGGCGGTTTGCCAGTTTAAGAAAATTTAAAGTTTATCACCGCTTCCGCATTCCGCCGTCGGATTGACGGCCGGGGCGCCGCCGTGCACTTACACCGCTTTCGATAGATCGTATCGCTAGGCTTGAGGCAGAGATGCAGGACTTGCGCCAGACGATGAGGTCTTTGGTTGAGGCCAGTAGAGCGCGGCGACAGGAGGTTGCAACCCCTGTTACCCAGTTGTTCCTTGAGATCAGCACTCAGCTTTGTGTTACTTACACAGCACTAGTGGACACAGCCCTATTTGACGGGGAGCATCTTTCCGAGAATTTGGGAGTTCGAGGACAAAGGAGGGCTCGTGCAGGTGTACCAGTCCAGAGACAGAGGTTCAGTCACCGTGACAGGTTTCTTCCACGTCGCAAGAGTAGCTGAGGCTTGGGACGAAAGACGTGTTAGCTAGATCAGCCGTTTGTTGTGTTAACTTCTGTCAGCGATTCTTTTGTTGCACGACACGTACATCGGTCGTGTGCCAATCGGATAGGAGATAGAGATTCGTCTGTCATTTTGATCCTTATTGAGATGTTGGATTTGACGTTCTCTTGGGCACGGACTACGTGCTAGGCGTCTGTGGACTGCCGTGAGCAAACAGTCAGGATTTGTTTCCCGGTGGGGCAGTTCTTGTTATGCAGGGGACAGTGGTGTAGCCCATCACAGCTTGAATTCAGCCTTTATCGCTAGTCGGCTTTTGAGGAGAGGATGTCGAGGATTCATGGCTTTCATTCGGGATGCCGGAGCCACACTAGGTTTGTTGGACCGGGTTCCTATCGTGCGGGAGTTTCTGACTTGTTCCAGATGAGCCGGCGGAGCTTAGGGAGCTTAAGGATCAGCTGCAGAGTTGTTTTTTAGGGGACTTGTACGTCCAAGTGTTTCGCTTTGGAGAGCTCCTATTCTGTTCATCAAGGGAATGATGGCAGTTTGAGGTTGTGTGTTGATTGATCGTCAATTGAACCGAGTTACGATGCGGATAGGTATCATTTACCTCGCATTGACGATTTGTTCGACTTGCTAAAGAGTGCGAGACGTTTTCTAATTTTGTTTGGGAACAGGTCATCATTGGTTGTAGGTTCAGAGTGATGACATTCCGAATACTGCTTTTGTGCGTGCTACGGGCAGTATGTGTTTTGGTGGTGTCGTTGGACTCACCATGCCCTACCAGCATTCGTGGATGTGATGAACCGGATTTCTTTAGGCCGTTCCTCGACCAATTTATTGTTGTGTTATTGATGACATTCTGGTCTTTTCCAAGAGTCCTGAGGAACATGTGCAACACTTGAGGATTTACTTTGCAGACATTGGGAAAGCCCCGACGGTTTGCTAAATTCTCAGAGTGTTCCTTCAGGCTTGATTGTGTTGACTTCCTAAGGTCATGTAGTTAGGGGAGTCGGTTTTCGTACGGGCCCAAGGGAAATCGAGGCCGTAAAGCTTTGGCACAGACTTGTAGCAGGGAGGGAGGTCCGCAGCTTTTGGGCTTAGCCGGTTTTTACCGCCATTTCGTGCAGGATTGCTTGTGTAGCGCTGCACCGTTGACCAGGTTGACCAGGAATGGAGTTTCTTTTTCTTGGACTGTGGCATGCGTGCGGAATTTTCTGCAGTTGAAGACTCGGTTGACAACTGCACCAGTTCTTTCTTAGTTTTCTGGATGGAGTGACTTTGTGGTTTAACTGTGATGTTTCGCAAGTGGGGCTCGATTGTGTACTGATGTAGCACGATAGAGTTATCGCTCATGCTTCCTGACAGTTGGATGAAGTACGAGCAGGATATCCCACTCATAATCTGGAGATGGCCGTGGTGGTCGTGCGTTGAAGATCTGAGGACACTACTTGTGCGGAGAGTCGTGTCAGATTTTCACAGACCACCGGAGCATAATGTACATTTTCCTGCAGCGGATTATGATTGTTGAAACAGCGCCGTTGGATGGAGCTTGTGAAGGATTGTGATTGTGAGATCCTTTGTTTCCCGTGGCAAGGCGATTGTGGTAGCTGATGCTTCGAGTCGTAGGCCCGGGGGTAGCTTGTTCCAGTTGTGCTCAGCTCAGAGACAGTCTTCTGCAGATTTGCAGTTCTTGTGTGATCGTGGAGTATAGCTTAGTTCGCCTCTTCTAAAGGGGGGAAATAGCTTGCTCATGTCCGTGCCCAACCACTTTTCCTTAATCGTTTTCGTGAGGCACAACCCACCGATGCTCGTTGTCTGTGATTCTTGAGCATGTCCGGCAGGGTAAAGATTCGGAGTTCTTGATTTATGACCAGGGTGTGCTACGTTCCGGACTCGTTGGTGTGTACCTGATACTGATAGGTAGTGACGCGAGGTCCCAGAACAGGCACATCAGTCAGCTTTCTATGTTCACCCCAAGTGCTACCAAGATGTAACGTGACTTGAGAGTTAGTTACGGGTGGACAGGGATGAAGAGTGAAGTTTCGGATTTCGTTTCGAGGTGTCTGACTTGTTGCGAGCTAAGGTTGAGCATCTAAGACCGGCTGTAGAGTTGCAATCTTTAACCTTCCAGAGTGGGAATGGGAGCAGATCTCCATGAATTTCATTGTGGTGTCTACCCAGGGTTAGACAGGGTGTGACTCCATTTGGGTATTTGTTGTCCGGTTATGCTCAGTTTGCTCAGTTTTTCTTTGTTAAGTTTGTGCGTTTGCACGGAGTTCCTTCATGCGTTGTATCTAATATAGGCACCCCGTTCGCTAGCCGTCGTAGGCAGAAGCTTCAGGAAGCCTTAGGTACTGGTTGAGTTTTAGCTCCACATTTCCATCTGTAGGCCGATGGTTTGTGATAGCGGAGTATACAGACTCTGGAGGATAGGCTTGTGCGTACGTACTAGATGTTTGTTGGCAGTCGGGATCGTCACTTGCCATTGTTAGGGTTCTCCTTCGATAGCTGTTATCAGGAGACGTTCCAATTGGCAACCTTTAGGTTTTGTTTGGTAGGTCGTGTCGATTGCCAGTCTGTTTTTCTGACTCTGCGAGAGTAGGATTTTGGACTCCATCTAGTCGTGAGGCTTCAGAGAAGATCCAGTTGATTCAGGTCAGGATGAGAGCAACCCGGTACAGACAAAATTCTCATGCCGACCGTGGTGGTCGCAGACTTGAGTTCGCGGTGGGGGATCATGTATTCCTACGGATTTTTCCGATGAAATGGCATGTTGAGTTTTGGGAAGCTTAGTCCCAGATTGTTGGTCCTTTGAGATCCTCGAGCGAGTTAGTTCCGTTGCCTATAATACGGTACTTCCGTCCAGATTATTGAGTTTTCACCCCGTATTTCCTTGTGTTGATACTTCGCAATTACCTTCATGACTTTTCCCACATGATTCTGCATCAGACCATTTAGATTGGATGCGATCTTTCGTTCACCAACAGCCGATAGTTTTAGTGGATTGGCAGGTGGTGGGACTTCGGTCAAGGGTCTTGCTATATGTGAGGGTTCTTTGTCGTAGCCGTCTAGTGAGGTGATCACTTGAGTGGCTGGGAGCGAGATGCGGAAGGCTTTCCCTCATCCTTTTGAAGGTACGCGTAGACGAATTTTAAATTCGGGGACCGAATTTTTTAAGGCGGGAAGATTGTAACGTTTTAGAAATCGTTTTGCGAATTTTCCGTTTTAACCCGATTGTGATCAAACTTCTGTATAGACTTTACGGCACCTAGTTTAGCTAGAATGAAGCTAGTGCGCAAGTTTTGGGGGTCAATTGGAAGTTTTGGTTCACATATAATTTTTCCTTAATTAAATATTATTTTAATGCTTTATTTGTGCACTTAATTAGTGGTAATTACATTTTTGCTTAGGTTAATTACTACTAAAGTAAATCTATACTAAGTTAATCACTAGTTATGCTAAAAACTTCTCTTCCCAAAATATCTTGTTAATTGGGTAAATAAATTGAATTTTTAAAGAAAAGAATAAAGATGACATAAAGGATTTTTGTTTTATTATGCAATTATTGCTATTTTACTTCTAGATTTTTCTACAAAATTCCATAAACCCTAGCTTCCTTAGACTTGGCCGAAACCTTCATGCTTGCTGTCTTCTCTTCTCTTTTCTCCATTCCTTCATTTCAAAGCTTCACAAATTCATCAAAACTCCTAAATTTATCATACAAACTCAAAAATAAATCAATACCCATTATTCTTCTTTACTAAACTAGCTTGGATCTTCATTCAAGTGAGGATTTTTGGGAGGCTAATCTTTGGATTTTCTTGTTGCAAGTTGTGTTTCTTTGAAGGTATTAATCCAAACCCTAAACTCTAATTGTTGCTTAATATTTCAAACTAGATTAATTAGATGTTAATTTATATCTTTTAATTTCATATTTAGAAATTCTAGTAAGGTTTTTTGTAATCAAATTAGGGTTTTGATTAGTGAAATGATTAGTTGATAATTTTAGACAAATGAAAACTAAACTAAGTTGCTAGTTTGTTGATTGATATTTTCCTAATTGGATAATTGGCTTAATTACAAACTAGACTTTTACTAAATCCTAATTAAGTGAGATTAAAATTCTAGTAAAGGTATGAATGGTTTAATCTTGCTATATTGTGATGTTTGTAAATTCTAGTTTTGGTAAAAACTTGTAGTTTTGTGCTAAAATGATATATGTTGCTTACTTGATTTCGGTAAGTTTTGGAGTGGGTTTTTTTTGACGTTGCGACGTTATTTATATTAGATTATACATTTATTATTGTGTTGTGAATACGCGATCGGTATGATCAGGGTCTAGGCTTGGTAGTTGTGTCGCTTTGCGTTTCTAGCTAGGGTCGTACCGATGTCGTTCGTGTCTTTATGTAGCTTTTGCTCTTGAGTTGGTTTCGTAATGTCGCTACGCGCGTTAACCACTTAACGAACACTTGAGAGTATATTTGGAGTTGGTGTGTCGGTCAAACGTAGTTGGTACGTGTTATTGGTCGATTGCTAATATATACCTGTTATATTGTTATTTGCTTTCAGGATCGCAGGCGGGGACTTCGGGCGCTGCGTAGAAGGGAAAGCGAGTTGTAGGCTTTACTTAGCCAGGATTTTAGTGAGTAGATTTAACATCTACAGGGGAATCGCCCGCATGGCGTTATGCGTCTGGGATTGATTAAACAATATGACTATTAGTTAGAAGTATACGGATATTGATTGTGCATGTGTACCTTTGTTGCATATCTCATTTCCTATTTTTCCTGGACTTAATATTAATGAGACACAACACTATTATTGACGGTTCATGTTTCACGAGCACTATTTGCATGCTACACACACACCGTCAATAATTCCTATGACACGCACAACACCTATACTTTGCGATATTGTATTGGTTAGGGACATTGAGACGTTGACTCATTTTCCATTTTGCATATGACAAATAGCATGCCTGTATACTTATATGCTTACACATATGTCTTGACATGCTTACATGCTTGTTACCCATATACCTATATGGTATTGTACCATTAGTGATAGGTATATACACATATGGGACATAGCTACAGGTACATATTGCATACATACCTATACATATACCTGGGGGTATTAAATCAATATTGATAGGTAGATACACATATCTTGCTATGCCAACAGTGTAGTGGGACGTTGTTATATATATATATATATATTAGTGGAGTGGGATGCTAATATATATGTATTGATTCATGCAGTTATACTTATTCATTACTTGATGTTTTCTGGATTTGAGGACCGTGGTTGTTTCATGAAATTATGCATTATTTGAAAACCTGGTTTCTCTTGATATGATATTTCAGCTTCCACCATGAGATTTCTCGGTTCTGAGCTTTTATATTACCCCATGCGAGGAGGCGTCGTGGGCCGTATGCGGGTACATGGCGGAGCCCGGTTGGTTCTCCGGGTTAAGATGATCGACGGTACATGCCGATGAGCCTGGCTGGGGCATTTGCCAACCGGTGATAATATTTGGAATCGACGTATATCTGGGGGATATCGATCGAGGTTATGTACGCACATGCCTTGCAGATTGCGGGTGGTGCTTACCCAGGTTCATAGGATGTATATACATGACACAGGAGGGCCAGCCCCAGGTGATGGAGCCTCAGATTTGAGTATTTTGTGTCGATGCTAGACACTTGTTTTCATGATATTTTTCGGTGTAGATGTAGGACACTAAGGTTTCATGAGACATATTCGATATTGGATACTGGGTATATGTGATTTACTTGATATTGGACACTCAGGATCTATGAGACTTACAGGATATGAGGGCCAATTTGGGGGCTGATATGTGGAAATTTGGAATTTAGATTGTCTTGATGGACTTTGGTCTTACCATGAGGTCAGGATTCCGTGAGGATGACATGTTTTATCCCATACTCTGCATTTATTGTATATGCATTGCTTCGTGTATTAGTAGTACCTGATAGAGTACCTTACATGACTGTTGCATACATATTGCTATTATTGTTCATGTAGTAGCAGTACCTGATAGAGTACCTTACATGACTGTTGCATACATATTGCTATTGTTGTTCATGTAGTACTAGTACCTGAAAAAGTACCTTACTTGACTGTTGCATACATATTGCCATTTGTTGCTATCAGCTTTCATGCATTAGATTCGCGCTGTACGTGCATACTTGCGATTACCTGCATATGTTATTTAGTATTCACGAGTTGGCAACTCACCCCCGTTATGCTACAGTGTTTTGCAGGTAGTCCCTCAGGGCAGTCGCGGCAGGCTTTTCATCTTTCGTATCATCTTTTGCAGCGGATACCGCTTTGGCTGATTGTGCGCAGCTTTGCTATAGGTGGGTTTTGCGGCTATCCGATGTTGTTTATTGTTATCTTTTTACCATGTACTCTCCATCTACCACTTTCATGTATGACTTAGAGACTTGATGTGACGATATTGTATGTTATTTTGTGACTTGGAGGTCTTTTATGTAGTTTTACTTATATCGTCTTTTATTTCTTCTCTACGGCGTCGTATATCTGTTGTGGTGGTTGTTTCCGCTTTTTGGCGTGGATTTTGCTCCCGTTGGAGATGCTTTACTTATATTTATGTTGTACCTATTTTTGGGGTTAGTTTTTACAAAGGAGGTGCTGCCAAAATTTTTAAGAAACTAAATCAGACTTTAAAGAATTTATACTCGGTATTTTCAAAAGTTTTAACAATGTTCTTATCACTTACTAGTTTTGATGGTTTAGATTGCTGGGTTTTTGGCTTACTTAATTTGTGTTACGCTTGTAGACGTTGCGTAGTTTAAGGGCCGTCACATGCCAATTTCGGGTCGTGACCGTAGCATGACATGAGATTCATAAGATAGAATGTATATGTAAAATGACTTGATGTGAGAGATTGATGCGATGAAAAGAGTATACGATGAGACATGATGACTTGGTTTATATGTCGTTATACAGATGCGAGTCGACATGAGATAATTGATACCTTTGTCGGTCCCCTGATATGAGATTGATACGGATGTGACCTGGGATATAGGTATATATATATGGATAATGATGTGAATAATGAGTGATATGCCGTACGAGACTTAGATCTGTACCCTCGTTGTTGTTTAGGTTGATAGAATCCCTAATTGTTTAATACCGTCGTACGATGGATTACCGTACACAATGAGTTTTACCTGTTGATTGATCCATACCCTTGATTAGAGGATGTCGTAGGATAGATTATACTGTACGTGACATTGTGAGGCTGGATGTCGATTGATAGATTCACCGACTCGGACATATTATAGATACGTATACCTTTTAGCATTTCGCTTACGATTTACCTTATGCTACGTTCCTGTCATTCTCATTGCATTACATATACCTGTGCTAGAACACCTACACCATTATCAATGATGCGTATATTACACTTACACAGATTGGCCAGCTCATACACTTTATCATCGATAATTGCTATGTCACTTACACAGTAGAATTGCAGCATCATGCTACTACTCTTGATTGTTCAATATTGTCACATCACTATACTTGGTTGCATGATATACTTGATATGATCACATTTCGGTTATATGTTGCATACATCATGTTTTATGATATTACACATTGAGATGCTGTTTTCATGAGATTCTGGATTTCAGAACTATAGTTATATTTCAAAGAAAAATATATATTGTTTTAAAAACCCAGCTTCTCTTGATATGATATTTCGAGACGTCCACAATGTGTTTTCTCGGTTCTGAGATTGGCATGTGAAACCCGATTCAAGGAGCGGTAGGCTCCGTCTGCGGGTATATGGTGGACTCGGTGAGGTATCCCAGGGAAAGAAGACTCGTATTGTTAGGCGGTGAGCCTGGCAGGGGAGCACTACCTACCGGTGATAGTATTTTGACTCAGGGGTCATCCGGAGGATACCGATCGGAGTCGTGAGATGGATATGAGGGCCGACCAGAGTATGCGGCGCCTGAGAGCCGATCTGAGGATGTGGCGCTTGAGATATGAGGATTTACGTGTCAATGCTTGTCACGACCCGAAATATTAGCTCGTGACCGACATTTAAATCACGCAACGTCAATAGGCATAACGTAACATACGTAAGCCGAAACCCAAAAATATAAACCTCCCAACATAAGTAAGTAATGAAAACATTGATACAATATTTGGAAATCTCATGTAAAAGTCTTTAAACTTAAATTTGCTTTCATAAAAATTTCGGCAGCACCTCTGGAGGGTTGCCTACGATGGCAGCAAGGTTCCGGGAAGTATCGTCCATGCCAAATTAAAAATTTTCCGTTTTAGCTGACCCTAACTAGAATCGTTAACTAGAAATAATACGGAATATGAAAAGCAAACACTTTGCAATCTAAGTGAGCATGGAATACAACCTTTGTAGACACGTCATTCACTTCAATAGATCCGTATAGAATTCCCCTCCACTGCGATCGTGAACTCCGGACTCTAGAGAGGCTCCACGAAGAAACGAACATGCTTGCTTCGATGACTTCGAGGCCGAAGATGATCTACGTCGAGGAGACACTAACTCAACCTATTCCTTCACTAGGTCATGAACTTTGTGAAGAGAACACCCTATACTACATGGCAACTAGTAGAGGATGAAGAAGTAGGAAGTGGGCTCACTTTAGAATTGATTTTCTCATACTTTTTCTCATAACTCCATTAGAGCTAGAAAGCTTTTGAGGAGGAAGAAGAAGAAGAAGATGAACTCATCTCAATAATTCATCCAAATGAATTATGTAACCATGGGTGAGTTAAATCTATCATGCTTAACTCCTGTAAAGAATAAACAATACACTATGGTTAAGGGTTGGGTTTGATAATATCTTATGGAATGACAAAAGAGTTGACTTTGTCAAAGTTTCGACAAGCTTCATGAAAGCTTGACAACTTTGACTAAGTCGTTCTCTTTTGTAATTCTTAAGACATAAACAAAACTCTAATTTAACCTAATCATGGTATAAGTCTCATACACCCATCTTGTATGTATCATCAAGCATGATACAAACATGTACACTTGCATATATCACATATAAACAATGTGCACAATCTAGTGAGAAAATAAATCATTAGTGAGCCAATACTAGTTAATGTAATGTAATATATCAAATATATAATTATACATTAAATTATTAAATCAACTCTTGATTTAATAATCCGGCTATAACCGACTAATATCATGTGTAACAACTTATCGAATCAACACTTGACGCATACAACCGATCAATGTCACTAATCGCGAGAATAGAATACGGTATCAAATCGTATTAATCTCGGTCCCGCACATATCACATATGTGCTCCTACTCTGTTTCGCTTGAGCCAGGAAACCCCTGTATAGGACTCTAAAGACTCGTCAATATGCCGGCAGTAGGTGATGATCATATCAAACACCCACAAGCCGCAAGCGGTCTGCTAAACGTAACGGCCACCCGGGTATTGAGCGATCAGAAGATCAACAAGCAAGCCTGCTCACACTCCTGCTAATCCAGTCAGTAACACTACCGTACAGTCCGGTCTCTTCGTCTGATATGTCGCATATCTCGTCTAGGTGTGGTAAACGCCAGACCCCAGTAACTCGATAATTCGTGTCGATATGATACTCATAAAGGGTTAAGAAACTACTGATAACACTTACCAGTATATCTCTTATGCTGCCTTGGCCAAGGACTTCCTTTTATAGCATATCTACACAGCGCAACATCAACTCCCAATACCCGGAGAGACGAAACCCCTCCTATCGCTCATTTCCTCCATGTGACTCGGGACTGGACCCAAAAGCCACCGTTTTGCGCATTCACTTGAACGTGGTAAGGTGGAAATCAAAGCACAGAGGGAACCACACAAGACTCTATGACGATCTAGGGTCTACAGACTAACCTGTACCAGTGTCACCAGAGAACTGCCATCTGACGTTGGGTATAATACCATCTGGGAGTTCTCGACGAGTCCGTCCAGTGTACCCAGTCTCCACTGAGCACCCGTATACTGTCTCTGATGTCAAACACCAATGGATATGGGATCATCCATCGCCCATCCACATGGTTTGAGAAGCTATATGCTAGTCTACTCTGGTATATCGATGCCCTGTCTCGATACACCTATGACTAGGAACATTTGAAGGATGTACTTAGTGACTACACTGTCCCCACTAGTATGATCTGCATCAAATTCCTGGTAGTCAAGTACTCATCCTAAGGACTTTATCAACATGTAACATAGAGACAATCAGTGTACACGTTAAGATAAAGAGTAACCAGATAGCATACTATCATGTCGAACAAGAAAGTCCTCTGTAGGGTTCCTAGGCACCCTAAGGAGGTCTCACAAGGTATCAAACATGCCAATTTCAAAAAAATGGTGCCGGGAAACCCTAGACTACGGATCGTTGGCTAGATGTCTAGGCGAAAAAGAACTAGTTTACAATTAAACTAAAAGAATACGGAAATACAACCTTTGTAGATCCGGTCCTCCACCTCCACGGCTCCGTGATGAAGTCCTCTCCGCTGTCCAAATCAAATCCCGGGCTCTAACATCGGCTTCATCGGAGAAAGAGCGGGCTAGGTCATCGACGACGTGCCGAAGATGATCTACGTCGAGGCATCGCTAGATCAAGCTCCAACTTCACCAAGTCTAGAAAACTTGTGAAGGAAACACACTCTACTACTTGGCAAGAGGTAGAGGATGAAGAAATAGGAAGTGGGTTCACTTTAGAATTGAATTTCTCACTCTTTTTCATCAATCACCATTGATGAAGTGAAGCTTTTTCTTCATGAAGTGAAGAAGAAGAAGAAGATCAATGATCTATTATGATAAGTTAATTAAAAAGAAAAGAAAAAGGAAACTTATCATAATAATAACCATGATTAGGTGTAGAGAATAGACCATGGTTAATAGCAAGGGTTAGGGTTAAGCATGAGACAAAATGGTCACAAAGTCAAAGCTTCATGAAGCTTCAAAGAAAGAAACAAAATTTGCAACCATTTCATTTCTAATCTTTTCCAAATAAACAAATAAATAAATGATTAAGAAAAAGAAAACCCTAATCATCAATTTAACCATGGTTTAATCTTTACACTTAACCAAGTTAACATGTATCATCAAACATGATACAAGCATTTGCACAAAAAGTATATCACATATACAACTTGTACAATCAAGTGAGAAAATCCGTTTAAAGTGAACCTATACTAGTTAGTGCAAAGTAATATATCAAATATATAATTATGCATTAAATCATTAAATCAACACTTGATTCAATGATCCGGTCATGTCGCATACAACCGACTAGTATTCAATGTATCGGCTTATCGAATCAATACTTGATTCGATAACTAGGTTATATCGCATACAACCATATCGATACATTCATCGCGAGAATAGAATACGGTATCACATACACGCATTATTCTCGGTCCCGCACATATCTCATATGCGCTCCTATTTCGTTTCGCTTGAGCCAGGAAACCTCTGTGTAGGACTCTAAAGACTCGTCAATACGCCGGCAGCAGATGATGATCATATCAAGCACCCACAAGCCGCAAACGGTCTGCTAAACGTAACGGCCACCCGGGTATTGAGCGATCTGAAGATCGACGAGCAAGCCCGCTCACACTCCAGTGAATCCAACCAGTAACACTACCGTACAGTCCGGTCTGATCGTCTGATATGTCGCATATCTCGCCTAGGGGTGGTAAACGTCAGACCCCAATAGCTCGATAAGTCGTGTCGATATGAGGTCTATAACAATTCGAGAAACTACTGGTAACACTTACCAGTAAATCTCAGCAACCCTGGCCAGGGATTTCCTGTTATAGCCAATCGAACACAGCACAACATCAACTCCCTATACCGGGAGAGACGAATCCCCTCCTATCGCTCATTGTCTCCATGTGACTCGGGACTGTACCCAAAAACCACCGTTTTGCACGCCCTCTTGGACGTGGTAAGATGGAAATCAAAGCACAGTGGGAACCACACAAGACTCTATGACGATCTCGGGTCAACAGACTACTCTGTACCAGTGTCACCAGAGAACTGCCATCTGACGTGAGGTATAATACCATCTGGGAGTTCTCGGCGAGTCCATCCAGTGTACCCAGTCTCCACTGAGCACCCGTATATCATCTCTGATGTCAAACACTAATGGATATGGGATCATCCATCGCCCATCTATATGGGTCGAGAAGGTATACGCTAGTCTACTCTGGTATATCGATGCCCCGTCTCGATATACCCACGACTAGGGACTGTGAAGGATGTACTTATGGACTACCATGTCCCCACTAGTATGATCCGCATCATAGTCCAGGTAGTCAAGTACACATCCTAAGGGCTTTACCAACATGTAACAGATAGACAATCAGTATACACGTTAAGGTAAAGAGCAACCAGATAGCATACTATCATGTCGAGCAAGAAAGTCCTCCCTATATATGTCCCAGCATCCACTACAATATACATCCGATGTACAGTAAAGGCCTCTAGGGCATACATATAACTAACAATCTCCCACTTGCACTAGGGCCATCTGTAGCAGTGGTTGTAGTATCTCATACTCAACCATCCCATAAAAATCTCTCTCTGGGAACAGGCCTTTGTGAGTGGATCCGCTGTGTTGTCCTCTGAGTCTACTCTCCCAACCTCGATCTCCTTGGAGATCAACCATCTCTATGATCAAGTGATACTGCCTTAGAATATGTATGGATCACTGATAGGACCTGCGTTCCTTGGCATAAGCCATAACTCCATTGTCACACAATGGGAGGAACATAGTTCATCTCATGAACCAATATACACCCAAACAGCCTCTTTGGTAGCATCTTAAGTAGCAATGTATCCTGCCTTTATCGTCTAGTATGTCACGGTATCTAGCTTGGAACTCTTCCAACATACTGTCCCTTTACTGAGGGTAAAGACAATGCCTGTGACTGACATTCAGTCGTTTTTATCACCCTGGAACCCTTCCAGTGATTCTCCCCAGGATCGATTGATACCTTCTCACTACAACTAGTGAGTATCCTAACATCCAATTAGATCTATCTCATAGATCCAAAATCCAGGATTTAGGAGGTATCACTTTGATCCTATATGGAGAATCTTTGTGATAAGCGGAGATTGACCGAGCGTAGCATAGGAAACTCTTTCCCTATCAAGAGTATGTCATCCACGTACTCTACGAGGATCATCACCATACTCCCTACTACCTTTTTGTATATACAAGGTTCATCTACCATTTTGATGATGTCAAACTCTTTGACTAATTCATCAAAACAAATGTTCCAACTCCGCGATGCCTGCTTTATCCTATAAAGCATCTTGCACACGTTTCCGCTGCTCCCACTGTCTACGAAGCCCTCTGGCTGTGTACTTATAGACGCTATCTTCCAAATCATCATTTAGAAAAGCAGTCATGACACCCAACCACCAGATATCGTAGTCATGGTATGTAGCCGTGGCAAGTAGGATCTGGATGGACTTAAGCATAGCTACTTGAAAAGGTTTCATCATTATCCACACCTGGTCAATGATGCAAACTTTTAACAAGTCTAGCTTTGAAAGTCTCAACTTTTCCATGTACACCAAGTAATCTTCTCAAGATATACTTGCTCCTGATGGGAATTTAACCCTTCAGATATAGCAACCAAAGTCCATACTTTGTTGGTGTATAAGGATTCCATCTCAGATCGATAAACATCCAGCCATTCTCACAGAGTCCTACTCCTGATGGCCAGGTCGAAACTAGTTGGGTCATCATCTCATGATGCAATTCTCGCTCCCACTGTCATAGAGAAACAGAAGTATCTCTCAGGTGGGTGAGGAACCCTACTAGATCGGCGGAGAGGCTGAGGTTCGTTGGAATCTACTGAATCCTTTGGTTCTATCAAATCATCAGCTGCAGTCTGTATAGCTGGAACATTTCCAGTTCTACATAACAGATCTTGCCTCGAGCTTGTCCGGATTTTGCTTTTAGACATAGGCCGGACAACCCCAAATCTTAACTAACTTAAGATATAGGCTCTTTCCTTTCCATATCACATATGAAGTGGTAGGCAACTGATTTGAATCGAACCCTATTCAATAGGTATGCAGCTTCTCAAGTGCATAACTCCCAAAAGGAAATAGGTAACTCGGTAGTACTCATCATGGAGCACACCTTATCATATAGGGTGTGATTGCTACGCCCCGATATACCATCGTGCTATGGTGTATACGAAGGAGTAATGCTGAGAGAGAATCTCATTCTCCTTTAGAATAGTCCAGGATTTCCGTGCTCAAGTATTCTCCTCCTCGATCTCATCAAAGGACATAATACTTATACCTGTTATTGGTTCTCTACTTCTAACTTATATTCTGTGAATATCTCAAAAGGTTCGGACTTGTGTTTCAATAGGAACATATGTCTGAATCAGAAAAGATCATCAGAGAATTTAATGAAGTACAAAGAACCGGTCCTGGCATGTGTAGACAGGGGACCTACATACATCAACATGTATCATCCCAAAAGTTCATTAACTCTTTCCTTGTTTCCAATAAACGGAGCTATGGTCATCTTATCTTTGTGACATGACTGGCGAGTTTCACAAGATGTAAATTCAAACTGATTTAAATATACATCTATATGTAACTCTAGCCAGTCGGGTCGCATTGATCTGACCTAGTTTACAATACCTCAAGAAGGATTCGTTCATTTCTGAACTCTTCCTCTTGTGTGTGTTCCGTATACTAAGAACTGTAGTTTGATTTAGAACATCAATGCTTTTAGATAACGTGCCTGAACCGATCAACTTTTGATATAGGAAATGTTCAAAACATTATCCAACAATACAAAATTTTATCATTTCTTTACTAATAAAGAGATAGATATGATTTTGTATATCAGGTTCGGTATCTAACAACATTCGTTCAGAATCAATGTATTGGTAATACAGGGTGACAGTGACCAATAGACTTGGCTGCAATATTTGCCCCGTTTTCTGCCTCATGAAACTTATCACCCGTTCTCAGTTCTCTACCTTTCTGTAGCCCTATGTAACAGATTACATATCTGGGATCCTGATCTGGTATCACATACCCAGGACGTAGAGGATATAGAGAAACAGTTCTTTGTAACGAACACACCCGAAGATGATGCATCAGCATGCACTCTCTTCGTTTGGGCGGCACGGGAATTCTGGTATTCCCTAATTTCCTGCTCTGTCTTATAACAATTATAAGTTGGAGCGGGACCAACGTTCCCCAGCTCAGTATAACAAGCGGGTTCGGTCAATATTCCGTATTATTATCTTGATTAAGGCGTGATATGGTCGCTACCTGGAGAGAGAGAGAAGAAAACACTCAGCGTGCGCTCTTTCAAGAATAGATTGGTTATTATTTTATCTAATCAGGATGGCTCACACTGCTTTTTATCAAATCTTCCTTCAAACCCTAAAAGGAAAGACTAGCCGGGATTAATTACACACTACAAGTTCACCAATCTTTCAGCCAGGCCAGTGTCGGTACTTTGAGGGAGGTCCCCCATGCTTTCGCACGAACCTAATTAATGTAAACCTCATTTTCCCAGAGGCGTAACCTCGTTCACACCTTTCTAGACACCTACTTGATCGGCTAATTGTAATGTATAAAACTCTCCCAGGAGTAACTCTTACTCACAGCGGGTATCGGGATCCAACTATCTCATAGAAGGTATGCAATCTCATTGCAAATTTCAACACTTGAAATTCCCGATAATATTTTGCCCCAAACGATCTATGACCTTGACAAGGTCAACAAACCATAGACCGCAAGTCAAGTTCAACCCGTCATTTCTTGATTGAATCAAACCCACCCGCACGACCCTTGACAAGGTCAACAAGGCCGCACGACTACCCTAACCCAATCTGCATCATATGCATAAGCAGATAAATACTGGTTAGCTACCGCACACTGCGCCTTGACAAGGTCAACAAACGCAGCACGAATACTAAACAGGACTTATCTGAAATGACGGAGGGCTACGACAGGTTTTTCTGAAAACCTATTGCGTAATGAACTTGATATCGTTGTAGAATCAAATGATTTTAAAAATGGAGTGCTTTTGAGGCTTTTATAGTTTTGCTAAAAAAGTCACTCCCGGTGAAGGGATCGTCGGTCCTTTCATCGTCGAATGAGGTGCGGGATATATCACATATATCACTGTGCAAAGCAAAAACTCTTAAAAGCAATCAAAAGACAAACCGAGTGTGTAGCGTCTGCCAGTTATTGCTAAAGGAGTCACTCCCGGTGAAGGGATCTCGGTCCTTTCCTCATCGAATAAGGTGCAGGATATATCTCATATACCGCTGTGCAAAGCAAGAACTGTAGCTACCTGTTTTATTTTGAAATTCGATTCTACAACATCTTAGGTTTCTTTTATTTTCATTAATCACATTAATGAAGTCCCATCATATAAGTACCTAATCATCTCAGATAAATACGACGTACACTTATGCCATCCGCATTCGCCTCGATGTCCCCTCGTGCACCGTTAGGTTAGGTAACTAACGGCAGAGCGGGGCAGGGCTAGCGCGGGTGTAAAACATAAGTAACGTCTATATAATATATCATATATACTATATAAAGTATCTATCACAGAACATCACATGATCACATCACAGATATCGCAGCAGAAGAATCATATGAAATATTGGATATACTAGGACGTCTGTGTTTTCAATACGAGCCAGTATAAAACACGGATTCCATGGTAGCGATGAATAGCCAAACCCACACCCCTAGACCCCTACGAGAGCGGCAAGCAACCCTACTAATTCTAGAGTTAGGAGACCCGGACTCGACTCCTCGAGTTGGTCTCCTACTGGACTCCAGAACCCAGTTACTTGTGCTCCCCTCCTTGGGTCTATCCTAGTGCGGAAAAGTAAATAATATACAGAGGGTGACAACTTCCGCAACCTGGAAGTGCCCCAATAAAAGAATATTACATAAAAGTTTTTACATGAATAAAAATGAAAAAACACTCATCTCACATAAAACCCCCGGCTATTCAAACACGACGATCCAATATAACATATCCAGCAACACATAACATCACATGTCATCAACGTAAGTAAATATGCGCATCCCAATTGTCGTTGACATATAGCAACGAAACCGGCGATATCACATATTACACTTACGGTCACAGAAAAGAAAGTGTAAAACTACAACAGTTGGAATCCGCAATCTCCATAGACATCGCATGCCTAATCAAATGAATTACTTAGACATCGCATGCCTAACAATTATAAACCCCGCATTTTAGTCTCATTATCGAAAACACTTTTCAATATCAAGTAGGGTAATTCAACAAGATTCCCGGCAGCCTGATCGAATACTCGTCGCAAACTTCAGTAGGCGGCCGCACCCTCGACGCTGTCGACAAAGTGCACCAAGGCGGAACACCGCTGCCGCGAGCACCCGAACGGATGCTTTCGGCGACGGGGTTCTCCTACAGTCACTTGGTCGGGGCTATGGAGTGAGGCTGTCTATTAAGTTTACCCGGCGAGTATCCGCGTACGCTACGTGATTGCGACGGACTTTTGATCACATCAAAATTCCGTGGCAACCGATCAAGTGAGACTAAACTGCTAGATTTATAACATTCATTCAGTTATCTCATAACTACTTGTGAATTCCAATTATTGTATCACATTCTGAATTAAATAGAAAATATTAAACTTTCCGATCGAACAACCAAACACCCAAGTTTTCCCGATACAGTCCAACACATGAAATAAGTCTAACAACATTCAGTTCGTGCCTCAGTACCAACGGTCCAGCCGTAGAAGGGTCAAGCCAACGCCTCACATGTGGCACGCCGTACTGCCCCAAACCCGAAGGTTCAAAGGGCAGTTCAAGACGGTCACATAATCGAGTTAAGGTTTGTTGTCTTCTAGAGGGTCCATCGCGTTACTTGCACTACTTAGAACGTCGTTAAACTACGGAAAAATCCAACACTCGGAAATTTCCCGACAGGGGAAAAATTGGGTATTTATATCCGGTCGAACTTTTTAACATATTCTAAAATATATCCGGAAAGCCACATAGACAAAATCTGATACTCCGATCGAAACACCGAATCCCCAAAACAACCCCAGAAAATTCAACTGTTGAATAAAATTTAAAAATTCCAATAAAATCCAGCATCAGAAAAGAGGAGTTACTGTGCAACAATTACAGTGAGATACGACCGTACGGCCGCGGAACCGCCGCATGAGCCATGCTCATGGCGCGGAACCGCGGTGGTTTAGATGAATTAGGATGTCGTTTTGCACCATAACTCTTAGATCTTCCTGCTGAATTTTTTAAGAATTTTTAATCTGGAAAAATCCCAGTTTTTAGAAAAAGTCCAGAGAGCATGGATTATGTTAGCGTTTCGGTTCGTTCGGGTTTCAAACTTCGTCTAGACATCGCCTAAGGCTCTAGCTAGGCTCTCATACCACTGTAGGGTTCCTAGGCACCCTAATAAGGTCTCACAAGGCATCAAACATGCCAATTTCAAAAAAATGGTGCCGAGAAACCCTAGACTACGGATCGTTGGCTAGATGTCGAGGCGAAAAAGAACTAGTTTACAATTAAACTAAAAGAATACGGAAATACAACCTTTGTAGATCCGGTCCTCCACCTCCACGGCTCCGTGATGAAGTCCTCTCCGCTGTCCAAATCAAATCCCGGGCTCTAGCATCGGCTTCATCGGAGAAAGAGCGGGCTAGGTCATCGACGACGTGCCGAAGATGATCTACGTCGAGGCATCGCTAGATCAAGCTCCAACTTCACCAAGTCTAGAAAACTTGTGAAGGAAACACACTCTACTACTTGGCAAGAGGTAGAGGATGAAGAAATAGGAAGTGGGTTCACTTTAGAATTGGATTTCTCACTCTTTTTCATCAATCATCATTGATGAAGTGAAGCTTTTTCTTCATGAAGTGAAGAAGAAGAAGAAGATCAATGATCTATTATGATAAGTTAATTAAAAAGAAAAGAAAAAGGAAACTTATCATAATAATAACCATGATTAGGTGTAGAGAAGAGACCATGGTTAATAGCAAGGTTTAGGGTTAAGCATGAGACAAAATGGTCACAAAGTCAAAGCTTCATGAAGTTTCAAAGAAAGAAACAAAATTTGCAACCATTTCATTTCTAATCTTTTCCAAATAAACAAATAAATAAATGATTAAGAAAAAGAAAACCCTAATCATCAATTTAACCATGGTTTAATCTTTACACTTAACCAAGTTAACATGTATCATCAAACATGATACAAGCATTTGCACAAAAAGTATATCACATATACAACTTGTACAATCAAGTGAGAAAATCCGTTTAATGTGAACCTATACTAGTTAGTGCAAAGTAATATATCAAATATATAATTATGCATTAAATCATTAAATCAACACTTGATTCAATGATCCGGTCATGTCGCACACAACCGACTAGTATTCAATGTATCGGCTTATCGAATCAATACTTGATTCGATAACTAGGTTATATCGCATACAACCATATCGATACATTCATCGCGAGAATAGAATACGGTATCACATACACGCATTATTCTCGGTCCCGCACATATCTCATATGCTCTCCTATTTCGTTTCGCTTGAGCCAGGAAACCTCTGTGTAGGACTCTAAAGACTCGTCAATACGCCGGCAGCAGATGATGATCATATCAAGCACCCACAAGCCGCAAGCGGTCTGCTAAACGTAACGGCCACCCGGGTATTGAGCGATCTGAAGATCGACGAGCAAGCCCACTCACACTCCAGTGAATCCAACCAGTAACACTACCGTACAGTCCGGTCTGATCGTCTGATATGTCGCATATCTCGCCTAGGGGTGGTAAACGTCTGACCCCAATAGCTCGATAAGTCGTGTCGATATGAGGTCTATAACAATTCGAGAAACTACCGGTAACACTTACCAGTAAATCTCAGCAACCCTGGCCAGGGATTTCCTGTTATAGCCAATCGAACACAGCGCAACATCAACTCCCTATACCGGGAGAGACGAATCCCCTCCTATCGCTCATTGTCTCCATGTGACTCGGGACTATACCCAAAAACCACCGTTTTGCACGCCCTCTTGGACGTGGTAAGATGGAAATCAAAGCACAGTGGGAACCACACAAGACTCTATGACGATCTCGGGTCAACAGACTACTCTGTACCAGTGTCACCAGAGAACTGCCATCTGACGTGAGGTATAATACCATCTGGGAGTTCTCGGCGAGTCTGTCCAGTGTACCCAGTCTCCACTGAGCACCCGTATATCATCTCTGATGTCAAACACCAATGGATATGGGATCATCCATCGCCCATCTATATGGGTCGAGAAGGTATACGCTAGTCTACTCTGGTATATCGATGCCCCGTCTCGATATACCCACGACTAGGGACTGTGAAGGATGTACTTATGGACTACCATGTCCCCACTAGTATGATCCGCATCATAGTCCAGGTAGTCAAGTACACATCCTAAGGGCTTTACCAACATGTAACAGAGAGACAATCAGTATACACGTTAAGGTAAAGAGCAACCAGATAGCAGACTATCATGTCGAGCAAGAAAGTCCTCCCTATATATGTCCCAGCATCCACTACAATATACATCCTATGTACAGTAATGGCCTCTAGGGCATACATATAACTAACATCCTCCATATATATGTCCAAGCATCCACTACGATATACATCATATGTACAGTAATGGCCTCTAGGGCATACACATCACTAACAATCTCCCACTTGCACTAGGGACATCTGTTGTAGTATCTCATACCCAACAATCAGCTGTGGTTGAAGTATCTCATACTCAACCGTCCCATAAAAGTCTCTACTGGGAAATAGGCCTTTGTGAGTGGATCCGCGTTGTTGTCCTATGTGTCTACTTTCCTAACCTCGATCTCCCTGGAGATCAACCATCTCCATGATCAGGTGATACTGCCTAAGAATATGTCTGGATCACTGATGGGACGGGGGTTCCTAGGAAAAAACCACAACTCTATTGTCACACAATGGTAGGAACGAAATTCTTCTCATAAACTTATATACATCTAGACTTCCTCTTTGGTAGTATCATAGGTAGCAATGTATCCAGCCATTATCATCCAGTATGCCACGGTATCTAGTTGGAACTCTTCCAACATACCATCCCTGCACTGAGGGTAAAGATAATGCATGTGACTGACATTCAGTCGTTCTTAACACCTTGGATCCTATCCAGTAATTCTCCCCACGATCGATTGACACCATCTTACTACACCTAGTGAGAATCCTAACATCCACTTAGATCTATCTCATAGATCCAAAACCTAGGATTTATGAGATATCACTTTGATCCTATATGGAGAATCCTTGTGATAAGAGGAGATTGACCAAGTGTAGCATAGGAAACTCCATTCCTATCAAAAGTATGTCATCCATGTACAATACGAGGATCATCACCATACATCCTACTACCTTTTTGTATATACAAGGTTCATCTACAATTTTGATGAAGTCAAATGCTTTGACTACCACATCAAAATAGATGTGTAAGTCTACGGTAGCACCCCGGCCGTCAATCCGAGGCCAAACACGGAACAAAAACTTTTTACGAAACCGGCGCTATCGTATTCTTTCACCCGGATCGTACCATTAACCTATACTAGATAACTAGAAAGATGATAGAAAGGCTATACCGATCGATCCGTGTCCTTCGGTCTTTAGCCACCATCTTTAGCTCATCACGGTATCTCCGATCTCCGGTCTCCTGTCGGAAGGGCACCACGTCAAGAAGTTTTTTTACGGGCTCCCGCTTCAAACCGAAGCAACTCGGACATGAAGTTTGCTAGCCGACATGTCCAAGGTGATGTAGAGAATGTGTGTGATAACTTTGTCTCATGCATCTATTGATTCTCAACTCATGAGAGCGTATTTATGGAGGTTGAAGATGAAGCCATGGTGGAAATGGTGAGCTAGAAGAAAGAGGAAAAAGAAGAGGTTTCTTTTTATAATGTGTTGAAATAATAATGTGAGAGTTAGAATACAATCCAAGAGCTAAGCCCTTGCCTCATGGCTTCCCCTTCTCTCTCTACTTATCATTTCAACACATTAATCAAAATAAAATGTGACATATGCAGAAATAAAGAGACCATGAGTTGCCACTTATGTACATGTCATAATAAATGCTCCTCATGATGAAATCCACTCACAATTTCCACCAAAAAATTAACCCAAATGTTTATGACAATGAAAAGAACGGCATCATCTAAAGTAAACTCGTGACGGATCACAAGAATACCCATCACCTGTATATACATACCTGCATCCGCATTCAGACTGAATGCGAATGTGATGAGACGAAAGAAATCCAACAAATCTAATACTAGGATCCGGCTTAAACCAAAGCCCACTAGTATATCCGTCCGATCATGATCTGTGCACAAGTGCACGTATATGATCGAACCCTGCCATAATGTCATATGGCCTCTACAACGTTTCGCCCGAAACTTGGGAAACTATCTGTGGGGGACTCTAAAGACTCGTCAATACGCTGGCAGTGGGTTTAACCGTAAGCACGTCAGTGGTACTAGCTGTACGTAACGGCTACCCTTGTATTGACCGAAAGGGAAGCTGATGAGCGAACTCATCCAGAAACCATACTGAGCCTGTCAGTGACAATATCCGTACAGTCCGGTCCATTCTTCTATGAGTATTGCATGTCGGGCCTAGGGGGTTAGTAAAAGTCAGACCCCCAAAAGCGGTACGAGTCGTGTCGGAGTGTAACCCAGAACACCCTGAGATACTACTGGAATACCTACCAGTAAATATCTTGCCTTGGCTAAGGACTTCGTGTAATGGCTCTCCTAGACACAGCACGATCTCACCCCCAATATCAAGAGTGACAAAAACCATACCGATCCGCTCACTGCCTCCATGTGGTTCGGGACTGTACCCAACTAAAACCTGTTTGCACGACTCCTTTGAGCCGTGGTAGGGTAGTAATCAATGCACAGTGGGAACTCACACGCAAAAAATGACGATCTTCGGTCGATGAACTAACCTGTACACATGTCATCAGGGAACTGCTATCTGACGTCAGGTATACTACCAACTAGCATGTTCCCGGCGAGTCCTGTCCGGTGTACTCATAACTCAATGAGCACCTATATACGTCTTAGGTGAACCAACTGACACCAATGGCTTGTGAGACCAGCCACCGTCCCTCGTCGGGGTCTCGATCGTATACACTAGTCTACTATCGGAGTATCGATGCCCAGTCTCGAAACTCCCACGACTAGGGACCACTTTATGGATGTGCTTATAGACTACCCAAATCTCATGTATATGATCGCCACCATACTGCTGGTAGTCAAGCAAGAATCCCAAGGGCTCTATCAACATGTAATAGTGACCTATGATGTCATCTAAAGCATGTACACAATGATAAAGATAAACCAGATAGCATACTATCATTTTGAGTAAGACTGTCCTTCCGGCATAGGTCCCCCCTCAATCATTGCAATCACGTGCCTGCGATCCAATAATTGACTTTGAGGGCACTATATCCAACAATCTCCCACTTAAACTCAAGGATAATTATTGCGATGTCAAGTATTCACAGCCCGTGTGATACCGAACACCCAACTCCTCTACTGTTCGGTCTCACAAAGAACATTTGTGAAACTATTGCATTCGAGGAAGAGCCTCAGTGAGTGGATCCACCCTGATGTTTCTTTCTATGTCTCTATTTATCTCAAGTCTGCGGAGAAATCCACCTCCCGAAATGAGCAATACCTGTCTTAGAATTGTAGGGTTCCTAGGCACTCTATAGAAGTCTCACAAGGCATCAACCATGCCAATTTCAATTTTTATGGGTGCCGAGAAACCCTAATACGGATCGTTGACTAGAAGTTTAGGCGATATATGAATCTAGTTAACAACTTAACTAAAGATAAAAAGCTACAACCTTTGTAGATCCGGATATCCACTTCCTTGGCTCCATGTAGGCGTCCTCTCGCTGTCCATCTCGAATCCCGGACTCAATCGTCGGCTTGATCGGAGAAATGGGCGGACTAGATCGTCGGCTTCGTGCCGAAGATGATCTACGTCGAGGCATCACAAGTTCAAGCTCCAACTTCACAAAGTTGTGAAACTTGTGAAGAAAACACCCAAAACAACTTGGCAAGAGGTAGAGGGTGAAGAAATAGGAGGTGGGTTCACTTTAGAATTGGATTTCTCTCACTTTAGCTCAAGTTGCCATTGATGGACTCAAGCTTTTCTTGAAGAAGAAGATGATGAAGAAGAAGAAAGAATATAATAAGTGTTGTTAAAAGAATAATAAAAATCAATACTTATCATCTTCTAACCTTGGTTAAGTGTAGAGAATAGACCATGGTCAAATGAGAATGGTTAGGGTTAAGCATGAAGACAAAAGGGTCACATTAGTCAAAGCTTCATGAAGCTTCATCAAGCTTCATGAAAGAAACAAACCATTTTGTTTTCTTTTATTTATTTATCAAGAAAGAATAGATAAATAAATAAGTAAATAAATCAAAACCCTAACTATTATCATAACCATGGTTTAAGTCTTAACACAAAACAAATTTAGCATGCAACATCAAACATGATACAAACAAGTGCACATAAAATATATCACATATACAATGTGTGAACTTCATGTGAGAAAATCCATTTAAAGTGAACCAATACTAGTTAATGCAAAGTAATATATCAAATATAATTATACATTAAATCATTAAATCAACATTTGATTCAATTATCCAGTCATGTCGCACATAACCGACTAGTATCGAATGTATCGATTTATCGAATCAATGATTCGATAACTAGGTCATATCGCATACAACCAATCGAGACATTCATCGCAAGAATGAAATACGGTATCATATACACGCATTATTCTCGGTCCCGCACATATCTCATATGCGCTCCTATTTCGTTTCGCTTGAGCCAGGAAACCTCTGTGTAGGACTCTAAAGACTCGTCAATACGCTGGTAGCAGATGATGATCATATCAAGCACCCACAAGCCGCAAGCGGTCTGCTAAACGTAACGGCCATCCGGGTATTGAGCGATCAGAAGATCGACAAGCTAGCCCGCTCACACTCCTGTGAATCCAACCAGTAACACTTACCGTACAGTCCGGTCTGTTCGTCTGATATGTCGCATATCAAGTCTAGGGGTGGTATACGTCAGACCCCAATAACCGATAAGTCGTGCCGATGTGAGGCTCATAACGGGTCGAGAAACTACTGGTAACACTTACCAGCAAATCTCTGATCAGCCCTGGCCAGGGACTTCTCTGTTACTGCCAATCGAGCACAGCGCAACATCAACCCCCAATACCGGGAGAGACGAAACCCCTCCTATCGCTCATTGCCTCCATGTGACTCGGGACAGTACCCAAAGACCACCGTTTTGCACGCCCTCATGGACGTGGTAAGGTGGAGATCAAAGCACAGTGGGAATCACACAAGACTCTATGACGATCTCGGGTCTACAGACTAACCTGTACAAGTGTCATCTGAGAACTGCCATCTGACGTGAGGCATAATACCATCTGGGAGTTCTCGGCGAGTCCGTCCAGTGTACCCAGTCTCCACTGAGCACCCGTATACCATCTCTGATGTCAAACACCAATGGATATGGGATCATCCATCGCCCATCTCATGGGTCGAGAAGTGTATACGCTAGTCTACACTGGTATATCGATGCCCTGTCTCGATACACCCACGACTAGGGACCTTGAAGGATGTACTTATAGACTACCATGTCCCCACTAGTATGATCTGCATCATAGTTGTAAGTGCACGGCGGCGCCCCGGCCGTCAATCCGACGCCATAATGCGGAAGCGGTGAAAAACTTAAATTTTGCGGACTTAGCAAACCGGCACCACCGCGCACTAAACACCCGGATCGTTACCATTAACAAGTCTAAGCTAACTAGAAGATGGGTTAGAGATATACCGACGATCCAAGTCCTCCGGTCTTCTCGTCATGGTCCCGATCTCCTGCGGAATGTTCCGTCTCCTCCTCGTCGCCGGAAGTGCACCACGTCGCCTACATCGTTTACGGGCTCCCACCTCAATGCCGAGGCAACTCGGGCACGAAGCCGGCTACTCGACGTGCCCAAGATTCGCTGTAGAATGTGTAGTAGAACTTGTGTCTCTTTTTGGGGTAATGGAGGTTGCCATTGGTGAAGGAAAAGAGAGCTTGGAGAGAGGTGAGAAAAATGGAGCATACTCAAGAAGGAATGTATCATATTTTTCTCCACACATCCAAAATGAAAAATGAATCCCATTCCCTCTCTTGGAATGGCCGGCCCACACCCCCCCTTGTGTGATTGGAGAGAGAAAGAGAGAGCAAGGTCAAGGGGTGGGTGGAAGCAATGATGCAAGAGGGCATCAAGAAAGAATATGATCACAAGCAAAAACCACACACAACCACAACCATCATCAACAACCATGATGCTAACAAAGTCAAGCCATCATGAAGTATGAAGTCAAGCAAGTCAAAGGAGGGTGCTATCATGATACAACAAAATGCAAAGACCCCCTTCCACAAATGCCTATTTGCAACAATGCAAATAAGCCCTCCTCCACCAATCTTCGGCCAATGAACGGAACAATGGAAATCGGCCGAAACGGAAAGCAAACTGGCAACTCCAAAAACTGGTCCCGTAATAAATTACAGGAAAACCCCGATACTGTGCATACACACCCGCATTTGTATTCCGACCGAAATACAAATGCAATGAGACAAAATCTACACTGTACTATACTAGGATCCGGCTTATACCAAAGCCGGCCAGTAATATCCGTTCGATCCTGATCCGTGCAATACCGCACGTATGTGATCGAACCCTGCCATATAACCATACGGCCTATAGTACAAACTGTCCGATCCTGATCTGTGCAATACCGCACGTATCTGATCGGACCTTGCCATATCTCCATACGGCCTCTACAACCTTTCGCCCGAAAGCTGAGTAACTGTAAATGTGGTGGACTCTAAAGACTCGTCAATACTATGGCTGTGGATTTAACCACTAGCACGTCAGAGGTATATGCCAATACATGACGGGCCACCAGCTATTGACCAAAAGGGACGTCGATGAGGAAGCTCACCCCGACACCCAACTGAGCCTGTCAGTGACAATATCCGTGCAGTCCGGTCCGTTCGTCTATGAGCATCGCATGGCGGGCCTAGGGGGTTGGTAAAAGTCAGACCCCCAAAAGCGGTACAAGTCGTGTCGGAGTGTAGCCCAGAACACCCTGAGATACTACTGGAATACCTACCAGTAAATCTCCTTGCCTCGGCCGAGGGCTTCGTGTAATGGCTCTCCTAGACACAGCACGACCTCACCCCCAATACCGGGAGAGACGAACCCCTGAAGATACGCTCACTGCCTCCATATGGCTCGGGACTGTACCCAACTAAAACCTGTTTGCACGACTCCTTTGAGCCGTGGTAGGGTAGTAATCAAAGTACAGTGGGAACTCACACGAGACAAATGACGATCCCCAGGTCGATGAACTAACCTGCACACATGTCACCAGGGAACTGCCATCTGACGTCTGGTATATGACCAACTAGCATGTTCCCGGCGAGTCCTGTCCGGTGTACTCATAACCCAATGAGCACCTGTATACATCTTAGGTGATCCAACTGACACCAGTGGCTTGTGAGACCGGCCACCGCCCCTCGTCGGGGTCTCGACTGTATACACTAGTCTACTAATGGAGTATCGATGCCCAGTCTCGAAACTCCCACGACTAGGGACCTTATAAGGATATGCTTGTAGACCCCCAGCTCCCACTTATATGATCGCCCTCATACTGCTGGTGGTCAAGCAAGATTCCTAGGGGCTCTATCAACGTGTAATAGCGATGTGTCATGTCACCTAAAACAGTACACGATGATAAAGGTAAACCAGATAGCATACTATCATCTCGAGTAAGACTGTCCTACCGGGATAGGTCCTCCCTCAATCATTACAATCACGTACCTGTGACCTAATAATTGACTCTGAGGGCACTATCTCCAACAATCTCCCACTTGCACTCAAGGCTAATTATTGCGATGTCGCATACTCACAGCCCGTGTGATACCGAACATCCAACTCCTCTACTAGTCAGTCTCACAAAGCTCGTTTGCGAAACTATTGCGTTCGAGGAATAGCCTCAGTGAGTGGATCCGCAGAGTTGTTTCTTCCTTTGTCTCTCTATATCTCAAGTTCGCGGAGAAAGCCATCTCCCGAAAAGAGCAATACCTGTCTTAGAACGTGTCTGGATGTCTGATGGGACATAGCTCATAAATGAACTCCAAATCCAAACTTCTTAGACTGTATCGTCAACTGAACTTAATCAGTATCCTGCGCCATGCCTCCCTCAGTATTGCCCTGGACCACCTGTCCAAAATACTGCCCCTCATCAGAAGGAAAACTATAGCTCTGACAACCTCCTTGTCGTCCATGTCACCTTGGAAGCCTGGAATGATAACTGTCTCCTGAATGAGGCTGTCGTTATCATATCCCTAGAACATCCACTTATGTTCTAAAACTGCTTCCGACTGTTTCTCCAGGATTGGATTAATGTCAACTTATTGCATCTAGTGCAAGAACAACATCTGGTGGTACTTGACATCTCATGATTGACTCAATTGCCTAAGCAAGTGCTCTGCCAATCATGCACGTCCCTCTCCCCTTTAGTCTGTAAGACACCTTTGGAGAGGGTGACTCCATTACCTGCAGGTACACTACCGTGCCAGGAGTCGTCCATTCTAAATACTCTTAGAATGCTGTCAAAGTACCCTGATTGGGAAACCACCCAAATCTTAGATCTAAAGCCATAGATCTAGTAACCAATATGTCTGATACAAAATCCATTTCCTTTGTGGAGAAACCACTGTGTGACGACCAAAGTATAACCGATCGTAGTGTAGGAGTTTCTTTTCCTACTCTGTGTATATCATCCAGATACCAGGATATCACACCCTACTACCTTCTCAACAGATCCATCCGTTATTCTGATGAAGTCAAACCCATGACTGTCACGTCAGAAACAGATGATCTATCTCCGCTACATCTGCTTTAGTCTATAAATAGACATAAGCCACCTGTCCACCAATGCTTCCGCTGCTCCCACTGACTACGACAACCCTCTGGCAGAGTCATATACACGTGCACTTCTAAAACTAGTTTAGAACGACGCTATACTCATCCTCCCGCCGGGTCTCGCAGCCTGGAACAACAGCAATGGTAATTGTGGGTAAACAAGAACTTCCCTGTCACCGTCCTTGAGGCTACCGGAGTACCTCTCGGGTGCCTGAAGTTACCCACCTTATCTGCGGAGTGGCCAATGGAATGTTAATCCAGATTGAATCTTTAGGTTCCTTATCAAATCTTCAGTAATCGTTTGTGGTTCTGGAATCACTTCCAGTTCTACCATACTCCCACTACTGTTTTCTGAAAAAGTCCATTTTATTTAAAACTGTGGCGAGTCTAGAACAATATTGCTATTGTTCATCCAGATGGTAGAAAGTCAACCCGCGTCATAGCCTGGGTCAACCCACAAACAGCCATTACAGAAACGTGCCTTGAGTTGTCCAGTGTCTGGTTTTAAGCATAAACCGGACAACTCCCCGTACCTTAACAATGTTAAGATATGAACTGTTCTATATCCAATATAGAAACAGAGGCACTGATTTAATTGAACCAGATTCAAATCATGCAGCTGTCCCCAGCGCATGTCAACTAAATGGAAGGAGGCCGATCAGCGTTACTCAACTTAGGAATACTTCCAATTATGAGTAACCTGAAAGAGAAGCAAGATCTCTTTATCATTACTATCAACTGAATACCATACACAAGTATCTACATCTTCGATCTCTTTGAAGAATCCCGATACTTGCTATACCTGGTTCTCTACTCTATTCAAATACCTATAACTTCTCAAAATTCGGACCCTGTGTTTCCGCGAAACACCTGTCTAAAAACTAGAGAAGTCATAAGTAAACCGAATATAGTACGAGGACCAACCCCTCTGTCCTAATGGACCCTGGACAACATACAATCCTTTGTATAAGTCCCTTGAGTCTGATAACTTATTCACTGTGTGTCGTAGGTTGAAAACTGTACTTATGGTTAAGAAGAATTACACCGCTGTTTAATGCTCCTTACCTAACCATCCACTGATATAGGTAAATGTCATCGACATAATTTCAGAAAGGTATATCTCACTCTATGAAAATAGACGTACAGATATATCAATTTGAAATTGGTGCATGAAAGCGGATATTCAAAACCAAATATTTGCCGACCGGCAAACAACCCAGGTGATTTCCTCAAATATCACCGATTACAACGAATCCCGATATAATGAGGATGATCACCCAATTCCCAATAACTTACTCCCACTCATCATCTGTAAAACCGTACAGATGTGAGAATCATACTTGGTAAATACATACCCTGGAATAAGTATCTAATCGGGAAATCAGTTTTCCTTTAACATTACACAGTGAAACTGAAACATTGAAATGTTCCGATGGGGTATTCTGGTATTCCTAGTAATGCCTCTTCCAGATTCACGACTGTAACCGTATAGTTCTTTGCCACCTCTCCAAATCCCTTCATATGTCTTTAGTCTTTACCTTCTGCACACCCCTTTAGGCCAAATGGTTTTCTTCCTTCCCTACCGTTCGGCACCAGCCTATGGTTTGGAAGAAGACTATCCAATAAGCATAATGGGTGTACTGTCCCAATCCTAGGAACACTCGGAACACGAGAGAAGGTGAAGATAAAAGACACCTGAATGTACTTTATTCCTATTTCTCCTGAACCAGGATCCATCCCCGAACTGGAACAAGTTCCTTTCGAGTTCGTATATAACCATACGATGGAATATCCAATAAACTGTGGATCTTCGTAGTGATACGGAGTGTCCTGGAGAAATACAAAGGTGATTTTAGGATTGGCGAAGAAATACCTGGTTTGGTCGTGAATATCTGTTGCAATTTACTTTGCCCTCTTACTAATCCCTTGCTTTGTCTTAACTTAATACCTTCTGCACACCATCGTTAGGCTAATTGGTTTTCTTCATTCCCTACCGGTCGGCACCAGCCTAAGGTTTGGAAGAAGACAATCCAATTTGCGTAATAGGTGTACTACCCCTAAACCAAGGAGCACTCGTAACCTGAGAGAGGGTAAAAGGAAAAGACAACTGAATAATCCTATCCGTTTTCTCCAGAACCGGAAACCATCCTCGAATAAATTCTTTTGAGTTCGTATCTAACCATACGATGGTTTTGTCCAATGGAAGTGGACGTTCGTAGTAAAACGGGGTGTCCTGGAGAAAAGGGTAAAAGTAGGAGTGGCAATGAGGTTTGCAACTCTGACAATCCAAAAGCCAGTGTTTAGAAGGTTCGGTCAACTTGGTCACTGAGTCAAAGTCTTAGGGTCGGGTCAATGGTCGCTGCCAAAGAGAGAGAGAGAAAAGAAACACTCAGCGTGCACTCTATCCTAGATCAGAATGGTTACCAATTTATCTAATCTGGAAACCTCCCACTGTACCTCAAATTCTCCTCCAAACCTGAAAGAAGAATTAGTCGAGATCACCCGAGGAGTAAACCAACTCATCAGTGGGAATCGGGATCCAACTCTCATCGCATGACAACGTGACGGAATCCGCTCACGGTATCACACTCCAGAAGGTATGCGCATATCTGGCAAGTTTCAGTACTTTTGAAACTCCCGATGTGGATTTTTACCCCATGCTCTTATGACCTTGACTAAGGCCAACAAATCATAAGTCACATGTCAAGTTCTACCCGTCATTATCCAGGTTGATTTGAACCCACCCGTACAAGCCCTTGACTAGGGCCAACAAGGCTATACGACTGTCCCAAACCAACGCATCTATCTATGCAGCATATGAACACCCAATAGCTACCAAACACTGTGCCTTGACTAAGGCCAACAAACACAGCTTGAATACTATTGACCACCCATATGAAACGACGGAGGGCTACGAATGGTTTCTGGCGAAAACCTTTAACGTAATGAACTTGATATCGTCGAAGGAACGGATAGCTTTTTTAAAAATATAGTGACGAAAACCGTTGCTAAAGAGGTCACTCCCGGTGAAGGGATCTCGGCTCTTTCCCCGTAGAATGGGGTGCAGGATATTCCAAATGAATACCGCGATGCAAAGCAAAAGTAATCGGCTATAATGAAGTTAATGCCCTGACGCAAACTTCTGTCCAAGGGGTCACTCCCGGTGAAGGGATCTCGGCCCTTGCCTCGTCGACTGAGGAGCAGGATATTCCAACTGAATATCACGATGCAAAACAAAAGTGAACGTCCTTGCAATAACAGCTTTTTGAAAAGTGTTCCAACAACATCAGATTAGGTTTGTTTTTAACTTGCATTGATCCGAATCAACGCAGTCCCATCAATTGATCACACCACAAAGAACGAAAATATACTGATGTACGTATATGCCATCCGCAATCGCCACTGGGTCCCGTCATTACCCGTTAGGTTAGCTAACTAACGACAGAGCGGGGACTGGACTAGCGCGGATGTAAAACATATACAACATCTACTAATATATATACCAATATATTATATTTCGCTCAAGGCGTGAAAGAAATGCAACATCACAGAGAATGAACAGCATCACAGAAACAATACAGATATCTGGGATCCCCGGGTTTCACAGAGCCACTAATGAAACCCGACGTTCCCCTGGTCGTGTGGATAGCCTGTGCAATGTAAACCTAGACCCCTACGGGCGCGGCAAGTTACCCGCCAAAACCTGAAGCGAGGCAGCCCCCTTCAGCGCCGTGAATGGACCACCCAGCACTTCACGGAATCCGGTAACTTGGGCACCCCTCCTGGGTCAACCTGTACCCCCTACGAGTGCGGCGAATAGCTCGCCAATCCTAGAGTGAAGCCCCCTCCGTCTCAATGCCATGAGATGCGGGCTTGTTGCCCTCTAGAACCCGGCTATCCGTGCACCCCTCCGCGGGGTAACCCTAGTACAGAAAGTAAAATATACATACACCGGGTACATCGACCGCAACCAGGTCGTGCCCCAAAATAATAATACAATCAGGCAGTGACGGCAGTCCACATGTCGGACGCTCGCCCCGCAATAACAAATGTACATAATACAACAGCACACTGTACTAGCATTGCATCCAGGCTATCCCCCACGACCGATCCGCAACATCACAGCAAATACATAGAACATCAACATGAAAGTCACGTTCGCAAATCCGTCTAACCGGGCTATAGCAGTTAGACCGGATTTACCGATCGAGTGACATTCACGGTCGCAGATATAATGTAAATACTGTGAAAAATGTGTTTAAAATATTCCGATTGATCAAACTTTAACAAGTGGGCCCACAAAGAATACTGCAGCAGTTAAAGAAAACCTGGACCCAATTTTAATATCCCAAAACCCCTGAAATAAGCCCATAAGCCCACTGCAAAAAAATAAACACACGAGCCCACAAACTTGCGGCGGAAGCGCGGCCAAAAGAGGGTTTTGGCCGCCCTTCCGCGGTCGTACGGAGGGATCGTGCTACGAAATTTTTCCAGTGTTCTTACATCTCCCTGCACATCATTCTGAGACCAACAGAAAAAATTTTCGAGACCAAAAATTTTCAACAGAAACTGATGCGAAGGTAATACGGGTTTTGGAACTTTTTGATCAATCGGAAATGCAAACACATTACACAAAGCTAGACGAAGTTAATGGCGAGGCTCTGATACCACTGTAAGTGCACGGCGGCGCCCCGGCCGTCAATCCGACGCCGTAATGCGGAAGTGGTGAAAAACTTAAATTTTGCGGACTTAGCAAACCGGCACCACCGCGCACTAAACACCCGGATCGTTACCATTAACAAGTCTAAGCTAACTAGAAGATGGGTTAGAGATATACCGACGATCCAAGTCCTCCGGTCTTCTCGTCATGGTCCCGATCTCTTGCGGAATGTTCCGTCTCCTCCGCGTCGCCGGAAGTGCACCACGTCGCCTACATCGTTTACGGGCTCCCACCTCAATGCCGAGGCAACTCGGGCACGAAGCCGGCTACTCGACGTGCCCAAGATTCGCTGTAGAATGTGTAGTAGAACTTGTGTCTCTTTTTGGGGTAATGGAGGTTGCCATTGGTGAAGGAAAAGAGAGCTTGGAGAGAGGTGAGAAAAATGGAGCATACTCAAGAAGGAATGTATCATATTTTTCTCCACACATCCAAAATGAAAAATGAATCCCATTCCCTCTCTTGGAATGGCCGGCCCACACCCCCCCTTGTGTGATTGGAGAGAGAAAGAGAGAGCAAGGTCAAGGGGTGGGTGGAAGCAATGATGCAAGAGGGCATCAAGAAAGAATATGATCACAAGCAAAAACCACACATAACCACAACCATCATCAACAACCATGATGCTAACAAAGTCAAGCCATCATGAAGTATGAAGTCAAGCAAGTCAAAGGAGGGTGCTATCATGATACAACAAAATGCAAAGACCCCCTTCCACAAATGCCTATTTGCAACAATGCAAATAAGCCCTCCTCCACCAATCTTCGGCCAATGAACGGAACAATGGAAATCGGCCGAAACGGAAAGCAAACTGGCAACTCCAAAAACTGGTCCCGTAATAAATTACAGGAAAACCCCGATACTGTGCATACACACCCGCATTTGTATTCCGACCGAAATACAAATGCAATGAGACAAAATCTACACTGTACTATACTAGGATCCGGCTTATACCAAAGCCGGCCAGTAATATCCGTTCGATCCTGATCCGTGCAATACCGCACGTATGTGATCGAACCCTGCCATATAACCATACGGCCTATAGTACAAACTGTCCGATCCTGATCTGTGCAATACCGCACGTATCTGATCGGACCTTGCCATATCTCCATACGGCCTCTACAACCTTTCGCCCGAAAGCTGAGTAACTGTAAATGTGGTGGACTCTAAAGACTCGTCAATACTATGGCTGTGGATTTAACCACTAGCACGTCAGAGGTATATGCCAATACGTGACGGGCCACCAGCTATTGACCAAAAGGGACGTCGATGAGGAAGCTCACCCCGACACCCAACTGAGCCTGTCAGTGACAATATCCGTGCAGTCCGGTCCGTTCGTCTATGAGCATCGCATGGCGGGCCTAGGGGGTTGGTAAAAGTCAGACCCCCAAAAGCGGTACAAGTCGTGTCGGAGTGTAGCCCAGAACACCCTGAGATACTACTGGAATACCTACCAGTAAATCTCCTTGCCTCGGCCGAGGGCTTCGTGTAATGGCTCTCCTAGACACAGCACGACCTCACCCCCAATACCGGGAGAGACGAACCCCTGAAGATACGCTCACTGCCTCCATGTGGCTCGGGACTGTACCCAACTAAAACCTGTTTGCATGACTCCTTTGAGCCATGGTAGGGTAGTAATCAAAGTACAGTGGGAACTCACACGAGACAAATGACGATCCCCAGGTCGATGAACTAACCTGCACACATGTCACCAGGGAACTGCCATCTGACGTCTGGTATATGACCAACTAGCATGTTCCCGGCGAGTCCTGTCCGGTGTACTCATAACCCAATGAGCACCTGTATACATCTTAGGTGATCCAACTGACACCAGTGGCTTGTGAGACCGGCCACCGCCCCTCGTCGGGGTCTCGACTGTATACACAAGTCTACTAATGGAGTATTGATGCCCAGTCTCGAAACTCCCACGACTAGGGACCTTATAAGGATATGCTTGTAGACCCCCAGCTCCCACTTATATGATCGCCCTCATACTGCTGGTGGTCAAGCAAGATTCCTAGGGGCTCTATCAACGTGTAATAGCGATGTGTCATGTCACCTAAAACAGTACACGATGATAAAGGTAAACCAGATAGCATACTATCATCTCGAGTAAGACTGTCCTACCGGGATAGGTCCTCCCTCAATCATTACAATCACGTACCTGTGACCTAATAATTGACTCTGAGGGCACTATCTCCAACAATAGTCCAGGTAGTCAAGTACACATCCTAAGGGCTTTATCAACATGTAACTATAAGACAGTTTAAAGAGACAAGTGTACATGTTAAGATAAAGAGCAACCATATATCATACTATCATATCGAGCAAGAAAGTTATCTCTATATATGTCCAAGCATCCAATATAATATACATCATCTGTACAATACTGGCCTCTAGGGCATACATACAACTAACAATCTCCCACTTGCACTAGGGCCAGCTGCTGTAGTATCGCATACCGAGCATCCCGAAGAGTCTATCAAACTGTATCTGGGGAATGGCCTTCGTGAGTGGATCCGCCGTGTTGTTCTTCATGTCAACCCTCCTGACCTCGATCTCCCGGCGATCAACTATCTCCCGGATCAGGTGATACCGCCTCAGAATATGCCTGGATCGCCGATGGGACCTGGGTTCCTTGGCCAAAGCCATCGCTCCATTGTTATCGCAATACAAAGGTATTGGATGCTCAATGGATGGAACCACTCCAAGTTCAGTAATGAACTTCTTGATCCAGACAGCCTCTTTGGCAGCATCGTTGGCAGCGATGTATTCAGCCTCCATCGTCGAGCCTGCCACGGTTTCCTGCTTGGAACTCTTCCAGCTAACCGCCCCTCCGTAAAGGGTAAAGACAAATCCCGACTGCGACTTAGAGTCGTCCTTATCACTCTGGAAGCTCGAATCGGTAAAGGACTCCACTTGGAGTTCTCCGTTACCATACACCAAGAGCATCTCTTTAGTCCTTCGCAAGTACTTGAGAATGCTCTTCACAGCTGTCCAGTGACTCTCTCCAGGATCAGCTTGATACCTGCTCACTACACTTAGTGAGTATGCTACATCGGGTCTGGTACATAGCATCGCATACATGATAGAGCCTACAGCCGAAGCATAGTGTATCCCTTGCATGCGAGCTCTCTCCAAATCAGTCTTGGGAGACATCTCTTTGGAGAGAGTGACTCCAGAGATCGTGGGCAAGTTCACACGCTTGGATTCTTCCATACTAAACCTCTTTAGTATGGTGTCAATGTACCTTGATTGGGACAATCCAAAAATCCATTTGGATCTATCTCTATAGATCCTAATTCCTAATATGCAGGAGGCATCACCAAGATCTTTCATTGAGAATCTTTGTGATAAGAAGAGCTTGACCGATTGCAGCATAGGAATATCATTTCCTATCAAGAGTATGTCGTCCACGTACAATACGAGGGAGACAACCTTACTCTCTGCCACCTTCTTGTAGATACAAGGTTCATCTGGTTTTTTGACGAAATCAAACTCTTTGATAACGACGTCAAAGCAGATGTTCCAACTCCGCGATGCTTGCTTTAATCCATAAATGGATTTAAGCAGCTTGCACACCTTCCCGCTGCTCCCACTGTCCACGAAGCCCTCTGGCTGAGTCATGTACACGCACTCTTCTAAATCACCATTTAGAAAGGCGGTCTTAACATCCATTTGCCAGATTTCGTAATCATGATATGCAGCGATGGCAAGCATGATCCGGATGGATTTAAGCATAGCCACTGGAGAAAAGGTTTCGTCATAGTCCACACCTGGTCTTTGACGAAAACCCTTTGCAACAAGTCTAGCTTTGAAAGTCTCCACTTTCCCATCTACACCAAGTTTTTTCTTGAAGATCCACTTGCTCCCGATGGGTTTTACCCCTTCAGGAGCAACTTCCAAAGTCCATACTTTGTTGGTGTACATTGATTCCATCTCGGACCGCATAGCATCCAGCCATTTCACCGAGTCCCTACTCGTGATGGCCTGCTCGAAGCTAGTTGGGTCATCATCCTCCATGATGCAATCCTCGCTCCCACCGTCCATGAGAAAACCGTAGTATCTCTCAGGTTGGCGAGGAACCCTACTAGATCGGCGGAGAGGCTGAGGTTCATTGGGAGCTACTGAATCCTCTGGTTCCACTAAATCTTCAGTTACAGTTTGTGTATCTGGAACTTCTTCCAGCTCTACCACTTTGCCACTAATTTCTTTTTCAAGGAATTCCTTTTTTAAAAAGGTGGCATATTGAGAAACAAACACCTTTTGTTCTTCAGCATGGTAGAAAAGATACCCTTGTGAATGTAGGGTTCCTAGGCACACTAGTGAGGTCTCACAAGCCATCAATCATGCCAATTTCAAAAATTCTAGGTGCCGAGAAACCCGACTACGGACCGTTGGCTAGAAATCTAGGCGAAAATATAATCTAGTTAACAACTTAACTACAAAGAAACGGAAATACAACCTATGTAGATCCGGTGCTCCACCTCCATAGCTCCGCAACGAAGTCCATTTGCTGTCCAAATGAATTCCCGGGCTCTAGCGTCGGCTTCGTCGGAGAAATGGCGAGCTAGGTCGTCGATGTCCATGCCGAAGATGATCTACGTCGAGGCATCACTAAATCAAGCTCCACCTTCACCAAGTCATGAAAACTTGTGAAGGAAACACACTCTACTACTTGGCAAGTGGTAGAGGATGAAGAAATAGGAAGTGGGTAGACTTTAGAATTGGATTTCTCACTCATTTCCATCAATCACCATTGATGGAGCTTGCTTTCTTCAAGTGAAGAAAGGAAGAAGAAGAAGAATTATGTTATGATAAGTTAATTAAAAAAGAAAAGAATAATCAATCCTTATCATAACATGATCATAGTTAAGTGTAGAGAACTAATCATGGTTTAATGCAATGGTTAGGGTTAAGCTAAAAACAAAATGGTCATCAAGTCAAAGCATTCATGAAGCTTCATGAATGAACAAAAGAAATGCCACCATTTTATCATTTCATTTCCTTTTTCCAATAAGAAAAAGATTAATAAATAAATGAATAAAATGAATAAGCAAATAGTAAACCCTAACCATTCCATTAACCAAGGTTTAATTCTATACACTTAATTAAAAAGGCATGTATCATCAAACATGATACAAGCATGTGCACAAAATCATATTGCATATGCAATGCGCACACCCGAGCGAGAAAATCCATTTAAAGTGAACCGATACTAGTTAATGCAAAGTAATATATCAAATATATAATTATGCATTAAATCATTAAATCAACACTTGATTTAACGATCCGGTCATATCGCATATAACCGACTAGTATCATTAGTAACAACTTATCGAATCAACACTTGATCTGATAACCCGGCTATATCGCATATAACCGATCAATGTCACATCGTGAGAATCGAATACAGTATCACATACTGGTATTATTCTCGGTCCCGTACATATCTTATATGCGCTCCTATTTCGTTTTGCTTGAGCCAGGAAACCTCTGTGTAGGACTCTAAAGACTCGTCAATACGCCGGCAGCAGATGATGATCATATCAAGCATCCACAAGCCGCAAGCAGTCTGCTAAACGTAACGGCCACCCGGGTATTGAGCGATCAGAAGATCGACGAGCAAGCCCGCTCACACTCCTGTGAATCCAACCAGTAACACTTACCGTACAGTCCGGTCTGTCCGTCTGATATGTCGCATATCTCGCCTAGGGGTGGTAAACGTCAGAACCCAATAGCTTGATAAGTCGTGTCGATATGAGGTCTATAACAATTCGAGAAACTACTGGTAACACTTACCAGTAAATCTCAGCAACCCTGGCCAGGGATTTCATTTTATAGCCAATCGCACACAGCGCAACATCAACTCCCTATACCGGGAGAGACGAATCCCCTCCTATCGCTCATTGCCTCCATGTGACTCGGGACTGTACCCAAAAACCACCGTTTTGCACGCCCTCTTGGATGTGGTAAGATGGAAATCAAAGCACAGTGGGAACCACACAAGACTCTATGACGATCTCGGGTCTACAGACTAACCTGTACCAATGTCACCAGAGAACTGCCATCTGACGTGAGGTATAATACCATCTGGGAGTTCTCGGCGAGTCCGTCCAGTGTACCCAGTCTCCACTGAGCACCCGTATATCATCTCTGATGTCAAACACCAATGGATATGGGATCATCCATCGCCCATCTATATAGGTCGAGAAGGTATACGCTAGTCTACTCTGGCATATCGATGCCCCGTCTCGATACACCCACGACTAGGGACCTTGAAGGATGTACTTATGGACCACCATGTCCCCACTAGTATAATCCGCATCATAGTCCAGGTAGTCAAGTACACATCCTAAGGGCTTTACCATCATGTAACAGAGAGACAATCAGCATACACGTTAAGTTAAAGACTAACCAGATAGCATACTATCATGTCGAGCGAGAAAGTCCTCCCTATATATGTCCCAGCATCAACTACCATATACATCCTATGTACAGTAATGGCCTCTAGGGCATACATATAACTAACAGTGAATTCTTAGGATATCCCACAAACTTGCAAAGAACTGACCGTGCCTCGAGTTTGTCTGGATATTGCCTTTTGACATAGGCCGGACAACCCCATATCTTAACTCGTTTAAAATATGGTCTCTTCCCACTCCATATCTCATATGGTGTGGTAGGTACAGATTTAGATGGAACTTGATTCAATAGGTATGTTGCTGTCTCCAGCGCATATCCCCAAAAGGAAATAGGTAACTCAGCTGTGCTCATCATAGAGCGCACCACATATAATAGGGTGCGGTTTCTCCGTTCTGATACATCGTTGTGCTGTGGTGTATATGGAGGAGTCAGCTGAGAGAGAATCCCATTCTCCTTTAAGAAGTCCAGGAATTCATTGCTCAAGTATTCACCCCCTCGATCAGATCGAAGGATTTTAATACTTTTTCCGGTTTGGTTTTCGACTTCTTGTTTATATTCTCTAAATTTCTCAAAAGCTTCTGATTTGTGTTTCATCAGGAATACATATCCGAATCTAGAGAGATCGTCAGTGAATGTAATGAAGTACGAAGAACCATCCCTGGCATGTGTAGACATAGGACCGCATACATCACTATGTATCAGTCCCAAGAGTTCGGTAACTCTTTCTCCGTGTCCCGTAAACGGAGTTTTGGTCATCTTGCCTTTGAGACATGACTGGCAAGTGTCATAAGATGAAAATTCGAATGGTTTCAAATATCCATCCTTATGCAACTTAGCCAGTCGTGTCGCATTGATGTGACCCAGTCTACAATACCACAAGAAGGATTCGTTCAGTTCTGAACTCTTCCCCTTGTGTGTGTTTGTTATGCTCAGAACTGTTGATTGATTTAGAACATAAATGCCATTGCACAACGTGCCTGATCCAACCAACTTTTGGTTACGGAAAATGTTCATAACATTGTCCTGTAATACAAAATTATATCCCTCTTTACTCAACAAAGAAACCGATATAATGTTGCATATCAGGTTCGGCATGTAATAGCATTCGTTCAGAACCAATGTATTGCCAGTTGGTAATGCAAGGTGATATTCCCCGACAGTCTTAGCTGCAACAATTGCACCATTTCCAACTCTTATGTCTTTATCACCTTCTCCAAGTTCTCTATCTTTCCTAAGCCCATGTAACTGATTACATATATGGGATCCTGACCCGGTATCTAAAACCCAGGACGTGGAGCAAATGGAGAAACAGTTCTCTGTAACGAACGCACCCGAAGAAAATGCATCAACATGTACTTTCTTCATCCGGGTGGCATGGGAATCCTGGTATTCCCCTATATCCTGTTCATTCCTATAACTCTTATAAGAAAGAACGGAACCAACGTTCCCCAGCACAGTATAACATGCGGGTTCGGTCAATACATCCATATTATTATCTTGATTAAGGCATGAAATGGTCGCTGCCTGGAGAGAGAGAGAAGAAAACACTTTAGCGTATGCTCGTGCAAGATCAGATTGGTTATTATCTTATCTAATCAGGATGGCTGCCACTGCTTTTTATCAAATCTTCCTTCAAACCCTAAAAGGAAAGATTAGCCGGGATTAATTACACACTACAAGTTCGCCAATCTTTCAGCCAGGCCAGTGTCGGTACTTTGAGGGAGGTCCCCCGTGCTTTCGCACGAACCTAATTAATGTAAACCTCGTTTTCCCAGAGGCGTAACCTCGTTAACAGCTTTCTAGACACCTACTTGATCGGCTAATTGCAATGTGTAAAACTCTCCCCGGAGTAACTCTTACTCGCAGTGGGTATCGGGATTCAACTATCTCATAGAAGGTATGCAATCTCATTGCAAATTTCAACACTTGAAATTCCCGATAATATTTTGCCCCTGGCAGCTATATGATCTTAACATAGTCAACAAATCATAAATGCTAGTCAAGTTCAACCCGCCATTTCCTAATTGAATTAAACCCACCCGCACGACCCTTAACATAGTCAACAAAGTCGCACGACTACCCTGATCCAATCTGCATCATATGCATAAGCAGATAAATACTGGTCAGCTACCGCACACTACGCCTTAACATAGTCAACAAACGTAGCACGAATACTAACTAGTATTTATCTAAAATGACGGAGGGCTACGACAGGTTTTTCTGAAAACCTATTGCGTAATGAACTTGATATCGTTGTAGAATCAAATGAAGTTTTGAAATGGAATGATTTTTGAGGCTTTTCTAGTTTTGCTAAAGGGGTCACTCCCGGTGAAGGGATCGTCGGCCCTTTCCTCGTCGAATGAGGTGCGGGATATATCATATATATCACTGTGCAAAGCAGAAACTATAGAAGCTATCAAAAGTCAAACCGAGTGTGTAGCATCTGCCAGTTATTGCTAAAGGAGTCACTCCCGGTGAAGGGATCTCGGTCCTTTCCTCATCGAATAAGGTGCAGGGTATATCATATATACCGCTATGCAAAGCAAGAACTGTAGCTACCTGTTTTATTTGAAATTTGATTCTACAACATCTTAGGTTTCTTTTCATTCATTAATCACATTAATGAAGTCCCATCATTTAAATACCTAAACATCACAGATAAATACGACGTACACTTATGCCATCCGCGTTCGCCTCGATGTCCCCTTGTGCACCGTTAGGTTAGATAACTAACGGCAGTGCGGGGCAGGGCTAGCGCGGGTGCAAAACATAAGTAACGTCTATATAATATATCATATATACTATATACTGTATCTATCACAGAACATCACATGATCACATCACAGATATCGCAGCAGAATAAATATATGAAACATTGGATATACTAGGACGTCCGTGTTTTCAATACGAGCAAGTATAAAACACGGATTCCACGGTCGTGATGAATAGCCAATCCCACACCCCTAGACCCCTACGAGAGCGGCAAGCAACCCTACCAATTCTAGGGTTAGGAGACCCGGACTCGACTCCTCGAGATGGTCTTCCACTGAACCCTAGAACCCGGTTACTTGTGCTCCCCTCCTTGGGTCTATCCTAGTGCAGAAAAGTAAATAATATACAAAGGGTGACATCTTCCGCAACCTGGAAGTGCCCCAATAAAAGAATATTACATACAAGTTTTTACATGAATGAAAATGAAAAACACTCATCTCACATAAAAACCCCCGGCTATTCAAACACGACAATCCAATATAACATATCCAGCAACACATAACATCATATGTCATCAACGTAAGTAAATATGCGCATTCCAATTGTCGTTGACATATAGCAACGAAACCGGCGATATCACATATTACACTTACGGTCACAGAAAAGAAAGTGTAAAACTACAACAGTTGGAATCCGCAATCTCTTTAGACATCACATGCCTAATCAAATGAAATACTTAGACATCACATGCCTAACTGTTATAAACCCCGCATTTTAGTCTCATTATTGAAAACTCTTTTCAATATCAAATGAAACTAAACCGCTAGATTTATAACATTCATTCAGTTATCTCATAACTGTTTATGAATTCCAATTATTGTATCCCATTCCGGATAAATAGAATATATTAAACTTTCCGATCGAACATTCGAACACCCAAGTTTTCCCGAAACCGTTCAACACATGAAATTAGTTCAAAGACGTTTACTTCATGCCTCAGTACCAACGGTCCAGCCGTAGAAGGGTTAAGCCAACGCCTCACATGTGGCACGCCGTACTGCCCCAAATCCGAAGGTTCAAAGGGCAGTTCAAGACGGTCACATAATCGAGTTAAGGTTTGTTGTCTTCTAGAGGGACCATCGCGTTACTTGCACTACTCAGAACGTCCTTAAACCACAGAAAAATCCAACACTTGGAAATTTTCTGGCAGGGGAAAAAGTGGGTATTTATATCCGGTCGAACTTTTTAACATATTCTTAAATTATCCGGAAAGCCACATAGACAAAAATTTGATAATCCGATCGAATCAATGATTCCCAATACAACCCCAGAATACTCATCTGTAGAGTCACAATAAAAATACCCAGAAAATATAGCATTAAATTATATGAGTTACTGTGCAGAAATCACCAGACAAGGAGACAGTACGGCCGCGGAACCGCCGCACATGCCTAGCTTGTGCCGCGGTTCCGTGGTGGAAAAATCGATTCAGGTCCTCGTATTTCACAGTAATTCAAATAACACCCTGCTTATTTTTCTGCATATTTTTAATTGACAAAAAACCAAATTTTCAGAAAATTTCCAGAGAGCATTTTGGATTTTAGGGTTTCGGTTCGATCGGGTTTCAAACGTCGTCTAGACTTCGCCTAAGGCTCTAGTTAGGCTCTGATACACGTGTAGGGTTCCTAGGCACTCTATAAAGGTCTCACAAGGCATTAACCATGCCAATTTCAAATTTTATGGGTGCCGAGAAACCCTAATACGGATCGCTGACTCGAAGTTTAGGCGATATATGAATCTAGTTAACAACTTAACTAAAGATAAGAAGCTACAACCTTTGTAGATCCGGATATCCACTTCCTTGGCTCCACGTAGGTGTCCTCTCGCTGTCCATCTCGAATCCTGGACTCAATCGTCGGCTTGATCGGAGAAATGGGCGGACTAGGTCGTCGGCTTCGTGCCGAAGATGATCTACGTCGAGGCATCACAAGTTCAAGCTCCGACTTCACAAAGTTGTGAAACTTATGAAGAAAACACCCAAAACAACTTGGCAAGAGGTAGAGGGTGAACAAATAGGAGGTGGGTTCACTTTAGAATTGGATTTCTCTCACTTTATCTCAAGTTGCCATTGATGGACTCAAGCTTTTCTTGAAGAAGAAGAAAGAATATAATAAGTGTTGTTAAAAGAATAATAAAAATCAATACTTATCAACTTCTAACCTTGGTTAAGTGTAGAGAATAGACCATGGTCAAATGAGAATGGTTAGGGTTAAGCATGAAGACAAAAGGGTCACATTAGTCAAAGCTTCATGAAGCTTCATCAAGCTTCATGAAAGAAACAAACCATTTTGTTTTATTTTATTTATTTATCAAGAAAGAATAGATAAATAAATAAGTAAATATATCAAAACCCTAACAATTATCATAACCATGGTTTAAGTCTTAACACAAAACCAATTTAGCATGCAACATCAAACATGATACAAACAAGTGCAGACAAAATATATCACATATACAATGTGTGAACTTCATGTGAGAAAATCCATTTAAAGTGAACCAATACTAGTTAATGCAAGGTAATATATCAAATATAATTATACATTAAATTATTAAATCAACATTTGATTCAATGATCCGGTCATGTCGCAAATAACCGACTAGTATCGAATGTATCGATTTATCGAATCAATGATTAGATAACTAGGTCATATCGCATACAACCAATCGAGATATTCATCGCGAGAATGAAATGCGGTATCATATACACGCATTATTCTTGGTCCCGCACATATCTCATATGCGCTGCTATTTCGTTTCGCTTGAGCCAGGAAACCTCTGTGTAGGACTCTAAAGACTCGTCAATACGCCGGTAGCAGATGATGATCATATCAAGCACCCACAAGCCGCAAGCGGTCTGCTAAACGTAACGGCCATCCGGGTATTGAGCGATCAGAAGATCGACAAGCTAGCCCGCTCACACTCCTGTGAATCCAACCAGTAACACTTACCGTACAGTCCGGTCTGTTCGTCTGATATGTCGCATATCAAGTCTAGGGGTGGTATACGTCAGACCCCAATAACCGATAAGTCGTGCCGATGTGAGGCTCATAACGGGTCGAGAAACTACTGGTAACACTTACCAGCAAATCTCTGATCAGCCCTGGCCAGGGACTTCTCTGTTACTGCCAATCGAGCACAGCGCAACATCAACCCCCAATACCGGGAGAGACGAAACCCCTCCTATCGCTCATTGCCTCCATGTGACTCGGGACTGTACCCAAAGACCACCGTTTTGCACGCCCTCATGGACGTGGTAAGGTGGAGATCAAAGCACAGTGGGAATCACACAAGACTCTATGACGATCTCGGGTCTACAGACTAACCTGTACAAGTGTCATCTGAGAACTGCCATCTGACGTGAGGCATAATACCATCTGGGAGTTCTCGACGAGTCCGTCCAGTGTACCCAGTCTCCACTGAGCACCCGTATACCATCTCTGATGTCAAACACCAATGGATATGGGATCATCCATCGCCCATCTCATGGGTCGAGAAGTGTATACGCTAGTCTACACTGGTATATCGATGCCCTGTCTCGATACACCCACGACTAGGGACCTTGAAGGATGTACTTATAGACTACCATGTCCCCACTAGTATGATCTGCATCATAGTCCAGGTAGTCAAGTACACATCCTAAGGGCTTTATCAACATGTAACTATAAGACAGTTTAAAGAGACAAGTGTACATGTTAAGATAAAGAGCAACCAGATAGCATACTATCATATCGAGCAAGAAAGTCATCTCTATATATGTCCAAGCATCCAATATAATATACATCATCTGTACAATACTGGCCTCTAGGGCATATATACAACTAACAAGAATATATCTGGATTTCTGATTGGGCCTAGTTCACAAATGAACTACAAATCCAGAAAACTTCTTAGAGTGTATCGTCAACTGAATTTAATCAGTATCCTGCGTCATCCCTCCCTCAGTATCCGCTTGGACCACCTGTCCAATTTACTGCCCCTCGTGAGAGAGAAAACTATAACACTGACAGTCACTCTGTCATCCAGGTCACCTTGGAAGCCTGGAATGATAATCATCTCCTAAAGGAGGCTGCCGATATCAAATCCCTAGAACATTCACTTATGTTCTAAAACTACTTCCGAACATTTCTCCAGGATTGAATTAATATCTCAACTTATTGCATCTAGTGCAAAAACAATATCTGGTGTGGTACTTGACATATCATGATTGACTCAATTGCCTAAGCAAGTGATATGCCAATCATGCACATCCCTCTCCCTTTAGTCTGTAAAACACCTTTAGAGAGGGTGACTCCATCACCTGCAGGTATACTACCGTGCCAGGAGTCGTCCATTCTAAATACCTTTAGAATACTGTCTAAGTACCCAGATTGGAAACTACACAAATATAAATCTAAAACCATAGATCTACTAACCAGAATATCTGATATAATATCCATATCCTATGTGGAGAAACTACTGTGTGAGAACCAAAGTATAACCGATCGTAGTATAGGAATATCACTTCCTACTTTTGTGTATGTCATCCAAATAATAGGACATCACACCCTACAACTTTCTTAACAGATCCATCCCTTATTCTGATGAAGTCAAACCTATGACTATCACATCAGAAATAGATGATCTATCTCCGCTATATCTGCTTTAGTCTATAAATAGACATAAGCTACTTGTCCACTATTCTTCCGCTGCTCCCACTGACTACGACAACCCTCTGGCAGAGTCATATACACGTGCACTTCTAAAACTAGTTTAGAACGACGCTATACTTATCCTCCTGCCGGGTTTCATAGTCCAGAACAGCAGTAATGGCAAGTCTGGGTAAACAAGAACCTCCCTGTCACCGTCCTTGAGGATACCAAAGTACCTCTCGGGTGCCTGAGGTTACCCACCATATCTGCGGAGTGGCTAATGGAATGTCAATCCAGATTGAATCTTTAGGTCCTATTAAATTTTGAGTAATCGTTTGCGGTTCTGGAATCACTTACAGTTCTACCATACTCCCACTACTGTTTTCTGAAAAAATCCATTTTACTAAATCTGTGACGAGTCAAGAACAATATCACTTTTGATCTTCCAGATGGTAGAAAATCAACCCTCGTCAAAGCCCGGGTTAACCCACAATCAACCATTACAGAAACGTGCCTTGAGTTATCCAGAGTCTAGTTTTAAGCATAAATCGGACAACTCCATATACCTTAACATCGTTAAGATATGAGCCATTCTATATCTAATATAGAAACAGAGGCACTGATTTAATTGGAACCAGATTCAAATCATGCAGCTATCTCAGTGCATGTCAACTAAATGGAGAGAGGCCGATCAGCATTACTCAACTTAGGAGTGCATCCAAATATGAGTAACATGAAAGAGAAACAAGTTTCTCATAAGCATTACTATCAACTGAATACCATACACAAGTAACTATATCTTCGATCGCCTTGAAGAATCCTGATACTTGCGACACCTGGTTCTCTACTTTATTCATATACCTATAACTTCTCAAAACTTTGACCTTGTATTTCTACGAAACACATGTCTAAGAACTAGAGAAGTCACAAGTAAAAAGAATATAGTACGAGGACCAACCCCTCTGTCCTAATGGACACTGGACAACATACAATACTCTGTATAAGTCCCCTGAGTTGAATAACTCAAACCCTGTGCGTCGTAGGTTGAAAACTGTACTATGGTTATGAAGAATTACACCGCTGTTTAATGCTCCTTACCTAACCATCAACTGATATAGGTAAATGTCATCGACATAATTTCAAAAAGTTATATCTCACTTTATAAAAATAAACGTACAGATATATCAGTTTGAAATTGGTGCATAACAACGGATCTTCAAAACTAAATATTTCTCGTCCAGCAAAAACCCAGGCGATTTCCTCAAATATCACCAATTACAACGAATCCCGATATAATGAGGATGATCACCTAATTCCCAATAAGTTACACCCACTCATCATCTGTAAAACCATATAGATGTGAGAATCAAACCTGGTAAATACATACCCTGGAGTAAGGACCTAATTAGGAAATTAGTTTTCTATTAACAACGCACAGTAAAACTGAAACATAAAAATGTATCGTAGGGGTATCCGGGTATTCCTAGTAATGCTTCTTCCATTATCAGATTCACAACTGTAACCTTATATTTCTTTGCCATCTCACCAAATCCCTTTATTTGTCTTTACTCATTACCTTCTGTACACCCCTTTAAGCTAAATGGTTTTCTTCCTTCCCTACCGTTCGGCACCAGCCTATGGTTTGGAAGAAAACTATCCAATATGCGTAATAGGTGTACTGTCCTAATCCTAGGAGCACTTGTATTCCGAGAGAAGTTAAAGATGAAAGACAACTGAATAAACATTATTCTTATTTCTCCTGAACCAAAATCCATCCCCGAACTGGAACAAGTTCCTTCGAGTTCGTATATAACTATACGATGGATTGTCCTATAAACTGTGGGTCTTCGTAGTGATACGGGGTGTTCTGAAGAAATACAAAGGTGAAATAGGAGTGGCGATGAAATACTTGGTTTGGTCGTGAATGATAGCAGTCACATTTTACTTTTCCCTCTTTCCTATCCCTTTATTTGTCGTTACTTATTACCTTCTGTACACCTCACTTAGGCTAATCGGCTTTCTTCATTCCCTATTTCGGCACTTGCCTATGGTTTGGAAGAAGACTATCCAATAAGCGCAATAGGTGTACTCTCTCCTAATCCTAGGAGCCCTCACAACCTGAAAGAAGATAAAAGGAAAAGACAACTGAATAGTCATATTCATTCTCTCCAGAACCAGAATCCATCCTCGAAGAAGTTCCTTCGAGCTCGTATATAACCATACGATGGATTTATCCAATGGAATTGGATGTTCGTAGTAATATGGGGTGTTCTGGAGAAATGCAAAGGGTAAAAGAAGGAGTGGTAATGATGTATGCAACTCAGACAATCCAAAAGCCAGTGTTTTAAGAAGGTTCGATCAACTTGGTCACTGAGTCATAGTCTAGGGTCGGGCCATGGACGCTGCCAAAGAGAGAGAGAAAAGAAACACTCTGCGTGCACTCTAACCTAGATCAGAATGGTTATAAATTTATCTAATCAGGAAGCCTCCTACTGTATCCTCAAATTCTCCTCCAAACCTGAAAGAAGATTTAGTCAGGATCACCCGAGAAGTAAACCAACTCATCAGTGGGAATCGGGATCCAACTATCATCGCATGATAACGTGATCGAATCAACTCACGTTATCGCGCTCCAGAAGGTATGCGCATGCCGGGCAAGTTTCAGTTTCTTTAGAAACTCCCGATGTGATTTTTACCCCATGCTCTTATGACCTTGACGAAGGCCAACATATCATAAGTCACATGTCAAGTTCTACCCGTCATTATCCACGTTAATTTGAATCCACCGGTACATACCCTTGACGAAGGCCAAAATGGTAGTACGACTGTCCAAAACCAACACATCTATCTATGCAACAGAAAAGTAACAAATAACTACCATACACTATGCCTTGACGGAGGCCAACATACATAGCATGAATACTAAGTGCTACCCGTCTGAAATGACGGAGGGCTACGAATGGTTTTTGGCGAAAAACCTTTAACGTAATGAACTTTATTTCGTTGATGGAACCGGATAGCTTTTTATAAATATATAGTGGCGAAAACCTTTGCTAAAGAGGTCACTCCCGGTGATGGGATCTCGGCTCTTTCCCCGTAGAATGACGTGCAAGATATTCCAACTGAATACCGCGATGCAAAGCAAAAATGCAATCGGCTATAGTGAAGTTATTACCCTCACGCAAACTTCTGCCCAAGGGGTCACTCCCGGTGAAGGGATCTCGGCCCTTTCCTCATCGATTGAGATGCTGGATATTCATAACCGAATACCACTTTGCAAAGCAAATGAGAACGTCCTTGCAATAACAGCCTTTTGAAAAATATTCCAACAACATCAAACATGTTTGTTTTCCTTGCATTGATCAGAATCAACGCAGTCCCATAAATTTATCACACCACAAAGAACGAAAATATGATGTACGTATATGTCATCCGCATTCGCCACTGGGTCCCGTCATCACCTGTTAAGTTACTTAACAAACGACAGAGCGGGGACTGGACTAGCGCGGATGAAAAACATATACAACATCTACTAGTATATATATCAATTTATAATAATCGCACATGGCGTGATAAATACAACATTACAGAAAAGTAATAAGCATCACAGAACAATACAGATAATCTGAGAGCCCCGGGTTTCATAGAGCCGCAACTGAAACCCGACGTTCCCATGTTCGTGTGGATAGCCTGTGCAATAAAAACCTAGACCCCTACGGGTGCGGCAAGTTACCCGCTAAAACCTGAAGCGAGGTAGCCCCCTTCAACAAAGTGAATGGACCACCCAGCGCTTCACGGAATCCGGTAACTTGATCACCCCTCCTTGGGTCAACCTATTGTAACACCCGAGCCCAATGCTACTGGTTTCTGTTGTCGTATGTTGGCGTATGGTATTTTTTTCATTGATCCTAATTTACTGTTGCTAGTATAGATTTTACCGACAATTCATTTCTGCATATAACAATTTATGGCATCCAAAATAAAATTAAAAATATTCGTCACGGCCTGCTTGACACCCCTAACCCTGTTGTAGCGTCCGTGCATCATGTTCTCGTCCCGTTCGGTGAAACGGGCGAGTTTAGACGGCTACGCGCACGTACGTGTATCCGTTTTGTGGGTATGATTTTTGATTGTAAAATACTTCATTTTAAATTTTGGATCCCGTCTAAAATTTTCTTATTTCAATTTTAAATTTTTGGATCCGACCCGGGCACAATTTGGAAATATTTTACGTTGCGCCAAAATCCCAATTTCTAATTTATTTTAAAACTGTCGAATATATTTTTACCCATACTATATTTTCCTATCTTTAAAATCTTTTATTAAAATTTTCCTAACACCCCCACAACCGATCAGCGCTCTTAAACACCGTGGGCCCTACCTCCTCTCTCTCCCCCCGTCTTTTTCTCTCTCTCTCTCTCTCTCTTCCATTACAATCCAATTTTCTCTCTCCCCGTATCTTTCTCTCCTCTCGATCTCTCTACTCTCTCTATCTCTATCCTCTCGCTAACTCTCTCTCTCCCTGTCTCTCTCTCTCTCTATATATATATCTCTCTCTCTCTCCTCTATATATAAATATTTTCTCTTCTCCCTTTCCTATTTCTTTCCTTCAGCGAACCCATCGTCGCAAACCTAGCCGCCTCACCCCCTTCGCCACAATAGCCCAACGCCGACGCAACCATCGCCGGCCTTCTCGCCTCCTCGCCCTCGTCATCCCTACTGCACCTCCTTCCTCCTTTCCCCTCATTCCCGAGAGCCTGCACGAGGGACCTGCACACCGCCTGCGCCTCGTGGGATCGCTGCCGACGACCCGTCTCCATTCCCCCGGCCTCGTGCATCCTTCAGTGAGCATCGCTTCCCTTCCTCTCCTTCTTCTCCTTCCTTTTTGTTTCTTCTTTTTCTTTTCTTTGCAGTTCTGTTCCATTCTTGATCGCCGTTGTTCCCTGCAGGTGGTCCGCCGGAGCTCCGTCGACGCCGTCGACCATCACGACCCCTTCACAATCCACAGTGAGTATCCTTCCCTCCTCTCCATCCACCTTCCCCTCTTTCCTTCTTCTTCCTTTCGTATGATTCTTTAGTAGCTTACTGTTTTTTTGTATCACGCCGGAATCCGGCCGTGTCGGCGACGCGTCCCGACGTTCCAGCGTGGTACCCCGACCTATGTGGTTCCACTGTTCGTCGTTTGGGTTCATTCTGTGAACCGTGCGCCCGTCGCGAGTTTTCCCCGCCGACGGTTAACGTTCCGTTTTCCCGATTCGCGACCCGTCGAGGCAAGTACCCCTTGCTAAATGTTAAACAATATTTACTTACACATTGATGACACCCTAAACGTGTAGTTTTAACTTTAGTGCGATCATTTCCCATTTTCATGTTCAATATTGTGATATATCATTTTGTCTTTCAAACTTGGAACATATATCATTGGACCCACAAAATTCTTAAACTGGTTAACATGATTTAATGGCCCTAACTGTCATATTGTATTCTTATAATGTTGACAACACCTCAGACACACAATTAATAACTGTGCTGCTAATTAGTCGATGCTTCTTGATTGTTTAATTCGTTGCTTAAATCTTTGTTGTTGATTACCACGCTTGATTATGTAACTGAGTATGAGCACACCCATGATATCGTTTACATCTTGACCTGACTTGCTACATACATATTGATTGACCCGACATGGTACCGTATACTGCTTGACTTGACCTGATGTACCATGACCTGACCCGTTACCTGATCTTGTGTCTAATGCCAACAAACCTGACATGTAGTCCTCATGGACCGTTCCTGTTGTCTATCCAGACAAACCTGTTTACTTGATCCTGTGTTGGCATTAGTTCTTGATTACGGGATACCTGACTTGATATACACATATAACTTGGGGGTATGGGGAAATCAAAGGTGAAACCTGATTTGTAACTCAATAGTTCGCTTCTTGTTCTGATCAGTTTTAGAGGCTAGGCCAGCCTTGGAATCATGCTGCTGACATCATTCATCTGAACACATTCTTGTTTAGTGCCTAGCGGCATGTCTCGGTTTCAGCCCGAGAATCTGGGCCGTGATCCCAGGTATGTATGGGATACTATTGAGTTACATCGATGATTCATCAATTTGGTTTCAAAGACTTTAGAACAGAAAACCTGATAGAACAGTTTAGTTTACCCACTGCACTGCTCTGATTTATATTGTTGTTACCCTTGCTTTATTCATGTTTATATTCGCATTGCCTGTTACCCTGTTTATTATATTATTACTTGATGTCTTGACGCGCTGACGTCTGGGATTTGCATGGCCCAGATTCTGTACCGCTGTCGCAGTCCGAGCAGGAGTACTTCAGCCGACAGGCTGAGCTTTGAGTGTCAGCAGTAGTTAGTTTTCTTTCCTGCATTTATTTCCTGATGTGAGCCGGCATTATGGGACATACATTCCAGTTGTTTTGTATTGGATCTTTCGCTTCCGCATTTTATTATTTTGACTCATGATTTATCTTGGATTATGGACATGTTTAGATAGTTTTATTTTTTTCTGGATATTTCTACAGCCGTAATGTGACTGTGGATGGATACTTCTTACCCACAGGTAGCAAGGTTGGCTATGTCACGTGCCCATTTTAGCGTACTCTGGGAAGCGGGGCGTGACATGGTTCTTTTGGTATCAGAGCCATAGGTTAGTCGGGTTGATTCTTTTGTAGTTGGGTATTGTACCCAATACACGAATCAGAATACCCGTGTTTAGGAAACATGTCCTGCCACCTTGCCGTTTTACTATTCTTGAATCACATTCTTCCTGATTATATCTTTTACGATGTGCAAACTTCCTTTGCACATCGACTCGAAACCTGATTCCTTGTTATCTCTAGGACTTAGGCGACTTGGGTGGAGTTATGTAATTGTGGCTATGATACCGCGGCATAGTTACAATGCGGCACTCTATTTAAGTAACTTGGAGTTCTAGCCTTGATCTATATTTCGAATCTATCATCATGCTAATGTTGGGTGTTTTGATTTCAGGAATATGGCAGATAAGAATTTGAAGACGTACCAAAGGCGTGTGGACGAAGCCGCCATGCTTGGAGTGATAAGGGGAATGCTGGAGAATCAAAATAAATAGACCGAGATGATCCAGCAGCAAGCAGAATCGTTTCAGGAAGGTTTGCAGATCGTTCAGCAGTCTGTGAACAATGTTGGAGCTAGTAGGGACCGTAGCAGATTTCAGGCGTTTGGGTCCGTCTACATTTACTAGTTTGGAGGAGCCGTTGCCAGCAGAGCAGTGGCTAGTTGACACAGAGAACTTTCTTGTTGCGGCACAGATTCTAGATGAGAAAAGGGTTGATGTGGTACGCATTCAGTTAGTGGACTACGCCCGAGAATGGTGGCTTGTGGAGGAGAACCGCTTGCCCAAGCCGATCAAGTGGGCGGATTTTTCGAAGAGTTTCCTAGAGAAGTTCTTCCCGCGGACTGCACGGGAGGAAATGGAGGAGAAGTTCATCGAGCTAAAGATGAATGGAGCACCCGTAGATGTGCATACAGCGGAATGGACAAGGCTCAGTAAATTCGCTGGACCTTTAGTTTCCAACGATGCAGACAGGGTACGGAGGTTCATGCGCAGCTTGGACGTGGACATCCAGAGGTAGATTGTCTCCCTGGGTTTGACCACTTTCTCACAAGTACTTACGGAAGCCTGAGAGCAGCAGAGTTTATCTGGGATGAAGGGGAGTTCGCAGTAGACAGCAGTTGCGGTAAGGAAGCCAGCATTTGTACCAAACCGAGCTCATGGTCGCAGAGGTATTCCAGTGGACCGTCTAGGAGTAGCACCCATGAAGAAGCCTGTTGTCGTCGATCGAAGAAAGAGCATGATTTGTAACTACTGCAATTTACCTGGCCACATGCAAAACGATTGTCGAAGGAGGCTGGGACTCTGTTTGGTTTGTGGAGCGGCAGATCACGCTATCAACGCTTGTCCGTCGAAACTTCGTACGAGGGATGATATTCAGAAGCCTCCGCAGAGACCGTTCCAGGGACAGAAATAGCTGACTCAAGGACCTAATCAGGCTCGATCTTTTACCTTGACAGCTGAAGAAGCTAAGGCGTCAGGAGAAGTTGTTTCAGGTACTCTACTCGTTCATGGTTTTCCCGCATTAGCGTTATTTGATTCTGGTGTATCCCATTGTTTTATGTCATCCAATTTTATAACTACACACTCGATTGACTACACGACCCTGTCTAGTTTCTGGGACATAGACACTGGGAATGGGAAAATCATAGCTAGTAAGGAATGTAAAGATTGCACAGTTGTTGTGTGTGGACGGGAGCTTTTTGCAGATTTCTTGGTGATTGATACGGGCAGCTACTAGGTCGTCTTGGGAATGGATTATCTTGGCACTTTCCACGCTCACATTGATTGTAGGGCAAGGAAAGTAATTTTCCAAATTCCCGGACATCCCGAGTTTAGCTTCACTGGAGGAAGTAGTTCTGTCGGGCCAGTCGAGTTTAGGGCTAGGCCGATAAACAATATTCTTGCATTAATGGAAATTTATAAAAGTTAAGAGCCGGCTGTTGTTCGTGATTTTATGGACGTGTTTGAAGATATATCGGGTTTACCGCCGAAGCGAGACGTAGAGTTCGCAATTGATCTTATTCCTGGTGCAGCGCCAGTATCCAAAGCGTATTATCCAATGGCACCAGTAGAGTTGAAAGAAGTCAAGAAACAGGTTGCTGAATTGCTTGAGAAGGGTTGGATTCGAAGCAGTAACTCGCCTTGGGGAGCTCCAGTTCTTCTTGTAAAGAAGAAGGATGGCACAAGAAGGATGTGCATCGACTATCGAGAATTAAACCGGATGACTATTAAGAACAAGTACCCGATCCCTCGCATTGGCGAACTTTTCGAGCAGCTTAGTGGCGCGAGGGTATTCTCGAAGCTGGATTTGCGATGCGGATATCATCAGGTCCGAGTGAAAGTAGAAGATATTTGCAAGACAGCGTTCCGAACTCGGTATGGACATTACGAGTACTTAGTGATGCCCTTCGGAGTGAAAGGTTAGCCTAGCACCCTATGAGGGGTTTGGAAGCATCACATGTACCAAAGATTGAATTTTTAGGGTGCTAAGTTAACATACAAAGGATCGTCCTAGAAAAATTAGGGTTTCAAAATATTCACATCAACATATGAAAAGAAAAGCTAGGGTTTAGAGAGTACAACCTTTGTAGCTCCCTACGCTAGACTTCTCGGTTACTTGGGGTTTGAAAAAGCTCCGCTGGAACTCCTTGAGGTCACCGATGATCTACCCGGAGTCCGCTTTGTCCAAGCTTGCAACTTTATCCGATCAAGTGAACAAAATAAAACTAACACTCTAAACAAGTGGGCTAGACTTGTGTAGAATGGTGTTGTGGTTCTCTTTCTCACTTCAAAATCCAATCTTGATGAGTATCTTGCTCACTACAAAGAACTAGAGAGCAAAATGTGAGAGGAAGAAGAAGATGATGGCAATTTTAGAAGATGATAAGTTCAACTCCAAGAAAGAAAATAGAAAATATATCAATATATATTTTTATCTCTCATCTCAAACCATGGTTGAATCATTATTGTACTTGAGTTAAAAACTAAAAGGAAGAGTAAACCATGGTTAAATGGTGGGTGAGAAAGGTTAGGTCAAGAAGAGTGTAGAAACAATCCAAAACTAACCCTTATCATTTTCCTTTTTGTTTTTAGCTTAAATACAATAATATTCTAAATAAAATACCCATGGTGTGAGTCTTATATTACCACCATTTCCTTGTATAATCAACCATGAAAGATGTATGTATGTATGTATGTGTATATGTACATCCATATGTGCATGAATCAAAAAGAAGGCAAACATGCATGCATACATCCAACTAACTCAAGAAAGGATTTCAAGTGAGAAGCTAATGGTTAAATGATAAATCAACACTTGATTTATCAATCCGGCCATATCACATATGACCCTACCAAAAGCAAGCCGCCCGATCAATGTACGGAATCATATACGCGCATTTTAATCGGGTCCATGCGCATATCGCATACGCGCACCACAACGTTTTGCCTGGACTAGGTAAATCCTGTGTGGGACTCTAAGACTCATCAATACGCCGGCAGTGGGTGATGATCATATCAAGTACCCCCATGCCGCAAGCGGTCAGCTAAACGTAACGGCCACCCGGGTATTGAGCGATCAGAAGAGAACAAGCGAACCTGCTACAACTCCCGTTGAGCCGATCGGCAACACTTCTCATACAGTCCGGTCTCCTCGTCTGATATGTCGCATATCAAGTCTAGGGGTGGTAAACGTCAGACCCCAATAACCGATAAGTCGTGCCGATGTGAGGCTCATAACGGGTCGAGAAACTACTGGCAACACTTACCAGCAAATCTCTGAATCAGCCCTGGCCAGGGACTTCCCTGTTACGGCCAATCGAGCACAGTACAACATCAACCCCCAATACCGGGAGAGACGAAACCCCTCCTATCGCTCATTGCCTCCATGTGACTCGGGACTGTACCCAAAAACCACCGTTTTGCACGCCCTCATGGACGTGGTAAGGTGGAGATCAAAGCACAGTGGGAATCATACAAGACTCTATGACGATCTCGGGTCTACAGACTAACCTGTACAAGTTTCACCTGAGAACTGCCATCTGACGTGAGGTATAATACCATCCGAGAGTTCTCGGCGAGTCCGTCCAGTGTACCTAGTCTCCACTGAGCACCCATATACCATCTCTGATGTCAAACACCAATGGATATGGGATCATCCATCGCTTATCTCATGGGTCGAGAAGCGTATACGCTAGTCTACACTGGTATATCGATGCCCCGTCTCGATACACCTACGACTAGGGATCTTGAAGGATGTACTTATGGACTACCATGTCCCCACTAGTATGATCTGCATCATAGTCCAGGTAGTCAAGTACACATCCTAAGGGCTTTACCAACATGTAACTATAAGACAGTTTAAAGAGACTAGTATACATGTTAAGATAAAGTGCAACCACATAGCATACTATCATATCGAGCAAGAAAGTCATCTCTATATATGTCCAAACATCCAATATAATATACATCATCTGTACAATACTGGCCTCAAGGGCATACATACAACTAACAATCTCCCACTTGCACTAGGGCCAGCTGCTGTAGTATCGCATACCGAGCATCCCGAAGAGTCTCTCAAACTGTATCTGGGGAATGGCCTTCGTGAGTGGATCCGCCGTGTTGTTCTTCGTGTCAACCCTCCTGACCTCGATCTCCCGGCGATCAACTATCTCCCGGATCAGGGGATACTGCCTCAGAATATGCCTGGATCGCTGATGGGACCTGGGATCCTTGGCCAAAGCCACCGCTCCATTGTTATCGTAATACAAAGGTATTGAATGCTCAATGGATGGAACCACTCCAAGTTCAGTAATGAACTTCTTGATCCAGACAGCCTCTTTAGCAGCATCGTTGGCAGCGATGTATTCAGCCTCTATTGTCGAGTCTGCCACGGTTTCCTTCTTGGAACTCTTCCAGCTAACCGCCCCTCCGTAAAGGGTAAAGACAAATCCCGACTGCGACTTAGAGTCGTCCTTATCACTCTGGAATCTCGAATCGGTAAAGGACTCCACTTGGAGTTCTCCGTTACCATACACCAAGAGCATCTCTTTAGTCCTTTGCAAGTACTTGAGAATGCTCTTCACAGCTGTCCAGTGACTCTCTCCAGGATCAGATTGATACCTGCTCACTACACTTAGTGCGTATGCTACATCGGGTCTGGTACATAGCATCGCGTACATGATAGAGCCTACAGCCGAAGCATAGGGTATCCTTTGCATGCGAGCTCTCTCCAAATCAGTCTTGGGAGACATCTCTTTGGAGAGAGTGACTCCAGATATCGTGGATAAGTTCCCATGCTTGGATTCTTCCATACTAAACCTCTTTAGTATGGTGGCAATGTACCTGGACTGGGGCAATCCCAATATCCGTTTGGATCTATCTCTATAGATCCTAATTTCCAATATGCAGGAGGCATCACCAAGATCTTTCATTGAGAATCTTTGTGATAAGAAGAGCTTGACCGATTGCAGCATAGGAATATCATTTCCTATCAAGAGTATATTGTCCACGTACAATACGAGGAAGACAACCTTACTCCCTGCCACCTTCTTGTAGATACAAGGTTCATCTGGGTTTTTGACGAAATCAAACTCTTTGATAACGACGTTAAAGCAGATGTTCCAGCTCCGTGATGCTTGCTTTAACCCATAAATGGATTTAAGCAGCTTGCACACCTTCCCGCTGCTCCCACTATCTACAAAGCCCTCTGGCTGAGTCATGTACATGCACTCTTCTAAATCACCGTTTAGAAAGGCGGTCTTAACATCCATTTGCCAGATTTCGTAATCATGATATGCAGCGATGGCAAGCATGATCCGGATGGATTTAAGCATAGCCACTGGAGAAAAGGTCTCGTCATAGTCCACACCTGGTATTTGACGAAAACCCTTTGCTACAAGTCTAGCTTTGAAAGTCTCCACTTTCCCATCTACACCAAGTATTTTCTTGAAGATTCACTTGCTCCCAATGGGTTTTACCCCTTCAGGAGCATTTTCCAAAGTCCACACTTTGTTGGTGTGTTAGTGTATATGCCCTAGGGGCCATTATTGTATCATACTAGTTTGTATATTACTTAATGGAAGCTTGGGATATTCACATGTATATAACAGTCTTGCTAAACATGGTAGTATGCTACTTGGTTTTTCTATCTTAATATGTGAGTATACGTATTGATAGAGCTCTTAGGATCTTGCTTGACTACCGGCGTTGTGATGGCAGTCACACTAGTGGGGGCTGGGTAGTCTACAAGTACATCCTTATTCAGGTCCCTAGTCGTTGGATTATCGAGACAGGGCATCGATACTCCGGAGTAGACTAGTGTGTACGCTTCTCATCCCAGTTAGGGAGATGGTCTGTCCCACAGCCGTCAGTACGTCGTACTGGAGATAGTATGCAGGTGCTCGCTGTAAGTCCGTGTTGCCCACCCCGGTGCTTACGGGGAGGCAGAAAACATAATAAAAATCGGATTTTTTATGACTTAGGCAACATGGACTAAGCTTGTGAGGATCTTTGCTAAACTAAAACTAGCTAAAGTAAACTAACAACTAACAAAGTTGTAGAAAGGTTATACCTTTGATCTTTAGTCCTTCTCTCCTTGCTCTTAGGTATGGTAGAAAAGGATCACCTTGCTTGTCTTCTCCCGTCAAAGAAGGATCCACCCGAAAGCCACCACCTTTAGCTTCAACTCCAAGCTAGGAGTAACTAGAGTGCAAGAAATGCTAAGACTTGAACCCTAGAAGTGAGTAGAGAAGATCAAGAGAGGGTTTTTCTCAAGCTATTTGTTTCTCAACACATGAGAGGGAGAGAGCTTGAGGGAGAGGATGAGCAAGAGAGAGAAATAGAATGAGAGAATGAATTATTTGTGAGCCTTTCTCACTAATATGTGTGTATAATTTTTAATTGAATAATTAGCTAGATAATTATCATGGTAAATCATGACATGACCATTATCATTTCAAATTGCAAAGATCAAAAAGCATCTTCCAAAAGAAATTATGATGGTCAAAGTGTCAACCTTGGTCAACAAGTCAAAGAAGTCAAAAGGTCAACAACCACAACCATGGATAATTATTAAACTAATTACTAATTAACAATAACACACACATAAATATTAGGGTTAATAAAATGACAACAACCATTAACCCTAATCAAGGTCCTCTCCCTCAATCTCTAGCAACTGTGCATACGCACCCGCATTCGTGATCCGAGGAACACGAACACAATGAGAAAAACCAATCTCAAATCATATACTAGGATCCGGCTTAAACCAAAGCCCGCTAGTATAGACTGTCCGGACAGCAAACGTGCACAAGTGCGCGGATGCGAACGAACCCTGTCGCAAAACCATGCGACCTCTACTCGTTTTGCCTAAAGGCGAATAGCTCTCTGTGTGGGACTCTAAAGACTCGACACTACGCTGGCAGTGGGTTTAACCACAGACCGCAAGCGGCACTAGCTGTACGTAACGGTCCCCAGGTAGATGTCGATAAGAAGACTGACGAGGTGAACCCCATCTGCACTCCTACTGAGCCTGTATGTGACAGTCTCCGTACAGTCCGGTCTGTTCGTCTGATACATCGCATGGCGGGCCTAGGGGGGCGGTGAACGTCAGTCCCCTAATAGCGGTACAAGTCGTGTCGGAGTGTAGCCCAGAACACCCTGAGATAACACTGGAAACCTACCAGTATATCTCGCTTGCCCTGGCCAGGGACTACTCGTGTAATGGCTCTCCTAGACACAGCGCGATGTCAACCCCCAATACCGGGAGAGACGAATCCTGTCTAACCGTCACTGCCTCCAAGTGCTTCGGGACTGCACCCAAAAACTACCTGTTTGCACAGCTCCTTTGAGCCGTGGTAGGGTAGTAATCAAAGTGCAGTGGGAACACACTCGAGGCGAAGTGACAGTGTCAAGTCAGCGGACTAAGCTGTACTCATGTCACCTGGGAACTGATAACTGACGATAGGTATATTACCAACCAACAGTTCCCGACGAGTCCTGTCCAGTGTACTCGTAACCTAACGAGCACCCGCATACTATCCCAAGTACGACGTACTAACGGCTGTGGGACAGACCGTCTCCCACACTGGGATGAGAAGCGCATACGCTAGTCTACTCCGGAGTATCGATGCCCTGTCTCGATAGTCCAACGACCAGGGACCTGTATAAGGATGTGCTTATAGATTACCCAGCTCCCACGAGTGCGAGCGCCATCACAACGCTGGTAATCAAGCAAAGATCCTAAGGGCTCTACTAATATGTATACCAGCAATATGCTAAAAGAAACACATGCACATATTAAAGCAGAGACAAACCAAGTAGCATACTACCATTTCGAGCAAGATTGTATATACAACTGTGAATATCCCAAGCTTCCATTAAGTAATATACAAACTAGTATGATACAGTAATGGCCTCTAGGGCATATACACTAACAATCTCCCACTTGCACTAAGGCCATGTACTGGCGTATCGAAGACCTATCATCTCGATCAGCCGCTCGAACTGAGTCTGGGGTAGGGCCTTTGTGAGTGGATCTGCAGTGTTATCCTCTGATGCAACTCTCCGGACCTCGATCTCCTGGCGATCCACGATCTCCCTGATCAGGTGATACCGCCTTAAGATGTGTCTGGATTTCTGATGGGACCTGGGTTCCTTCGCTAAAACTATAGCCCCGTTGTTGTCGCAATACAGAGGTATTGGGTCAACAATGGACGGAACCACCTGAAGTTCTTTCAAGAACTTCCTCATCCAGACAGCTTCTTTTGCGGCATCAGATGCAGCGATGTATTCCGCTTCCATAGTCGAGTCAGCAACGGTTTCCTGTTTGGAGCTCTTCCAACACACCGCCCCTCCATTGAGGGTAAAGACAAAACCCGACATGGACTTGGAATCATCCTTGTCACTCTGGAAGCTGGAGTCAGCAAAGGCCTCAACCTGCAGGTCTTTTCCGCCATATACCAAGAACATCTCCTTAGTCCTTCTCAGGTACTTGAGAATGTTCTTTACTGCTATCCAATGTTTCTCCCCAGGGTTTGACTGATACCTGCTTACCACACTCAGTGCATAAGCCACATCCGGTCTGGTACACAACATCGCATACATTATAGAGCCTACCGCAGAAGCGTAGGGTATAATAGACATGCGATCCCTCTCCAAATCAGTCTTGGGAGACATCTCTTTGGAGAGGGTGATCCCGTGACAAGCCGGTAGATTACCGCGCTTGGAATCTTCCATACTGAATCTCTTCAGTATGGTGTCGATGTACCTGGACTGCGAGAGTCCTAATATCCTCTTGGATCTGTCACGGTAGATCCGGATACCCAGAATGTAGGAGGCATCACCCAGGTCTTTCATGGAGAACCTGTGTGACAAGAACCCCTTGACAGATTGTAGCATAGGAATGTCATTTCCTATTAAGAGAATGTCATCCACGTATAAAACGAGGAATACTACAGTTCTCGCTACAAATCTACAATAGATGCATGGTTCATCTGGATTTTTGATAAAGCCAAATTCTTTGACCGTCTCATCAAAACAGATGTTCCAACTCCGTGATGCCTGCTTGAGTCCATAAATGGACTTGAGCAACTTGCACACCTTTCCGCTGCTCCCACCCTGAATGAAACCCTCTGGCTGGTCCATATAGACACACTCCTCTAAATGACCATTTAGAAAAGCTGTCTTTACGTCCATCTGCCAAATCTCATAATCGTGGAAAGCAGCGATGGCAAGAAGGATCCGAATGGATTTCAGCATAGCTACTGGAGAAAAGGTTTCGTCATAGTCCAAACCAGGTCGCTGACGAAAACCCTTTGCTACCAGTCTAGCTTTATAGGTCTCAACCTGTCCATCTACACCAATCTTCCTTTTGAAGATCCACTTGCATCCTACGGGTTTTACCCCGTCTGGAGCAATGTCCAACGTCCATACTTTGTTGGTGTACATGGACTCCATCTCGGTCCGCATTGCATCCAGCCATTTTACCGAGTCGACGCTCTGAATGGCTTGCTTGAAGCTAGTAGGCTCATCACAATCTAGGATGCAGTCCTCTCTATCCCCGTCAATGAGGAAACCGTAGTACCTCTCGGGCGGATGAGACTGCCTACTACTCCTGCGGAGCGGCGTAGGAATGTCCTGTTCTTTTGAACCTTCTGGTTCCACTAAACTTTCAGTAATAGTTTGTGGTTCTGGAATTTCTTCCAGTTCTATTGCGCTCCTACTTAATTCTTTTTCTATGAACTGATGTTCTAGAAAGTGGGCATGGCGAGAAACAATGACTTTTTGTTCCTCTTCGTAATAGAAGTAATATCCCTTGGAGTTCTTTGGATATCCCACAAACTTGCACTGTACTGAGCGTGCCTCGAGCTTGTCCGCATGCTGCTTTTTTTACAAAAGCTGGACATCCCCATGTCTTAATATGATTAAGATAGGGTTTCTTCCCACTCCATAACTCATATGGTGTGGTAGGCACAGTCTTAGTGGGAACACGGTTCAAAAGATATGCAGCTGTTTCTAGCGCATACCCCCAGAAAGATCGCGGTAACTCAGCGTTACTCATCATGGACCGTACCATATCCAATAGGGTTCGGTTCCGTCTCTCCGATACACCGTTATGTTGCGGAGTGTATGGAGGAGTAAGCTGAGAGAGAATTCCATTCTCTTTTAAATAGTTCAGGAATTCGGCACTTAAGTATTCTCCTCCTCGATCCGATCTTAGGATCTTGATACTTTTGCCGGTCTGTTTTTCTACTTCACTCTTATATTCCTGGAATTTTTCAAAAGCCTCGGATTTATGTTTCATTAAGAAGACATAACCGTACCTTGAAAAATCATCCGTAAAAGTTATGAAGTAAGAAAAACCGCTTCGCGCATGTGTAGACATTGGACCGCACACGTCGCTGTGTACGAGTCCCAAGAGCTCGCTCGCTCTTTCTCCGTGTCCAGAAAACGGAGCCTTTGTCATCTTTCCTTTGAGACAGGATTGACAAGTTGCATACGATTGATATTCGAACGAATCTAAATATCCTTCAGTATGTAACTTAGTCAATCTTCTCTCGTTGATGTGACCCAGTCTACAATGCCATAAGAAAGTTTTATTAATTTCTGGAGACTTTCTTTTGTGTGTATTCTGGATATTGAAAACCTGTGGTTGGTTTAAAACGTAAATACCGTTGTTCAATGTACCTGACCCAATCAACACTTGATTAAGGTGAATGTTCACTACATTACTTACAAATGCAAATTCATAACCTTCTTTAGATAATAAAGATACAGAAATGATATTACAGGTTGCATTTGGTACATAATAACAACTACGCAAAACCAAAAAGTGTCCATCTGATAATCCCAGGTGATAGTCCCCCACGGCCTCAGCATCCATGCTAGCACCGTTCGCAACTCTGAGGGTCATGTCACCTGTCTTCAAAACTCTACGCTTTCTCAACGCCTGCAAAGAATTACAGATATGAGATCCTGATCCGGTATCCAATACCCAGGAATTAGAGTTTATTGATAGACAATTTTCAATAACATACACACCTGAAGCTGAAGCTGCAACTCGCTTCAAATCCTGTGTTCTGGCTTTCCAAGCCTTGCAATCTTGTTTCCAGTGACCACTTTTGTGACAATAGAAGCATTCTTCCTTCCCCACCAGCTTCCCCGCTACCTTTGTTGCTTTACCCTTTCCCCTCGTATCCACTTTACCGACACCGCCTCTTGGTTTGGCGGGGGCTTTCTTCTTCTTGCCCTTGGCTTTCGCCCTGGACCTAGAAGAGGAAGATCCTCCTACAAACAAAGTGGATGTCTCCCTACCCTTCTGTAGGGTGCCCTCAGCAGTCCTCAACATGTTCAGAAGTTCGGCAAGTTCAACCTCCTTTCCTTGCATGTTGAAGTTGAGAATGAACTGGGCGTAAGTGGAAGGAAGGGACTGGAGAATCAGATCAGTATAGAGTTCATTCTCCAACGTGGTCCCGAGGTCCGCGAGCTCCTCTATGTAGCCGATCATCTTAAGCACGTGGTCCGCTACCGATGATCCGACGGCCAACCTTGCCGAAAAGAGCTTCTTCGACACTTCGTATCTTGCGATACGAGACTGCTCTCCATACAGTTCTTTTGTATGGAGAAATATGGACTCTAGGTCCATATTCTCGTGCCTCCTCTGATGATCATTGTCCATCGAGGCTAATACGAGGCATTTGGCCCTCGCGCAATCTATCTCCCATGTCTTACGGATTTCTACATCCGCGACGCTGGAGGTGGGACCTGGGACGGGGGGAGCTTTGGTGGTAAGTATATACCCCAGCTTGTCATAAGTGATAGCCATCTTGACATTCCTGAGCCAATCTTTGTAGTTTGGCCCTGTCAATATGTTTTTATCTAATAGTAACTTAAGTCCGGTCATCTTGAATGGTCGCTGCAATTAGGAGAGAGAAAAGAAACACTTTAGCATGATGCTCTTGCAAGTTTAGAGTGGTTTTTAGTTTGTCTAAACTGGATGGCTCCCACTGTCTCTCGAATCCCTTCTCAAACCATAAAAAAAAGGATTAGCCGGGATCATTCTCACCGTACAATACTTGCTTAACCGTTCAGCCAGGCCAGTGTCGGTACTTCGAGGGAGGTTTTCCAACGCTTTCGCGAAGTTCCTTAATTAAGTAACCTCTTTTCCCTGTGGGCGTAGCCCCGCTAACACCTTTCTAGGCACCTACTAGGTTTATAGCATTGATCGTTAAGTGAGAGTTTTCTCGAGGAGTAGCATATACTCACAGTAGGATCGGGATCCAAATATCATCGCGTGATAAAACCGAAGGAATCCTACCAGAATCATCACACTCCAAATGGTATGCAAATCTAGCAAGTTTCAGTACTTATGAAACTCCCGATGTGGATTTTTTTGCCCCATGCTCTTATGACCTTGACTTTGGCCAAAATATCATAAGTCACATGTCAAGTTCTACCCGTCATTCTCCTGGTTAATTTGGACCCACCCGTACCTACCCTTGGCTTTGGCCAAAATGGCAGTATGACTGTCCCAAACCAACGCATCTATCTATGCTGCACATGAATACCCAAACGCTACCAATCACTATGCCTTGACTTTGGCCAAAATACATAGCTTGAATACTTTTGACCATTCATGTGGAATGACGGAGGGCTACGGATGGTTTTGGCGAAACCGTGAACGTAGTGAACTTGATATAATCGATGGAACGAGATAGCTTTTAAAAGGAGTGGTTCAAGCTCCGCGTTTAAAAGTTTTAGTTTTGAAAAGAACCGAGTGGTTTTCAAAGTGTTCCAATCGACTTTTACTTGGTTTATTTCTTGCATTAGTTCTTTTAATGCGTCCCATCATTTAATCCTACCATTGCAGAAAACAACCAAAATATGACGTACGCTTATGCCATTCGCATTCGCCACGGGGCCCCGTCATCACCCGTTAGGTTACTTAACTAACGACAGAGCGGGGGCTGGGCTAGCGCGGCTGTAAAACATAAGCAACGCCTAAATAGTTATTATATATAAATATATAGCAATGATAGACATTACAGATCACAGATGAATACATTGGATATACTAGGAATCCGCAATGCGTTCGAGCCTGCAACGCAAAGCGGATTACACGGTCGCGGTGAATAGCCAATACCCCACCCAAGACCCCTACGGGTGCGGCAAACTACCCGCCAAGCACCCGAAGCGAAGCAACCTCCCTCACCACCGTGAGTAGGCCACTCGGCGCTTCGAGATACCCGGTAGTTTGTGCACCCCCTCCATGGGTCTATCCTAGGAGCAAAAACAGTAAAAAGAATTATACAATGACGGCTACAACCCCGACCCGGTTGTGCGGCCATACAAAGAATATTATTACATCAATTTACATGTTACAAATGAATGAAAGAAAATAACACTCATCTCACATCCAACCCGGCTATTCACCCGCGACAATCCAATCCATTCATATCCACAAACCAACAATCACAGATCACAGAGATGTATAACCCCGACTAATCGTCTTATAGCGATTAGCCGACGTTCAATACATGCAAGCATTACAGATATAACCGATGTAGTTAAAGTGTAGTGAAGTTCCGAAAAATACGGATTTATAGGCCCCCAAAAGTAAATTTTAGTTCTGGAAAATCTGGGCATATATTATATATCCTAAAAATCCTAAAACCAACTCAGAAACAATCTGCACCAAAAACGATACAGAGAGTTGACAAGACGGCCGCGCTTCCGCGGCAAGATCTTCCTTATGCCGCGGAAGCGCGGTCCTCTTGGCTCCTCTCTGGTTCGTATTTGGTGGTGTTTCACACAAAACCCTGAGACAATTTTACAAGTATACAGTTTTTCATTTTAACCAGGAAAAATTTTAACAGAAAGTTGGATTTTGAAAAAGTTTGGTTTTAGGGTTTTTTCGGTTTCGAAACTTCGTTACACTTAACTACTTAGCTAGTTTGAGTTTAGTTAGGCTCTGATACCACTGTAAGTCCGTGTTGCCCACCCCGGTGCTTACGGGGAGGCAGAAAACATAATAAAAATCGGATTTTTTATGACTTAGGCAACATGGACTAAGCTTGTGAGGATCTTTGCTAAACTAAAACTAGCTAAAGTAAACTAACAACTAACAAAGTTGTAGAAAGGTTATACCTTTGATCTTTAGTCCTTCTCTCCTTGCTCTTAGGTATGGTAGAAAAGGATCACCTTGCTTGTCTTCTCCCGTCAAAGAAGGATCCACCCGAAAGCCACCACCTTTAGCTTCAACTCCAAGCTAGGAGTAACTAGAGTGCAAGAAATGCTAAGACTTGAACCCTAGAAGTGAGTAGAGAAGATCAAGAGAGGGTTTTTCTCAAGCTATTTGTTTCTCAACACATGAGAGGGAGAGAGCTTGAGGGAGAGGATGAGCAAGAGAGAGAAATAGAATGAGAGAATGAATTATTTGTGAGCCTTTCTCACTAATATGTGTGTATAATTTTTAATTGAATAATTAGCTAGATAATTATCATGGTAAATCATGACATGACCATTATCATTTCAAATTGCAAAGATCAAAAAGCATCTTCCAAAAGAAATTATGATGGTCAAAGTGTCAACCTTGGTCAACAAGTCAAAGAAGTCAAAAGGTCAACAACCACAACCATGGATAATTATTAAACTAATTACTAATTAACAATAACACACACATAAATATTAGGGTTAATAAAATGACAACAACCATTAACCCTAATCAAGGTCCTCTCCCTCAATCTCTAGCAACTGTGCATACGCACCCGCATTCGTGATCCGAGGAACACGAACACAATGAGAAAAACCAATCTCAAATCATATACTAGGATCCGGCTTAAACCAAAGCCCGCTAGTATAGACTGTCCGGACAGCAAACGTGCACAAGTGCGCGGATGCGAACGAACCCTGTCGCAAAACCATGCGACCTCTACTCGTTTTGCCTAAAGGCGAATAGCTCTCTGTGTGGGACTCTAAAGACTCGACACTACGCTGGCAGTGGGTTTAACCACAGACCGCAAGCGGCACTAGCTGTACGTAACGGTCCCCAGGTAGATGTCGATAAGAAGACTGACGAGGTGAACCCCATCTGCACTCCTACTGAGCCTGTATGTGACAGTCTCCGTACAGTCCGGTCTGTTCGTCTGATACATCGCATGGCGGGCCTAGGGGGGCGGTGAACGTCAGTCCCCTAATAGCGGTACAAGTCGTGTCGGAGTGTAGCCCAGAACACCCTGAGATAACACTGGAAACCTACCAGTATATCTCGCTTGCCCTGGCCAGGGACTACTCGTGTAATGGCTCTCCTAGACACAGCGCGATGTCAACCCCCAATACCGGGAGAGACGAATCCTGTCTAACCGTCACTGCCTCCAAGTGCTTCGGGACTGCACCCAAAAACTACCTGTTTGCACAGCTCCTTTGAGCCGTGGTAGGGTAGTAATCAAAGTGCAGTGGGAACACACTCGAGGCGAAGTGACAGTGTCAAGTCAGCGGACTAAGCTGTACTCATGTCACCTGGGAACTGATAACTGACGATAGGTATATTACCAACCAACAGTTCCCGACGAGTCCTGTCCAGTGTACTCGTAACCTAACGAGCACCCGCATACTATCCCAAGTACGACGTACTAACGGCTGTGGGACAGACCGTCTCCCACACTGGGATGAGAAGCGCATACGCTAGTCTACTCCGGAGTATCGATGCCCTGTCTCGATAGTCCAACGACCAGGGACCTGTATAAGGATGTGCTTATAGATTACCCAGCTCCCACGAGTGCGAGCGCCATCACAACGCTGGTAATCAAGCAAAGATCCTAAGGGCTCTACTAATATGTATACCAGCAATATGCTAAAAGAAACACATGCACATATTAAAGCAGAGACAAACCAAGTAGCATACTACCATTTCGAGCAAGATTGTATATACAACTGTGAATATCCCAAGCTTCCATTAAGTAATATACAAACTAGTATGATACAGTAATGGCCTCTAGGGCATATACACTAACACTCGTTGGGTTACGGGTATACCGGACAGGACTCACAGGGAACTGTTGGATGGTTTTATACCAGTCGTCAGTGAACAGTTCCTAGGTGACATGAGTACAGCATAGTCCGCAGACTTGACACTGCTACTTCGCCTCGAGTGTGTCCCACTATTCTTAGATTGCTACCCTACCACGGCTCAAAAGAGTCGTGCAAACAGGTAGCAGTTGGGTGCAGTCCCGAGCACTTGGAGGCAGTGGCGGTTAGACGGGATTCGTCTCTCCCGGTATTGGGGGTTGATATCGCGCTGTGTCAGAGAGCCATTACGCAAAGTCCCTGGCCAGGGCAAGCGAGATTTGCTGGTAGGTTCCAGTAGTTTCTCAGGGTGTAATGGGCTTCGCTCCGACACGACTTATACCGCTATTAGGGGACTGACGCTTGCCGCCCCCCAGGCCCGATATGCGATGGTCTTAGACGAACGGACCGGACTGTATGGAGATTGTCACATCAGACTCAGTAGGAGTTCGGATGGGTTTCCTCATCGGCCTTCTTATCGACATCTACCTGGGGACCGTTACGTACAGCTAGTGCCGCTTGCGGTCTGTGGTTAAACCCACTGCCAGCGTAGTAGTCGAGTCTCTAGAGTCCCACACAGAGAGTTTCCCTACTCCAGGCGAAACGATATAGAGGTCGTATGGTTTTACGACAAGGGTTCGGACGCATACGTGTGTTTACGCACGTACTACTTTCGGACAGTTTTTACCAGTCGGCTTTGGTTTAAGCCAGTTACTGGTATCCGGTTATTGGATTTATACAGTCTAAAGTTTTTCCGTATTTTTGCGGAAAGGAGGGGCGTTCTTGTAATTGCGCGAGAAGCTTCTAGAAGGTGGTGACTAAAGAGGTTTAGGTGGCATATACAATGAATGTGATTAGTGAGTCATATGGATGATTCATCCATGTCATTAATGCTTCATAATTGCTTAATGACTCATGGAGATGAATCACCACAAGATATTTATCAAGCATGGTTGTAAATCATTTTCTTTTCTTTTCTTGATATAACAAAATGCTTGATATATATTATGATAACTCATTATTCTCAATTCATTATTATCTTCACCTTCTCTCTCCTCAAGCTCTCCCTCTTCAAACCCTAATCCTCCCCTCTCATGTGTTGAGTACAAGGATTAGTTAGACTAATTAAACCATAACCCTCACTCTATATCACCTAGCTTCTTTGATTAGCACTTGAAGAAAGTTAGTTGCCTCAAGTTTAGAGGCTAAGCTTGGAGTAAAGCTCTCGGGTGGATCGTCTACTACTTCGAGAAGGCCGAGGAGGAGGTGGAGTTCATAAAGACGAAGGACACGGTTCTTTAGGTATAATCCCTTTACATAGTAGTTGTTGACTTCTATGTTTGATGTTAGTTATCGTTTATCTTCGATTCATGCGGTTAGTCGATGTTTAAGCAAAGAACAAGATCGTTTTTCATATTTCCGCCTCCCCGCAAGTCGTGGGGCATTGTACATCGACTTACAGTTGTATCAGAGCCTCGCTAAACAATAAATAACTTACTTGCAAATTTGTATGAATTTCGAACCGAAAAAACGAAACCGGAAAAGCCCGAAATCACAAGTTTCTGCCGATTTTTAAATGAAGTCAAATTTTTTTTCAGGGATGTTCAGAAAGCTTGAAAAGACAGTAGAAGAACACCCAAGAAAATTGGGCCCCTGAATCGCCTAAAGCGCCGCGGAACCGCGGCGGATCCCACCGATCCGCCGCGATTCCGCCGCCGAGTTGGCGATTCAGGAACCCAATTTTCCTGTGTTGCTTCTCTGTGACATTTGGTATTTTCTGGAATATTTTGTTTTTGCTCAGGTTTCAGATTTACAGAGAAGTATTGGAGTAAAATTAAAAGTGTTTAATCGATCGAAATTATACAGTATTTGCTTGTTGAATTATATCTGTGTTTGTATAATGTGTTCGTAAACCTCCCCTAACTGCTAGTATGTCGGTTGGCAGGGGGTTGCACATTTCGGTAATGGTTTTTACTGTTTGTGGATATGAACTGTGTTGGACTGTTGTGATGTATAGCCGGGGTTATGTGATGGGTTATTATTTAATTCATTTGATATAAATGTAATTTGTTGTAATATTATTTTGCGGGGCACATCCAGGTTGCGGTTGTAGCCATCGTTGTATTATTTCATTTTACTGTTTTTGCTCCTAGGACAGACCCAAGGTGGGGTGCACAAACTGCCGGGCGGGTAGTTTGCCGTACCCGTTGGGGTCTTGGGTAGGGTAATGGCTATTCATCACAACTGTGTAATCCGTCTTTTGTTGCAGGCTCAAAACAAACATGGATTGCTTGCAAATCCAATAAAGTTCATCTGTGATCTGGAATGCCTATTATTGCGTCTGACGAATGTACAATATCTATATATGATAGCTATTTAGACGTCACTTATGTTTTACACCCGCGCTAGCCCAGCCCCCGCTCTGTCGTTAGTTAAGTAACCTAACGGGTGATGACGGGACCCCGTGGCGAATGCGGATGGCATAAGAGGACGTTGTATTTTCGTTGTTTTCTGCAATGATAGGTTAATGATGGGACGCATTATTTATAATGCAAAGAAAATAAACCAAAAAGTTTAATCGTTGGAACAATTTAAAAGAAACCACTCGGTTAATTTTAAAAACAGATATTTTTAAATGCGGAGCTTTAACCACTCCTTTTTAAAGCTATCAGGTTCCTTCGGTTATATCAAGTTCACTACGTTCACGGTTTCGCCAAAACCATTCGTAGCCCTCCGTCATTTCATTTGGGTATTCAGTAGTATTCAAGCTATGCATTTTGGCCAAAGTCAAGGCATAGTGTTTGGTAGCTGCTGGGTTTTCATTTGTTGCATAAGATAGATGAGTTAGTTTGGGACAGTTGTATTATCATTTGACCAAAGTCAGGGGTATATACGGATGGGTTCAAATTGACAAGGTAATGACGGGTAGAACTTGACATGTGACTTATGACATTTTGACCAAAGCCAAGGTCATAAGAGCATGGGGCAAAAAACTTATATCGGGAATTTCTAAAGAAACTGAAATTTGCAAAGTGATGCATACCATTTGGAGTTTGATGAATGTTGGTAGCATTCCTTCAACATTATCATACGATGATATTTGGATCCCGATCCTACTGTGAGTATATGCTATTTATCAGGAGATTCGTCACTTAACGATCAATGCTATAAACCAAGTAGGTGTCCAGAAAGGTGTCGGCGGGGTTACGCCCCCAGAGAAAAGAGGTTATTTAATTAAGGAACTTCGCGAAAGCGTTGGAAAACCTCCCTCGAAGTATCGACACTAGCCTGGCTGAACGGTTAAGCAAGAATTGTACAGTGTGAATAGTCCTGGCTAATTCTTCTTTTATGGTTTGAGGAAGGATTCGAGAAACAGTGGGAGCCATCCAGTTTAGATAAACTAAAAACCACTCTAAACTTGCAAGAGCATCATGCTAAAGAGTTTTCTTCTCTCTCTCCTAATTGCAGCGACCCTGAAAATGACTGGACTTAAGTTACTTTTAGAGAAAAATATTCTGACAGGGCCAAACTATAAAGATTGGCTGCGGAATGTCAAAATGGCTTTGACCTGAGACAAATTGGGGTACGTCCTCACCGCTACGGCACCTGCTGTCCCTGGTCCCAAATCCAGCAATGCGGATAAGGAAATCCGCAAAACCTGGGATTTAGATTGCGCGAAAGTCAAGTGCATCGTGCTTGCCTCGATGAACAATGAACATCAGAGGAGGCATGAGGATATGGACCTAGATGGCATATTTCTCCATACAAAGGAACTTTATGGAGAGCAATCTCGTATAGCAAGATACGAGACCTCTAAGAACTTGTTTCGAGCGAGGTTGGCTGTCGGGTCATCAGTAGGAGAACATGTCCTAAAGATGATCGGCTATATTGAAGAGCTCGCAGACCTTGGGACGATTTTGGATAATGAGCTCTATACAGACCTTATTCTCCAGTCCCTTCCTCACACCTACGCCCAGTTTATCCTGAACTTCAACATTCAAAGAAAAGAAGTTGAACTTCCGGAACTCCTGAACATGTTAAGGAGTGCAGAGGGCACCTTGCAGAAGACAAGGGAAACACCCGCTATGTTTGTTAGCGGTACATCTTCTTTCGGGTCCAAGGCAAGGGCCAAAGGAAGGAAGAAGAACGCCGCCACCAAACCTAGAGGAGGTGTTAGTAAGGTGGGAGGGAAGGGAAAGAAAAAGTTTGCGGTACCGGTAGTTGGCCAGGATGAGTGCTTCCATTGTCACAGGAAAGGGCACTGGAAAAAGGATTGCAAGGCGTGGAACGCCAAGAACCAGGAACCGAAGCAAGCCGTGGCTTCGACTTCAGGTGTGTCTGTAATTGAGAATTGTCTGTCGATCAACTCTACTTCCTGGGTATTGGATACCGGATCAGGATCTCATATTTGCAATTCATTGCAGGCACTGAGAAACCGTAGAGTGCTGAAGGAAGGTGATATGACCCTAAAGGTTGCTAACGGAGCTAGCGTGGGAGCTTCGTCCGTCGGGGATTATCACCTAGGATTGACGAGTGGACACATTTTGGTTTTACATAACTGTTTTTTTGTACCAAACTTAACGTGTAATATCATATCAGTTTCCTTGTTATCAAATAAAGGTTATGATTTCACGTTTGTAAGAGATGTTGTTAACATCCACCTTAATCATGGTTTGATTGGGTCCGGTACACTAAATAACGGTATATATGTTTGGAACCAACTCCAAATTTTCAATATCCAGAACACACTTAAAAGAAAGTCTTCAGATTTAAATAAAGCTTTCTTATGGCATTGTAGACTGGGTCACATCAATGAGAGAAGGTTGACTAAGTTGCATAGAGAAGGATATTTGGACTCGTTCGAATATCAAACTAATGACACTTGTCAATCTTGCCTCAAAGGAAAGATGACAAAGACTCCATTTACTGGACATGGAGTAAGAGCGAGCGAGCTCTTAGGACTCATACACAGCGATGTATGTGGTTCAATGTCTACACATGCAAGAGGTGGTTTTTCCTATTTCATTACTTTCACGTATGATTACTCAAGATACGGATTCATTTATCTGATGAAACATAAATCCGAGCCTTTTGAGAAATTCCAAGAGTATAAGAATGAAGTAGAAAACCAAACCGGCAAAAGTATCAAGACACTTAGATCTGATCGAGGTGGTGAATACTTGAGTGCCGAGTTCCTAGGTTACCTAAAAGAGAAAGGAATTCTCTCTCAGCTTACACCTCCATGTTGGTTATATGTATGCCCTAGAGGCCATTACTGTACATTGGATGTATATTGTAGTGGATGCTGGGACATATATAGGGAGGACTTTCTTGCTCGACATGATAGTATGCTATCTGGTTGATCGTTACCTTAACGTGTACACTGATTGTCTCTCTGTTACATGTTGGTAAAGCCCTTAGGATGTGTACTGGACTACCTGGACTGTGATGTGGATCATACTAGTGGGGACATGGTAGTCCATAAGTACATCCTTCAAAGTCCCTAGTCGTGGGTGTATCGAGATGGGGCATCGATATACCAGAGTAGACTAGCGTGTACCTTCTCGACCCATACAGATGGGCGATGGATGATCCCATATCCATTGGTGTTTGACATCGGAGATGATATACGGGTGCTCAGTAGAGACTGCGTACACTGGACGGACTCGCCGAGAACTCCCAGATGGTATTATACCTGACGTCAGATGGCAGTTCTCTGGTGACACTGGTACAGAGTAGTCTGTTGACCCGAGATCGTCATAGAGTCTTGTGTGGTTCCCACTGTGCTTTGATTTCCATCTTACCACGTCCAAGAGGGCGTGCAAAACGGTGGTTTTTGGGTACAGTCCCGAATCACATGGAGGCAATGAGCGATAGGAGGGGATTCGTCTCTCCCGGTATAGGGGGTTGATGTTGCGCTGTGTTCGATTGGCTATAACAGGAAATCCCTGGCCAGGGTTACTGAGATTTACTGGTAAGTGTTACCAGTAGTTTCTCGAATTGTTATAGACCTCATATCGACACGACTTATCGAGCTATTGGGGTCTGACGTTTACCACCCCTAGGCGAGATATGCGACATATCAGACGATCAGACTGGACTGTACGGTTAGTGTTACTGGTTGGATTCACAGGAGTATGAGCGGGCTTGCTCGTCGATCTTCTGATCGCTCAATACCCGGGTGGCCGTTACGTTTAGCAGACCGCTTGCGGCTTGTGGGTGTTTGATATGATCATCATCTGCTGCCGGCGTATTGACGAGTCTTTAGAGTCCTACACAGAGGTTTCCTGGCTCAAGAAAAACGAAATAGGAGCTCATATGAGATATGTGCGGGACCGAGAATAATGCGTGTATGTGATACCGTATTTCATTCTCGCGATGAATGTGTCGAATGGTTGTATGCGATATAACCTAGTTATCGAATCAAGGATTGATTCGATAAGCCGATACATTGCATACTAGCCGGTTATATGTGATATGACCGGATCGTTAAATCAAGTGTTGATTTAATGATTTAATGTATAATTATATATTTGATATATTACTTTTCATTAACTAGTATCGGTTCACTTTAAGATGGATTTTCTCACTCGGATGTGCGCATTACATATGCGATATGATTTTGTGCACTTGTTTGTATCATGTTTGATGATGCATGTCTTTTTGGTTAAGTGTAAAGATTTAAACCATGGTTAAGTGGATAATTAGGGTTTTACATATTCATTTATTAATCTTTTTCTTTTTGGAAAAAGGAAAAGAAATGAGAAGAAATGGTGGCTTTTATTTGTTTGCACTTGAAGCTTCTTGAAGCTTTCATAAAGTAACCATTTTTGTCTCATGCTTAAACCTAACCATTCCACTAAACCATGATTCACTCTCTACACCTAACCATGGTTCTATTATGATAAGAATTGATTATTCTTTTCATTTTAATATGAACTCATCATAACTTTCTTCTTCTTCTTCCTTGAACTCAAGAAGAAAAGCTTGACTACATCAATGGTGGATTGATGAAATGAGTGAGAAATCCAATTCTAAAGTCTACCCACTTCCTATTTCTTCATCCTCTACCTCTTGCCAAGTAGTAGAGTGTGTTTCCTTCACAAGTTTTCATGACTTGGTGAAGTTGGAGCTTGATCTTGCGATGCCTCGACGTAGATCATCTTCGGCACGGACATCGACGACCTAGCTCGCCTATTCTCCGATGAAGCCGACGCTAGAGCCCGGGAATTCACTAGGACAGCAAGGGGACTTCGTTACGGAGCTATGGAGGTGGGGCACCAGATCTACAAAGGTTGTATTTCCGTTTCCTTTAGTTAAGTTGTTAACTAGTTTCCTTTTCGCCTAGACATCTAGCCAACGATCCGTAGTTTAAGGTTTCTAGGCACCGTAAAATTTTAAATTGGCATGGTTGATGCCTTGTAAGACCTCTTGAGAGTGCCTAGGAACCCTACAGTGGTATCAGAGCCTAGCTAGAGCCTTAGGCGAAGTCTAGACGACGTTTGAAATCCGAACGAACATCGAAACCCATTCCCAAAATGCTCTCTGGAAATTTTCTAAAATTTTGGATTTTTGTCAATTAAAAATATGCTGAAAAATAAGCAGGGTGTTATTTGAATTACTGTGAAATACGAGGGCCTAAATCGACTTTTCCACCGCGGAACCGCGGCACGTGCTATGCATGGTGCGGCGGTTCCGCGGTCGTACTGTTCCCTTGTATGATGATTTCTGCACAGTAACTCATATAATTTAATGCTGTATATTCTGGGGTATTTTTATTGTGACTCTACAGAAGAGTATTCTGGGGTTGTATTGGGAATCAAACATTCGATCGGATTATCAAATTTTGTCAGTGTGACTTTCAGGATAAATTTTAGAATATGTTAAAAAGTTCGACCGGATATAAATACCCACCTTTTCCCCTGTCGGGAAATTTCCAAATGTTGGATTTTTCCGTAGTTTAACGACATTCTAAGTAGTGCAAGTAACGCGATGGTTCCTCTAGAAGACAACAAACCTTAACTCGATTATGTGACCGTCTTGAACTGCCCTTTGAACCTTCGGGTTTGGGGCAGTACGGCGTGCCACATGTGAGGCGTTGGCTTGACCCTTCTACGGCTGGACCGTTGGTACTGAGGCATGAACTGAATGTTTTAAAACCTATTTCATGAGTTGATCTGTTTCGGGAAAACTTGGGTGTTCGACTGTTCGATCGGAAAGTTTAACATTTTCTATCTTATTCGGAATGTGATACAATAATTGGAATTCACATGCAGTTATGAGATAACTGAATAAATGTTATAAACATAGCACTTTAGTCTCACTTGATCGGTTGCCACGGAATTTTGATGTGATCAAAAGTCCGTCGCAATCACGTAGCGTACGCGGATACTCGCTGGGTAAACTTAATAGACAGCCTCGCCCCATAGCCCCGACCAAGTGACTGTAGGAGAACCCCGTCGCCGAAAGCATCCGTTCGGGTGCTCGCGGTAGCGGTGTTCCGCCTTGGTGCACTTCGTCGACGGTATCGGGGGTGCGGCCGTCTACTGAAGTTTGCGACGAGCATTCGATCAGGATGTCGGGAATCTTGTTGAATTACCCGACTTGAGATTGAAAAGTGTTTTCGATTTTGAGACTAAAATGCGGGGTTTATAATTGTTAGGCATGCGATGTCTAAGGAATTTATTTGGTCAGGCATGCGATGTCTGAGGTGGTTGCGGATTCCAACTGTTGTAGTTTTACACTTTCTTTTCTGTGACCGTAAGTGTAATATGTGATATCGCCGGTTTCGTTGCTATATGTCAACGACAATTAGGATGCGCATATTTACTTACGTTGATGACATGTGATGTTATGTGTTGCTGGATATGTTATATTGGATCGTCGTGTTTGAATAGCCGGGGGTTTTTATGTGAGATGAGTGTTTTTTTTTCATTTTCATTCATGTAAAAACTTGTATGTAATATTCTTTTATTGGGGCACTTCCAGGTTGCGGAAGATGTCACCCTTTGTATATTATTTACTTTTCCGCACTAGGATAGACCCAAGGAGGGGAGCACAAGTAACCGGGTTCTGGAGTCCAGTGGGAGACCAACTCGAGGAGTCGAGTCCGGGTCTCCTAACTCTAGAATTGGTAGGTTGCTTGCCGCTCTCATAGGGGTCTAGGGGTGTGGGTTTGGCTATTCATCACGACCGTGGAATCCGTGTTTTATACTGGCTCGTATTGAAAACACGGACGTCCTAGTATATCCAATATTTCATATGTTTCTTCTGCTGCGATATCTGTGATGTGATCATGTGATGGATACTGTATATAGTATATATGATATATTATATAGATGTTACTTATGTTTTACATCCGCGCTAGCCCTGCCCCGCTCTGCCGTTAGTTACCTAACCTAACGGTGTACGAGGGGACATCGAGGCGAATGCGGATGGCATAAGTGTACGTCGTATTTATCTGTGATGATCAGGTACTTAAATGATGGGACTTCATTAATGTAATTAATGAAATAAAAGAAACCTAAGATGTTGTAGAATCGAATTTCAAAATAAAACAGGTAGCTACAGTTCTTGCTTTGCACAGAGGTATATATGATATATCCTGCACCTTATTCGATAAGGAAAGGACCGAGATCCCTTCACCGGGAGTGACTCCTTTAGCAATAACTGGCAGATGCTACACACTCGGTTTGTCTTTTGATTGCTTTTAAGTGTTTTTGCTTTGCACAGTGATATATATGATATATCCCGCACCTCATTCAACGAGGAAAGGACCGATGATCCCTTCACCGGGAGTGACTCCTTTAGCAAAACTAGAAAAGCCTAAAAAACACTCCATTTCAAAATTCATTCGATCCTACAACGATATCAAGTTCATTACGCAATAGGTTTTCAGAAAAACCTGTCGTAGCCCTCCATCATTTCAGATACGTACTAGTTAGTATTCGTGCTGCGGTTGTTTGGCCTCCGTCAAGGCGTAGTGTACGGTAGCTAACTAGTGCTTATCTGCTAGCATATGATGCGATTGGATTAGGGTATTCGTACGGCGTTGTTTGGCCTCCGTCAAGGGTCATGCGGGTGGGTTTAATTCAATCAGGAAATGACGGGTTGAACTTGACTAGCGGACTATGGGTTGTTTGGCCTCCGTCAAGGTCATAAGACGCTAGGGGCAAAATATTATCGGGAATTTCAAGTGTTGAAATTTGCAATGAGATTGCATACCTTCTATGAGATAGTTGGATCCCGATACCCGCTGTGAGTAAGAGTTACTCCTGGGAGAGTTTTATACATTACAATTAGCTGATCAAGTAGGTGTCTAGAAAGGTGTCAACGGGGTTACGCCTCTGGGAAAACGAGGTTTACATTAATTAGGTTCGTGCGAAAGCACGGGGGACCTCCCTCAAAGTACCGACACTGGCCTGGCTGAAAGATTGGCGAACTTGTAGTGTGTAATTAATCCCGGCTAGTCTTTCCTTTTAGGGTTTGAAGGAAGATTTGATAAAAAGCAGTGGGAGCCATCCTGATTAGATAAAATAATAACCAATCTATTGTTGCAAGAGCGCACGCTGAGTGTTTTCTTCTCTCTCTCTCCAGGTAGAGACCATATCACGTCTTAATCAAGATAATAATACGGATTATTGACTGAACCCGCTTGTTATACTGAGCTGGGGAACGTTGGTCCCGCTCCAACTTATAATAGTTATAAGACAGAGCAGGAAATTGGGGATTACCAGAATTCCCGTGCCGCCCAAACGAAGAGAGTGCATGCTGATGCATCATCTTCGGGTGTGTTCATTATACAGAACCGTTTCTCAGTATCCTCCGCATCCTAGGTATATGATACCGGATCAGGATCCCAGATATGTTATATGTTACATAGGGCTACAAAAGGGTAGAAAAACTGAGAACGGGTGATAAGTTTCATGAGGCAGAAAACGGGGCAAGAGTTGCAGCCAAGTCTGTCGGTCACTGTCACCCTGTATTACCAATACATTGATTCTGAACGAATGTTATTAGATACCGAACCTGATATACCAAATCATATCACTCTCTTTGTTAGAAAAGAAAGGATATAATTTTGTATTGATAGATAATGTTTTGAACATTTCCTATATCAAAAGTTGATCGGTTCAGGCACGTTATCTAAAAGCATTGATGTTCTAAATCAAACTACAGTTCTTAGTATATGGAACACACACAAGAGGAAGAGTTCAGAAATGAACGAATCCTTCTTGAGGTATTGTAGACTAGGTCAGATCAATGTGACCCGACTAGCTAAAGTTACATGTAGATGCATATTTAAATCAGTTTGAATTTACATCTTGTGAAACTTGCCAGTCATGTCACAAAGATAAGATGACCATAGCTCAGTTTACTGGAAACAGAGAAAGAGTTATTAAACTCTTGGGATGATACATGTTGATGTATGTTAGGTCCCCTGTCTACATATGCCAGGACTGGTTCTTTGTACTTCATTAAATTCTCTGATAATCTCTCAAGATTCAGACATATGTTCCTGTTGAAACACAAGTCCGAACCTTTTGAGATATTCACAGAATATGATTTAGAAGTAGAGAACCAAATTACGGGTATAAGTATTATGTCCTTTGATGTGATCAGGGAGGAGAATACTTGTGCATGGAATTCCTGGACTATTCTAAAGGAGAATGAGATTCTCTCTCAGCATTACTCCTCTGTATACACCATAGCACGATGGTATATCGGGGCGGAGCAATCACACCCTATATGATAAGGTGTGCTCTATGATGAGTACTACTGAGTTACCTTTTTCCTTTTGGGAGTTATGCGCTTGAGAAGCTGCATACCTATTGAATAGGGTTCCAATCGAATCAATTGCCTACCACTTCATATGTGATATGGAAAGGGAAGAGCCCATGTCTTAACCTAGTTAAGATTTGGGGTTGTCCGGCCTATGTCTAAAAGCAAAATCCGGACAAGCTCGAGGCAAGGTCTGTAATGTAGAACTGGAAAGGTTCCAGCCATACAAACTACAGCTGATGATTTGATAGAACCAAAGGATTCAGTAGATTCCAACGAACCTCAGCCTCTCCGCCGATCTAGTAGGGTTCCTCACCCACCTGAGAGATACTTCTGTTTTCTCTATGACAGTGGGAGCGAGGATTGCATCATGAGATGATGACCCAACTAGTTTCGAGCTGGCCATCGAGAGTGAGACTCTGTAAGAATGGCTGGATGTTTATCGATCTGAGATAGAATCCTTATACACCAACAAAGTATGGACTTTGGCTGCTATATCTGAAGGGTTAAATCCCCATCAGGAGCAAGTATATCTTGAGAAGATTACTTGGTGTACATAGAAAAGTTGAGACTTTCAAAGCTAGACTTGTTAAAAGTTTGCATCATTGACCAGGTACGGATAATGATGAAACCTTTTCAAGTAGCTATGCTTAAGTCCATCCAGATCCTACTTGCCACGGCTACATACCATAACTACGATATCTGGCGGTTGGGTGCCATGACTGCTTTTCTAAATGATGTTTTAGAAGAGTGCGTCTATAAGTATACAGCCAGAGGGCCTCGTAGACAGTGGGAGCAGCGGAAACGTGTGCAACATGTTTTATATGATAAAGCAGGCATCGCGGGGTTGGAACATCTGTTTTGATGAAGTAGTCAAAGAAGTTGACGTCATCAAAATGGTAGATGAACCTTGTATAAACAAAAAGGTAGTAGGGAGTACGGTGAGATCCTCGTAGAGTATGTGGATGACATACTCTTGATAGGGAAAGAGTTTCCTATGCTACGCTCGATCAATCTCCGCTTATCACAATGATTCTCCACATAGGATCAAAGTGATACCTACTAAATCCTGGATTTTGGATCTATGAGATAGATCTAAATGGATGTTAGGCTGCTCACTAGATGTAGTGAGATGGTATCAACTGATCCTGAGGAAAATCACTGGAAGTGTTCCAGGGTGATAAAGACGACTGAATGTCAGTCACAGGCATTGTCTTTACCCTCAGTGGAGGGACGGTATGTTGGAAGAGTTCCAAGCTAGATACCGTGACATACTAGACGATGAAGGCAGGATACATCGCTACTTAAGATGCTACCAAAGAGGCTGTTTGGACGTATATTGGTTCATGAGATGAACTATGTTCCTCCCATTGTGTGACAATGGAGTTGTGGCTTATGCCAAGGAACGCATGTCCCATCAGTGATCCAGACATATTCTAAGGCAGTGTCACCTGATCATGGAGATGGTTGATCTCTAGGGTGATCGAGGTTAGGAGAGTAGACTCAGAGGACAACACGGCGGATCCACTCACGAAGGCCTATTCCCAGAGAGAGACTTTTATGGGATGGTTGAGTATGAGATACTACAACTACTGCTACAGATGGCCCTAGTGCAAGTGGGAGATTGTTAGTTATATGTATGCCCTAGAGGCTATTACTGTACATTGGATGTATATTGTAGTGGATGCTGGGACATATATAGGGAGGACTTTCTTGCTCGACATGATAGTATGCTATCTGGTTGACCTTTACCTTAACGTGTACACTGATTGTCTCTCTATTACATGTTGGTAAAGCCCTTAGGATGTGTACTTGACTACCTGGACTGTGATGTGGATCATACTAGTGGGGACATGGTAGTCCATAAGTACATCCTTCAAAGTCCCTAGTCGTGGGTGTATCGAGATGGGGCATCGATATACCAGAGTAGACTAGCGTGTACCTTCTCGACCCATACAGATGGGCGATGGATGATCCCATATCCATTGGTGTTTGACATCGGAGATGATATACGGGTGCTCAGTAGAGACTGCGTACACTGGACGGACTCGCCGAGAACTCCCAGATGGTATTATACCTGACGTTAGATGGCAGTTCTCTGGTGACACTGGTACAGAGTAGTCTGTTGACCCGAGATCGTCATAGAGTCTTGTGTGGTTCCCACTGTGCTTTGATTTCCATCTTACCACGTCCAAGAGGGCGTGCAAAACGGTGGTTTTTGGGTACAGTCCCGAATCACATGGAGGCAATGAGCGATAGGAGGGGATTCGTCTCTCCCGGTATAGGGGGTTGATGTTGCGCTGTGTTCGATTGGCTATAACAGGAAATCCCTGGCCAGGGTTGCTGAGATTTACTGGTAAGTGTTACCAGTAGTTTCTCGAATTGTTATAGACCTCATATCGACACGACTTATCGAGCTATTGGGGTCTGACGTTTACCACCCCTAGGCGAGATATGCGACATATCAGACGATCAGACCGGACTGTACGGTTAGTGTTACTGGTTGGATTCACAGGAGTATGAGCGGGCTTGCTCGTCGATCTTCTGATCGCTCAATACCCGGGTGGCCGTTACGTTTAGCAGACCGCTTGCGGCTTGTGGGTGTTTGATATGATCATCATCTGCTGCCGGCGTATTGACGAGTCTTTAGAGTCCTACACAGAGGTTTCCTGGATCAAGCAAAACGAAATAGGAGCGCATATGAGATATGTGCGGGATCGAGAATAATGCGTGTATGTGATACCGTATTTCATTCTCCCGATGAATGTGTCGAATGGTTGTATGCGATATAACCTAGTTATCGAATCAAGGATTGATTCGATAAGCCGATACATTGCATACTAGCCGGTTATATGCGATATGACCGGATCGTTAAATCAAGTGTTGATTTAATGATTTAATGTATAATTATATATTTGATATATTACTTTGCATTAACTAGTATCGGTTCACTTTAAGATGGATTTTCTCACTCGGATGTGCGCATTACATATGCGATATGATTTTGTGCACTTGTTTGTATCATGTTTGATGATGCATGTCTTTTTGGTTAAGTGTAAAGATTTAAACCATGGTTAAGTGGATAATTAGGGTTTTACATATTCATTTATTAATCTTTTTCTTTTTGGAAAAAGGAAAAGAAATGAGAAGAAATGGTGGCTTTTATTTGTTTGCACTTGAAGCTTCTTGAAGCTTTCATAAAGTAACCATTTTTGTCTCATGCTTAAACCTAACCATTCCACTAAACCATGATTCACTCTCTACACCTAACCATGGTTCTATTATGATAAGAATTGATTATTATTTTCATTTTAATATGAACTCATCATAACTTTCTTCTTCTTCTTCCTTGAACTCAAGAAGAAAAGCTTGACTACATCAATGGTGGATTGATGAAATGAGTGAGAAATCCAATTCTAAAGTCTACCCACTTCCTATTTCTTCATCCTCTACCTCTTGCCAAGTAGTAGAGTGTGTTTTCTTCATAAGTTTTCATGACTTGGTGAAGTTGGAGCTTGATCTTGCGATGCCTTGACGTAGATCATCTTCGGCACGGACATCGACGACCTAGCTCGCCTATTCTCCGATGAAGCCGACGCTAGAGCCCGGGAATTCACTAGGACAGCGAGGAGACTTCATTGCGGAGCCATGGAGGTGGAGCACCGGATCTACAAAGGTTGTATTTCCGTTTCCTTTAGTTAAGTTGTTAACTAGTTTCCTTTTCGCCTAGACATCTAGCCAACGATCCGTAGTTTAGGGTTTCTAGGCACTGTAAAATTTTAAATTGGCATGGTTGATGCCTTGTGAGACCTCTTGAGAGTGCCTAGGAACCCTACACTCCATACACTCCACAGCATAACGGTGTATCGGAGAGACGGAATCGAACCCTATTGGATATGGTACGATCCATGATGAGTAATGCTGAGTTACCGCGATCTTTTTGGGGTTATGTGCTTGAATCAGCAGCATATCTTCTGAACAGGGCTCCTACCAAGACTGTGCCTACCACTCCATATCAGATGTGGACTGGGAAGAAACCCTATCTTCAGCATATGAAGATTTGGGGATGTCTAGCTTTTGTTAAAAAGCAGCATGTGGACAAGCTCGAGGCACGATCAGTAAAATGTATGTTTGTGGGATATCCAAAGAACTCCAAGGGATATTATTTCTATTACGCAGAGGAACAAAAGGTTTTTGTTTCTCGTAATGCCCATTTTCTAGAACATCAGTTTTTAGAAAAGGAAATAAGTGGGAGCGAAATAGAACTGGAAGAAATTCCAGAACCACAAGCTGCTACTGAAAGTTTGGTAGAACCAGAAGTTCAACAAGAACAGGACATTCCCGCACCCCTCCGCAGGAGTAGTAGACCGTCTCATCTGCCTGAGAGATACTACGGTTTTCTCATAGATGGGGATAGAGAGGATTGCATCATAGATGATGATGAACCTACTGACTTCCAGCAGGCCATCCAGAGCGGCGACTCGGTACGATGGCTAGATGCAATGCGGACCGAAATGGAGTCCATGTACACCAACAAAGTATGGATTTTGGACTTTGCTCCAGATGGGGTAAAACCCATAGGATGCAAATGGATCTTCAAGAAAAAGATTGGTGTAGATGGACAGGTGGAAACCTATAAGGCTAGACTTGTTGCAAAGGGTTTTCGTCAAAGACCTGGTTTGGACTATGACGAAACTTTTTCTCCAGTGGCTATGCTCAAATCCATTCGGGTCCTTCTTGCTATTGCTGCCTTCTATGATTATGAAATCTAGCAGATGGACGTAAAGACGGCTTTTCTGAATGGAAATTTAGAAGAGTGCGTCTATATGGATCAGCCAGAGGGTTTCAATCAGAGTGGGAGCAGCGGGAAAGTATGCAAACTGCTTAAGTCCATTTATGGACTAAAGCAGGCATCGCGGAGTTGGAACATCTGTTTTGAAGAAACAGTCAAAGAATATGACTTTATCAAAAATCCAGATGAACCGTGCATATATAGTAAAGTTGTAGCCAGAAGTGTCGTATTCCTCGTCTTGTACGTGGATGACATTCTATTGATAAGAAATGACATTCCTTTGCTACAATCTGTCAAAGGATTCTTGTCACACAGGTTCTCCATGAAAGACCTGGGTGATGCCTCTTTCATTCTGGGGATCCGGATCTATCGTGATAGATCCAAGAGGATGTTGGGACTTTCGCAGTCCAGGTATATCGACACTGTACTGAAAAGATTCAGTATGGAAGATTCTAAGCGCGGTAATCTACCGGCTTGTCTCGGAATCACCCTCTCCAAAGAGATGTCTCCCAAGTTTGATTTGGAAAGGGAACGCATGTCTATTATATCCTACGCTTCTGCGGTAGGCTCTATAATGTATGCGATGTTGTGCACCAGACCAGATGTAGCTTACGCACTGAGCGTGGTAAGCCGGTATCAGTCAGACCCAGGGGAGAAGCACTGGATAGCAGTTAAGAACATTCTCAAGTACCTGAGAAGGACTAAGGAGATGTTCTTGGTTTACGGCGGAAAAGACCTCAGGTTGGAGGCCTTTGCTGATTCCGGCTTCCAGAGTGATAAGGACGATTCCAAGTCCATGTCGGGTTATGTCTTTACCCTCAATGGAGGGGCGGTGTGCTGGAAGAGCTCCAAGCAGGACACCGTTGCTGACTCGACGATGGAAGCAGAGTATATAGCTGCTTGCGATGCCGCAAAAGAAGCAGTCTGGATGAAGAAGTTCCTAACAGAACTTCAGGTGGTTCCTACCATAGTTGATCCAATACCTCTGTATTGCGACAACAACGGAGCTATAGCTTTAGCAAAGGAACTAAGGTCCCATCAGAAGTCCAGACACATCTTAAGGCGGTATCACCTGATCAGGGAGATCATTGATCATCAGGAGATCGAGGTACGGAGAGTTGCTTCTGAAGAGAACATTGCTGATCCATTCACGAAGGCCCTACCTCAGATTCAGTTCGAGAGGCTACTCGAGATCATCGTTCTTCGATATGCCAGTACATGGCCCTAGTGCAAGTGGGAGATTGTTTGTGTATATGCCCTAGGGGCCATTATTGTATCATATTAGTTTGTATATTACTTCATGGAAGCTTCGGATATTCACATGTATATAACAGTCTCGCAAAACATGGTAGTATGCTACTTGGTTTTTCTATCTTAATATGTGAGTATACGTATTGATAGAGCTCTTAGGATCTTGCTTGACTACCGGCGTTGTGATGGCAGTCACACTAGTGGGGGCTAGGTAGTCTACAAGCACATCCTTATTCAGGTCCCTAGTCATTGGATTATCGAGACAGGGCATCGATACTCCGGAGTAGACTAGTGTATACGCTTCTCATCCCAGTTGGGGAGATGGTCTGTCCCACAGCCGTCAGTACGTCGTACTGGAGATAGTATGCAGGTGCTCGTTGGGTTACGGGTACACCGGACAGGACTCACAGGGAACTGTTGGATGGTTTTATACCAGTCGTCAGTGAACAGTTCCCAGGTGACATGAGTACAGCATAGTCCGCAGACTTGACACTGCTACTTCGCCTCGAGTGTGTCCCACTGTTCTTAAATTGCTACCCTACCACGGCTCAAAGGAGTCGTGCAAACAGGTAGCAGTTGGGTGCAGTCCCGAGCACTTGGAGGCATGGCGGTTAGACAGGATTCGTCTCTCCCGGTATTGGGGGTTGATATCGCGCTGTGTCAGAGAGCCATTACGCAAAGTCCCTGACCAGGGGAAGCGAGATTTGCTGGTAGATTCCAGTAGTTTCTCAGGGTTTAATGGGCTTCGCTCCGACACGACTTATACCGCTATTAGGGGACTGACGCTTGCCGCACCTAGGCCCAATATGCGATAGTCTTAGACGAACAGACCGGACTGTACGGAGATTGTCACATCAGACTCAGTAGGAGTTCGGATGGGTTTCCTCATCGGCCTTCTTATCGACATCTACCTGGGGACCGTTACGTACAGCTAGTGCTGCTTGCGGTCTGTGGTTAAACCCACTGCCAGCGTAGTAGTCGAGTCTCTAGAGTCCCACACAGAGAGTTTCCCTACTCCAGGCGAAACGATATAGAGGTCGTATGGTTTTACGATAAGGGTTCGGAGGCATACGTGTGTTTACGCACGTACGACTTTCGGACAGTTTTTACCAGTCGGCTTTGGTTTAAGCCAGTTACTGGTATCCGGTTATTGGATTTATACAGTCTAAAGTTTTTCCGTATTTTTGCGGAAAGGAGGGGCGTTCTCGTAATTGCGCGAGAAGATTCTAGAAGGTGGTGACTAAGGAGGTTTAGGTAGCATATACAATGAATGTGATTAGTGAGTCATATGGATGATTCATCCATGTCATTAATGCTTCATAATTGCTTAATGACTCATGGAGATGAATCACCACAAGATATTTATCAAGCATGGTTGTAAATCATTTTCTTTTCTTTTCTTGATATAACAAAATGCTTGATATATATTATGATAACTCATTATTCTCAATTCGTTATTATCTTCACCTTCTCTCTCCTCAAGCTCTCCCTCTTCAAACCCTAATCCTCCCCTCTCATGTGTTGAGTACAAGGATTAGTTAGACTAATTAAACCATAACCCTCACTCTACATCACCTAGCTTCTTTGATTAGCACTTGAAGAAAGTTAGTTGCCTCAAGTTTAGAGGCTAAGCTTGGAGTAAAGCTCTCGGGTGGATCGTCTACTACTTCGAGAAGGCCGAGGAGGAGGTGGAGTTCGTAAAGATGAAGGACACGGTTCTTTAGGTATAATCCCTTTACATAGTAGTTGTTAACTTCTATGTTTGATGTTAGTTATCGTTTAGCTTCGATTCATGCGGTTAGTCGATGTTTAAGCAAAGAACAAGATCGTTTTTCATATTTCCGCCTCCCCGCAAGTCGTTGGGTGTTGTACATCGACTTACATGGTGTACATGGATTCCATCTCGGACCGCATAGCATCCAGCCATTTCACTGAGTCCCTACTCAAGATGGCCTGCTCGAAACTAGTTGGGTCATCATCCTCCATGATGCAATCCTCGATGCCACCATCCATGAGAAAACCGTAGTATCTCTCAGGTTGGCGAGGAACCCTACTAGATCGGCGAAGAGGCTGAGGTTCATTGGGAACTACTGAATCCTCTGGTTCAACCAAATCTTCTGTCGTAGTCTGTATTGCTGGAACCTCTTCCAGTTCTACCTCCTTGCCACTAATCTCTTTGTCAAGAAATTCCTTTTCTAAAAAGGTGGCATGTCGAGAAACAAACACCTTTTGTTCCTCGGTGTGGTAGAAGATATACCCGCGCGAATGTTTGGGATATCCAATAAACTTACACAGAATGGACCTTGCCGCGAGTTTGTCCGGATTTTGCGTTTTTACATATGCCGAACAACCCCATATCTTAACATAATTAAGACATGGTCTCTTTCCTTTCCATATCTCATATGGAGTGGTTGGCATGGATTTGGTGGGAACCATATTCAATAGGTCTGCAGCTGTTTCCAGTGCATATCCCCAGAAGGAAATAGGTAACTCAGCTGTGCTCATCATAGAGCGCACCATATCTAATAGGGTGCGGTTCCTCCGTTCTGATACACCGTTGTGCTGTGGTGTATATGGAGGAGTCAGCTGAGAGAGAATCCCATTCTCTTTTAGGAAGTCCAGGAATTCATTGCTCAAGTATTCACCTCCTCGATCAGATCGAAGGACTTTAATACTTTTTTCGGTTTGGTTCTCGACTTCTTGTTTATATTCTCTAAATTTCTCAAAAGCTTCTGATTTGTGTTTCATCAGGAACACATATCCGAATCTAAAGAGATCGTCAGTGAATGTAATGAAGTACGAAGAACCATCCCTGGCATGTGTAGACATTGAACCACATACATTACTATGCACTAGTCCCAAGAGTTCCGTAACTCTTTCTCCGTGTCCCATAAACGGAGTTTTGGTTATCTTGCCTTTGAGACATGACTGGCAAGTGTCATAAGATGAAAATTCAAACGGATTTAAATATCCATCCTTATGCAACTTAGCTAGTCGTGTCGCATTGATGTGACCCAGTCTACAATGCTACAAGAAGGATTCATTCAGTTCAGAACTCTTCCTCTTGTGAGTGTTTGTTATACTTAGAACTGTTGATTGATTTAGAACATAAATGCCATTGCACAACGTGCCTGATCGAACCAACTTTTGGTTACGGAAAATGTTCATAACATTATCCTGTAATACAAAATTATATCCCTCTTTACTCAACAAAGAAACCGATATAATGTTGCATATCAGGTTCGGCATGTAATAGCATTCGTTCAGAACCAATGTATTGCCAGTTGGTAATGCAAGGTGATATTCCCCGACAGTCTTAGCTGCAACAATTGCACCATTTCCAACTCTTATGTCTTTATCACCTTCTCCAAGTTCTCTACCTTTCCTAAGCCCATGTAACTGATTACATATATGGGATCCTGACCCGGTATCTAATACCCAGGACGTAGGGCAAATGGAGAAACAGTTCTCTATAACGAACACACCCGACGAAAATGCATCATCATGTACTTTCTTCATTCGGGTGGCATGGGAATCCTGGTATTCCCCTATGTCCTGTTCATTCCTATAACTCTTATAAGAAAGAACGGAACCAACGTTCCCCAGCACAGAATAACATGCGGGTTCAGTCAATACATCCATATTATTATCTTTATTAGGGCATGACATGGTCGCTACCTGGAGAGAGAGAGAGAGAAGAAAACACTTTAGCGTATGCACTTGCAAGATCAGATTGGTTATTATCTTATCTAATCAGGATGGCTCCCACTGGTTTTTATCAAATCTTCCTTCAAACCCTAAAAGGAAAGACTAGCCGGGATTAATTACACCCTACAACTTCGCCAATCTTTCAGCCAGGCCAGTGTCGGTACTTTGAGGGAGGTTCCCCGTGCTTTCGCACGGACCTAATTAAAGTAAATCTCGTTTTCCCAGAGGCGTAACCCCGTTGACACCTTTCTAGACACCTACTTGATCGGCTAATTGTAATGTGTAAAACTCTCCCAGGAGTAACTCTTACTCGCAGTGGGTATCGGGATCCAACTATCTCATAGAAGGATGCAATCTCATTGCAAATTTCAACACTTGAAATTCCCGATAATATTTTGCCCCTAGAGTCCTAAGACCTTGACGCAGGCCAACAAACCATAGTGCGCTAGTCAAGTTCAACCCGTCATTTCTTGATTGAATTAAACCCACCCGTACGACCCTTGACGCAGGACAACAAAGTCGCACGACTACCCTAATCCAATCTGCATCACATGTATTAACAGATAAATACTAGTTAGCTACCGCACACTACGCCTTGACGCAGGCCAACAAACGTAGCACGAATACTAAGTAGGATTTATCTGAAATGACGGAGGGCTACGTCAGGTTTTTCTGAAAACCTATTGCGTAATGAACTTAATACGTTGTAGAATCGAATGAATTTTGAGATGGAGTGTTCTTGAGGCTTTTCAAGTTTTGCTAAAGGGGTCACTCCCGGTGAAGGGATCGTCGGCCCTTTTCTCGTCCAATGAGGTGCGGGATATATCATATATATCACTGTGCAAAGTAGAAACTATAGAAGCAATCAAAAGACAAACCGAGTGTATAGCATCTACCAATTATTGCTAAAGGGGTCACTCCCGGTGAAGGGATCTCGGCCCTTTCCTCATCGAATAAGGTGCAGGGTATATCATATATACCGCTATGCAAAGCAAAACCGTAGCTACCCTTTTTATTTGAAAATTAGATTCTACAACATCTTTTAGGTTTCTTTTCTTTCATTAATCACATTAATGAAGTCCCATCATTTAATTCACCTAAACATCACAGATAAATACGACGTACACTTATGCCATCCGCATTCGCCTCGATGTCCCTTCGTGCACCGTTAGGTTAGGTAACTAACGACAGAGCAGGGCAGGGCTAGTGCGGATGTAAAACATAAGTAACGCCTATATAATATATCATATATACTATATATTGTATCCATCAGAACATATCAAATGATCGCATCACAGATATCGCAGCAGAAAAATAGATATAATATGGGATATACTAGGACGTCCGTATTTAGTATTTAGCGAAAATAGAAAATACGGATTCCACAGTCGCGATGAATAGCCAAGCCCACACCCTGGACCCTTACGAGAGCGGCAAGCGACCCTACCAATTCTGGAGTTTAGGAGACCCGGTCCTGACTCCTCGAGATGGCCTCCCACTGAACCCCAGAACCCGGTCACCCGTGCTTCCCTCCTTAGGTCCATTCTAATGCGGAAAAGTAAATAATATACAACACAGGTGGCATCGACCTCAACCCGGAAGTGCCCCAAATAAAAGAATATTACATTACATTTGAATTTACATGAATGAAAATATAAAACTCTCATCTCACATAAAAAAAACCCCGGCTATTCAATCGCGACAATCCTGCAAATCATATCTCAGCGACACATAATATCACATATCATCAACGTAAGTAGGTATGCATACCCAAATTGTCGTTGATGTATAGCAACGAAACCGGCGATATCGACATACTACACTTACGGTCACAGAAAAGAAAGTGTAAAACTGCAATATTTGGAATCCACATTCTCTTTAGACATCGTAAATGCGAAATATCACATACTTCGTATTTCATGTCCAACTATATGAATTCCACATATTGCATCACATCCCAGATAAATAGACGGTATTAAAGTTTTCGAACGATCGATCAAATACCCAAGATTCGCTAAAGCTCAACACTTGAGCGGAGTTCAAAATCCCGAAGTGTGACACAGTGGTAGCGGTCCAGCCGTAAAAGGGTCAAGCCAACGCCTCACATGTGGCACGCCGTACTGCCCCAAACCCTAAGGTTCAAAAAGCAGTTCAAGACGGTCACATAATCGAGTTAAGGTTTGTTGTCTTCTAGAGGGACCACCACAAACAAACTTGCACGTATTTCCGAAAGATTTTAAACCCCGTGAAAAGTAAGCAAATGATAGTCGTTTGAATACTTCAATACTTTCTAGATTTACCCAGAAAAGTCACGAAATCAAAATTCCGATCGAACTGTCGAGTCCAAAACCATCTCCAGAATTTTTCAGAACTAAATACAGATTAAAAATACCCTAAAAAATATACTAGCAGAAGTAAGCATTACGGCATAAAAATTTTATAGTGATTGAGGTATAAGGCCGCGTTTCCGCGGCAGAAAAGACTGTTCATCGAAATATTTTTATATCGTAATTCTTAGTTTTACCTGCTGAATTTTTTACATATTTTTAATTCTGAAAATAACCAGATTTTGAAAAAAGTCCAGAGAGCACCCAAAAAGCCGTATTTTCGGTTCGATCGGAGTTTTAACTTCGTAAAGGTGTCGCCTAATGTTCTAGGTCGGCTCTGATACCAATGAAAGGTTAGCCTAGCACCATATGAGGGGTTTGGAAGCATCACATGTACCAAAGATTGAATTTTTAGGGTGCTAAGTTAACATACAAAGGATCGTCCTAGAAAAATTAGGGTTTCAAAATATTCACATCAACATATGAAAAGAAAAGCTAGGGTTTAGAGAGTACAACCTTTGTAGCTCCCTACGCTAGACTTCTCGGCTACTTGGGGTTTGAAAAATCTCCGCTTGAACTCCTCGAGGTCACCGATGATCCACCCGGAGTCCGCTTTGTCCAAGCTTGCAACTTTATCCGATCAAGTGAACGAAATAAAGCTAACACTCTAAACAAGTGGGCTAGACTTGTGTAGAATGGTGTTGTGGTTCTCTTTCTCACTTCAAAATCCAATCTTGATGAGTATCTTGCTCACTATAAAGAACTAGAGAGCAAAATGTGAGAGGAAGAAGAAGATGATGGCAATTTTAGAAGATGATAAGTTCAATTCCAAGAAAGAAAATAGAAAATATATCAATATATATTTTATCTCTCATCTCAAACCATGGTTGAATCATTATTGTACTTGAGTTAAAAACTAAAAGGAAGAGTAAACCATGGTTAAATGGTGGGTGAGAAAGGTTAGGTCAAGAAGAGTGTAGAAACAATCCAAAACTAACCCTTATCATTTTCCTTTTGTTTTTAGCTTAAATACAATAATATTCTAAGTAAAATACCAATGGTGTGAGTCTTATATTGCCACCATTTCCTTGTAAAATCAACCATGAAAGATGTATGTATGTATGTATGTGTATATGTACATCCATATGTGCATGAATCAAAAAGAAGGCATACATGCATGCATACATCCAACTAACTCAAGAAAGGATTTCAAGTGAGAAGCTAATGGTTAAATGATAAATCAACACTTGATTTATCAATCCGGCCATATCACATATGACCTTACCAAAAGCAAGCCGCCCGATCAATGTACGGTATCATATACGCGCATTTTAATCAGGTTCCATGCGCATATCGCATACGCGCACCACAACGTTTTGCCTGGACTAGGCAACTCCTGTGTGGGACTCTAAGACTCGTCAATACGCCGGCTGTGGGTGATGATCATATCAAGCACCCCCAAGCCGCAAGCGGTCAGCTAAACGTAACGGACACCCGGGTATTGAGCGATCAGAAGAGAACAAGCGAATCTGCTACAACTCCCGTCGAGCCGATCGGCAACACTTCCCGTACAGTCCTGTCTCCTCGTCTGATATGTCGCATATCAAGTCTAGTGGTGGTAAACGTCAGACCCCAATAACCGATAAGTCGTGCCGATGTGAGGCTCATAACGGGTCGAGAAACTACTGGCAACACTTACCAGCAAATCTCTGAATCAGCCCTAGCCAGGGACTTCCCTGTTATGGCCAATCGAGCATAGTACAACATCAACCCCCAATACCGGGAGAGACGAAACCCCTCCTATCGCTCATTGCCTCCATGTGACTCGGGACTGTACCCAAAAACCACCGTTTTGCACGCCCTCATGGACATGGTAAGGTGGAGATCAAAGCACAGTGGGAATCACACGAGACTCTATGACGATCTCGGGTCTACAGACTAACCTGTACAAGTGTCACCTGAGAACTGCCATCTGACGTGAGGTATAATACCATCTGGGAGTTCTCGGCGAGTCCGTCCAGTGTACCCAGTCTCCACTGAGCACCCGTATACCATCTCTGATGTCAAACACCAATGGATATGGGATCATCCATCGCCCATCTCATGGCTCGAGAAGCGTATACGCTAGTCTACACTGGTATATCGATGCCCCGTCTCGATACACCTATGACTAGGGACCATAAAGGATGTACTTATGGACTACCATGTCCCCACTAGTATGATCTGCATCATAGTCCAAGTAGTCAAGTACACATCCTAAGGGCTTTACCAACATGTAACTATAAGACAGTTTAAAGAGACTAGTATACATGTTAAGATAAAGTGCAACCAGATAGCATACTATCATATCGAGCAAGAAAGTCATCTCTATATATGTCCAAGCATCAAATATAATATACATCATCTGTACAATACTGGCCTCTAGGGCATACATACAACTAACACGGAGTAACGAATGCACCGGTAATATTCATGGACTTGATGAACCGAATCTTTTCACCATTCTTGGATCAGTTTATTGTGGTGTTCATTGACGATATTTTGGTTTACTCGAAGTGTTTTGAAGAGCATGCAGAACATTTGAAGATCGCACTGCAGACGTTGAGACAGGAGAAGCTTTATGCAAAGATGAGTAAGTGCGAGTTTTGGCTGGAGGAAGTAAAGTTTTTGGGGCATTTTGTGTCCGGCGATGGAATTGCCGTCGATCCAGAAAAGATTGCAGCAGTACGAGATTGGCCGATTCCAAAGAATGTTGCGAAGATAAGAAGTTTTCTTGGACTCGCCGGATATTACAGAAGATTTATGGAGAACTTTGCTCATCTGGCGGAGCCGTTGACCAAGCTTACGCGCAAGAAGGTACCTTTTGTATGGACGAATAGATGTGCGTTAGCTTTTGAGACGTTGAAGCAGAAGTTGATAACCACCCCTATTCTGACCGTGCCAGACAATTCCGGAGGATTGGTGATTCAAAGCGACGCATCTAGGAAAGGACTGGGATGTGTTTTGATGCAGCATGGTAAGGTTGTAGCGTACGCATCGAGACAGTTAAAGACCCATGGGAAGAATTACCCAACTCATGACTTGGAACATGCGGCTGTGATTTTCGCTTTGAAGATTTGGAGGCACTACCTTTTAGGCTAAAGGGTCAAAGTTTTTACTGATCATAAGAGGTTGAAGTATGTGTTCACGCAGAAAGAGCTTAATATGAGGCAGCGTAGATGGTTGGAGCTGATGGCTGACTACGATCTTGATCTTAAGTACCATCCGGGGAAGGTTAATGTCGTGCCGGATACGCTTAGTCGGTTACCAGCAATTCAGGTGTTAACTACGCAAAAGGAGATTGTTGAAGATTTTCGAAGATTTGACTTGGAGGTTGTGCTACCGCAATCTTCGGGACAGTTGATGCAGCTGCAAGTACATTCGTCATTGATCGAGAATATTAAAGCAGGGCAATCGCAGGATCCTAGACTGCAAAAGTTTCGAGGACAGGTTGAAGCCGGACTACGAACAGATTTATTGATCCACGAATATGGTTCGTTGAAGTATGGTAGCCGTCTGTGTGTGCCAAAGGGAGATATTCGTGAAGAGCTTATGAAAGAAGCACACAGTTCAGCTTATTCTGTACATCCAGGAGGCACAAAGATGTACCGAGATATTCGACAGCAATTCTGGTGGGAAGGCATGAATCGGGATATTGCTCACTTTGTGGCAAAGTGCTTGGTGTGTCAGCAAGTTAAGGCTGAACATCAAAGGGTTGCTGGTTTATTGCAACCACTTCCGATTCCTCAGTGGAAGTGGGAATATATAACCATAGATTTCGTGACTGCTTTATCACGCAGTCCAAAAGGCAACAATGCGGTATGGGTGATTGTTGATCGATTGACCCAGGCAGCTCACTTTATCCCTTTTCGGGTTGGTCAATCAACTGAGACTTTGGCGGAGCAGTACATGTAAGAGATTGTAAGATTGTATAGAGTACAGGTGAGCATCGTGTCCGATCAGGACACTCGGTTCTTATCACACTTTTGGCGGAGTCTACAGTAAAGTTTGGGGACTCGATTGAAGTTTAGCATAGCTTATCATCCTCAAACTGATAGTCAGTCGGAGAGAACAATCCAAACTCTTGAAGATATATTGAGAGCATGCATGTTGGACTTCAAGGGTTCATGGGAGGATCATCTACATTTGGTGTAGTTTTCTTACAACAACGGCTTTCAGGCAACTATCCAGATGGCTCCGTTTGAAGCTTTGTATGGTCGTAAATGTCGTTCACCTGTTTATTGGGACGATGTCGGTGAACGAAGATTATTGGGACCAGATTTGGTTATGCAGACGGTTGAGAAGGTAAACACTATCAAAAATCATATGAAGGCAGCACAAGACCGACAGAAGAGTTGGGCAGACAGGTCAGGAAGACCTCTAGAGTTCACCATGGGTGATTTGGTATTCTTGAAGATATCACCGACTGGAGGGGTGATTCGTTTTGGAAGTCGAGGAAAGCTTAGTCCTCGATTCGTTGGACCCTTTGAGATCTTGGAGCGTGTTGGTGAGGTAGCATATCGTTTGGCGTTACCGCAGTCTTTGGCGAATGTGCACGATGTGTTTCACGTATCTCAACTCCGTAGGTATGTTCGAGATGAAACGCACGTATTGGATCATTCGGAGCTAACAGTGCGAGAAGACTTGACTTTTGAGGAGCGACCGACCGAAATCGTGGATCGAAGGGAAAAGGTTCTTAAGAACAGGGTGATCCCTCTTGTGCTTGTTTCTTGGGCTAATCGTTCGCATGGAGAGTCCACTTGGGAACGAGAAGATGAAATTCGGCAGAAGTTTCCACATCTTTTCTTGTAATTATTTTGTCATCTATCTTTGTATTCTTGGAATTTCGAGGACGAAATTCTTTTTGTAGTTGGGTATAATGTAACACCCGAGCCCAATGCTACTGGTTTCTGTTGTCGTATGTTGGCGTATGGTATTTTTTTCATTGATCCTAATTGACTGTTGCTAGAATAAATTTTACCGACAATTCATTTCTGCATATAACAATTTGTGGCATCTAAAATAAAATTAAAAATATTCGTCATGGCCTGCTTGACACCCCTAACTCTGTTGTAGCGTCCGTGCATCGTGATCTCGTCCCGTTCGGTGAAACGGGCGAGTTTGGACGGCTACGCGCACGTACGTGTGTCCGTTTTGGGGGTATGCTTTTTGATTGTAAAATACTTCATTTTAAATTTTGGATCCCGCCTAAAATTTTCTTATTTCAATTTCAAATTTTTGGACCCGACCCGGGCGCAATTTGAAAATATTTTACTTTGCGCCAAAATCCCAATTTCTAATTTATTTTAAAACTGTCGAATATATTTTGACCCATACTATATTTTCCTATCTTTAAAATCTTTTATTAAAATTTTCCTAACACCCCCACAACCAATCAGCGCTCTTAAACACCGTGGGCCCCACCTCCTCTCTCTCTCCCTCGTCTCTTTCTCTCTCTCTCTCTCTCTCTCTTCCACTACAATCCAATTTTCTCTCTCCCCATATCTCTCTCTCCTCTCGATCTCTCTCCTCTCTCTATCACTCCCCGTCTCTTTCTCTCTCTCCCTATATCTCTCTCTCTCCTCTATATATAAATATTTTCTTTTCTCCCTTTTCTATTTCTTTCCTTCAGCGAACCCATCGTCGCAACCCTAGCCGCCTCACTCCCTTCGCCACAGTAGCCTAACGCCGACGCCACCATCGCCGGCCTTCTCGCCTCCTCGCCCTCGTCATCCCCACTACACCTCCTTCCTCCTTTCCCCTCATTCCCGAGCGCCTGCACGAGGGACCTGCACACCGCCTGTGCCTCGTGGGATCGCTGCCGACGACCCGTCTCCGTTCCCCCGGCCTCGTGCATCCCTCAGTGAACATCGCTTCCCCTCTTCTCCTTCTTCTCCTTCTTCTCCTTCCTTTTCTTTCCTTCTTTTTCTTTTCTTTGTAGTTCTGTTCCATTCTTGATCGCCGTTGTTCCCTGCAGGTGGTCCGCCGGAGCTCCGTCGACGCCGTCGACCATCACGACTCCTTCACAATCCACAGTGAGTATCCTTCCCTCCTCTCCATCCTCCTTCCCCTCTTTCCTTCTTCTTACTTTCATATGATTCTTTAGTTGCTTACTGTTTTTGTATCTCGCCGGAATCCGGCCATGCCGGCGACGCGTCCCGACGTTCCAGCGTGGTACCCCGACCTGTGTGGTTCCACTGTTCGTCATTTGGGTACATTCCGTGAACCGTGCGCCCATCGCGAGTTTTCCCCGCCGACGGTTAACGTTCTGTTTTCCCGATTCGCGACCCGTCGAGGCAAGTACCCCTTGCTACATGCTAAACAATATTTACTTACACATTGATGACACCCTAAACCTGTAGTTTTAACTTTAGTACGATCATTTCCCATTTTCATGTTCAATATTGTGATATATCATTTTGTCTTTCAAACTTGGAACCTATATATATATCATTGCACCCACAAAATTCCTAAACTGGTTAACATGATTTAATGGCCCTAACTGTCATATTGTATTCTTATAATGTTGACAACACCTCGGACACATAATTGATAACTGTGCTGCTAATTAGTCGATGCTTCTTTATTGTTTAATTCGTTGCTTAAATCTATGTTGTTGATGACCACGCTTGATTATGTAACTGAGTATGAGCACACCCATGATATCGTTTATATCTTGACCTGACTTGCTACATACATATTGATTGACCCGACATGGTACCGTATACTGCTTGACTTGACCTGATGTACCATGACTTGACCCGTTACCTGATCTTGTGTCTAATTCCAACAAACCTGACATGTAGTCCTCATGGACCGTTCCTGTTGTCTATCCAGATAAACCTGTTTACCTGATCCTGTGTTGGCATTAGTTCTTGATTACGGGATACCTGACTTGACATACACATATAACTTGGGGGTATGGGGAAATCAAAGGTGAAACCTGACGTGTAACTCAACAGTTCGCTACTTGTTCTGATCAGTTCTAGAGGCTAGGCCAGCCTTGGAATGATGCTGCTGACATCATTCATCTATACACATTCTTGTTTAGTACCTAACGGCATGTCTCGGTTTCAGCCCGAGAATCTGGGGCCGTGGTCCCGGGTATGCACGGGATACTATTGAGTTACATCGATGATTCATCAATTTGGTTTCAAAGACTTTAGAACAAAAAAACCTGATAGAACAGTTTAGTTTACCCACTGCACTGCTCTGATTTATATTGTTGTTACCCTTGCTTTATTCATGTTTATATTCGCATTGCCTGTTACCCTGTTTATTATGTTATTACTTGATGTCTTGACGCGCTGACGTCTGGGTTTTGCATGGCCCGGATTCTGTACCGCTGTCGCAGTCCGAGCAGGAGTACTTCAGCCGAAAGGCTGAGCTGTGAGTGTCAGCAGTAGTTAGTTTTCTTTCCTGCATTTATTTCCTGATGTGAGCCCGCATTATGGGTCATACATTCCAGTTGTTTTGTATTGGATCTTTCGGTTCCGCATTTTATTATTTTGACTCATGATTTATCTTGGATTATGGACATGTTTAGATAGTTTTATTTTGTTCTGGATATCTCTACAGCCGTAATGTGACTGTGGATGGATACTTTTTACCCACAGGTAGCATGGTTGGCTATGTCACGTGCCCATTTTAGCGTACTCTGGGAAGCGGGGCGTGACACCTATACCCCCTACGAGTGCGGCGAATAGCCCGCCAATTCTAGAGTGAAGCCCATTCGGTCTCAAAGCTATGAGATGCGGGCACGTTGCCCTCTAGAACCCGGCTATCCGTGCAGCCCACCGCGTGGTAATCCTAATACAGAAAATAAAAATATGTACAACGGTGACATCGACCTCAACCCGGTCGTGCCCTAAAAAGAATGATATACAAACGGGCAGTGACGACAACCCACATGTCGGACGCTCGCCCCGCAATTTCAAATGTACAAATGAAACTAAACTGTACTAACATTGCATCCAGGCTATCCACCACGACAAATCCACAACATCACAGCACATCACAGAACATCAACGTGAATATCACGTTCGCAAATCCGTCTAAAAGGGCTATAGCGATTAGACAAGATTTACCAATCAAATGACATTCACGGTCGCAGATATAATATAAGTACTGTAAACTAACGTATTTAAAATTCCGATCGACAAAACATCCCAAAGTGGGCCCCAAGTGCAAATCCAGCACTCAAAAGAATCTGGGACAAAACTATATATCACTAAAATCATATTTCCATGAAATAAAGCCCCAGAAAACATTTGAGGCACTGTAGCCCAAAAAGGGCCGCTGAAGGGCTGCCAAATGCGACATTTCGCGACGGTTCCTCGGTGGAATTTTAGAATTAGGTCTATAAACTTTTTCTGTAGCTTTAGTTATGCCTGCATGTATTTTTAAGATGCCTAAAATAATTTTTTGAACAACTTGAAATTTGACAGCAAGCACACTGAAATGAAAATACAATTCAGAAATTTCGATCGATCGATATTTTAAACACGTTAGAACAAGCTATTAAAGGTTAATGGCGTGGCTCTGATACCAAGTAAGTCTATGGTAGCGCCCCGGCCGTCAATCCGAGGCCAAACGCGGAACAAAAACTTTTTACGAAACTGGCGCTATCGTAGTCTTTCACCCGGATCATACCATTAACCTATACTAGCTAACTAGAAAGATGATAGAAAGGCTATACCGATCGATCCGTGTCCTTCGGTCTTTAGCCACCATCTTTAGCTCACCGCGGCATCTCCGGTCTCCGGTCTCCCGTCGAAAGGGCACTATGTCAAGAAGTCTTTTTACAGGCTCCCGCTTCAAACTGAAGCAACTCGGACATGAAGTTTGCTAGCCGACATGTCCAAGGTGATGTAGAGAATGTGTGTGATAACTTTTTCTCATGCATCCATTGATTCTCAACTCATGAGAGCGTATTTACGGAGGTTGAAGATGAAGCCTTGGTGGAAATGGTGAGCTAGAAGAAAGAGGAAGAAGAAGAGGTTTCTTTTTTTAATGTGTTGGAATAATAATGTGAGAGTTAGAATACAATCCAAGAGCTAACCCCTTGCCTCATGGCTGCCCCTTCTCTCTCCACTTATCATTTCAACACACTAATCAAAACAAAATTTGACATATGCACAAATAAAGAGACCATGAGTCACCACTTATGTACATGTCACAATAAATGCTCCTCATGATGAAATCCACTCACAATTTCCACCAAAACATTAACCCAAATGTTTATGACAATGAAAAGAACGGCATCATCTAAAGTAAACTCGTGACGGATCACAAGAATACCCCTCACCTGTATATACATACCTGCATCCGCATTCTGACTGAATGCGAATGCTGTTAGTTATATATATGCCCTAGAGGCCATTACTGTACATTGGATGTATATTGTAGTGGATGCTGGGACATATATAGGTAGGACTTTCTTGCTCGACATGATAGTACGCTATCTGGTTACACTTTGTCTTAACATGTATACTTTCTGTCTCTCTGATTACATGTTGATAAAGCCCTTAGGATATGTACTCGACTTCCAGGACTATGATGTAGATCATACTAGTGGGGCCTGGGTAGTCCATGAGTACATCCTTGAATTGTTCCTAGTTGAGGGAATATCGAGACGGGGCATCGATATTCCAGAGTAGACTAGCGCATATCTTCTCGACCCATGCGATGGGCGATGGATGATCCCATATCCATTGGTGTTTGACATCGAAGATGGTATGCGGGTGCTCAGTGGAGACTGGGTACACTGAACGGACTCGCCGAGAACTCCCAGATGGTATTATACCTCACGTCAGATGGCAGTTCTCTGGTGACACTGGTACAGCTTAGTCTGTTGACCCGAGATCGTCATAGAGTCTTGTGTGTCTCCCACTGTGCTTTGATTTCCACCCTACCACGGCTCTACTGAGTTGTGCAAACAGGTGGTTTTTGGGTACAGTCCCGATTCACATGGAGGCAATGAGCGATAGGAGGGGATTCGCCTCTCCCGGTATTGGGGGTTGATGTTGTGCTATGCTCGACTGGCCATAACAGGAAATCCCTGGCCAGGGTTGCAGTGATATACTGGTAAGTGTTATCAGTAGTTTCACGAATGTTATGGACCCTACGTCGGCATGACTTATCGAGCTATTGGGGTCTGACGTTTACCACCCCTAAGCGAGATATGCGACATATCAGACGAACAGACCGGACTATACGGTAGTGTTACTGGTCGGATTCGCAGGAGTGTGAGCGGGCTTGCTCGTCGATCTTCTGATCGCTCAATACCCGGGTGGCCGTTACGTTTGGCAGACCGCTTGCGGCTTGTGGGTGCATGATATGATCATCATCTGCTACCGGCGTATTGACGAGTCTTTAGAGTCCTACACAGAGGTTTCCTGGTTCAAGCGAAACGAAATAGGAGTGCATATGAGATATGTGCGGGACCGAGAATAATGCGTGTATGTGATACCGTGTTTGATTCTCGCGATCAATGTATCGAATGGTTATATGCGATATAACCTAGTTATCGAATCAAGGATTGATTCGATAAGCCGACACATTGGATACTAGCCGGTTATATGCGATATGACCGGATCGTTAAATCAAGTGTTGATTTAATGATTTAATACATAATTATATATTTGATATATTGCTTTGCATTAACTAGTATCGGTTCACTTTAAATGGATTTTCTCACGCGGATGTGCACATTGTATATTCGATATAGTTTTGTGCACATGATTGTATCATGTTTGATGATACATTCTTGCTTGGTTTTGTGTAAAGTGTTAAACCATGGTTAATTGGTGATTAGGGTTTCTTTTTCATTTACTTAATCATTTATTTATTCCTTTTATTTATTTTGGAAAAAGGAAAGATAAAGAGATAAGAATGGTTGCTAGATTTGTTTTTATTTGAAAGCTTCTTGAAGCTTTGACCTTAGTCCACCATTCTTGTCTTTTATCTAACCCTAACCACTATCTAACCTAAGTTAAGTCTCTACACTAAACCATGGTCAATGATATGATAAGTATTGTATTTTATTTTCTATTTTAGTTTAAGTTATCATATCATCTTCTTCTTCTTCATCTTCTTCTTCCATGGATGTAGCTTGCTACTCCAATGGCAAGTGTTGAAAAAGTGTGAGAAATCCAAAACAAAAGTTTACCCACTTCCTATTTCTTCATCCTCTATCTATTGCCAAGTAGTATAGGGTGTTTCCTTCACAAGTTTTCCAAGCTTGATGAAGTTGGAGCTTGTTCTTGCGATATCTCGACGTAGATCATCTTCGGCATTGAACCGACAATCAAGCTCGCCCATTCTTCGATGATACCGATACTTGAGTTCCGGATTCATTTTGGACAGCCGAGGGGACTTCGTTGCGGAGCCGTGGAGGTGGTGGACCGGATCTACAAAGGTTGTATGTCCGTTCCCTTAGTTAAATTGTTAACTAGTTTATGTTTCGCCTAAATATCTAGTAAACGATCCGTAGTCGGGTTTGTAGGCACCCGTAAAATTTTATTTGTGCATGTTTGGTCACTTGTGAAACTTAACTAGAGTGCCTAGGAACCCTACAGTGGTATCAGAGCCTAGCTAGAGCCTTAGGCGAAGTCCAGACGCGATTTGAAGTCCGATCGAACCGAAACCATACCCGGAAAATTGCTCTCTGTCCAATTTTTAAAATCTGGTATTTTTCCACATTAAAAATGTTCAGAAAGATCAGCAGGTGAATATATGAAATACTGTGAAATTCGTGCCCATAATTCCTTCATATTGCCGCGCTTCCGCGGCACGAGCTAGCCTCGTGCGGCGGTTGCGCGGCGGTACGGCCACTTTATTCTATAATTTTTCCACAGTATCTCATAATTATTAGTGCTGGTATTCCTGGGTATTTTTAATAAATTTTCCAGAGTTGAATGTTCTGGGTTGTTTTGGGAATTCGGTGTTTCGATCGGGGTATCAAATTTTGTCTGTGTGGCTTTCCGGATAAATTTTAGAATATGTTAAAAAAGTTCGACCGGATATAAATACCCAACTTTTCCCCTGTCGGGAAATTTCCAAGTGTTGGATTTTTCCGTAGTTTGACGACGTTCTAAGTAGTGCAAGTAACGCGATGGTCACTCTAGAAGACACAAACCTTAACTCGATTATGTGACCGTCTTGAACTGCCCTTTGAACCTTCGGGTTTGGGGCAGTACGGCGTGCCACATGTGAGGCGTTGGCTTGACCCTTCTACGGCTGGATCGTTGGTACTGAGGCACGAACGGAATGTTGTTAGACTTGTTTCATGTGTTGATCTGTTTCGGGAAAAGTTGGGTGTTAGATTGTTCGATCGAAAAGTTTAACATTTTCTGTTTATCCGGAATGGGATACAATAATTGGAATTCACAATAAGTTATATGACAACTGAATGAATGTTATAAACATAGCAATTTAGTCTCACTTGATCGGTTGCCACGGAATTTTGATGTGATCAAAAGTCCGTCGCAATCACGTAGCGTACGCGGATACTCGCCGGGTAAACTTAATAGACAGCCTCACTCCATAGCCCCGACCAAGTGACTGTAGGAGAACCCCGTCGCCGAAAGCATCCGTCCGGGTGCTCGCGGTAGCGGTGTTCAGCCTTGGTGCACTTCGTCGACGGTATCAGGGGTGCGGCCGCCTACTGAAGTTTGCGACGAGTATTCGATCAAAATGTCGGGAATCTTGTTGAATTGCCCGACTTGGTATTGAAAAGTGTTTTCGATAATGAGACTAAAATGCGGGGTTTATAATTGTTAGGCATGCGATGTCTAAGGTATTCATTTGATTAGGCATGCGATGTCTATGCAGATTGCGGATTCCAACTGTTGTAGTTTTACACTTTCTTTTCTGTGACCGTAAGTGTAATATGTGATATCGCCGGTTTCGTTGCTATATGTCAACGACAATTGGGATGCGCATATTTACTTACGCTGATGACATGTGATGTTTTGTGTTGCTGGATATGTGATATTGGATCGTCGTGTTTGAATAGCCGGGGGTTTTTATGTGAGATGAGTGTTTTTCATTTTCATTCATGTAAAAACTTGTATGTAATATTCTTTTATTGGGGCGCTTCCAGGTTGCGGAAGTAGTCACCATTTGTATATTATTTACTTTTCTGCACTAGGATAGACCCAAGGAGGGGAGCACAAGTAACCGGGTTCTGGGGTCCAGTGGGAGACCAACTCGAGGAGTCGAGTCCGGGTCTCCTAACCCTAGAATTGGTAGGGTTGCTTGCCGCTCTCGTAGGGGTCTAGGGGTGTGGGATTGGCTATTCATCACGACCGTGGAATCCGTGTTTTATACTGGCTCGTATTGAAAACACGGACGTCCTAGTATATCCAATATTTCATATGTTTCTTCTGCTATGTTTTATCTGTGATCATGCGATGTTCTGTGTTCTGTGACAGGTATTATATATAGTATATATGATATATTATATAGACGTTGCTTATGTTTTACACCCGCGCTAGCCCTGCCTCGCTCTGGCGTTAGTTACCTAACCTAACGGTGCAGACGGGACATCGAGGCGAATGCGGATGGCATAAGTGTACGTCATATCTATCTGTGATGTTTAGGTAACTTAAAATGATGGGATATTCATTAATGAGATTAATGAAAGAAAATAAACCTAATTGATGTTGTGGAATCGAATTTCAAAATAAAACAGGTAGCTACAGTTCTTGCTTTGCATCGCGGTGTTCATTATAGAACATCCTGCACCTTATTCGATGAGGAAAGGACCGAGATCCCTTCACCGGGAGTGACTCCTTTAGCAATAACTGGCAGATGCTACAACCCTCGGTTTGTCTTTGATCGCTTCTATAGTTTCCGCTTTGCACAGTGATATATATGATATATCCCGCACCTCATTCGACGAGGAAAGAGCCGACGATCCCTTCACCGGGAGTGACCCCTTTAGCAAAACTAGAAAAGCTTCAAAAACATTCCATTTAAAAACCATTTGATTCCGCAACGAGATCAAGTTCAAAGCGTTAAAGGTTTTCACAAAAACCAGCCGCAACCCTCCGTCATTTTAGGAAGTAGAGTACTTAGTATTCGTGCTGTGTTTGTTGACCATAGTCAAGGCACAGTGTACGGTAGCTAAGTGATGTCTTCCTACACCGCATATGATGCGATTAATTAGGACAGTCGCGTGACTTTGTTGACCTTAGTTAAGGGTCATGTGGGTGGGTCTAATTAATCACGAAATGACGGGTAGAACTTGACTAGTACTTATGATTTGTTGACCATAGTTAAGGTCATAGGTGCTAGGGGTAAAAATATTATCGGGAATTTCAAGTGTTGAAATTTGCAATGAGATTGCATACCTTCTATGAGATAGTTGGATCCCGATACCCGCTGCGAGTAAGAGTTACTCCTGGGAGAGTTTTATACATTACAATTAGCCAATCGAGTAGGTGTCTAGAAAGGTGTCAACGGGGTTACGCCTCTGGGAAAACGAGGTTTACATTAATTAGGTTCGTGCGAAAGCACGGGGGACCTCCCTCAAAGTACCGACACTGGCCTGGCTGAAAGATTGGCGAACTTGTAGTGTGTAATTAATCCCGGCTAGTTTTTCCTTTTAGGGTTTGAAGGAAGATTTGATAAAAAGCAGTGGGAGCCATCCTGATTAGATAAAATAAAAACCAATCTATTCTTACAAGAGCGCACGCTGAGTGTTTTCTTCTCTCTCTCTCCAGGTAGCGACCATATCACGCCTTAATCAAGATAATAATACGGATTATTGACCGAACCCGCTTGTTATACTGAGCTGGGGAACGTTGGTCCCGCTCCAACTTATAATTGTTATAAGACAGAGCAGGAAATTAGGGAATACCAGAATTCCTATGCCGCCCAAACGAAGACAGTGCATATGATGCATCTCCTTCGGGTGTGTTCATTACAAAGAACTGTTTCTCAGTGTCCTCTGCATCCTGGGTATATGATACCGGATCAGGATCCCAGATATGTATTCTGTTACATAGGGCTACAAAAAGGTAGAAAAACTGAGAACGGGTGATAAGTTTCATGAGACAGAAACCGGGGCAAGTGTTGCAGCCAAGTCTGTTGGTCACTGTCACCCTGTATTACCAATACATTGATTCTGAACAAATGCTATTAGATGCCGAACCTGATATACAAAATCATATCAGTCTCTTTATTAGTAAAGAAATGATAGAATTTTGTATAGTTGGATAATGTTTTGAACATTTCCTATATCAAAAGTTGATCGGTTCAGGCACGTTATCTAAAAGCGTTGATGTTCTAAATCAAACTACAGTTCTTAGTATGTGGAACACACACAAGAGGAAGAGTTCAGAAATGAACGGATTCTTCTTGAGGTATTGTAGACTAGGTCAGATCAATGCGACCCGACTGGCTGAAGTTACATTTAGATGTATATTTAAATCGTTTTGAATTTACATCTTGTGCAACTCGCCAATCATGTCACAAAGATAAGATGACCGTAGCTCTGTTTATTGGAAACAGAGAAAGAGTTAATGAACTCTTAGGACCGATACATGATGATGTATGTAAGGTCTCCTGTCTACACATACCAGGACTGGTTCTTTATACTTCATTATATTCTCTGATAATCTCTCAAGATTCAGTCGTATGTTTCTGATGAAACATAAGTCCGAAGCTTTTGAGGTATTCACAGAATATAAGTTAGAAGTAGAGAACCAATAACCGAGTATAAGTATTATGTCCTATGATGAGATCAGAGAGGAGAATACTTGTGCATAGAATTCCTGGACTATTCTAAAGGAGAATGAGATTCTCTCTCAGCATTACTCCTCCGTATACACCATAGCACGATGGTATATCGGGGCGGGGCTATCACACCCTATATGATAAGGTGTGCTCTATGATGAGTACTACTGAGTTACCTTTTTCCTTTTGGGAGTTATGCACTTGAGAAGCTGCATACCTATTGAATTAGGTTTGAATCAAATCACTGCCTACCACTCCATATAAGATATGGTATGGGAAGAACCTATCTCTTAAGTAAGTTAAGATTTGGGATTGTCCGGCCTATGTCAAAAGCAAAATCCGGACAAGATCGAGGCAAGATCAGTTCTGTAGAACTGGAAAGGTTCCAGCTGTACAAAACTGCTAATGATTTGGTAGAACCAAAGAATTCAATAGTTTCCGACGAAACTCAGCCTCTCCGCCGATCTAGTAGGGTTCCTCATCCGCCTGAGAGATACCTCGTTTTCTCGATGACAGTGGGAGCAAGGATTGCATCATGAGATGATGACCCAACTATTTTCGAGCAGGCCATCGCGAGTAGGGACTCTGTAAGAATGGCTGGATGCTTAGCGGTCTGAGATGGAATCCATATACACCAACAAAGTATGGACTTTGGTTGCTATATCTGAAGGGTTAAATACCCATCAGGAGCAAGTATATCTTGAGAAGATTACTTGGTGTACATGGAAAAGTTGAGACTTTCAAAGCTAGACTTGTTAAAGGTTTTCGTCATCGACCAGGTGTGGATAATGATGAAACCTTTTTCCAGTAGCTATGCTTAAGTCTATCCAGATCCTACTTACCACGGCTACATACCATGACTACGATATCTGGCGGTTGGGTGCCATGACTGCTTTCCTAAATACTGATTTAGAAAAGAACGTCTATAAGAACACAGCCAGAGGTCTTCGTAAACAGTGGGAGCAGCGGAAACGTGAGCAAGTTGCTTTACATAATGAAGTAGGCATCGCGGAATTGGAACGTCTGTTTTGATGTGATAGTCAAAGTGTTTGATTTCATCAAAATGGTAGACGAACCTTGTATATACAAAAGGGTAGTAGAGAGTAAGGTGGTCATCTTCGTATTGTACGTAGACAACATACTCTTGATAGGAAAAGAGTTTCCTATACTACGATCGATCAATCTCCTATTATCACTAAGATTCCCCAAATCAGGATCAAAGTGATACCTACTAAATCCTGGATTTTGGATCTATGAGATAGATCTAAATGGATGTTAGAATACTCACTAGATGTAGTGAGATGGTATCAATCGATCCTGGGGAGAATCACTGGAAGTGTTCCAAGGTGATAAAGACGACTGAATGTCAGTCACAGGCAATGTCTTTACCCTCAGTAAAGGGACGGTATGTTGGAAGAGTTCCAAGCTCGATACCGTGGCAAACTAGACGATAAAGACTGGTAACATCGCTATTAAAGATACTACCAAAGAGGCTGTTTGGGTGTATAATGGTTCATAAGATGAACTAGGTTCCTGCCATTGTATGACAATGGAAGCGTGGCTTCGACCCTGGAACCCTGGTCCCATCAGTGACCCAGACAAATTCTGAGGCAGCATCACCTGATCATGGAGATAGTTGATCTCCAGGGTGATCGAGGTTAGGAGAGTAGACTCAGAGGACAACACGGCGGATCCACTCACGAAGGCCCTTTTTCCCAAAGAGAGACAATTTAGGGGATGGTTGAGTATGTGATACTGCAACCACTGCTACAGATGGCCCTAGTGCAAGTGGGAGATTGTTAGTTATATATATGCCCTAGAGGCCATTACTGTACATTGGATGTATATTGTAGTGGATGCTGGGACATATATAGGTAGGACTTTCTTGCTCGACATGATAGTACGCTATCTGGTTACACTTTGTCTTAACATGTATACTTTCTGTCTCTCTGATTACATGTTGATAAAGCCCTTAGGATATGTACTCGACTTCCAGGACTATGATGTAGATCATACTAGTGGGGCCTGGGTAGTCCATGAGTACATCCTTGAATTGTTCCTAGTTGAGGGAATATCGAGACGGGGCATCGATATTCCAGAGTAGACTAGCGCATATCTTCTCGACCCATGCGATGGGCGATGGATGATCCCATATCCATTGGTGTTTGACATCGAAGATGGTATGCGGGTGCTCAGTGGAGACTGGGTACACTGAACGGACTCGCCGAGAACTCCCAGATGGTATTATACCTCACGTCAGATGGCAGTTCTCTGGTGACACTGGTACAGCTTAGTCTGTTGACCCGAGATCGTCATAGAGTCTTGTGTGTCTCCCACTGTGCTTTGATTTCCACCCTACCACGGCTCTACTGAGTTGTGCAAACAGGTGGTTTTTGGGTACAGTCCCGATTCACATGGAGGCAATGAGCGATAGGAGGGGATTCGCCTCTCCCGGTATTGGGGGTTGATGTTGTGCTATGCTCGACTGGCCATAACAGGAAATCCCTGGCCAGGGTTGCAGTGATATACTGGTAAGTGTTATCAGTAGTTTCACGAATGTTATGGACCCTACGTCGGCATGACTTATCGAGCTATTGGGGTCTGACGTTTACCACCCCTAGGCGAGATATGCGACATATCAGACGAACAGACCGGACTATACGGTAGTGTTACTGGTCGGATTCGCAGGAGTGTGAGCGGGCTTGCTCGTCGATCTTCTGATCGCTCAATACCCGGGTGGCCGTTACGTTTGGCAGACCGCTTGCGGCTTGTGGGTGCATGATATGATCATCATCTGCTACCGGCGTATTGACGAGTCTTTAGAGTCCTACACAGAGGTTTCCTGGTTCAAGCGAAACGAAATAGGAGTGCATATGAGATATGTGCGGGACCGAGAATAATGCGTGTATGTGATACCGTGTTTGATTCTCGCGATCAATGTATCGAATGGTTATATGCGATATAACCTAGTTATCGAATCAAGGATTGATTCGATAAGCCGACACATTGGATACTAGCCGGTTATATGCGATATGACCGGATCGTTAAATCAAGTGTTGATTTAATGATTTAATACATAATTATATATTTGATATATTGCTTTGCATTAACTAGTATCGGTTCACTTTAAATGGATTTTCTCACGCGGATGTGCACATTGTATATTCGATATAGTTTTGTGCACATGATTGTATCATGTTTGATGATACATTCTTGCTTGGTTTTGTGTAAAGTGTTAAACCATGGTTAATTGGTGATTAGGGTTTCTTTTTCATTTACTTAATCATTTATTTATTCCTTTTATTTATTTTGGAAAAAGGAAAGATAAAGAGATAAGAATGGTTGCTAGATTTGTTTTTATTTGAAAGCTTCTTGAAGCTTTGACCTTAGTCCACCATTCTTGTCTTTTATCTAACCCTAACCACTATCTAACCTAAGTTAAGTCTCTACACTAAACCATGGTCAATGATATGATAAGTATTGTATTTTATTTTCTATTTTAGTTTAAGTTATCATATCATCTTCTTCTTCTTCATCTTCTTCTTCCATGGATGTAGCTTGCTACTCCAATGGCAAGTGTTGAAAAAGTGTGAGAAATCCAAAACAAAAGTTTACCCACTTCCTATTTCTTCATCCTCTATCTATTGCCAAGTAGTATAGGGTGTTTCCTTCACAAGTTTTCCAAGCTTGATGAAGTTGGAGCTTGTTCTTGCGATATCTCGACGTAGATCATCTTCGGCATTGAACCGACAATCAAGCTCGCCCATTCTTCGATGATACCGATACTTGAGTTCCGGATTCATTTTGGACAGCCGAGGGGACTTCGTTGCGGAGCCGTGGAGGTGGTGGACCGGATCTACAAAGGTTGTATTTCCGTTCCCTTAGTTAAATTGTTAACTAGTTTATGTTTCGCCTAAATATCTAGTAAACGATCCGTAGTCGGGTTTGTAGGCACCCGTAAAATTTTATTTGTGCATGTTTGGTCACTTGTGAAACTTAACTAGAGTGCCTAGGAACCCTACAAATGCGATGAGACGAAAGCAATCCAACAGATCTAATACTAGGATCCGGCTTAAACCAAAGCCTACTAGTATGGTCCGTCCGATCATGATCCGTGCACAAGTGCACGTATATGATCGAACCCTGCCATAATGTCATACGGCCTCTACAACGTTTCGCCCGAAGCTTGGGAAACTATCTGTGAGGGACTCTAAAGACTCGTCAATATGCTGGCAGTGGGTTTAACCACAAGCACGTCAGTGATACTAGCTGTACGTAACGGCTACCCTTGTATTGACCGAAAGGGAAGCTGATGAGCGAACTCATCCGGAAACCCTACTGAGCCTCTCAGTGACAATATCCGTACAGTCCGGTCCGTTCGTCTATGAGTATCGTATGTCGGGCTTAGGGGGTTGGTAAAAGTCAAACCCCAAAAGCGGTACAAGTCGTGTCGGAGTGTAGCCCAAAGCACCCTGAGATACTACTGGAATACCTACCAGTAAATCTCTTGCCTTGGCCAAGGACTTGGTGTAATGGCTCTCCTAGACAAAGCGCGATCTCACCCCCAATACCGGGAGAGACAAAACCCCTGCCGACCCGCTCACTGCCTCCATGTGGCTCGGGACTGCACCCAACTTAAACCTGTTTGCACGACTCTTTTGAGCCGTGGTAGGGTAGTAATCAATGCACAGAGGGAACTCACACGAGACAAATGACGATCTCAGGTCGATGAACTAACTTGTACACATGTTATCAGGGAACTGCTATCTGACGTCAGGTATAATACCAACTAGCATGTTCCCGGGGAGTCATGTCCGGTGTACTCATAACCCAATGAGCACCTGTATACGTCTTAGGTGAACCAACTGACACCAATGGCTTGTGAGACTAGCCACCGCCCCTCGTCGGGGTCTCGATCGTATACATTAGTCTATTATCGGAGTATTGATGCCCAGTCTCGAAACTCCCACGACTAGGGACCACTTTAAGGATGTGCTTATAGACTACCCAACTCTCACGTATATGATCTGTAGGGTTCCTAGGCACACTAATGAGGTCTCACAAGGCATCAACCATGCCAATTTCAAATTTTATGGGTGCCGAGAAACCCTAATACGGATCGTTAACTAGATATTTAGGCGAAACATGCATCTAGTTAACAACTTAACTAAGTGATCGGAAATACAACCTTTGTAGATCCGGTTCTCCACCTCCATAGCTCCATGATGAAGTCTTCTTGCTGTCCAAATCAAATCCCGGGCTCTAGCGTCGGCTTCATCGGAGAAATGGGCAGGCTAGGTCATCGACTACGATGCCGAAGATGATCTACGTCGAGGCATCACAAGATCAAGCTCCCACTTCACCAAGTCATGAAACTTGTGAAGAAAACACCCTATAATACTTGGCAAGAGGTAGAGGATGAAGAAATAGGAGGTGGGTTCACTTTAGAATTGGATTTCTCACTCTTTTCATCAAATCACCATTGATGGAATCACGCTTCTTCATCTTGAAGAAGAAGAAGAAGAAGAAGAAGAAGATTATGATAAGTATTATTGAATAAATGAAAAAGAATTGAATCTTATCATATTCTAACCTTAGTTAAGTGTAGAGAATAGACCATGGTTAGTTATGATTGTTAGGGTTAAGCAAGAGACAAGAATGGTGGATAAGGTCAAAGCTTCATGAAGCTTCAACAAAACTACAAATAAAGCCACCATTCTTTTCTTATCATTTCCAAAATGAATAAACAAATAAATAAATGAATAAGCAAAACCCTAATCATCAATTTAACCATGGTTTAATTCTTTACACTTAACCAAATAAGCATGTATCATCAAACATGATACAATCATGTGCACAAAAGTATATCACATATACAACTTGCACAAATCAAGTGAGAAAATCCATTTAAAGTGAACCAATACTAGTTAATGCAAAGTAATATATCAAATATATAATTATACATTAAATCATTAAATCAACACTTGATTTAACGATCCGGTCATATCGCATATAACCGACTAGTATCCTATGTATCGGCTTACCGAATCAATCCTTGATTCGATAACTAGGTTATATCGCATACAATCTTTCGATACATTCATCGCGAGAATGGAATACTGTATCACATACACGCATTATTCTCGGTCCTGCACATATCTCATATGCGCTCCTATTTCGTTTCGCTTGAGCCAGGAAACCTCTGTGTAGGACTCTAAAGACTCGTCAATACGCCGGCAGCAGGTGATGATCATATCAAGCACCCACAAGCCGCAAGCGGTCTGCTAAACGTAACGGCCACCCGGGTATTGAGCGATCAGAAGATCGACGAGCAAGCCCTCTCACACTCCTGTGAATCCAACCAGTAACACTTACCGTACAGTCCGGTCTGATCGTCTGATATGTCGCATATCTCGCCTAGGGGTGGTAAACGTCAGACCCCAATAGCTCGATAAGTCGTGTCGATATGAGGTCTATAACAATTCGAGAAACTACTGGTAACACTTACCAGTAAATCTCAGCAACCTTGGCCAGGGATTTCCGGTTATAGCCAATCGAACACAGCGCAACATCAACTCCCTATACCGGGAGAGACGAATCCCCTCCTATCGCTCATTGCCTCCATGTGATTCGGGACTGTACCCAAAAACTACCGTTTTGCACGCCCTCTTGGACATGGTAAGGTGGAAATCAAAGCACAGTGGGAACCACACAAGACACTATGACGATCTCGGGTCAACAGACTACTCTGTACCAGTGTCACCAGAGAACTGCCATCTGACGTAAGTTATAATACCATCTGGGAGTTCTCGGCGAGTCCGTCCAGTATACCCAGTCTTCACTGAGCACCCGTATATCATCTCTGATGTCAAACACCAATGGATATGGGATCATCCATCGCCCATTTGTATGGGTCGAGAAGGTATACGCTAGTCTACACTGGTATATCGATGCCCCGTCTCGATACACCCACGACTAGGGACTTTGAAGGATGTACTTATGGACTACCATGTCCCCACTAGTATGATCTGCATCATAGTCCAGGTAGTCAAGTACACATCCTAAGGGCTTTACCAACATGTAACAGAGAGACAATCAATGTACACGTTAAGGTAAAGAGTAACCAGATAGCATACTATCATGTCGAGCAAGAAAGTCCTCCCTATATATGTCCCAGCATCCACTATAATATACATCCATTGTACAGTAATGGCCTCTAGGGCATACATATAACTAACAATCTCCCACTTGCACTTGGGCCATCTGATAGCAGTGGTTGTAGTATCTCATACTCAACCATCCCATAAAAGTCTCTCTCTGGGAAAAGGCCTATATGAGTGGATCCGCCGTGTTGTCCTCTGAGTCTACTCTCCTAACCTCGATCCCTTGGAGAACAAACATCTCCATGATCAGGTGATACTGCCTTAGAATATGTCTGGATCACTGATGGGACGGACGTTCCTCGGCATAAGCCACAACTCCATTGTCACACAATGGGAGGAACTAAGTTCATCTCATGAACAAATATACACCCAGACTGCCTCTTTGGTAGCATCTTAAGTAGCGATGTATCCTGCCTTAATCGTATAGTATGCCACGGTATCTAGCTTGGAACTCTTCCAACATACCGTCCCTTCACTGAGGGTAAAGACAATGCCTGTGACTGACTTTCAGTCATCCTTATCACCCTGGAACCCTTCCAATGATTCTCCCCAGGATCGGTTGATACCATCTCACTACAACTAGTGAGAATCCTAACATCCAATTAGATCTATCTCATAGATCCAAAACCCAGGATTTAGGAGGTATCACTTTGATCCTATATGGAGAATCATTGTGATAAGCGGAGATTGACCGAGCGTAGCATAGGAAACTTCTTCCCTATCAAGAGCATGTCATCCACGTACTCTACGAGGATCGTCACTATACTCCCTACTACCTTTTTGTTTATACAAGGTTCATCTACCATTTTGATTATGTCAAACTCTTTGACTAACACATCAAAACAGATGTTCCAACTCCGCGATACCTGCTTTATCCTATAAAGCATCTTGTACACATTTCCGCTGCTCCCACTGTCTACGAAGCCCCATGGCTGTGTACTTATAGACGTTCTCTTCTAAAACATCATTTAGAAAAGCAGTCATGGCACCCAACCGCCAGATATCGTAGTAATGGTATGTAGCCGTGCCAAGTAGGATCTGGATGGACTTAAGCATAGCCACTTGAAAAGGTTTCATCATTATCCACGCCTGGTCGATGACGAAAAGCTTTAACAAGTCTAGCTTTGAAAGTCTCAACTTTTCCATTCACACCAAGTAATCTTCTCAAGATATACTTGCTCCTGATGGGGATTTAACCCTTCAGATATAGCAACCAAAGTCCATACTTTGTTGGTGTACATGGATTCCATCTCAGATCGCTAAGCATCCAGCCCTTCTTACAGAGTCCTACTCCTGATGGCCAGCTCGAAACTAGTTGGGTCATCATCTCATGATGCAATCCTCGCTCCCACTGTCATAGAGTAACCGAAGTATCTCTCAGATGGGTGAGGAACCCTACTAGATCGGCGAAGAGGCTGAGGTTCGTTGGTCTCTACTGAATCCTTTGGTTCTATCAAATCATCAGCTGCAGTTTGTATAGCTGGAACATTTCCAGTTCTACATAACTGACCTTGCCTCGAGCTTGTCCGGATTTTTCTTTTAGACATAGCCCGGACAACCCCAAATCTTAACCAACTTAAGATATGGGCTCTTCCCTTATCATATCACATATGAAATGGTAGGCAACTGATTTGATTTGAACCCTATTCAATAGGTATGCAGCTTCTCAAGTGCATAACTCCCAAAAGAAAATAGGTAACTCAGTAGTACTCATCATAGAGCACACCTTATCATATAGGGTGTGATTGCTCCGCCCCGATATACCATCGTACTATGGTGTATACGGAGGAGTAATACTGAGAGAGAATCTCATTCTCCTTTAGAATAGTCCAGGTATTCCGTGCTCAAGTATTCTCCTCCTTGATCGCATCAAAGGACATAATACTTATACCCGTATTGGTTCTCTACTTCTAACTTATATTCTGTGAATATCTCAAAAGGTTCTGACTTGTGTCTCAACAGGAACATATGTTTGAATCAAAAGAGATCATCAGAGAATTTAATGAAGTATAAAGAACCGGTCCTGGCATGTGTAGACAGGGGACCTTTCATACATCAGCATGTATCAATCCCTAGAGTTCACTAACTCTTTCTCTGTTTCCAATAAACGGAGCTATGGTCATTTTATCTCTGTGACATGACTGGCAAGTTTCATAAGATGTAAATTCAAACTGATTTAAATATGCATCTACATGTAACTTTAGCTAGTCGGGTCACATTGATCTGACCTAGTCTACAATACCTCAAGAAGGATTCGTTCATTTTTGAACTCTTCCTCTTGTGTGTGTTCCGTATACTAAAGAACTGTAGTTTTATTTAGAACATCAATGCTTTTAGATAACGTGCCTGAACCGATCAACTTTTGATATAGGAAATATTCAAAACATAATCCAACAATACAAAATTTTATCATTTCTTTACTTATAAAGAGACTGATATGATTTTGTATATCAGGTTCGGTATCTAATAACATTCGTTCAGAATCAATGTACTGGTCATACAGGGTGACAGTGACCAACAGACTTGGCTGCAACACTTGCCCCGTTCTCTGTCTCATGAAACTTATCACCCGTTCTCAGTTCTATACCTATCTGTAGCCCTATGTAACAGATTACATATCTGGGATCCTGATACGGTATCATATACCCAGGATGCGGAGGATACTGAGAAACAGTTCTTTGTAATGAACACACCCGAAGAAGATGCATCATATGCACTTCCTTCGTTTGGGCGGCAAAGGAATTCTGGTATTCCCCTATTTCCTGCTCTGTCTTATAACAATTATAAGTTGGAGCGGGACCAACGTTCCCCAGCTCAGTATAACAAGCGGGTTCGGTCAATATATCCGTTTTATTATCTTGATTAAGGCGTGATATGGTCGCTACCTGGAGAGAGAGAGAAGAAAACACTCAGCGTGCGCTCTTGCAAGAATAGATTGGTTTTTATTTTATCTAATCAGGATGGCTCCCACTGCTTTTTATCAAATCTTTCTTCAAACCTTAAAAGGAAAGACTAGCCGGGATTAATTTCACACTACAAGTTCGCCAATCCTTCAGCCAGGCCAGTGTCGGTACTTTAAGGGAGGTCCCCCATGCTTTCGCACGAACCTAATTAATGTAAACCTCGTTTTCCCAGAGGCGTAACCTCGTTGTCACCTTTCTAGACACCTACTTGATCGGCTAATTGTAATGTGTAAAACTCTCCCAGGAGTAACAATTACTCGCAGCGGGTATCGGGATCCAACTATCTCATAGAAGGTATGCAATCTCATTGCAAATTTCAAAACTTGAAATTCCCGATAATATTTTACCCCTAGCGTCCTATGACCTTGATGCAGGCCAACAAACCATAGTCCGCTAGTCAAGTTCAACCCGTCATTTCTTGATTGAATTAAACCCACCCGCACGACCCTTGACGTAGGCCAACAAAGTCGCACGACTACCCTAATCCAATCTGCATCATATGCATAAGCAGATAAATACTAGTTAGCTACCGCACACTACGCCTTGACGCAGGCCAACAAACGTAGCACGAATACTAACTACCACTTATCTGAAATGACGGAGGGCTACGACAGGTTTTTCTGAAAACATATTGCGTAATGAACTTGATATCGTTGTAGAATCAAATGATTTTAAAATGGAGTGTTTTTGAGGCTTTTCTAGTTTTGCTAAAGGAGTCACTCCCGGTGAAGGGATCGTCGGTCCTTTCCTCGTCGAATGAGGTGCGGGATATATCATATATATCACTGTGCAAAGCAAAAACTCTTAAAAGCAATCAAAAGACAAACCGAGTGTGTAGCATCTGCCAGTTATTGCTAAAGGAGTCACTCCCGGTGAAGGGATCTCGGTCCTTTCCTCATCGAATAAGGTTCAGGATATATCATATATACCGCTGTGCAAAGCAAGAACTGTAGCTACCTGTCTTATTTTTGAAATTCGATTCTACAACATCTTAGGTTTCTTTTATTTCATTAATCTCATTAATGAAGTCCCATCATTAAGTTACCTAAACATCACAGATAAATACGACGTACACTTATGCCATCCGCATTCGCCTCGATGTCCCCTCGTGCACCGTTAGGTTAGGTAACTAACGGCAGAGCGGGGCAGGGCTAGCGCGGGTGTAAAACATAAGTAACGTCTATATAATATATCATATATACTATATAAAGTATCCATCACAGAACATCACATGATCACATCACAGATATCGCAGCAGAAGAATCATATGAAATATTGGATATACTAGGACGTCCGTATTTTCAATACGAGCCAGTATAAAACACGGATTCCACGGTCGTGATGAATAGCCAAACCCACACCCCTAGACCCCTACGAGAGCGGCAAGCAACCCTACCAATTCTAGAGTTAGGAGACCCGGACTCGACTCCTCAAGTTGGTCTCCCACTGGACCCCAGAACCCGGTTACTTGTGCCCTCCTCCTTGGGTCTATCCTAGTGCGGAAAAGTAAATAATATACAAAAGGTGACATCTTCCGCAACCTGGAAGTGCCCCAATAAAAGAATATTACATACAAGTTTTTACATGAATGAAAATGAAAAACACTCATCTCACATAAAAACCCCCGGCTATTCAAACACGACGATCCAATATAACATATCCAGCAACACATAACATCACATGTCATCAACGTAAGTAAATATGCGCATCTCAATTGTCGTTGACATATAGCAACGAAACCGGCGATATCAACAATTACACTTACGGTCACAGAAAAGAAAGTGTAAAACTACAACAGTTGGAATCCGCAACCTGCATAGACATCGCATGCCTAACTATTATAAACCCCGCATTTTAGTCTCAAAATCGAAAACACTTTTCAATATCAACTCGGGCAATTCAACAAGATTCCCGACATTTTGATCGAATGCTCGTCGCAAACTTTAGTAGGCGGCCGCACCCCCGATACCGTCGACGAAGTGCACCAAGGCGGAACACCGCTGCCGCGAGCACCCGAACGGATGCTTTCGGCGACGGGGTTCTCCTACAGTCACTTGGTTGGGGCTATGGAGCGAGGCTGTCTATTAAGTTTACCCGGCGAGTATCCGCGTACGCTACGTGATTGCGACGGACTTTTGATCACATCAAAATTCCGTGGCAACCGATCAAGTGAGAATAAAGTGCTATGTTTATAACATTCATTCAGTTATCTCATAACTACTTGTGAATTCCAATTATTGTATCCCATTCCAGATAAATAGAAAATGTTAAACTTTCCGATCGAACATTCAAACACCCAAGTTTTCCCGAAACAGCTCAACACATGAAACAAGTTTAAAAACATCCAGTTCATGCCTCAGTACCAACGGTCCAGCCGTAGAAGGGTCAAGCCAACGCCTCACATGTGGCAGGCCGTACTGCCCCAAACCCGAAGGTTCAAAGGGCAGTTCAAGACGGTCACATAATCGAGTTAAGGTTTGTTGTCTTCTAGAGGGACCATCGCGTTACTTGCACTACTTAGAACGTCGTTAAACTACGGAAAGATCCAACACTTGGAAATTTCCCGGCAGGGGAAAAAGTGGGTATTTATATCCAGTCGAACTTTTTAACAGTTTCTAAAATATCCGGAAAAACATAAACGAAGTTTAATTATCCGATCAAATTAACGAATCCCCAATAAAACCCTAGAAAACTCAACACTTGAGTGGAATTAAAAAATTCACATAAAAAATTGCCAAGAAAGGACCGAAGAATAAATATATGAAATTTGAGGGACTAAGTCCAAATTTGGGCCGCGGAAGCGCCGCCAAACCCCTGCTTTGGCCGCGGTTCAGCGGTCGAATTATGGAATTAGGAGCCCAAACTTCACAGTAATTCTTAGTTTTTCCTGCTTATTTTTCTGCATATTTTTAATTCACAAAATTCAACAGTTTTGAAAAATCTACAGAGAGCGAATTTGCAATGGGGTTTCGGTTCGATCGGATTTCTAACTCCGTCTACGCATCGCCTAAGGCTCTAGCTAGGCTCTGATACCACTGTAGGGTTCCTAGGCACACTAATGAGGTCTCACAAGGCATCAACCATGCCAATTTCAAATTTTACGGGTGCCGAGAAACCCTAATACGGATCGTTAACTAGATATTTAGGCGAAACATGCATCTAGTTAACAACTTAACTAAGTGATCGGAAATACAACCTTTGTAGATCCGGTTCTCCACCTCCATAGCTCCATGATGAAGTCTTCTTGCTGTCCAAATCAAATCCCGGGCTCTAGCATCGGCTTCATCGGAGAAATGGGCGGGCTAGGTCATCGACTACGATGCCGAAGATGATCTACGTCGAGGCATCACAAGATCAAGCTCCCACTTCACCAAGTCATGAAACTTGTGAAGAAAACACCCTATACTACTTGGCAAGAGGTAGAGGATGAAGAAATAGGAGGTGGGTTCACTTTAGAATTGGATTTCTCACACTTTTCATCAAATCACCATTGATGGAATCAAGCTTCTTCATCTTGAAGAAGAAGAAGAAAAAGAAGATGATTATGATAAGTATTATTGAATAAATGAAAAAGAATTGAATCTTATCATATTCTAACCTTAGTTAAGTGTAGAGAATAGACCATGGCTTGTTATGATGGTTAGGGTTAAGCAAGAGACAAGAATGGTGGACAAGGTCAAAGCTTCATGAAGCTTCAACAAAACTACAAATAAAGCCACCATTCTTTTCTTATCATTTCCAAAATGAATAAACAAATAAATAAATGAATAAGCAAAACCCTAATCATCAATTTAACCATGGTTTAATTCTTTACACTTAACCAAATAAGCATGTATCATCAAACATGATACAATCATGTGCACAAAAGTATATCACATATACAACTTGCACAAATCAAGTGAGAAAATCCATTTAAAGTGAACCAATACTAGTTAATGCAAAGTAATATATCAAATATATAATTATACATTAAATCATTAAATCAACACTTGATTTAACGATCCGGTCATATCGCATATAACCGACTAGTATCCTATGTATCGGCTTACCGAATCAATCCTTGATTCGATAACTAGGTTATATCGCATACAACCTTTCGATATATTCATCGTGAGAATGGAATACGGTATCACATACATGCATTATTCTCGGTCCTGCACATATCTCATATGCGCTCCTATTTCGTTTCGCTTGAGCCAGGAAACCTCTGTGTAGGACTCTAAAGACTCGTCAATACGCCGGCAGCAGGTGATGATCATATCAAGCACCCACAAGCCGCAAGCGGTCTGCTAAACGTAACGGCCACCCGGGTATTAAGCGATCAGAAGATCGACGAGCAAGCCCGCTCACACTCCTGTGAATCCAACCAGTAACACTTACCGTACAGTCCGGTCTGATTGTCTGATATGTCGCATATCTCGCCTAGGGGTGGTAAACGTCAGACCCCAATAGCTCGATAAGTCGTGTCGATATGAGGTCTATAACAATTCGTGAAACTACTGGTAACACTTACCAGTAAATCTCAGCAACCCTGGCCAGGGATTTCCGGTTATAGCCAATCGAACACAGCACAACATCAACTCCCTATACCGGGAGAGACGAATCCCCTCCTATCGCTCATTGCCTCCATGTGATTCGGGACTTTACCCAAAAACCACCATTTTGCACGCCCTCTTGGACGTGGTAAGGTGGAAATCAAAGCACAGTGGGAACCACACAAGACACTATGACGATCTCGGATCAACAGACTACTCTGTACCAGTGTCACCAGAGAACTGCCATCTGACGTAAGTTATAATACCATTTGGGAGTTCTCGGCGAGTCCGTCCAGTATACCCAGTCTTCACTGAGCACCCGTATATCATCTCTGATGTCAAACACCAATGGATATGGGATCATCCATCGCCCATCTGTATGGGTTGAGAAGGTATACGCTAGTCTACACTGGTATATCGATGCCCCGTCTCGATACACCTACGACTAGGGACTTTGAAGGATGTACTTATGGACTACCATATCCCCACTAGTATGATCTGCATCATAGTCCAGGTAGTCAAGTACACATCCTAAGGGCTTTACCAACATGTAACAGAGAGACAATCAATGTACACGTTAAGGTAAAGAGTAACCAGATAGCATACTATCATGTCGAGCAAGAAAGTCCTCCCTATATATGTCCCAGCATCCACTACAATATACATCCAATGTACAGTAATGGCCTCTAGGGCATACATATAACTAACATGATCGCCATCATACTGCTGGTAGTTAAGCAAGAATCCCAAGGGCTCTATCAATGTGTAATAGTGACCTGTAATGTCACCTAAAGCATGTACACGATGATAAAGATAAACCAGATAGCATACTATCATCTTGAGTAAGACTGTCCTTCCGGCATAGGTCCTCCCTCAATCATTGCAATCACGTGCCTGCGATCCAATAATTGACTTTGAGGGCACTATATCCAACAAGATGTTCCAACTCTGCGATGCCTGTTTTATCCCATAAAGCAACTTGCACACGTTTCCGCTGCTCCCACTTTCTTCGAAGCCCTCTGGCTGTGTACTTATAGACGCTCTCTTCTAAATCATCATTTAGAATAGCAGTCTTGACACCCAACCGCCAGATATCGTAGTCATGGTATGTAGCAGTGGCAAGTAGGATCTGAATGGACTTAAGAATAGGCACTAGAAAAGGTTTCATCATTATCCATACCTGGTCGATGATGAGAACCTTTTGCAACTAGTCTTAGCTTTGAAAGTCTAAACTTTTCCATGTACACCAAGTAATCTTTTCAAGATATACTTGCTCCTGATGGGGATTTAACCCTTCAGATAAAGCAACCAAAGTCCATACTTTGTTGGTGTATATAGATTACATCTCAGATCGCTTAGCATCCAGCCATTCTCATAGAGTCCCCACTCCTGATGGCCTGCTCGAAACTAGTTTGGTCATCATCTCATGACGCAATCCTTGCTCCCACTATCATAGAGAAACCAAAGTATCTCTCAAGTGGATGAGGAATCCTACTAGATCGGCGGAGAGGCTGAGGTTCGTCAAGAACTATTGAATCCTTCGGTTCTATCAAATCATCAGCTGCAGTTTGTATAGCTGGAACTCTTTCTAGTTCTACCTCATTACCACTAATTTCTTCACAAGAAATTCCCTTTCCCAAAGGTGGCATGCTGAGAAACAAAACAACTTTTGCTCCTCTGAGTGGTAGAAGATATTACCTTGCGCATGGTTGGGATATCCAACAAACTTCCACAGAACTGACCTTGCCTCGAGCTTTTCCGGATTTTGCTTTTTGACATAGGCCGTACAACCGCAAATCTTAACATACTTAAGAGATGGGCTCTTCCCATACCATATCACATATGGAGAGGTAGGCATCTGATTTGGTTGGAACCCTATTCAATAGGTATGCAGCTTCTCAAGTGCATAACCCCCAAAAGGAAATAGGAAACTCAGTAGTACTGATCATAGAGCACACCATATCATATAGGGTTCAATTTCTCCGCCCAGATACACCGACGAGTTGTGGTGTATACGGAGAAGTAATGCTGAGAGAGAATCTCATTCTCCTTTAGAATAATCCAGGAATTCCGTGCTCAAGTATTCTCCTCCCTGATCTCATCATAGGACATAATACTTATACCCATTGTGGTTTTCTACTTTTAACTTATATTCTTTGAATATCTCAAAAGGTTCGAACTTGTGTTTCAACAAGAACATAAGTGCGAATCTTGAGAGATCATCAGTGAATGTAATGAGGTACAAAGAACCAGTCCTGGCATATGTAGACAGGGAACCTACATACATCATCATGTATCAATCCCAAAAGTTCACTAACACTTTCTCTGTTTCCAATAAACGGAGCTATGGACATCTTATCTTTGTGACATGACTTGAAAGTTTCACAAGATGTAAATTCAAATTGATTTAAATATGCATCTTTATGTAACTTCAGCAAGTCGGGTCGCATTGATATGACCTAGTCTACAATGCCTCAGGAAGGATGCGTTCATTTCTGAACCCTTCCTCTTGTGTGTGTTTTGTACATTAAGAACTGTGGTTTGATTTAGAACGGATGTGCTTTTAGATAACGTGCCTGAACCGATCTACTCTTGATATAGGAAATGTTCAAAACATTATCTAACAATACAAAATTATATCCTTCTTTACTAATAAAGAGACTGATATGATGTTGTATATCAGGTTCGGTATCTAATAACATTCGTTCAGAATCAATGTATTTGGTAATACTGGGTGATAACTGCCAACAGACTTGGCTGCAACACTTACACCATTTTTAACTCTTAAAACTTATCACCTGTTCTCAGTTCTCTACCTGTCTTATAGCCCGTGTAACTGATTACATATGCGGGATCCTGATCCGGTATCTCATACCCAGGACGTAAAGGATACTGAGAAACAGTTCTTTGTAATGAACACACCCGAAGAAGATGCATCATCATGTACTTTCTTCGTTTGGGCGGCACGTGAATTCTGGTAATCCCCTATTTCCTGCTCTGTCTTATAACAATTATAAGTTGGAGCGGGACCAACGTTCCCTAGCGCAGTATAACAAGCGGGTTTGGTCAATACATCCGTATTATTATCTTGATTAAGGCGTGACATGGTCGCTACCTAGAGAGAGAGAGAAGAAAACAATCAGCGTATGCTCTTGCAAGATTAGATTGGTTATTAATATATCTAATCAGGATGGCTCCCACTGTTTTAGTCAAATCTTCCTTCAAACCCTAAAAGGAATGACTAGCCGGGATTAATTACACTCTACAAGTTCGCCAATCTTTCAGCCAGGCCAGTGCCGGTACATTGAAGGAGGTTCCCCGTGCTTTCTCATGGACCTAATTAGAATAAACCTCGTTTCCCCAGGGGCGTAACCCCGTTGACACCTTTCTAGACACCTACTTGATCGGCTAATTATAATGTGTAAAACTCTTCAAGGAGTAGCTCTTACTTGCAGCGGGTATCGGGATCCAACTATCTCATAGAAGGTATGCAATCTCATTGCAAATTTCAACACTTGAAATTCCCAATAGTATTTTACCCCTAGCATTCTATGACCTTGACGAAAGCTAACAAACCATAGGCTGCTAGTCAAGTTCAACCCGTCATTTCCCGATTGAATTAAACCCACCCGCACGACCCTTGACGAAAGCCAACAAAGTCGCACGACTACCCTAACTCAATCGCATCATATGCTTATGCAGATAATCATAAATAGCTACCGCACACTACGTCTTAACGAAAGCCAACAAATGTAGCACGAATACTATGAAGTACTTATCTGAAATGACGGAGGGCTATGACAGGTTTTTAAGAAAACCCTTTGTGTAATGAACTTTATCTCGTCATAGAATCAAATGATTTAAATGGAGTGTTTTTGAGGATTTTGATAGTTTTGCTAAAGAGGTCACTCCCGGTGAAGGGATCGTCGGCTCTTTCCTTATCGAATAAGGTGCAGGATATTCACAATACCACTATGCAAAGCAAAAACTAGAAAAGCAATCAAAAGAAAAAAACCGAGGGTTGTAGCATCTGCCAGTTATTGCAAAAGAGGTCACCCCGGTGATGGGATCTCGGCTCTTTCCTTATCGAATAAGGTGCTGGATGTTCTACAAGGAACACCGCTATGCAAAACAACAACTAGAGCTACCTGTTTTTGAAAATTCGATTCCACAACATCTCTAGGTTTCTTTTATTTCATTAATCTCATTAATGAAGTCCCATCATTTTAAGTTACCTAAATATCACAGATAAATACAATGTACGCTTATACCATCCGCATTCGCCTCGATGTCCCCTCCTGCACCGTTAGGTTAGGTAACTAACGGCAGAGCGGGGCAGTGCTAGCGCCGATGTAAAACATAAGCAACGTCTATATAATATACCACATATAGTATATCATGTATCCATCTCAACATATCAAATGATCACATCACAGATATCGCAGCTGAAGAACAACATATAAAATATTGGATATATTAGGATTTCCGTGTTTTATTTTAAGCCCGCATAAAACACGGATCCCACGGTTTTGATGAATAGCAAATCCCACACCCCTAGACCCCTACGAGAGCGGCAAGCAACCCTACCAATTTTAGAGTTAGGAGAACCGGTCTCGACTCCTCGAGATGATCTCCGACTGGACTCTAGAATCCGGTTACTTGTGCTCCCCGCCTTGGGTCTATCCTAATGCGGAAAAGTAAATAATATGCAATGGTGATATCATCCTCAACCCGGAAGTGCCCTAATAAAAGAATATTACATACAATGAATTTTACATGAATGAAAATGAAAAACTCTCATCTCATATAAAACCCCCGGCTATTCAAAATACGACGATCCAATATAACATATCCAAACAACACATAACATCACATGTCATCAACGTAAGTAAATATGCGTATCCCAGTTGTCGTTGACATATAGCACCGAAACTGGCGATACACCACATATTACACTTACGGCGCAGAAAAGAAAGTGAAAAACTACAACAGTTGGAATCTGCAACCACCTTAGACATCACATGCCTAACCAAATGAATTCTTTAGACATCGCATGCCTAACAATTATAAACCCCGCATTTTAGTCTCAATATCGAAAACTCTTTTCAATATCTAGTCGGGCAATTCAACAAGATTCCCGACATCTTGATCGAATGCTCGTCGGAAACTTTAGTAGACGGCCGCACCCCCCGATGCCGTCGATGAAGTGCACCAAGGCGGAACACCGCTGCCGCGAGCACCTGAATGGATGCTTTTGGCGATGGGGTTCTCCTACAGTCACTTGGTCGGGGCTATGGGGTGTGGCTATCTATTAAGTTTACCCGGCGAGTATCCGCGTACGTTACGTGATTGCGATGGACTTTTGATCACATCAAATCCCGTGGCAACCGATCAAATAAGACTAAACTGCTAGATTTATAACATTTAAACTAGTTATCTCATAACTACATGTGGATTCCAAATATTGTATCCTATCATATAATATCAGGACGACGATAAACTCTTCGATCGATTCATCAAAGTCCCATAATTTCCCGACAGCTCAACACTTGAGCACAGTTTTAATAATACCCAGAAGATGCCACTGTACCTATGAACCAGCCGTAGAAGGGTCAAACCAACGCCTCACATGTGACAACGCTAAACTACCACAAACCTTAGGCTTCAATTGGCGGTTTTGACGGCCACATAATCGAGTTAAGGTTTCGTTCTTCTAGAGGGTCCACGGAATCACTTGCATGTTTTTCCGAGTACGTTAAACTTGGAAAAATAGGTTTTTAACATTCGATCGAACCTTTTAACTTCGTCTAGACAATACGTGAAACATCCGAAACAATGTTAAAACTACGAATACGAAACACTCCGAATTTCTTACAGTGTAAAATTACATCACATGCAAAATTAGAAAAAATAAACAACACCTGAAACATCAAAATGAAGCCACTGGAACACTGACAAAAATTCAGGGGGGGTGCTCGGATTGGGCCGAGATCTCTAGGGTGGTGGACGGCCAAAATTTTTGGAAATTCCCTGAAATTTTTACAGTATTTATGATATATCTCATACATCACTCTGCACTTGTTTGCAAATTTTTTTGACAACTTTTAAAATGGACAGAAACATCAATTTTCTATTTCAAGTTACGGAGTTGTTTCAGTTTCGTGATCTTAACAAAATCCGTATTTATTTCTAGCATGGCTCTGATACCACTGTAGAGTTACCTACGACGGCAGAAAGGTTCCGGGAGGCATCATCCATGCCAAATTAAAATTTTGCCGTTTTAGCTAACCCTAACTAGAGTCGTTAACTAGAAATAATACGGAATATGAAAAGCAAACACTTTGCAATCTAAGTGAGCATGGAATACAACCTTTGTAGACCGGTCCTTCACTCAATAGCTCCGTGTAGAAGTCCCCTTCGCTGCGATCGTGAACTACGGACTCTAGAGAGGCTCCACGAAGAAACGAACGTGTTTGCTTCGATGACTTCGAGGCCGAAGATGATCTACGTCGAGGAGACACTAACTCAAGCTATTCCTTCACTAGGTCATGAACTTTTTGAAGAGAACACCCTATACCCTATACTACATAGAAAGTAGTAGAGGATGAAGAAGTAGCAAGTGGGCTCACTTTAGAATTGATTTTCTCACACTTTTTCTCATAACTCCATTAGATCTAGAAAGCTTTTGAGGAGAAAGAAGAAGAAAAAGATGAACTCATCTCAATAATTCATCCAAATGAATTATGTAACCATGGGTGAGTTAAAGCTATCATGCTTAACTCATGTAGAGAATAAACCATACACTATGGTTAAGGGTTGGGTTTGATAATATCTTATGGAATGACAAAAGAGTTGACTTTGTCAAAGTTTCTACAAGCTTCATGAAAGCTTGACAACTTTGACTAAGTCATTCTCTTTTGTTATTTTTAAGACATAAACAAAACCCTAATTTAACCTAATCATAGTATAAGTCTCATAGACCCATCATGTATGTATCACCAAGCATGATACAAACATGTACACTTGCATATATCACATATAAACAATGTGCACAATCTAGTGAGAAAATAAATCATAAGTGAGCTAATACTAGTTAATATAATGTAATATATCAAATATATAATTATACATTAAATTATTAAATCAACTCTTGATTTAATAATCAGGCTATAACCGACTAATATCATGTGTAACAACTTATCGAATCAACACTTGATCCGATAACCCAGCTATATCGCAAACAACCGATCAACGTCACAAATCGTGAGAATGTTATACGGTATCTCATATCGTATTAATCTCGGTCCCGCACATATCACATATGTGCTCCTACTCTGTTTCTCTTGAGCCAGGAAACCCCTGTGTAGGACTCTAAAGACTCGTCAATACGCCGGCAGTAGGTGATGATCATATCAAACACCCACAAGCCGCAAGCGGTCTGCTAAACATAACGGCCATCCGGGTATTAAGCAATCAGAAGATAAACAAGCAAGTCTGCTCACACTCCTGCGAATCCAGTCAGTAACACAACCGTACAGTCCGGTCTCTTCGTCTGATATGTCGCATATCTCGTCTAGGTGTTGTAAACGCCAGACCCCAGTAACTCGATAAGTCGTGTCTATATGATGCTCATAACGGGTCAAGAAACTACTGATAACACTTACCGGTATATCTCTTATGCTGCCTTGGACAAGGACTTCCTGTTATAGCATATCGACACAGCGCAACATCAACTCCGAAAACCCGGAGAGACGAAACCCCTCCTATCGCTCATTTCCTCCATATGACTCGGGACTGTACCCAAAGGCCACCGTTTTGCGCGTTTTCTTGAACGTGGTAAGGTGGAAATCAAAGCAAAGTGGGAACCACACAAGACTCTATGACGATCTCGGGTCTACAGACTAACCTGTACCAGTGTAACCAGAGAACTGCCATCTAACGTTAGGTATAATACCATCTGGGAGTTCTCGACGAGTCCGTCCAGTGTACCCAGTCTCCACTGAGCACCCGTATACTGTCTCTGATGTCAAACACCAATGGATATGGGATCATCCATCGCCCATGTACATGGGTCGAGAAGCTATACGCTAGTCTACTCTGGTATATCGATGCCCTGTCTCGATACACCTATGACTAGGAACATTTGAAGGATGTACTTAGTGACTACACTATCCTCACTGGTATGATCTGCATCATAATCCTGGTAGTCAAGTACTCATCCTCAGGACTTTATCAACATGTAACATAGAGATAATCAGTGTACACGTTAAGATAAAGAGCAACCAGATAGCATACTATCATGTCGAGCAAGAAAGTCCTCCATATATATGTCCAAGCATCCACTACAATATACATCATATGTATAGTAAGGGCATACATATCACTAACAACCTCCTTTGTAAAAACTATCTCCGAAACGGGTACAACAAAGAATGAAAAGAAAGCATCCCCAAACGGGAGCAAAACACGCCCAACGGCGGAAACAACCACCACAAGTAAAAATAACAAGTATACGATGCCCAACGACGAAGATCCACACAAGGAAATAAAGTAAAGCAAGACATCAACCCCAAAAGCGAACATAAAACCCATCGCTCAAGTCTGGCCACTACAAGTCTTCTGAGTCCTCAACATATACAAATTTCTAGTTTCTGATTTGATGGCGTCGACTAGATACAATATGAATAACTAATACGAGAGGGGCACGATCCAACATGTACCACCTACCAAAGCAAAACATCTGAAAGTAAGCTGTGTGCCAATGATGCTGCTACTGATCCAAGCGGTCAACCTGCAAGAACTGTGGCACAACGGGGGTGAGTTTCCAACTCGTGAATAGAAAAACATCATCAGGTAGAAATCGAAATAAACAACGATTCCTAGGTCAGCTATATCATAAAAATAATACTATGATACTAGGGTGGCCGTATCTGCATATGTGCCAACATATAATAAAAGCCTATCAGCAAGTGGATATCATCCAACAATATAATAAATGCATGTATGCTGGTGGATCTCGTCCAACAATATAATCAATGCATCTATGCAGTAGATCTCGTCCAACAATATAATCAATGCATGTATGCAGTAGATCTCATCCACGTGTCAACCACTGACACAACAACTCCTGCATGTAAATATCATCAAAGCATAAGCAGGTAAAAATAAGGATATAAAACAACGTTTGTCCATCGCGACAGAACAAAATCATGGAAACCTGAGTGTCTAACCTCGACACTCGAAATATCATGAAATTCGTGTCTAGCATCGACATGTAAATCTGCATGTCTCAGGTGTCATCCCCACGACTGGCCCTGATGCCATCTCTGTACATCACTCCGGTAGGTATCCCCACGATAACCGCCAAGTCCAAATACTATCACCGGTAGGTTGTTGCCCAGCCTTCCAGGCTCATCGCCATCACCTGTGATCTTCTGGCTGAGGGGAACCATACCGGGCTCCACCATGTACCCGCACATGACCCACTCCACTCCTCGCATCGGGTATATATCACAAATCTCAGAACCGAGAAATCTAATGGTGGACGCATCGAAATATCATATCAAGAGAAACCGGGTTTTTAAACTATACATAGTTTCTTGAAATACCCCCACGGTTCTCAAATCCATAAATCACTTGAAATCCATATCTCAATGCGTAAATCCATGAAAAACTAATATATGCAACATAAAACAGCAATATGAGCATATTAAGGGAAAACCGTTCTTTTAAATGAATCCAGTTTTAAAATATATCATGTGGTTCCCAAATCCTCCGAAATCAAGTGCAGCATCATATGAGGTGTACATATATCTATAGCAAGGTGAGTGTATCTACATGTAAGCAGGTATGTATGATGCATCTTATAAGCACAATAGCACAATAAGCAACGTCTCAATATCACATGTCAAAACAATACTACTTAGGGGTATATGCAGCTATGGCAAGATATGTGGGTGTACATGTCAGTATGCATGCATGATGTGCATGTAGCTATAGCAAGGTATGCAACATATAACAGGATGTTAGCATGTCCCTATATCTCATGCAGCGTGTAACAGTGATATGAACATCGCAAATATATCATAGCATGATGTAGCAATTCTACTGTGTAGTGACATAGCAATTATCGATGATGAAATGTGTGAGCCGGCAATCTGTGTGTGCAACATACGCATCATCGATAATGGTGTAGGTGTACTAGCATAGGTATATGTAATGCAATGAGAATAACATGATCGTAGCATAAAGTACATCGTCAACTAAAAGCAATAAGGTATTGTTCATATCATAATTTTTCATTATAATATTCCCCATTCTTATTCATTTTGCAAATAAATAGGTGCTTTTGATCCATGTCTGCTAAATAGTTGCAGGTTACAGGTTCTCGGAACAAAACAATGAAAATGATGATAAGACGTTACAAAAGTGAGACTATGACCAACAAATAGAAGAATCTTTATCATGCCTACAGTTTGAAAGACAAACGAAGATCAATGAAAAATTTCACAAAGTACAAAGGCAGCGCAAGATTCAAGACTTCAACACGAAGCGAACGGTAAAATTCCACAACATTCTGCACTGTGGAAATCTGGAAGAAACTAGAAAACATTCTAAAGAACCAAGTGAATAAAATAGAAGGAAAAAGCAACAGAATGAAGCCCTGAAGAAATGAAGCATCAAGACAATCAAATGGCCGCGGAACCGCGGCCAAACCATGCTTATGGCCGTGGATCCGCAGCCGTGCTAAGCGCGTGTCGGCGCGTATCGGCGCGTGTCGGTGCGTCGGTGCATTGACTCGGTTTTCTTAAGGGTATTTTTGTAATTCTAGATATAGATCAGATGTAAACCCAAGGGTTTCTATAATCTATAAATAGGAACCCTACAGCTCTTTTTGGAGGGTGCCTCCTTTGGGTGCCTCTTTTGAGATGCTCTTTTTATTTAAATTTTCAATAACATTGTAATCGTCAAAGAGTGCATCAATAAAGAGTAAGTTTTCTTTTATCTTCAATTTCTTATCTGCCCTAGTTAAGTTTTTTATCTGCCGTAGTTATAAGTTTTTTTTATCTGCCGTAGATCTTAAAATAAAAACACCATTTTTTGGACTTAACTCGTTAGAACATAAAGTTAAGGAATCCATCTGCCTGTGGACCGACCCGTACTCAACCGGCTAGCTACCAAGTGACACCGTTATTGATTGCGGTTAATTCTTTGATTTCAAAATCTATCTTTCAAAACGCATACGCAAGACTCAGACAATCAAATGGCGCCGTTGTTGGGGAGGCGGCAGTCTCTTTATTTGTGTAATTTCGGGTTAAGAAAAAAAATTTATAAAAATAAAAAAATTTAAAAATTATAAAAATTGAAAAGTTTTAAAACACAAAAAAAATTATCTTGTTCTTTTTGAGGGGTTTTATATGAATTGTGCAAGATCGGAAAGATGAACAGATTTAGATCTGGAAAAATCCAGTGAGCAAAACAGCAAACAGTAGATCTGAACAAACAGAGGAGAACCACAACAGAGAAACAGAAGAATTTTGGAGATCTGAACCGACTAGTCAACCGCGGAACCGCCGGGAACCTGCTTTTGACCGCGGATCCGCCGCAGCTTGCTGACGTCAGCAAGCCAAAACTTCTCTGTAAGCACTCTTTTCCTCTCTTCTGCCATCTGTAGTCCTCTGAAAAAGTTTCCTACAGGGTTCTTTGCGCAAAATTCTTCTCCCTCTCCAATAATTGTTTTTGTGCAGGATTCTTTGCGCTGCTAAAAAAAATTTTGAAAGTGTTTTAGATTTTTGTGTGTTTACTGCTTTGCATTTTTAAAACGGACTTTTAATGGGCTATAACACCAATCCAGATTGGGTGGGGATTTCATTACCCTTCTTAGGACCCCAAAAACCACAAAAAGCATTTTGCATCAACCCTTGAGTTAATTAAAAAAATATTGGACTCAGCCAATAAGGACCGTCGTGCTCATTAGGACAAAGGAATAGTTGTAGGTATCAGTCGTTTATCTAAACCATACTTTGTGGTGCCTAAGCTAGACAAGTGGGAGAGGTAATTTTAAAAGGCCCGTCTCACGGTGATTCGTGAGCGGATCCCTCCTCTTTTACTTGTGCTTACCTGGCCACAATTGGCGGTGAAGAGGCGATTTGAGGATCTCACAACTTGCCCTTTGGAACAGTTAGGAGCAGTCTAATTGACTTAGGAGACCCTAGCTTTAGGCTTGATTGTACATGTTCAAATTGTGATTGTGCCGTAGTTACGTACAAATTTTTGCAAAACTCTTTCTAAAAAAACACTTTCAAAAATTTCAAAACTCTAAAAACAATTTTTTAAAAATAAATTTAAAAAATCCTAAAAAAATCATCACATTCTTTTCTTCTCCTTTCTCACATCATGGGTACCCCACCTCCCAAAACTCTTGCTGAACTTTGGTACCCTGAACCAAACTTTGCTTCCTACGCGAATTGTTTTGGTCGATATACGGACGACCCCTCTATGCCAAAAATTTCTTTGAAAGATCGAATAGAAGAGTCTAGAAGAAACAGTTGGACTCCGCAATCGACTGTGTATCAACCGTTTCAACCTTCACCACTTTCTTACGTTGATACTCCTTTTTCGAGTCCTGTTGTAACCCCGAAACCCATGTCTATTGCCCCGAAACCCATGTCTATTGCTGAACATATTGAACAATCTCGTAACCGATCTTTCACTCCTTTCAACACTTCCAGTTCTTGGGATCCACAAGTCCATTCACCTTTTTATCTAAATGTTAATCCTACTCCTGTCCAACCATTCAATTCCTACCAGTCTTACCCGACTTTCACATCTTCCCTAGACGTTGCTTCTACACAGCCATTTGGGAGCTTCCAGTATCCAAACAACTTTGAATCATTTACTGAAACCCCTTCACAACCCATGTCTAGTCTGGAACAGTCATTGGAGGCTTATATAGTAGTAACAAACCAACAGATGAGGAATTTGGATGCTTCTATAGCCTCCCTATCACAACCTAATGACCCGGTAGCTAGTTTCCAACTAGCTCCAAAAATTCCAATGTATGATGAGGCGGTTGGACAAAGTGAGAATTTGAGTGGTGAAAGTGAGCTGTACACACTTCCAAATCAAACCTACCCATCCCCAATTGAATCCCACAACTCCAGTTTTCAATCAAGTGTCCCAAATGATTCACCAGTTAAAGATAAAACGTGTAATGAGTTGTGCGACTTTGTAGTGTTTGATTTACCTGATTGTGAAGAGCCCCTTTCGAGTGAAACCGTCACCAATCCTTTTGATCTCTACACCTCCACTCTAGAACCTGAATTGAATAATATCCATGCTTTTGATGAGGTGTCTAAAAAAATCAATTTTCACTTGATTGAGGATATCGACGCTGGGAATATTTTGGATGATGAACCCGCAGATTTGATTGAATTTTTCTCTCCAATTCATCCTCCCGAGTCATTAAATGTTTTTCCCGAACTTCATATGCATCTTGATTTTGATGAGAATGGCATGGATAAGCTAAATTTTGAGGAGAATATTGAGGAAATTATTGAGGATGAACCAGTTTTGTTTGATGAGTCGGATTTTCTAATTCATCCTGTCCCTTCCACTGATTGTGTACACCCTCCAGAATCTTTAACCGATACCCCTCCTCACTCACTTCCATCCATCCTCGTTCCGACCTTGCAAAAGACCGTATCCCTTTCATTTTCAATGTCTGGTTTAACAAAGTCGACGTACCCATGTTTTCTCACGAATCTTGAGGGATTTGATCTCATTTCTCCGTGGGTTGATAGATTAGCACAATCGTTTTTTACACATCGGTCATTACAAATTGTGCTAATTTATACACTCCATTCTCGTCCTCAAGTTCGTATTCCCACTTTCTTTGGTTCTTCTTCTAATCTTCCTTTAATGATATCGAGTGTTAATGAATCACAATTCGATATTTTGAGTTCGATAATTTTAGAAAAACAACTTGATTTAGAATCTTTTGAGAATAAGGTAGATGAGCTATACGAGTCTCCTACATCCATAATTTTTGGAAAATCAAGTGTGTTGAATTCTGCTGTGACACTTATTGACATTGAAACGTTCAATCGGACCTTCGATGAAAGTTTCGAAGATATTTTCGCCGACGAACTCGCATTTATAAACGACACGGCTTTTGTGATTAATCAACCTCCACCCGAAGAAGTCGAACCACCACCACCGTTTCATTTTCCCTTCCGCCATTCTTCTCTTCCACCGAGACCGCATACTGCTTCTATCTCCACACGGTCTCATGTGCTTCTCATATCTTTTCTCTACACTCTATTCTTTCACCAACCTTACCATTATAACGATAAAATTTTTGAATGGTTGGTGCTAATCTTTGGCCTGTGTAAGGCCTTGTATAGCTTGATACTATGTTTTTCTCCTCCCTAACTCTGAACTTTAACGCATAAACAGTGGAAACACTATCTCACTTAAGTTTGGGGGGACCTTTTTGTATATATATTTTGTTTTTTTTCTTTTAACAATAAAAAAAATTTTAAAAAAATAAACAGGGGAGTTCTGACAATTTTGACCCTCTTGGAATAGCCTGACAGTGAGGACACTGTCAAGTTTAAGTTTGGGGGTGTGCTCGGTAAGCTTTCTTCCTTCGCATTCATGTGTATATTTTTGCATTTGCATACTTATTTTTAAAACCCATAAAAATTGAAAAAATTATAAAAATTGAAAACTTCAATTTTGTCCATAGTTCAACATGACGGTTGAATAGTTAGGAATAACTAGATTCTAAACTTGGTAAATTTAAAACCCTAAAAATAACCTTTCTTAAAGTTTAACAGTAGAAAATACATGTCCTTGTAGTTTACTTAGAAATAGGCAAATTTTGAGTTCAGTTCTAGGGCTAAGTCAAAATAAGGGAAGAATATTGAATTTTTATTAAAGTGTAAGTCTGAAAAATAATTCTGAACCTTAAGTCTAAATTCTGAAAATATATACCCTACAACTTGCACAAACACGAACCTTGAAACTTGGAATAGTAGAGGATACCTTGAAATGCTCTTGTTTAAAGTCCTTAGTATGATAAAATTATAAGTGTGAATAAAGAGATATAAAAAAATGAACACAGGTTTTGTAATTAATTAAGGTTGCGTACAATAAAAAAAATATATAGCAAGGGTGCTTTGTCACCTAGTGCCTTAGAATAACTGGTTTGGGAGTCACTGCTAAAAGCCTTAGGTATTACAAGACGAGGAATTAAGCCTTAATGCGCAAACACATTTTGTAATCGGTCGTTAGTATCTCAAGAAGTATTAACGGTCGCATGAAGAATGTGTGAGCAATTTCATCTAAAATTCACCAGCTAAAAGTACTTTGGAAGATGGACAAGAGTATGATAGCTTGAATTGAATTTCCAAGTGTAGGGGTGATACATACACACACGTAGGGGTATATGATTGGGGTTTGGATAAGTGATAGGAATGAAAAATAGGACTTATATCTTTAGTAGAGATGATAAAAATTCTTAAGTTGAGATAGAACCTTAGAAGGAAAACTCGAAAGATGCTAAAAGCTAAATAAATTTACAAACCATATATGATCTTAAGTTAAATGATAAGTGAGTGTGAGAAATGCGGGTTGATAATTTCTGAGTTGAAGATAATATAATTTCTTGCTAGAAAACCGAATTGAAAAATGAATGTCAATGGGCCAAATTGATCGGATTTTGTGGGTAGTATCCGCTGAAAACCCTCAGGAGACAACACTCCTCCTACTAGGGACACCTAGAGGTTTAACGGCTCGTTGCACGAGCTCAGCGCAATAGCGTTTCCCTGCGAAAGTGAGGTTAAACTTTTTCAAGAATAAAACTAGTTTTGCTCGAGGACGAGAAAAAGATAACTTTGGGGGTATTTGTTCGTATCATAATTTTGCATTATTATATTCCCCATTCTTATACATTTTGAAAATAAATAGGTGCTTTTGATCCATGTCTGCTAAATAGTTGCAGGTTACAGGTTCTCGGAACAAAACAGTGAAAATGATGAAAAGACGTTACAAAAGTGAGACTACGACCAACAAATAGAAGAATCTTTATCATGCCTACAGTTTGAAGGATAAACAAAGATCAATGAACAATTTCACAAAGTATCAAGGCAGCGCAAGATTTAAGACTTCAACACGAAGCGAACGGTAAAAGTCCAAAACATTCTGCACTGTGGAAATCTGGAAGAAACTAGAAGACATTCTAAAGAACCAAGTGAATAAAATAGAAGGAAAAAGCAACAGAATGAAGCCCTGAAGAAATGAAGCATCAAGACCATCATATGGCCGCAGAACCGTGGCCAAACCTTGCTTATGGACACGGATCCACGGCCGTGCTAAGCACGTGTCGGCGCGTGTCGGTGCGTGTCGGTGCATTGACTTGGTTTTCTTAAGGGTATTTTTGTAATTCTAGATATGGATCAGATGTAAACCCTAGGGTTTCTATAATCTATAAACAGGAACGCTACAGCTCTTTTTGGAGGGTGCCTCCTTTGGTTGCCTCTTTTGAGATGCATCTTTTTATTCAAATTTTCAATACCATTGTAATCGTCAAAGAGTGCATCAATAAAGAGTTAGTTTTTTTTATCTTGAATTTCTTATCTGCCCTAATTAAGTTTTTTATCTGCCATAGTTATAAGTTTTTTTTATCTGCCGTAGATCTTAAAATAAAAACGCCATTTTTTTGGACTTAACTCGTTAGAACATAAAGATAAGGAATCCATCTCCCTGTGGACCGACCCGTACTCAACCGGCTAGCTACCAAGCGACACCGTTATTGATTATGGTTAATTCTTTGATTTCAAAATCTATCTTTCAAAACGCATACGCGAAACTCAGACAATCAGGTATACGTGTCTACAATATATCCGAGTCGGTGAATCTATCAATCGGCATCCAGCCTCACAACATCACGTACGGTACAAACTATCGTACGGCATCCTCTAACAAGGGTTTGGATAAATCAACAGGTAAAAATTATCGCGTACGGATATCCACATACAGCGGCATTAAGCAAATAGATATTCTATCAACCTATACAATATCGGGGTACGGATATAAGTCTCGTACGGCATATCACTCAAAATGCAAAACATTATCCATATAAATATACCTATCACTCAGGTCACATCCATGACAAACTCGTATCAGGGGACCTATAAAGGTATCAACAATCTCATATCGACTCGAAATTCATATAACGACTTATCACACTAAGTCATCATATCGCATCATATACCCGTTCATCACATTAATATCTCGCATCACAATAATATAAACATCACACTTGTTCTCTTTCAATTTGTAGCCATCATGATGTTAGTTATATGTATGCCCTAAAGGTCATTACTGTACATAGGATGTATATTGTAGTGGATGCTGGGACATATATAGGGAGGACTTTCTTGCTCGACATGATAGTATGCTATCTGGTTACTCTTTATCTTAACATATACACTGATTATCTCTCTGTTACATGTTGGTAAAGCCCTTAGGATGTGTACTTGACTGCCTGGACTATGATGCGGATCATACTAGTGGGGACATGGTAGTCCATAAGTACATCCTTCAAGGTCCCTAGTCGTGGGTGTATCGAGACGGGGCATCGATATACCAGAGTAGACTTGCGTATACCATCTCGACCCATTCAGATGGGCGATGGATGATCCCATATCCATTGGTGTTTGACATCAGAGATGATATACGGGTGCTCAGTGGAGACTGGGTACACTGGACGGACTCACCGAGAACTACCAGATGGTAATATACCTGACGTCAGATGGCAGTTCTCTGGTGACACTGGTACAGGTTAGTCTGTAGACCCGAAATCGTCATAGAGTCTTGTGTGATTCCCATTGTACTTTGATTTCCACCTTACCACGTCCAAGAGGGCGTGCAAAACGGTGGTTTTTGGGAACAGTCCCGAATCACATGGAGGCAATGAGCAATAGGAGGGGATTCGTCTCTCCCGGTATAGGGAGTTGATGTTGCGCTGTGTTCGATTGGCTATAACCGGAAATCCCTTACCAGGGTTGCTGAGATTTACTGGTAAGTGTTACCACTAGTTTCTCGAACTGTTATAGACCTCATATCGACACGACTTATCGAGCTACTGGGGTCTGACGTTTACCACCACTAGGCGAGATATGCGACATATCAGACGAACAGGCCGGACTGTACGGTAAGTGTTACTGGTTGGATTCACAGGAGTGTGAGCGGGCTTACTCGTTGATCTTCTGATCGCTCAATACCCGGGTGTCCATTACGTTTAGCAGGCCGCTTGCGGCTTGTGGGTGTTTGATATGATCATCACCTAATGCCGGCGTATTGATGAGTCTTTAGAGTCCTATGCAGAGGTTTCCTGGCTCAAGCGAAATGAAATAGGAGCGCATATGAGATATGTGCGGGACCGAGAATAATACCAGTATGTGATACTGTATTCTATTCTCACGATTTGTATCATCGGACGGTTATATGTGATATAGCCGGGTTACCGAATCAAGTGTTGATTCGATACATTGATACACTTGATAATAGTCTGTTATATGCGATATGACCGGATCATTAAATCAAGTATTGATTTAATGATTTAATATATAATTATATATTTGATATATTACTTTACATTGACTAGTATTGTTCACTTAAGATGGATTTTCTCACTTGATGTGCACAAGTAGTATATGTGATATATTTTTGTGCACTTGATTGTATCATGTTTGATGATACATGCAAACTTGGGTGTATGTTTGCTTTAAACCATCTTTAGGTTAATGGTTAGGTTATAATTTGTTTTATTTATTTTCTTTATTCTTTTTATTTATTGTGATTAAACAAAATGGTGGTTTTTCTTGTTGTTTACTTGAAGCTTCATGAAGCTTTGAAAAGTCTAGCCATTTTGTTTTATACCTTAACCTAACCATTAGCCTAAACCCTAGTTTATTCTCTACATGAGTAAACTTAACCCATGGTTGCATTATGATAAGTATTCACTTGAATTATTATTTTAAGGATAATTCATTTTTCTTTCTTCTTCTTCATCTTCTTCATGAAGAAAAGAAAAGCTTTCTTGAAAATTGTCAAGTGATGAAATCAAGTGAGAAATCCAAATCCAAAGTGAACCCACTTCCTATTTCTTCATCCTCTACCACTTGCCATGTTGTATAGGGTGTTTTCTTCACAAGTTTCATGACTTAGTGAAGATGGAGCTTGAGTTTGAGTTGCCTCGACGTAGATCATCTTCGGCATCGAAGTCAACGACCTAGCCCGATCATTTCTTCGACGAAACCATCGCTAGAGTCCGGGATCCCGATGATCGCAGCGAAGGGACGTCTTCACGGACCTTTGGAGGTGGAGGACCGGATCTACAAAGGTTGTATTTCCATTCACTTACTAGTAAAGTAGTTTACTAGCTTGTTGTTTCGCCTATCCTCTAGTAATCGATCTAGTTTAGTGTTTCTCGACAATGGAAAATTTGAATTTGGCATGGTAGATGCCTTGTGGAACATCTTGAGTGTGCCTAGGAACCCTACACATGATTCACTTATCATTCTATATTCTCATATGTCAATATGTCCATTAGCATCAACTTCTATCATATTATCGTTCGTAAATCCTACAATCATGTCCGTCGCATATCATTATCAGGATAAAATAATCAAATGATATTCCATATCAATGTTTGCGGGGGTGCTATACGCCATCCATCCGACTTCCCCATAGATATAAATCTACTCACCTTCTAAACTCCTCGCTTAGCCGTAGTTGATGCACTTCGTCATCTCGGAATCCACCTGAATGTACCTACAATATCAACACGTATCATAAAGCTATTAACATCAAGTTCCGAAATCCAAAATACGGCAAGCGGTGCGCTCAAAGGTTAGAACCTATAGCCTACGCATGCAAAACAACAAAACAACCCTCGTCGTTGACGTACAAACGACTAACAACCAAATACAATATCAAATCTCAAAACCAAGAATCCCCGTATCGGAAAACATAGCATAAACCATAACTATAGTCGCTATCCATAAAAACAACCAGCCTAAAACTCCCAATCGTACCAATAACCCTATACTAGTAAACTGTAAAGTGGTATAGGAAATTATACCGATTGATCCGTGTCCTTCGGTCTTTAGATATCATTCCACGCTCCTCGCGGCATCTCCGAACTCGCTCGATCTCCGGTATCCTCCTCGAAGTGGCACCACGTCAACGAATCTTTATACTGGCTCCCGCTTCAAACCGAAGCAACTCGGACATGAAGTTTGCTAACCGACATGTCCAAGATTGAAGTAGAGATAGTGTATAATATTTTGTCTCAAGGCACCCAAGTAATTGGGGGGAGGTAAATTGAAGTTGCCATGGAAATTGTGATCAAAGGAATTTAGCTTGGAAAAATCAAGAAAACAAATTAGCTTACACAATATTGGGCAGCCAAAAAATTATGCTCATCTACCAAGAAATGGTTCACAGGGGATTTTTTTCCCAAGTGGTGGTGAGGTGGTGAGGATAACATAAGGCAAGAAGTGAGTGTAAGAAAAGCCACATAATTAAGATTTCTTTCACCCCTCAAATTGCCAACAAACTCAAAGGAAAGTCCAATTGCTGGAAAAATTCAGCCCCCCTTTTACTACAAATATCTTTCACACATGCAAATCCATTAATGTAATAACCACCTTACAAAATAGCCCATGCCCAATAAATGCAAGCAAATGACTCACCAAAATTGGCAGCCACCTCTCTGCCCAATCAAAAGGTTCGGCCAAAAATGTATTTTGCAAGGAAAAAATAACATGCTCACATTTCATACATACATTAACCATTAATTATATTTTCAAATGAATAAATCATTTAAATCTCCAAATTATTTCATAAATATTGGTATATATATTTATACCATTTTACGAAAACCCCAATTCGCAAATCGTTAGTTTCCGCGAAATATATTATTTTAATATTAAATTCCAAAATAATATTTTTTATTTTCTGATGTGTTACATCTTCCCCCCTTAAATAAATTTGGTCCCCGAATTTAAATTTAAATCCCCAAGTGCTAAACATTTCAATAATCAGCTCAAATCAATGGGGCTTCGAAATCACGGAAGATACAGAAATACCACAGCGTATCCTGTGTGCCGGAAAATGAGTACGAAACTCAAAACCGAACTCCATCAAGTGTCACGCAAATTATCGGACTTGTACGCATATCATCGGAGTCACAATGGAGACACAGATCTCGAAATCGACTACCGAAATCCCGTATGCACTAGTCAAATACTATAATACGGTTATAGTACGCATCCTTGGAAAAGCTTTTAAAACTGAATAAAACATATGCAAAATCTTTTCTGAATCGCCGTGTGATGCGTAACTCACTGCACAAGTGACGGACGCTCATTTGTAAAGTAATAATATACATTCATATATGTTTTGCTCAAATATACGTTCCGCCTTTTTGAAAAATCTTAAAAGGTTTTCTTTTGTGAACGTTCATGTCGCTCACGGACACGTAAGAAATAGCGAGACTGTAGCTCCTTTTTTTTATAAAACCCTCTTGGTAAACCTTTTTATGCATGCAAAGTACTCAGGCACTGTCCTCAGATCAGTTATGTTCGGCTACTACATAGTATAGTACCAATCATGAAAACAAAGGGCTCAAGAGCAAAATCAGCCTTAAAAGGCGTATCCAACAATCACGTGCGTCTGGTGCGTACGGAAATCAAATCCAAATACAGGTGCCACAATATGCACAAAAGTAAAACTAAGTGCAACGGGTGTGCACGAAAGTATCTGTCCAGTGCAACGGGTGTGCACGAAAGCATCTGTCCAGTGCAACAGGTGTGCATGACAACAACATCTAGTGCATCTATTGTGCACAAAAGTCTTAATCCAGTGCAACTATGAAGAACGAATGAAGATCCCAGTCGAATGCATCAGGTGTGCACAAATCACCTCTCATATCATGCGCCCAATATGCGCGAAAATCCAAATCAAGTGCATCCGTCATGCACAAATAAAATCTAAGTCAAGTGCATCCAAAATGCACGAATAAAAATCAAAGTCAAGTATATCCAACATGCACGAATAAAATTCTCAATCAAGCGCATCCAATGCGCACAGAATCCAATACCAAGTGCCTAATATATGCAAAATCCAACCCAAGTGCGTCAGGTCCGTAATAAGCATCAAGTACAGTAGCATGCATGAAAACGAACATCAAGTACACACACGCACGAAAACACAAATCCGGTAAAACGAATGCTCAATGACATAAATCGGGTGCAACCAACGTATGAAGTATAAATCTAGTGCAACAAATGCACGAAATACAAATCGGGTGCATCCAGTGCACGAAATACAAATCCTGTGCATCCAGTGCACGAAATCTCATCAATAACTCAAATGCATATGAAAAATACATCGAGTGTACTAAGGCGTATAAAAATCATAAACGTGTGCAACTGCGTGCACAAAACACGTATCAATACACTACAAGCACATATGAGCTACACCGAGTGCAAAAATCAAATCGAGTGTGTACCACACGTACATATCAAATCAACCGTATAAAGTCCACGAAATCATAAACATGTGCAGCCAAGGCACAAAATCAATATCAAGTCCGAATAGATATACACAAATCATAAACCAATACAAAAGTATGTAAAACGTGTATCCAGTGCAATAACTATGCACAAAATGTAAATACCCAGTAGGTGCAGCCATGGTGCACGAAACAATATCTTGAAACACAATCATCAAAACTCAAATCTAAGCGATATAAGCGTGATACTCGGATCACAAACGCAAATCGCAACAAATGATATTGAGGTACACTTCCTACAATGTCGAAAAAGTCGGTGCGCCCAAACTGGCAGAGCAAGAACATTTGCTTGCCTCCTGCTCACAGTCTGGCGTCTTCTGTCTCTAGGTCCTCATTTCTCTGTAGATTACAAATCTTGCACTCTATCGGCTCATCTGCCCGGTCAGGTGTGCTAACGGAAACGATTCCACTTTGGCACTCCTCAAGTCAACTCTCGGCCAATTAGTATGATCACTCATAAGGCAGCACGTCACTGGCGTCGGCCTCTGGCCCTCTGAATACACGTAACACCACCGATCCTCGTTGCAAAACTTATCGCTACAGTGTCATGGAAAGAACCTGCTAAGGGTCTCTTCCAATCTCGCCTACGCCGAACTATACGGAGGCTGGTACACTTACCTAATCTTTTCTCGTTCTCTGGACATCTGCGTTCTCATCACAGCATTTCCTTAGGAACTGGTCATATCCCAACGCCTCTGCATACATATCAGATCTCTAATCTCGACGGGGAGTAACAGCAGCCCGTCAGCATCACGCACGAACCTCTTGTTCCACTCGTCTTTATTATCCTCCGCTTTGACATCATGTCATGTTAACTGCGTACTGCAAATGTTCTCAGCGACAATCAATCCGAAATCTCTTGCAAGGACTCGAAATCACAAACTCGGTATCTTCATCACTCTGTAGAAGATCTTTAGCCAAAAACGTCTTCGGGAACTCGTCCTAACCATCGGAGGAATTCTCAATACTCATCCGTTTATCGATCAACTCACAACATATCGGGGTGAGGTCCTCAATCTGAAACTGGTCAGCTCACCAATCTCACATCGGAATATCCTACGAACAACGTCATCTCTGGATCGATCTACTCTAGATCTGAGTAAGACTCTCCTATTGGAAATCTTCAACTCAACAGGGCCTGCTTCGGCGCATCAAATCTGATAAATCACTTCCATCTCTCAACTCAAGATAGACTAGCTATCACCTATCGCATATCTGCCTGAAAGCTCCAGTAATCTCAGATCGTAAGCTCCGTAAGCGACATCACATCAATCTCAGCAACAGCTGGGTCATCTGTCTGCAGGGTCGATGACATCACAATCTCTGAGGTATGTTGTACATCAACAGTCCTCTCACAGCAGGCAGCCTCTAACAATAGCCTGATCATCCGTTACAAAACCGTACACTCGTCTCAAACGAGATATCTCAACACCACACAACATCGATATGTTCCCATGTCACCAAAAAACACGATGGTCGGTCCTCGTCCACGATGAGCTCGCCCTGACTGCATCACTAGCAGTAGCTCAAACTGCGCTCAAACCATGGTGACATGAATCTCAATCATGTATCGATAAAAAAGATCAAAATGATGAAATGAAACAACAGATCCAGAATGAATATATGATCATAAGGAGGAACGGAATCAGTGAGAGTATGATCATGTAAACGAATAGATTCAAGGATCTCAAATGGATGTATAATCAAGGAAATGAAAATAATCACAAGTCTCAAGATATGTATATCCTAAGGTCACTTAAGTGGAGTATCGTATCGTAAATATGCCGCGGAACATACGTATGGTACGTCACTCTACTCAAGCTACCTACTCCATCAATCAGGGTCAGCCTATGTAACGAAAGTCCGGGTCCAACACCCTTCTGTTCAAGTCTAAGTTACGTAAGGTCAAGCCTAGGTTCCAAAATATATACGCCCTAGACTCCACATAGTCAAACCTAGACTCGAATGAAGGTTAAACCTAGTGCTCTGATACCAACTTTGCCACGACCCGAAATATTAGCTCGTGACCGGCACTTAAATCACGCAACGTCTACAGGCGTAACGTAACCTAAGTAAGCCGAAACCCAGAAATCTAAACCTCCCAACAGAAGTAAGTAATGAAAACATTGATACAATATTTGGAAACCTCAAATAAAAGTCTTTAAACTTAAATTTTCTTTCATAAAAATTTCGGCAGCAACTCCTTTGTAAAAACTAGCCCCGAAACGGGTACAATAAAGAATAAAAAGAAAGCATCCCCAAATGGAAGCAAAACACGCCCAACGGCGGAAACAACCACCACAAGTATAAATAACAAGTATACGACGCCCAACGGCGAAGATCCACACAAGGAAATAAAGTAAAGCAAGACATCAACCCCAAAAGCGAACATAAAACTCATCGCTCAAGTTTCGCCACTACAAGTATTCTAAGTCTTCAACATATACAAATTTCTAGTTTCTGATTTGATGGAGTCGACTAGATACAATATGAATAACAAATACAAGAGGGGCACGATCCAACATGTACCACCTACCAAAGCAAAACACCCGAAAGTAAGCTGTGTGCCAACGATGCCGCTACTGATCCGAGTGGTCAACCTGCATGAACTGTGGCACAACAGGGGTGAGTTGCCAACTCGTGAATAGAAAATCATCATCATGTAGAAATCGAAATAAACAACGATTCCTAGGTCAGCTATATCATAAAAGTAATACTATGATATCTAGGGTGACCGTATCTGCATATGTGCCAACACATAATAAAAGCCTATCAGCAAGTGGATATCATCCAACAATATAATAAATGCATGTATGCAGGTGGATCTCGTCCAACAATATAATCAATACATGTATGTAGTGGATCTCGTCCAACAATATAATCAATGCATGTAAGCAGTGGATCTCGTCCACGTGTCAACCACTGACACAACAACTCCTGCATGTAAATATCATCAAAGCATATGCAGGTAAAAATGAGGATATAAAATGTGTGTCCCTCGCGACACAACAAAATCATGGAAACCTGAGTTTCTAACCTCGACACTCGAAACATCATGAAACCCGTTTCTAGTATCGACACGTAAATCCTCATGCCTCAGGCGCCGTCCCCATGACTAGCCCTGATGTCATGTCTGTACATCACTCCAGTCGGTATCCCACGATGACCGCCGAGTCCAAATACTATCACCGGTAGGTACTTGCCCAGCCTTCCAGGCTCATCGCCATCACCTGCGATCTCCTTGCCGAGGGGAACCATACCGGGCTCCACCATGTACCCACACACGGCCTACTCGACCCCTCGCATCGGGTATATATCACAATTCTCAGAACCGATAAATCTCATGGTGGACGCATCGAAATATCATATCAAGAGAAACCGGGTTTTCAAACAATACATAGTTTCTTGAAATAGCTCCATGGTTCTCAAATCCATAAATCACATGAAATCTATATCTCAATGCATAAATCCATGAAAAACTGATATATGTAACATAAAATAGCAATATGAGCATATTATGGGAAAACCGCTCTTTTAAATGAATCCAGTTTTAAAATATATCATGCGGTTCCCAAATCCTCCGAAATCAAGTGCAGCGTCATATGAGATGTACATGTATCTATAGCAAGGTGAGTGTATCTACATGTAAGCAGGTATGTATGATGCATCTCATAAGCATAATAGATCAATAAGCAACGTCTCAATATCACATGTCAAAACAATACCACTTAGGGGTATATGCAGCTATGGCAAGATATGTGGGTGTACATGTCAGTATGCATGCATGATGTGCATGTAGCTGTAGCATGGTATGCAACATATAAAAGGATGTTAGCATGTCCGTATATCTCATGCAACGTGGAACAGTAATATGAACATAGCATATATATCATAGCATGATGTAGCAATTCTACTGTGTAGTGACATAGAAATTATCGATGATGAAATGTGTGAGCCGGCAATCTGTGTGTGCAACATACGCAACATCGATAATGGTGTAGGTGTACTAGCACAGGTATATATAATGCAATGAGAATAACATGAACGTAGCATAAAGTACATCGTCAAGATATAAGGTATATGTGTCTACAATATATCCGAGTCGGTGAATCCATCAATCGGCATCCAGCCTCACAACATCACGTATGGTACAAACCATCGTACGACATCCTCTAAATAGGGTTTGGATAAATCAACAGGTAAAACTCATCGCATACGGAAAAACACATACGGCGGCATTAAACAAATACGGATTCTATCAACCTATACAACATCGGGTTACGGATCTAAATCTCGTACGACATATCACTCAAAATGCAAAACATTCTCCATATAAATATACCTATCTCTCAGGTCACATCTATATAAAACTCGTGTCAGGGACCTATAAAGGTATCAACAATCTCATATCGACTCGAAATCCATATAAAGAAATATCGCACTAAGTCATCATATCACATCGTATACTCGTTCATCACATTAATATCTCGCATCACTATAATATAAACATCATTCTTGTTCTCTTTCAATTTGTAACCATCATGATTCACTTATCATTCTATATTCTCATATGTCAATATGTCCATTAGCATCAACTTCTATCATATTATCGTTCGTAAATCCTACAGTCATGTCCGTCGCATATCATTATCAGGATAAAATAATCAAACGATATTCCATATCAATATTTGCGGGGGTGCTATACGCCATCCACCCGACTTCCCCGTAGATATAAATCTACTCACCTTCTAAACTCATCACTTAGCCCTAGTCGATGCACTTCGTCGTCTCGGAATCCACGCGAATGTACCTACAATATCAACACGTATCGCAAAACTATTAACATCGAGTTCCGAAATCCAAAATACGGCACGCGGTGTGCTCATAGGTTAGAACCTATAGCCTACGCCTTCAAAACAACAAAACAACCCTCGTCGTTGACGTACAAACGTCCAACGACCAAATACAATATCAAATCTCAAAACCAAGAATCCCCATACCGGAAAACATAACCAAAACCATAACTATAGTCGCTATCCATGAAAACCACCCAGCCTAAAACTCTCAATCGTACCAATAACCCTATACTAGTAAACTGTAAAGTGGTATAAGAAATTATACCGATCGATCCGTGTCCTTCGGTCTTTAGCTATCATTCTACGCTCCTCACGGCATTTCCGATCTCGCTCGATCTCCGGTCTCCTCGTCGAACTGGCACCACGTCAACGGATCTTTATACGGGCTCCCGCTTCAAAACGAAGCAACTCGGATATGAAGTTTGCTAACCGACATGTCCAAGATTGAAGTAGAGAGAGTGTAGAATACTTTGTCTCAAGGAACCCAAGTAATTGGGTAGAGGTAAATTGAAGTTGCCATGGAAATTGTGATCAAAGGATTTTAGCTTGGAAAAATCAAGCAAACAAATTGGATTACATAATATTGGGCAGCCTAAAAATTGAGCTTAGCCACCATTCAAGAAATGGTTCACTGGGGATTTTTTTTTCAAGTGGTGGTGAGGTGGTGAGGATAACGTAAAGCAAGAGGTGAGTGTAAGAAAAGCCACACAATTAAGATTTCCCTCACACCTCAAATTTCCAGCACACTTAAAGGAAAGTCCAATTGCTGGAAAAATTCAGCCCCCCCTTTACTACAAATATCTTTTACACATACGAAAGCCATTAATGTAATAGCCACCTCACAAAATAGCCCATGCCTAATAAATGAAAGCAAATGACTCACCAAAATTGGCAGCCACCTCACTGCCCAATCACAAGGTTCAGCCAAATATATATTTGGTAAGGAAAAAATAACATGCTCATATTTCATACATACATTAACCATTAATTATATTTTCAAATGAATAAATCATTTAAATCTCCAAATTATTGGTATATATATTTATACCATTTTATGAAAACCCCAATTCGCAAATCGGTAGTTTCCGCGAAATATAATATTTTAATATTAAATTCCAAAATAATATTTGATATTTTCTGAAATGTTACAATGCTGGTCACGGGTTTCATGATGTTTCGAGTGTCGGTGTTGGACACTCAAGTTCCATGATTTGATGTGTTATTGATAGACACGTGTTCTTGATATCCTCATATATTTCCATGCATATGCTTTCATGATGTTTCGAGTGGACGAGGTCCACATGCATACTTGCATTGATTATATTGTTGGATGATATCCATATGCATACATGCATTGATTATATTATTGGACGAGATCCACATGCATACATGCATTGATTATTGTTGGCATATATATAGACATGGTCACCCTAGATATCACAGTATTACCTTTATGATATAGTTGACCTAGGAAATCATTGTTTTATTTGATTTCTACCTGCTGATGTTTTCTACTCGCGAGTTGGCAACCCACCCCCGTAGTGCCACAGTTCTTGCAGGTTGACCGTACGGATCAGTAGCGGCACCGCTGGTACACTGCTTGCTTTCGGGTGATTTGCTATGGTAGGTGGTATACATCGGCTCATGCCACTCTTGTATTATTATTCCTAGTGTATCTAGTCAACTCCATCAATCAGAAAACTAGTATTTGTATATGTAATAAGACTTAGCAAGACTTGTAGTTGCGAGACTTAGAGCGATGGGTTATATGTTCGCTTGGTGTGTTTGAAGTCTTGCTTTTCATTTTCCTTTGTGTTGATCTTCGCCGTTGGGCGTCGTATACATATATATGCTTGTGGTGGTCGTTTCTGCCGTTGAGCGTGATTTGCTCCCGTTTGGGGATGCTTTATTTATATTCTATGTTTGAACCCGTTTCGGGGCTAGTTTTTACAAAGGAGGAGCTGCCGAATTTTTTTTTTTTAAAGTTTAAGGATTTTTATTTAAGGTTTCCAAATGTTTTATCAATGTTTTCATTACTTACTTCTTTTGAATGGTTTAGATTTCTGGGCTTCGGCTTACTTAAGTTACGTTACGCCTGTAGACGTTGCGTGATTTAAGTGCCGGTCACGAGCTAATATTTCGGGTCGTGACACAAACCCACATCCCTAGACCCCTACGAGAGCGGCAAGTAACCCTGCAAATTCTAGAGTTAGGAGACCCGGTCTCAACTCCTTGAGATGGTCTCCCACTGGACTCTAGAACCCGGTTACTTATGCTCCCCGCCTTGGATCTATCCTAAAGCGGAAAAGTAAATAATATACAACAGTGGTGACATCATCCTCAAACCTGAAGTGCCCCAATAAAAGAATATTACATACAGATTTTACATGAATGAAAATAAAAAACGCTCATCTCACATAAAAACCCCGGCTATTCTTTCACGACGATCCAATAAATTATATCAACAGCAACACATGATTTCACATATCAACAACGTAAGCAAATATGTGTATCCCTAAAACTTGTTGACATATAGCAACGAGATTGGGATACCCCACATATTACACTTACGGTCGCAGAAAAGAAAACAGTAAACTATAATAATTAGAATCCGCAATATCCTTAGACATCATAAATCCGGAATATCTCATATTCCGGATTTCATGCCTAACTTATAAAACTTGCATTTTAGTCTCAAATTGAAAACTCTTTTGAATTGGATGTTGGATAATTCAACAAGATTCCTAGCTTAGTGATCGCGTACAATACGCAATTGCGACAGAGTTTTGATCCGAATCAAAACTTCGTGTCAATCGATCAATTGAGACTAAACGGCTAGCTTTACAATATACCAACTAGTTTTCATAAAACTAATTAATCCAGATTCTAATAATTGTATCACACACATCACAAAGCTTGTAAAGTAACCGCGACATTAGAATTCCGCACGGAATTAGCATACTTAACCAATTTTTCCAAGACTTGAAAAATACAGTGAGCTAAAGTTCCAAAACCAATCGTTTTAAGCCAATCCGGGAGTCGAAACGAACTCGAAACCCACCCGAAACTTCACGGGGGCGATGATTCCAAAATTAACTATCGAATAGGGGGCCTAGAGAGGGTATCCCACCTCTGAGGCCATTACGAGGTGGACAGGGGGTGAGGCAGACACGAAACTGCCTAAGGTGGGTCAGTTTCTGGTCCCCACCACCAAGACCACCTTGTGGTGGTCTTGTGGAGTGGGCACAACCATTCGGTCTCCCCCGGGTGTCCCCGGGGTGCGCACGCTCCACCCCGCGGCTTCTTGGTTCAAACCGTGAGCACGCGGGGCGTGCAAACAACTCAAAACATCAATTTCGAAACTGTTTTTATCGGCAGTTTTTGCGCGACAAAAACGGCAGATTTCTAACGTCACTACAAGTTACCCTAATGTTCTAGCTTGGCTATGATACCATGAAAGTATACCTTAACACCACCATGAGGTTCTATAGGTATCAAGCATGGCAAATTTTACAATCGAATGGGGGCCTAGAGGGGATACCCCACCCCCGAGGCCACCACGAGGTGGCCAGGGGGTGAGGCGGACCCGAAACTGCCTAAGTGTTAGTTTTATCTATACCCTAAAGGCCATTATTGTACATACGATGTATATTGTTGTGGATGCTTGGACATATATAGGGAGGACTTTCTTGCTCGACATGATAGTACGCTATCTGGTTGCTCATTATCTTCATATGTACACTTCTTGTCTCTCTATTATATATTGATAAAGCCCTTAGGATGAGTACTTGACTAACAAGATTATGATGCAGATCATACTAGTGGGGCAGAGGTGGTCGGTAAGTACATCCTTCAATTGTTCCTAGTCGTGGGAGTATCGAGACGGGGCATCGATATTTCAGAGTAGACTAGCGTACACGCTACTCGACCCATCTGATGGGCGATGGATGATCCCATATCCATTGGTGTTTGACATCAGAGATGGTATGCGGGTGCTCAGTGGAGACTCGGAACACTGAACGGACTCTCCGAGAACTCCTAGTTGGTATTATACCTATCGTTAGATAACAGTTCTCTGGTGACACTGGTACAGGTTAGTCTGTCGACCCGAGATCGTCATAGAGTCTTGTGTGATTCCCACTGTGCTTTGATTTCCACCTTACCACGTTCAAGAGATCGTGCAAAACGGTGGTTTTTAGGTACAGTCCCGAGTCACATGGAGGCAATGAGCGATAGGAGGGGATTTCGTCTCTCCCGGTATTGGGGGTTGATGTTGCGCTATGCTTGATTGGCCATAACAGCAAATCCCTGGCCAGGGTTGCTGAAATCTACTGGTAAGTGTTACATGTAGTTTCTCGAACCGTTATGGACCTCACAATGGCATGACTTTTCAGGCTATTGGGGTCTGACGTTATACCACCCCCAGGCTGTGATATGCGACATATCAGACGAAGAGACCAGACTGTACGGTAGTGTTACTAAATGGATTCGCAGGAGTATGAGCAGGCTTGCTTGTTGATCTTCTGATAGCTCAATACCCGGGTAGCTGTTACATTTATCAGACCTCTTGCGGCTTGTGGGTGTCTGATATGATCACAACCTACTGCCGGCGTATTGACGAGTCTTTAAAGTCCTACACAGAGGTTTCCTTGCTCAAGCAAAACGAAATAGGAGCACATATGTGATATGTGCGGGACCGAGATTAATACGTGTATGTGATACCGTATTCTATTTTCACGATATGTGTTATCGAACGGTTATATGTGATATAGCCGGGTTCTCGGATCAAGTGTTGATTCGATAGGTTGATACATTTGATATTAACCGGTTGTATGTGATATAGCCGGATTATTATATCAAGTGTTGATTTAATAATTTACGGTATAATTATATATATTTGATATATTGATTTACATTAACTAATATTAGCTCACTTAAACATTTCTTTTTCTCACTTGTGTGCATATAGTATATATGTGATATGTATTAATTTATATTTTTTTGTGTCATGCTTCATGGGTGTATGAGACTTACACTATACTTAAGATAATATTAGGGTTTTTATTTATCCAAGTAATTCAAAATTGATGGAAATTTGTCATGGTTGGAAGCTTGGAGAAGCTTATGATAACCATTGACTTAGTCCACTAACTTTGTTTTACATGAGATATTTATTAAGCTAACCATTATCATTAGCCATAGTTTAGTCTCTACATGAGTTAGTATATGATACAAACTCACTCATGGTTGCTATTCTCACCTAATGAGTTTTATTCTCATCTCCACTTCATCTTCTTCTTCATCAAGAGAAAGCATTCTAGCTTTTCTCAAGGTGATGAAATATTGTGAGAAAAATAAATCTAAAGTGAGCAAAATTCCTACTTCATCATCCTCTACTATGCTAGTCATTTAGTTTAGGGTGTTTGCTTCACTATTTCTATATTAGCGAAGAGGTAGCTTGAGTTGGTGTCTCCTCCACGTAGATCATCTTCAGCCTTAAAGACTTCAAGCAAGCTTGTTCCGTTCATCTTGTGGAGCTTTTCTAGAGTCTGGGAGTTCACTACTTGGAGCGAAGGGACTACTATACGGAGATATTGAAGTGAAGGACCGGTCTACAAAGGTTGTATTCCTTGTTCACTTAGATGTAAAGTTGTTTACATTGTTGTTTCATCTAAATCTCTAGTTAAGATTCTAGGTTAGGGTTCTTTAGTACGACAAATTTTTTAAATTGGCATGGACGATGCCTCCCGAAACCTTGCTGCCACCCTAGGGAACCCTGCAATGGTATCAGTGCCAAGCTAGAGAATTAGACGATATTTGTAGGATTACAAAACCGAAACAACTCCGAAACACACGAAATAAAAATCTAGTTTCTGTAGAAATTTTAAAGTGTCAAAAAAAATTTTAAGCCACTGCAAAATGTTATATGAGATGTAACATGAACACAGTAGAAATTTGAACCCTCCCCACCAGATTTTAGCCGGCCACAAGGCAAGAATTTCCGAGCTCACTGGTTTTTCTAGGGCATTTAGGCTTCAAATTTTTATGGTGTTCTAGTCTCTGGGTTTTAGTATTTAAGGTGTTGCTTGTTTTTGCTAAAATTGCATGTGATGTTATCTTTGTGCAAAGGCAATTCGGAGTGTTTCGTAGTTGTAATTCTTACATCGTTTCGGGTTATTTAGATGAAGTTAAAAAGTTCGAACAGATATCAATAACCCAATTTTTCCCTCACTGGAAATTTTCCAAGAGTTGGATTTTTTTCAAGTTTAAAATCTTCAGAAAATCATGCAGGTGATTCTGTAGACCCTCTAGAAGAACGAAACCCTAACTCGATTCTGTGACCGTCGGAACCGCCACTAGGGTTTGTGGTAGTTCCGCGGCGCCGTAGATGAGGCATGGGTTGTGCAGGGTTACTAGGCACTCTAATAAGGTTCTACAAGGCATCAACCATGCCAAAATCAAATTTTTCAAGTTCCGAACAACCCAAACCAAGATCGTGGACTAGAGATTAGGCGAAACAATAAGCAAGTAAACATCTTTACTTCTAAGAATGCGGGAATACAACCTTTGTAGACCGGTCCTTCACTTCAATAGCTTCGTGTAGAAGTCCCCTTCACTGCGATCGAAAACTCCGAACTCTAGAGAGGCTCCACGAAGAAACGAACATGCTTGCTTCGATGATTTCGAGGCTGAAGATGATCTACGTCGGGGAGACACTAACTCAAGCTATTCCTTCACTAGGTCAAGAACTTTGTGAAGAGAACACCCTCTACTAAATGGCAAGTAGTAGAAGTTGATGAAGTAGGAAGGTTGCTCACATTAGAATTGATTTTCTCATACTTTTTCTCAAACTCCATTGAAGCTAGAAAGCTTTTAGTTGAATGAAGAAGAAGAAGAAGAAGTCTCTTGAATAATTCATCCAAATGAAAACTTATCCAATGAATTATTGCACCATGGTTGAGTTAAGCCCTCATGCTTAACTCATGTAGAGAATTAACCAATGTATGAGGTTAAGGGTTGGGTTAACTAATATCCTAAGGAATGATAAAAGAGTTGACTTTGTCAATGTTTCTTCAAGATTAATGAAGCTTGATAACTTTGACCAAAGCCTTATCTCTTTTTTTATTTGTTAGGAAATAAGTAAACCCTAATTTAACCTTGATTTGGTTTAAGTCTCATCCACCCAACTTGTATGTATCATCAAGCATGATACAAACATGTACACTTGCATATATCACATATAAACAATATGCACAATCTAGTGAGAAAATAAATCTTAAGTGAGCTAATACTAGTTAATGTAATGTATTATATCAAATATATAATTATATATTAAATTATTAAATCAACTCTTGATTTAATAACCCGGCTATAACCGACTAATATCATGTGTAACAACTTATCGAATCAACACTTGATCCGATAACCCGGCCATATCGCATACAACCGATCAATGTCACTAAGCGCGAGATTAGAATATGGTATCTCATATCGTATCAATCTCGGTCCCGTACATATCGCATATGTGCTCCTACTCCATTTCGCTTGAGCCAGGAAACCCCTGTGTAGGACTCTAAAGACTCGTCAAAACGCCAGCAGTAGGTGATGATCATATCAAACACCCACATGCCGCAAGCGGTTTGCTAAACGTAACGGCCACCCGGGTATTGAGCGATTAGAAGATCAACAAGCAAGCCTACTAGTACTCCTGCGAATCCAATCAGTAACACTCCCGTACAGTCTGGTCTCTTCGTCTGATATGTCGCATATCTCGCCTAGGGGTGGTAAACGTCAGACCCAGTAGCTTGATAAGTCGTGTCGATATGAGGTCTATAACAGTTCGAGAAACTACTGATAACACTTACCAGTAATCTCAGCAACCCTAGCCAAGGATTTCCAGTTATAGCCAATCGAACACAGCGCAACATCAACTCCCTATACCGGGAGAGACGAAACCCCTCCTATCGCTCATTACCTCCATGTGATTCGGGACTGTACCCAAAAGCCACCTTTTTGCACGCCTACTTGGACGTGGTATGATGGAAATCAAAGCACAGTGGGAATCACACAAGACTCTATGACGATCTCGGGTCTACAGGCTAACCTGTACCAGTGTCACCAGAGAACTGCCATCTGATGTGAAGTATAATACCATCTGGGAGTTCTCGGCGAGTCCGTCCAGTGTACCCAGTCTCCATTGAGCATCCGCATACTATCTCTGATATCAAACACCAATGGAAATGGGATCATCCATCGCCCATCTATATGGGTCGAGAAGCTATACGCTAGTCTACTATGGTATATCGATGCCCTGTCTCGATACACCCACGACTAGGGACATTTGAAGGATGTACTTATCGACTACACTGTCCCCACTAGTATGATCTGCATCATAGTCCTGGTAGTCAAGTACTCATCCTAAGGGCTTTATCAACATGTAACATAGAGACTATCAGAGTACATGTTAAGATAAAGAGCAACCGGATAGCATACTATCATGTCGAGCAAGAAAGTCCTCCATATATATGTCCAAGCATCCACTACAATATACATCGCATGTACAGTAATGGCCTCTAGGGCATACATATCACTAACAATCTCCCACTTGCACTAGGGCCATGTGTTGTGGTATCGCATGTTGGAGGTAGTGCCCTCAGAGTCAATTATTAGGTCACAGGTACGTGATCGCAATGATTGATGGAGGACTTATCCCGGTAGGACAGTCTTACTCGAGATGATAGTATGCTATCTGGTTTACCTCTATCATCGTGTACTGCTTTAGGTGACCTGACACGTCGCTATTACACGTTGATAGAGCCCCTAGGATTCTTGCTTGACCACCAGTAGTATGAGGGCGATCATATAAGTGGGAGCTGGGGGTCTATAAGCTTATCCTTAAAAGGTCCCTAGTCGTGGGAGTTTCGAGACTGGGCATCGATACTCCATTAGTAGACTAGTGTATACAGTCGAGACCCCGACGAGGGGCGGTGGCCGGTCTCACAAGCCACTGGTGTCAGTTGGATCACCTAAGATGTATACAGGTGCTCATTGGGTTATGAGTACACCGGACAGGACTCGCCGGGAACATGCTAGTTGGTCATATACCAGACGTCAGATGGCAGTTCCCTGGTGACATGTGTGCAGGTTAGTTCATCGACCTGGGGATCGTCATTTGTCTCGTGTGAGTTCCCACTGTACTTTGATTACTACCCTACCACGGCTCAAAGGAGTCGTGCAAACAGGTTTTAGTTGGGTACAGTCCCGAGCCATATGGAGGCAGTGAGCGTATCTTCAGGGGTTCGTCTCTCCCGGTATTGGGGGTGAGGTCGTGCTGTGTCTAGGAGAGCCATTACACGAAGTCCTTGGCCAAGGCAAGGAGATTTACTGGTAGGTATTCCAGTAGTATCTCAGGGTGTTCTGGGCTACACTCCGACACGACTTGTACCGCTTTTGGGGGTCTGACTTTTACCAACCCCCTAGGCCCGCCATGCGATACTCATAGACGAACGGACCGGACTGCACGGATATTGTCACTGACAGGCTCAGTAGGGTTGTCAGGCTGAGTTCACTCACAGACATCCCTTTTAGTCAATACTTGGTAGCCCGTTACGTATTGGCTTATACCTCTGACGTGCTAGTGGTTAAATCCACAACCGAGGTGTTGACGAGTCTTTAGAGTCCCCCACATTCTGTTACTCAGCTTTCGGGCGAAAGGTTGTAGAGGCCGTATGGAGATATGGCAAGGTCCGATCAGATACGTGCGGTATTGCACGGATCAGGATCGGACAGTTTGTACTATAGGCCGTATGGTTATATGGCAGGGTTCGATCAGATACGTGCGGTATTGCACGGATCAGGATCGAACAGATATTACTAGCCGGCTTTGGTTTAAGCCGGATCCTAGTATAGTACAGTGTAGATTTTGTCTCATTGCATTTGTATTTCGGTCGAAATACAGATGCGGGTGTGTATGCACAGTATCGGGGTTTTCCTGTAATTTATTACGGGACCAGTTTTCTGGAGTTGCCAGTTTGCTTTCCGTTTCGGCCGATTTCCATTGTTCCGTTCATTGGCCGAAGTTTGGTGGAGGAGGGCTTATTTGCATTGTTGCAAATAGGCATTTATGGAGGGGGTCTTTTGCTTATTGCCATGTCATGATCACTTGACTTTTTGACTTCATCATGGTTGCTCCATACCTTGACTTCTTGTTATGATGGCATGACTTTTGTGGACATGATTGTTGATGATGAGAGATGATTGTTTGTTGAGTGTGGGTTTTATTTTGTGATGATTCCTTTTGCATGATAGCCCTCTCTCTCTCTCTCTCCATGGTTTTATGGGATGGCTCTCCTTTTTCTATCACCTCTCTCTCATTCTCACTCACTTCCCCACCAAGAGAGGCCGGCCAAATTAGGCAAGGGCTGTCCAAGTTTTTGAGGGTGGAAATCTTGTTCATTTCATGCTCCAAAACCCCCTAGTTCCTCCACATGATTCTTGTATCATCCCTCCACCAAAATGGCATCTCCATGAACCCCAAATGAGACTTCTTCACTACACATTCTACAGCGAACCTTGGGCACGTCGAGTAGCCGGCTTCGTGCCCGAGTTGCCTCGGCATTGAGGTGGGAGCCCGTAAAAGAAGAAGGCGATGTGGTGTACTTCCGGCGACGAGGAGGAGACGGGACATTCCGCAGGAGATCGGGACGATGACGAGAAGACCGGAGGACTTGGATCGTCGGTATATCTCTTTCCCATCTTCTAGTTAGCTTAGACTTGTTAATGGTAACGATCCGGGTTATAGTGCGCGGTGGTGCCGGTTTGCTAAGTCCGCAAATTTTAAGTTATTCACCGCTTCCGCATTCCGGCGTCGGATTGACGGCCGGGGCGCCGCCGTGCACTTACATCGCATACCCAACTCTCAGCAGTGGTTGAAGTATCTCATACTCAACCATCCCATAAAAGTCTCTACTGCGAAATAGGCCTTTGTGAGTGGATCCGCGCTGTTGTCCTCTGTGTCTACTCTCCTAACCTCGATCTCCGTGGAGATCAACCATCTCCATGATCAGGTGATACTGCTTAAGAATCCTATCTGGATTTCTGATGGGACGGGGGTTCCTTGGCAAAAGACACAACTCCATTGTCACATAATGGTAGGAACGAAGTTCATCCCATGAACTTATATATCCAGACTGCCTCTTTGGTAGCATCCTTGGTAATGATGTATCTTGCCTTTAATCGTCTAGTAAATCACGGTATCTAGCTTGGAACTCTTCCAACATACCGTCCCTCCACTGAGGGTAAAGGCAATGCCTGCGGCTGACATTCAGTCGTCGTCCTTATCACTCTGGAACCATTCCAGTGATTCTCCCCAGGATCTATTGATACCATCTCACTACAATTAGTGAGAATCCTAACATCCAATTACATCTATTTCATAGATCAAAACCCAGGATTTAGGAGGTATCACCTTGATCCTATAAGGAGAATCCTTGTGATAAGCGGAGATTGACTGAGCGTAGCATAGGAAACTCCTTCCCTATCAAGAGTATGTCATCCACGTACTCTACGAGGATCACCACCATACTCATTACTACCTTTTTGTATATACAAGGTTCATCTACCATTTTGATGAAGTCAAACTCTTTGACTACCACATCAAAATAGACGTTCCAACTCCGCGATGCCTGCTTTCTCCTATAAAATATCTTTCACACGTTTCCGCTGCTCCCACAGTTTACGAAGCCCTCTGGATGTGTACTTATAGACGCTCTCTTCTAAATCATCATTTAGAACAGTAGTCATGACACCCAACCGCTAGATATCGTAGTCATGGTATGTAGCCGTGGCAAGTAAGATCTGGATGGACTTAAGCATAGCTTTGAAAGTCTCAACTTTTCCATGTACACCAAGTAATCTTCTCAAGATATACTTGCTCCTGATGGGGATTTAACACTTCAGATAAAGCAACCAAAGTCCATACTTTGTTGGTGTATAAGAATTCCATCTCAGATCGCTAAGCATCCAGCCATTCTTACAGAGTCCCACTCCTGATGGCCTGCTCGAAACTAGTTGGGTCATCATCTCAAGATGCAATCCTCGCTCCCACTGTCATAGAGAAACCGAAGTATCTCTCAGGTGGGTGAGAAACCCTACTAGATCGGTGGAGAGGCTGAGGTTCGTTGGTTACTATTGAATCCTTTGGTTCTACCAAATCATCAGCTGCAGTTTGTATAGCTGGAACTATTTCCAGTTCTAACTCATGACCACTAATTTCTTCACAAGAAATTCCCTTTCACAAAGGTGGCATGCTGAGAAACAAAACATCTTTTGTTCCTCGGTTAGGTAGAAGATATTCCCTTGCTTATGCTTGGGATATCCAACAAACTTCCACAGAACTGACTTTGCCTCGAGCTTGTCCGGATTATGCTTTTAGACATAGGCCGGACAAACCCAAATCTTAACAAACTTAAGATATGGGCTCTTCCCTTTCCATATCACATATGAAGTGGTAGGCAACTGATTTCATTTGAACCCTATTCAATAGGTATGCATCTTCTCAAGTGCATAACTCCCAAAAGGAAATAGGAAACTCAGTAGTACTCATCATAGAGCACACCATATCACATAGGGTGCTATTGCTTAGCCCCGATATACCATCGTGCTATGGTGTATACGGAGGAGTAATGCTGAGAGAGAATCTCATTCTCCTTTAGAATAGTCCAGGAATTCCGTGCTTAAGTATTCTCCTCCTTGATCTCATCAAAGGACATAATACTTATACCCATTTTTGGTTCTCTACTTCTAACTTATATTCTGTGAACATCTCAAAAGGTTCAGACTTGTGTTTCAACAGGAACATATGTCCGAATCTTGAGAGATAAACAGTGAATGTAATGAAGTATAAAGAACCGGTCTTGGCATATATAGACAGGGTACCTTCATACATCAACATGTATCAATCCCAAGAGTTCACTAACTCTTTCTCTGTTTCTAATAAACAGAGCTGTTGTCGTCTTATCTTTGTGACATGACCGGCAAGTTTCATAAGATGTAAATTCAAACTAATTTAAATATGCATCTAAATGTAATTTCAGCTAGTCGGGTCGCATTGATATGACCTAGTCTACAGTACCTCAAGAAGGATTCGTTCATTTCTTAATTCTTCCTCTTGTGTGTGTTCTGTATACTAAGAACTGTGGTTTGATTTAGAACGTATATATGCTTTTAGATAACGTGTCTAAACCGATCAACTCTTGATATAGGAAATGTTCAAAACATTATCCAACAATACAAAATTATATCCTTCTTTATCTAAATAAAGAGACTGATATGATTTTGTATATCAGGTTCGGTATCTAATAACATTCGTTCAGAATCAATGCATTCTGATAATACTGGGTGATAACTACCAACAGACTTGGCTGCAACACTTGCACCGTTTCTATCTCATGAAACTTATCACCCGTTCTCAGTTCTCTACCTTTCTATAGCCCATGTAATAGATTACATATGCGGGATCCTGATCCGGTATCTCATACCCAGGACGTAAAGGATACTGAGAAACAGTTCTCTGTAATAAACACACCCGAAGAAGATGCATCAGCATACACTTTCTTCGTTTGGGCGGCACGGGAATTCTGGTAATCCCTAATTTCCTGCTCTGTCTTATAACAATTATAAGTTGGAGCGGGACCAACGTTCCCCAGCTCAGTATAACAAGCGGGTTCAATCAATACATCCGTATTATTATCTTGATTAAGGCGTGATATGGTCGCTACCTTGAGAGAGAGAGAAAAAAACACTCAGCGTATGCTCTTGCAAGATTAGATTGGTTATCTAATATATCTAATCAGGATGTCTCCCACTGTTTTAGTCAAATCTTTCTTCAAACTCTAAAAGGAAAGACTAGCCGGGATTAATTACACGCTACAAGTTCGTCAATTATTCAGTCAGGCCAGTGCCAGTACTTTGAGGGAGGTTCCCCGTGCTCTCGCACGGACCTAATTAAAATAAACCTCGTTTTCCCAGGGGCGTAACCCCGTTAACACCTTTCTAGACACCTACTTGATCGGCTAATTGTAATGTGTAAAACTCTCCCAGGAGTAACTCTTACTCGCAGCGGGTATCGGGATCTAACTATCTCATAAAAGGTATGAAATCTCATTGCAAATTTCAACACTTGAAATTCTCAATAATATTTTACCCTTAGCGTCCCATGACCTTGACGCAGTCCAACAAACCACAGTGCGTTAGTCAAGTTCAACCCGTCATTTCTTGATTGAATTAAACCCACCCGCATGACCCTTGACGCAGGCCAACAAAGTCGCACGATTACCCTAATCCAATCTACATCATATGCGTAAATAGATAAATACTAGTTAGCTACCGCACACTACGCCTTGACGCAGGACAACAAATGTAGCACGAATACTAAGTAGGACTTATCTGAAATGAAGGAGGGCTACGACAGGTTTTTAAGAAAACCTTTTGCGTAATGAACTTGATATCGTCGTAGAATCGAGTGATTTTAAATGAAGTGTTTTTGAGGCCTTTTCTAGTTTCGCTAAAGAGGTCACTCCCGGAGAAGGGATCTCGGCTCTTTCCTTATCAAATAAGGTGCAGGATATTTCATAAATACCACTATGCAAAACAAAAACTATAGAAACAATCAAAAGACAAACCGAGTGTGTAGCATCTGCTAGTTTCGCTAAAGAGGTCACTCCAGGTGAAGGGATCTCGGCTCTTTTCTTATCAAATAAGGTGCTGGAGGTTCTACAAGGAACACCGCTATGCAAAGCAAGAACTAGAGCTATCAGTTTTTAAACAAGTTTCTACAACATCTTTAGGTTTCTTTTATTTCATTAATCTCATTAATGAAGTCCCATTTTAATTATGCATCGCAAGCATCAGATATGAAACGAAATCAACAATATATAATATATATCTCATATATATAATATAAACATTCGTCTCAGGCAGTAATATGATCTCATCACTGAACATTGCAGCAGAAGAACATATATGAAATATTGGATATACTAGGACGTCTGAGTTTTAATACGATCTTGTATAAAACACGGATTCCACGGTCGCGATGAATAGCCAAACCCACATCCCTAGACCCCTACGAGAGCGGCAAGCAACACTGCCAATTCTAGGGTTAGGAGACCTGGTCTCGACTCCTCGAGATGGTCTCCTACTGGACCCTAGAACCCGGTTACTTGTGCTCCCCGCCTTGGGTCTACCTAATGCGAAAAAGTAAATAATATACAATGGTGACATCATCCTCAGCCCAGAAGTGCCCCAATAAAAGAATATTACATACAAATGAATTTTACATGAATGAAAATGAAAAACTCTCATCTCACATAAAACCCCCGGCTATTCAAAACGCGACGATCCAATATAACATATCACAGCAACACATAATATCACATATCATCAACGTAAGTAAATATACGTATCCCAATTGTCGTTGATGTATAGCAACGAAACCAGCCATACACCATATATTACACTTACGGTCGTAGAAAAGAAAGTGTAAAACTACAACAGTTGGAATCCGCAACCTCCTTAGACATCGCATGCCTAACCAAATGAATTCCTTAGACATCTCATGTCTAACAATTATAAACCTCGCATTTTAATCTCATTATCGAAAACTCTTTTCAATATCAAGTCGAGCAATTCAACAAGATTTCCGACATCCTGATCGAATGCTTTTCGCAAACTTTAGTAGACGGCCGCACCCCCGATGCCGTCGACGAAGTGCACTAAGGCGGAACACCGCTGCCGCGAGCACCGGAACGGATGCTTTTGATGACGGGGTTCTCCTACAGTCACTTGGTCGGGGCTATGGGGTGTGGCTGTCTATTAAGTTTACCCGGCAAGTATCCGCGTACGCTACGTGATTGCGACGGACTTTTGATCACATCAAAATTCCGTGGAAACCGATCATCTGAGACTAAACTGCTATGTTTATAACATTCAAATTAGTTATCTTATAACTTCTTGTGAATTCCAAATATTGTACCACATTCCAGATAAATAGACAATGTTAAACTTTCCGATCGAATAATTAAACACCCAAGTTTTCCCAAATAGTTCTCAAAACTTGATATTAGTTTAAAAAACATCCATCACATGCCACAGTACCAATGGTCCAGCCGTAGAAAGGTCAAGCCAACACCTCACATGTGGCACGCCGTACTGCCACAAACCCTAAGGTTTAGAGGCAGTTCAAGACGGTCACATAATCGAGTTAAGGTTTGTTGTCTTCTAGAGGGTCCACCGCGTTACTTGCACGACTTAGAACGTTCTTAAACTACGGAAAAATCCAACACTTGGAAATTTTCCGGCAGGGGAAAAAGTGAATTATTGATATTCGTTTGAACTTTTTAACACGTTCTAAAATTACCCGGACAAACTAAACAAAGTTAAATATTCCGATCGAATCAACGAGTCCCTAATAAAACCCAGAAAACTCAACTCTTGAGTATAATTAAAAATTCCCAGAAGAATCATGAAACAGCTACGGTTATTACTCTGCAAAAAGTGATTTATGAAGATACTTTTTGGCCGCGGAACAGCCGCCAATGCCATGGTACGGCTGCGGTTCCGCGGCGCTTTAGTCGTATTACAGGCACGTGTTTCACAGTAACTCTTGTATTTCCCTGCTGATTTTTTTGAGCATTTTTAATACAGAAAAAATCACAATTTTAGAAAATTTCCAAAGAGGGGTTAATATCGGGGTTTCCGGGTTCGATCGGTCTTTAAACTTCGTCTAGACTTTGCCTAAAGCTCTAGCTTAGCTCTGATACCACTGCAGGGTTACTAGGCACTCTAATAAGGTTCTACAAGGCATCAACCATGCCAAAATCAAAATTTTCAAGTGCCGAACAACCCAAACCAAGATCGTGGACTAGAGATTAGGCGAAACAATAAGCAAGTAAACATCTTTACTTCTAAGAGAGCAGGAATACAACCTTTATAGACCGGTCCTTCACTTCAATAGCTCCGTGTAGAAGTCCCCTTCACTGTGATCGAAAACTCCGGACTCTAGAGAGGCTCCACGAAGAAACGAACATGCTTGCTTCGATGATTTCGAGGCCGAAGATGATCTACGTCGGGGACACACTAACTCAAGCTATTCCTTCACTAGGTCAAGAACTTTGTGAAGAGAACACCCTCTACTAAATGGCAAGTAGTAGAAGATGATGAAGTGGGATGGTTTCTCACTTTAGAATTGATTTTCTCATACTTTTTCTCAAACTCCATTGAAGCTAGAAAGCTTTTTGTTGAATGAAGAAGAAGAAGAAGTCTCTTGAATAATTCATCCAAATGAAAACTTATCCAATGAATTATTGCACCATGATTGAGTTAAGCCCACATGCTTAACTCATATAGAGAATTAACCAAGGTATGAGGTTAAGGGTTAGGTTAACTAATATCCTAAGGAATGACAAAAGAGTTGACTTTGTCAATGTTTCTTTAAGCTTCATGAAGCTTGATAACTTTGACCAAAGTCTTATCTCTTTTGTTATTTGTTAGGAAATAAGTAAACCCTAATTTAACCTTGATTTGGTTTAAGTCTCATACACCCAACTTGTATGTATCATCAAGCATGATACAGACATGTACACTTGCATATATCACATATAAATAATGTGCACAATCTAGTTAGAAAATAAATCATAAGTGAGCTAATACTAGTTAATGTAATGTAATATATCAAACATATAATTATACATTAAATTATTAAATCAACTCTTGATTTAATAACCCGGCTATAACCGACTAATATCATGTGTAACAACTTATCGAATCAACACCTGATCCGATAACCTGGCCATATCGCATACAACCGATCAATGTCACTAAGCGCGAGATTAGAATACGGTATCCCTTATCGTATCAATCTCGGTCCCGCACATATCGCATATGCGCTCCTACTCCATTTCTCTTGAGCCAGGAAACCCCTGTGTAGGACTCTAAAGCCTCGTCAATACGCCGGCAGTAGGTGTGATCATATCAAACACCCACAAGCCGCAAGCGGTCTGCTAAACGTAATGGCCACCCCGGTATTGAGCGATCAGAAGATCAACAAGCAAGCCTGCTAGTACTCCTGCGAATCCAATCAGTAACACTCCCATACAGTCCGGTCTCTTCGTATGATATGTCGCATATCTCGCCTAAGGGTGGTAAACGTCAGACCCCAGTAGCTTGATAAGTCGTGTCGATATGAGGTCTATAATAGTTCGAGAAACTACTGATAACACTTACCAGTAAATCTCAGCAACCCTGGCCAGGGATTTCCAGTTATAGCCAATCGAACACAACGCAACATCAACTCCCTATACTGGGAGAGACGAAACCCCTCCTATCGCTCATTACCTCCATGTGATTCGGGACTGTACCCAAAAGCCACCTTTTTGCACGCTCTCTTGGACATGGTATGATGGAAATCAAATCACAGTTGGAATCACACAAGACTCTATGACGATCTCGGGTCTACAGACTAACATGTACTAGTGTCACCAGAGAACGGCCAACTGACGTGAGGTATAATACCATCTGGGAGTTCTCGGCGTGTCCGTCCAGTGTACCCAGTCTCCACTGAGCACCCGTATACTATCTCTGATGTCAAACACCAATGGATATGGGATCATCCATCGCCCATCTATATGGGTCGAGAAGCTATATGCTAGTATACTATGGTATATCGATGCCCTGTCTCAATACACCCACGACTAGGGTCATTTAAAGGATGTACTTAGCGACTAAACTGTCCCCACCAGTATGATCTGCATCATAGTCCTGGTAGTCAAGTACTCATCCTAAGGGCTTTATCAACATGTAACATAGAGACTATCAGAGTACATGTTAAGATAAAGAGCTACCAGATAGCATACTATCATATCGAGCAAGAAAGTCCTCCATATATATGTCCAAGCATCCACTACAATATACATCGCATGTGCAGTAATGGCCTCTAGGGCATACATATCACTAACAGGTTGACCCTTCTTCGGTTGGTCCATAGGTGTTGTGGCATGTTCTGGGTACTTTTTAAACTCCGCTCAAGTGTTAAGCTTTTTGGGAAATTTTGGGTCTTTGTTTATTTGATCGAAATGTTTAACATCGTTTACCTATCTGTGATTGTGATACAATATTTGGAATCCACAATGATTAGTTATGTGATAACTAGTTTGAATTTTATAAATCAAGCAATTTAGTCTCATTTGATCGGTTGACACGGAATTTTGATGTGGATCAAAACTCCGTCGCAATTACTTAGCATACGCGGATACTCGCCGGGTAACCTTACTAGATAGCCACGCCCCATAGCCCCGACCAAGTGACTGTAGGAGAACCCCATCACCGAAAGCATCAGTTTGGGTGCTCGCGGCCGTGGTGTTCCGCCTAAGTGCACTTCGTCGATGATATCGGGGGTGCGGCCGTCTACTAAAGTTTTCGATGAGCATTTGATCAAGTTTTCGGGAATCTTGTTGCATTACCCAACAGGTTATTTGAAAGTGTTTTCAATATCGAGACTAAAATGCGTGGTTTATAATTGTTAGGCATGTGATGTCTAAGGAATTCATTTGGTTGGGCATGAAATCCAAAGTATGTGATACATTGGGTTTATGATGTCTAAGGTGGTTGCGGATTCCAATTTTTGTGGTTTTTCGCTTTCTTTTCTGCGACCGTAAGTGTAATATGTAGTGTATCGCCGGTTTCGTTTTTATATGTCAACGACAATTGGGATACGCATATTTGTTAGTTATATGTATGCCCTAGAGGCCATTACTATACATAGGATGTATATTGTAGTGGATGCTTGGACATATATAGGGATGACATTCTTGCTCGATATGATAGTATGCTATCTGGTTACTCTTTACCTTAACGTGTACACTGATTGTCTCTCTGTTACATGTTGGTAAAGCCCTTAGGATGTGTACTTGACTACCTGGACTATGATGCGGATCATACTAGTGGGGACATGGTAGTCCATAAGTACATCCTTCAAAGTCCCTAGTCGTGGGGGTATCGAGACGGGGCATCGATATACCAGAGTAGACTAGCGTATACCTTCTCGACCCATACAGATGGGCGATGGATGATCCCATATCCATTGGTGTTTGACATCTGAGATGATATACGGGTGCTCAGTGGAGGCTGGGTACACTGGACGGACTCGCCGAGAACTACCAGATGGTATTATACATTACGTCAGATGGCAGTTCTCTGGTGACACCGGTACAGGTTAGTCTGTAGACCTGAGATCGTCATAGAGTCTCGTGTGATTCCCACTGTGCTTTGATTTCCATCATACCACGTCTAAGAGGGCGTGCAAAAAGGTGGCTTTTGGGTACAGTCCCGAATCACATGGAGGCAATGAGCGATAGGAGGGGTTTCGTCTCTCCCGGTATATGTAGTTGATGTTGCGCAGTGCTCGATTGGCTATAACAGGAAGTCCTTGGCCAAGGCTATTTTAGGGATTTACTGGTAAGTGTTACCTGTAGTTTCTCGACCCGTTATTTGCCTCATATCGACACGACTTATCGAGTTATTGGGGTCTGACGTTTACCACCCTTAGACATGATATGCGACAATCAGACGAACAGACCGGACTGTACGGTAGTGTTACTGGTTGGATTCACAGGAGTGTGAGCGGACTTGCTCGTTGATCTTCTGATCGCTCAATACCCGGGTGGCCGTTACGTTTAGCAGACCGCTTGCGGCTTGTGGGTGTTTGATATGATCATCAGCTGCTGCCGGCGTATTGACGAGTCTTTAGACTCCTACACAGGGGTTTCCTGGCTCAAGCGAAACGAAATAGGAGCGCATATCAGATATGTGTGGGACCGAGAATAATACCAGTATGTGATACTGTATTCTATTCTCGCGATTTGTATCTGTTAGTTGTATGTATGCCCTAGAGGCCAGTATTGTACAGATGATGTATATTATATTGGATGCTTGGACATATATAGAGATGGCTTTCTTGCTCGATATGATAGTATGCTATCTGGTTGCTCTTTATCTTAACATGTACACTCGTCTCTTTAAACTGTCTTATAGTTACATGTTGATAAAGCCCTTAGGATGTGTACTTGACTACCTGGACTATGATGCAGATCATACTAGTGGGGACATGGTAGTCTATAAGTACATCCTTCAAGGTCCCTAGTCGTGGGTGTATCGAGACAGGGCACCGATATACCAGTGTAGACTAGCGTATACGCTTCTCGACCCATGAGATGGGCGATGGATGATCCCATATCCATTGGTGTTTGACATCAGAGATGGTATACGGGTGCTCAGTGGAGACTGGGTACACTGGACGGACTCGCCGAGAACTCCCAGATGGTATTATACCTCACGTCAGATGGCAGTTCTCAGGTGACACTTGTACAGGTTAGTCTGTAGACCCGAGATCGTCATAGAGTCTTGTGTGATTCCCACTGTGCTTTGATCTCCACCTTACCACGTCCATGAGGGCGTGCAAAACGGTGGTCTTTGGGTACAGTCTCGAGTCACATGGAGGCAATGAGCGATAGGAGGGGTTTCGTCTCTCCCGGTATTGGGGGTTGATGTCGCGCTGTGCTCGATTGGCCGTAACAGGGAAGTCCCTGGCCAGGGCTGATCAGAGATTTGCTGGTAAGTGTTACCAGTAGTTTCTCGACCTGTTATGAGCCTCACATCGGCACGACTTATCGGTTATTGGGGTCTGAGGTTTACCACCCCTAGACTTGATATGCGACATATCAGACGAACAGACCGGACTGTACGGTAAGTGTTACTGGTTGGATTCACAGGAGTGTGAGCGGGCTAGCTCGTCGATCTTCTGATCGCTCAATACCCGAATGGCCATTACGTTTCGCAGACCGCTTGTGGCTTGTGGGTGCTTGATATGATCATCATCTGCTACCGGCATATTGACGAGTCTTTAGAGTCCTACACAGAGGTTTCCTGGCTCAAGCGAAACGAAATAGGAGCGCATATGAGATATGTGCGGGACCGAGAATAATGCGTGTATGTGATACCGCATTTCATTCTGGTGATTAATGTTTCGATTGGTTGTATGCGATATAACCTAGTTATCGAATCGAAGATCGATTCGATAAGTCGATACATTGGATACTAGTCGGTTATGTGCGACATGACCGGATCATTGAATCAAGTGTTGATTTAATGATTTAATGTATAATTATATATTTGATATATTACTTTGCATTAACTAGTATTGGTTCACTTTAAATGGATTTTCTCACTTGATGTGCAAGAAGTATATGTGATATACTTTTGTGCACATATTTGTATCATGTTTGATGATACTTGATCATTTGGTTAAGTGTAAAGGATTAAACCATGGTTAAGAGATGATTAGGGTTTTGCTTTTTCATTTATTTATTTATTCATTTTGGATATTATTAAGAATGGTGGCTTATTTTGTTTCTATGTTGAAGCTTCTTGAAGCTTTGACAAAGTCCACCATTCTTATCTCATCCTTAACCCTAACCATTCCAACTAACCTTAGTTTAATCTCTACACTTGACCATGGTTAGTATATGATAAGTATTCACATTAGTTTCATTTTTAAAATAAGAAACTTATCATATTCTAGCTTCATTCACTCCTTCTTCTTCAAGAAAGAAAGCTTGATGCCATCAATGGCAACTTGAGTTCTAAAGTGAGAAATCCAATTCTAAAGTGAACCTACCTCCTATTTCTTTACCCTCTACCTCTTGCCAAGTTGTTTTGGGTGTTTTCTTCACAAGTTTCATAAATTTGTGAAGTCGGAGCTTGAACTTGTGATGCCTCGACGTAGATCATCTTCGGCACGAAGCCGACGACCTAGTCCGCCCATTTCTCCGATCAAGCCGACGATTGAGTCCGGGATTCGAGATGGACAGCGAGAGGATGCCTACGTGGAGCCAAGGAAGTGGATATCCGGATCTACAAAGGTTGTAGCTTCTTATCTTAAGTTAAGTTGTTAACTAGATCCGTATATCGCCTAAATTTCTAGTCAACGATCTAGTCTAGGGTTTCTCGGCACCGTAAAAATTGAAATTGGCATGGTTGATGCCTTGTGAGACTTCATTAGCGTGTCTAGGAACCCTTCAGTGGTATCAGAGCCTAGCTAGAGCCTTATGCAAAGTCCAGACGGAGTTTGAAGTCCGATCGAACCGAAACCCTAAAATCAATATTGCTCTCGGTACATTTTTCAAAAACTGGGTTTTTTCCATATTAAAAATGCTTAAAAAATTCAGCAGGGAATTCTAAGAATTACGGTGCAAATTTTTTCACATGAACAGTAAAGAGTGCGGCGGAACCGCGGCATAAGCATGGCTTATGCGGCGGTTCCGCGGCCTGATGATGACGTCAGCCCTCCTCCTTTGCACAGTAATTCCTATTTAACAGTGCTGAGTTTTCTGGGAATTTTTGAATTGACTCAAGAGTTGAGTATTCTGGGGTTGCTTTGGGAATCGCAGATTCGATCGTATTATCAAACTTTGTCTATATGTTTTTTCCGGATAATTTTAGAATATGTTAAAAATTTCGACCGGATATAAATACCCAACTTTTCCCCTGCCGAAAAAATTTCCAAGTGTTGGATTTTTCTATGGTTTAAGGACGTTCTGAGTAGTGCAAGTAACGCGATGGTCCCTCTAGAAGACAACAAACCTTAACTCGATTATGTGACCGTCTTGAACTGCCCTTTGAACCTTCGGGTTTGGGGCAGTACGGCGTGCCACATGTGAGGCGTTGGCTTGACCCTTCTACGGCTGGACCGTTGGTACTGAGGCATGAAGCGAATGTCTTTGAACCTATTTCATGTGTTGAACGGTTTAGGGAAAACTTGGGTGTTCGAATGTTCGGTCGGAAAGTTTAATATTTTCTATTTATCCGGAATGGGATACAATAATTGGAATTCACAAACAATTATGAGATAACTGAATGAATGTTATAAATCTAGCGGTTTAGTCTCATTTGATATTGAAAAGAGTTTTCGATAATGGGACTAAAATGCGGGGTTTATAACTGTTAGGCATGTGATGTCTAAGTATTTCATTTGATTAGGCATGTGATGTCTAAAGAGGTTGCGGATTTCAACTGTTGTAGTTTTACACTTTCTTTTCTGTGACCGTAAGTGTAATATGTGATATCGCCGGTTTCGTTGCTATATGTCAACGACAATTGGGATGCGCACATTTACTTACGTTGATGACATATGATGTTATGTGTTGCTGGATATGTTATATTGGATTGTCGTGTTTGAATAGCCGGGGGTTTTTATGTGAGATGAGTGTTTTTCATTTTCATTCATGTAAAAAACTTGTATGTAATATTCTTTTATTTGGGGCACTTCCAGGTTGCGGAAGTTGTCACCTTTTGTATATTATTTACTTTTCCGCATTAGGATAGACCCAAGGAGGGGAGCACAAGTAACCGGGTTCTGGGGTCCAGTTGGAGACCAACTCGAGGAGTCGAGTCCGGGTCTCCTAACCCTAGAATTGGCAGGGTTGCTTGCCGCTCTCGTAGGGGTCTAGGGGTGTGGGATTGGCTATTCATCACGACCGTGGAATCCGTGTTTTATACTGGCTCGTATTGAAAACACGGACGTCCTAGTATATCCAATGTTTCATATGTTTCTTCTGCTGCGATATCTGTGATGTGATCATGTGATGTTCTGTGATAGATACAGTATATAGTATATATGATATATTATATAGACGTTACTTATGTTTTGCACCCGCACTAGCCCTGCCCTGCTCTGTCGTTAGTTACCTAACCAAACGGTGCACGAGGGGACATCGAGGCGAATACGGATGGCATAAGTGTACGTCATATCTATCTGTAATGTTTAGGTATTTAAATGATGGAACTTCATTAATGTGATTAATGAAAGAAAAGAAACCTAAGATGTTGTAGAATCAAATTTTAAACAAAACAGGTAGCTACAGTTCTTGCTTTGCATAGCGGTATATATGATATACCCTGCACCTTATTCGATGAGGAAAGGACCGAGATCCCTTCACCGGGAGTGACTCCTTTAGAGATAACTGGCAGATGCTACACACTCGGTTTGTTTTTGATTGCTTCTATAGTTTCTGCTTTGCACAGTGATATATATGATATATCCCGCACCTCATTCGACGAGGAAAGGGCCGACGATCCCTTCACCGGGAGTGACCCCTTTAGCAAAACTAGAAAAGCCATAAAATCACTCCATTTCAAAACTTCATTTGATTCTACAACGATATCAAGTTCATTACGCTCATGGTTTTTATGAAAAACCTGCGTAGCCCTCCGTCATTTCAGATAAGTACTAGTTAGTATTCGTGCTGCGGTAGTTTGGCCTCCGTCAAGGCGTAGTGTACGGTAGCTAACTAGTGCTTATCTGCTAGCATATGATGCGATTGGATTAGGGTATTCGTACGGCGTTGTTTGGCCTCCGTCAAGGGTCGTGCGGGTGGGTTTAATTCAATCAGGAAATGACGGGTTGAACTTGACTAGCGGACTATGGGTTGTTTGGCCTCCGTCAAGGTCATAGGACGCTAGGGGCAAAATATTATCGGCAATTTCAAGTGTTGAAATTTGCAATGAGATTGCATACCTTCTATGAGATAGTTGGATCCCGATACCCGCTGCGAGTAAAAGTTACTCCTGGGAGAGTTTTACACATTACAATTAGCCGATCAAGTAGGTGTCTACAAAGGTGTTAACGAGGTTACGCCTCTGGGAAAACGAGGTTTACATTAATTTGGCTCATGTGAAAGCACGGGGGACCTCCCTCAAAGTACCGACACTGGCCTGGTTGAAAGATTGGCGAACTTGTAGTGTGTAATTAATCCCGGTTAATCTTTCCTTTTAGGGTTTGAAGGAAGATTTGATAAAAAGCAGTGGGAGCCATCCTGATTAGATAAGATAATAACCAATCTGATCTTGCACGAGCATACGCTAAAGTGTTTTCTTCTCTCTCTCTCCAGGTAGCGACCATTTCATGCCCTAATAAAGATAATAATATGGATGTATTGACTGAACCCGCATGTTATACTGTGCAGGGGAACGTTGAACCCGTTATATCTTATAAGTGTTATAAGAATGAACGGGAAATAGGAGAATATCTGGATTCTCACACCGCCCAAAAGAAGAACATGCATGTTGATGCATCATCTTCGGGTGTGTTTGTCATTGAGAACTGTTTCTCAGTTCACCCTACGTCCTGGGTATTAGATACCGGATCAGGATCCCACATATGTAAGATGTTACATGGGCTACGGAAAGGTAGAGAACTGGGAAAAGGTGATCATTCCGTTCAAGTAGGGAATTGGGCAAATGTTGCAGCCAAAGCAGTTGGCGAATATCACCTAGTATTACCAAGTGGTGATACACTGATTCTAAATGAATGCTATTATATACCGAACATGATGTGCAACATTATATCAGTTTCTTTATTAAGTAAAGAAGGATATAATTTTGTAGTAAAGGATAATGTTATGAACATATTCCAAGATCAAAAGTTGATTGCATCAGGCTCGTTACATAATGGCATATTCATTCTCAATCAAAATACAGTCCTCAATTTACAAAACACACACAAGAGGAAGAGTTCTGAACTGAACGAATCCTTCTTCTGGCATTGTAGACTGGGTCACATCAATGCGACACTACTAGCTAAGTTGCATAAGGATGGATATTTAAATCCGTTTGAATTTTCATCTTATGACACTTGCCAGTCATGTCTCAAAGGCAAGATGACCAAAACTCCCTTTACGGGACATGGAGAAAGAGTTACTAAACTCTTAGGACTGATACATAGTGATGTATGCGGTCCTATGTCTACACATGCCAGGGATGGTTCTTCGTACTTCATTACATTCACTGACGATCTCTCTAGATTCGGATATGTGTTCTTGATGAAACACAAATCAGAAGCTTTTGAGAAATTCAGAGAATATAAAACCGAAGTAGAGAACCAAACAGGCAAAAGTATTAAGATCCTTCGATCTGATCGAGGAGAAGAATACTTAAGCAACGAATTCAGAGATTATCTAAAAGAGAATGGGATTCTCTCTCAGCTTACTCCTCCTTATACACCACAGCACAACGGTGTATCAGAACGGAGGAACCGCACCCTATTAGATATGGTGCGCTCTATGATGAGCACAGCTGAGTTACCTATTTCCTTCTGGGGATATGCACTGTAAACTGCTGCATATCTATTGAATAGAGTTCCAACCAAGTCAGTGCCTACCACTCCATATGAGATATGGAATGGTAAGAGACCATGTCTTAATTTTATTCAGATATGGGGTTGTCCGGCCTATGTTAAAACACAAAATCCGGACAAGCTCGAGGCAAGGTCTGTTCTATGTAAGTTTGTTGGATATCCCAAATATTCGCGAGGGTATATCTTCTATCACTCCGAGGAACAAAAAGTGTCTGTTTCTCGACATGCCACTTTCTTAGAAAAGAGTTTTCTTATAAAACAGACAAGTGGCTTTGAGGTAGAACTGGAAGAGGTTCCAGCGACACAAACTATAACAGAAGACTTGGTAGAACCAGAGGATTCAGTAGTACCCGACGAACCCCAGCCTCTCCGCCGATCTAGTAGGGTTTCTCGTCCACCTGAGAGATACTACGGTTTTCTCATTGATGGTGGTAGTGAGGATTGCATCATGGAGGATGATGACCCAACTAGCTTCGAGCAAGCCATCACGAGTGGGGACTCAGTGAAATGGCTGGATGCTATGCGGTCCGAGATGGAATCCATGTACACCAACAAAGTATGGACTTTGGAAGTTGCTCCTGAAGGGGTAAAACCTATCGAGAGCAAGTGGATCTTCAACAAGAAACTTGGTGTAGATGGGAAAGTGGAGACTTTCAAAGCTAGACTTGTAGCAAAGGGTTTTCGTCAAAGACCAGGTGTGGACTATGACGAAACCTTTTCTCCAGTGGCTATGCTTAAATCCATCCGAATCATGCTTGCCATCGCTGCGTATCATGACTACGAAATCTGGCAAATGGATGTTAAGACCGCCTTTCTAAATGGTGATTTAGAAGAGTGCGTGTACATGACTCAGCCAGAGGGCTTCGTAGACAGTGGGAGCAGCGGGAAGGTGTGCAAGCTGCTTAAATCCATTTATGTATTAAAGCAAGCATCGCGGAGTTGGAACATCTGCTTTGACGTCGTTATCAAAGAGTTTGATTTCGTCAAAAACCCAGATGAACCTTGTATTTACAAGAAGGTGGCAGAGAGTAAGGTTGTCTTCCTCGTATTATACGTGGACGACATACTCTTGATAGGAAATGATATTCCTATGCTGCAATCGGTCAAGCTCTTCTTATCATAAAGATTCTCAATGAAAGATCTTGGTGATGCCTCCTGCATATTGGGAATTAGGATCTATAGAGATAGATCCAAACGGATTTTGGGATTGTCCCAATCCAGGTACATTGACACCATACTAAAGAGGTTTAGTATGGGAGAATCCAAGCGTGGGAACTTGCCCACGATCTCTGGAGTCACTCTCTCCAAAGAGATGTCTCCCAAGACTGATTTGGAGAGAGCTCGCATGCAAGGGATACCCTATGCTTCGGCTGTAGGCTCTATCATGTATGCGATGCTATGTACCAGACACGATGTAGCATACTCACTAAGTATGGTGAGCAGGTATCAAGCTGATCCTGGAGAGAGTCACTGGACAGCTGTGAAGAGCATTCTCAAGTACTTACGAAAGACTAAAGAGATGCTCTTGGTGTATGGTAACGGAGAACTCCAAGTGGAGTCCTTTACCGATTCGAGCTTCCAGAGTGATAAGGACGACTCTAAGTCGCAGTCGGGCTTTGTCTTTACCCTTTACGGAGGGGCGGTTAGCTGGAAGAGTTCCAAGCAGGAAACCGTGGCAGACTCGACGATGGAGGCTGAATACATCGCTGCCAACGATGCTACTAAAGAAGCTGTCTGGATCAAGAAGTTCATTACTGAACTTGGTGTGGTTCCATCCATCGAGCATCCAATACCTTTGTATTGCGATAACAATGGAGCGGTGGCTTTGGCCAAGGAACCTAGGTCCCATCAGCGATCCAGGCATATTCTGAGGCGGTATCACCTGATCCGGGAGATAGTTGATCGCCGGGAGATCGAGGTCAGGAGGGTTGACACGAAGAACAACACGGCGGATCCACTCACGAAGGCCATTCCCCAGATACAGTTTGAGAGACTCTTCGGGATGCTCGGTATGCGATACTACAGCAGCTGCCTTAGTGCAAGTGGGAGATTGTTAGTTGTATGTATGCCCTAGAGGCCAGTATTGTACAGATGATGTATATTATATTGGATGCTTGGACATATATAGAGATGACTTTCTTGCTCGATATGATAGTATGCTATCTGGTTGCTCTTTATCTTAACATGTACACTCGTCTCTTTAAACTGTCTTATAGTTACATGTTGATAAAGCCCTTAGGATGTGTACTTGACTACCTGGACTATGATGCAGATCATACTAGTGGGGACATGGTAGTCTATAAGTACATCCTTTAAGGTCCCTAGTCGTGGGTGTATCGAGACAGGGCATCGATATACCAGTGTAGACTAGCGTATACGCTTCTCGACCAATGAGATGGGCGATGGATGATCCCATATCCATTGGTGTTTGACATCAGAGATGGTATACGGGTGCTCAGTGGAGACTGGGTACACTGGACGGACTCGCCGAGAACTCCCAGATGGTATTATACCTCACGTCAGATGGCAGTTCTCAGGTGACACTTGTACAGGTTAGTCTGTAGACCCGAGATCGTCATAGAGTCTTGTGTGATTCCCACTGTGCTTTGATCTCCACCTTACCATGTCCATGAGGGCGTGCAAAACGGTGGTCTTTAGGTACAGTCCCGAGTCACATAGAGGCAATGAGTGATAGGAGGGGTTTCGTCTCTCCCGGTATTGGGGGTTGATGTTGCGCTGTGCTCGATTGGCCGTAACAGTGAAGTCCCTTGCCAGGGCTGATCAGAGATTTGCTGGTAAGTGTTACCAGTAGTTTCTCGACCCGTTATGAGCCTCACATCGGCATGACTTATCGGTTATTGGGGTCTGACGTTTACCACCCCTAGACTTGATATGCGACATATCAGACGAACAGACCGGACTGTACGGTAAGTGTTACTGGTTGGATTCACAGGAGTGTGAGCGGGCTAGCTCGTCGATCTTCTAATCGCTCAATACCCGGATGGCCGTTATGTTTAGCAGACCGCTTGCGGCTTGTGGGTGCTTGATATGATCATCATCTGCTACCGGCGTATTGACGAGTCTTTAGAGTCCTACACAGAGCTTTCCTGGCTCAAGCGAAACGAAATAGGAGCGCATATGAGATATGTGCGGGACCGAGAATAATGCGTGTATGTGATACCGCATTTCATTCTCGCGATTAATGTTTCGATTGGTTGTATGCAATATAACCTAGTTATCGAATCGAAGATCGATTCGATAAGTCGATACATTGGATACTAGTCGGTTATGTGCGACATGACCGGATCATTGAATTAAGTGTTGATTTAATGATTTAATGTATAATTATATATTTGATATATTACTTTGCATTAACTAGTATTGGTTCACTTTAAATGGATTTTCTCACTTGATGTGCAAGAAGTATATGTGATATACTTTTGTGCACATATTTGTATCATGTTTGATGATACTTGATCATTTGGTTAAGTGTAAAGGATTAAACCATGGTTAAGAGATGATTAGGGTTTTGCTTTTTCATTTATTTATTTATTCATTTTGGATATTATTAAGAATGGTGGCTTATTTTGTTTCTATGTTGAAGCTTCTTGAAGCTTTGACAAAGTCCACCATTCTTATCTCATCCTTAACCCTAACCATTCCAACTAACCTTAGTTTAATCTCTACACTTGACCATGGTTAGTATATGATAAGTATTCACATTAGTTTCATTTTTGAAATAAGAAACTTATCATATTCTAGCTTCATTCACTCCTTCTTCTTCAAGAAAGAAAGCTTGATGCCATCAATGGCAACTTGAGTTCTAAAGTGAGAAATCCAATTCTAAAGTGAACCCACCTCCTATTTCTTCACCCTCTACCTCTTGCCAAGTTGTTTTGGGTGTTTTCTTCACAAGTTTCACAAATTTGTGAAGTCGGAACTTGAACTTGTGATGCCTCGACGTAGATCATCTTCGGCACGAAGCCGACGACCTAGTCCGCCCATTTCTCCGATCAAGCCGACGATTGAGTCCGGGATTCGAGATGGACAGCGAGAGGACGCCTACGTGGAGCCAAGGAAATGGATATCCGGATCTACAAAGGTTGTAGCTTCTTATCTTAAGTTAAATTGTTAACTAGATTCGTATATCGCCTAAATTTCTAGTCAACGATCAAGTCTAGGGTTTCTCGGCACCGTAAAAATTGAAATTGGCATGGTTGATGCCTTGTGAGACTTCATTAGCGTGCCTAGGAACCCTACAGTATCATCGGTCGGTTGTATGTGATATAGCCGGGTTACCGAATCAAGTGTTGATTCGATACATTGATACACTTGATATTAGTCGGTTATATACGATATGACCGGATCGTTAAATCAAGTGTTGATTTAATGGTTTAATGTATAATTATATATTTGATATATTACTTTACATTAACTAGTATTGGTTCATTTAAGATTGATTTTCTCACTTGAAAGTGCATATTGTTTATATGTGATATATGCAAGTGTACATATTTGTATCATGCTTGATGATACAAACAAGTTGTGTGTATGAGACTTGAACCAACTCAAGGTTAAAATTAGGGTTTACTATTTTCCTAGCATATAACAAAAGAGTGTGACTTTGGTCAAAGTTATCAAGCTTCATGATGCTTGATAAACATTGATAAACATTGACAGAGTCAACTCTTTTGTCATTTGTTCAAGATATTAGTTAACCCAACACTTAACCTAATGCTTTGGTTAATTCTCTACATGAGTTAAGCATGAGGGCTTAACTCAACCATGGTACCATGATTAAAAGGAAAAGTATTCATATTATTCTTTTAATTCATATGATTCTTTCTTCTTCATCATCTTCATCAAGCTTCAAGAAAGCTTGCTACCTCCAATGGTGCCATGAGAAAAAGAGTGAGAAATACAATTCTAAAGTGAACCCACTTCCTATTTCTTCATCCTCTACCACTTGCCATGTAGTATAGGGTGTTCTCTTCACAAAGTTTTTGACCAAGTGAAGGAATAGCTTGAGTTTGAGTCTCCCCGACGTAGATCATCTTCGGCCTTATAGTCAATGACCTAGCCCGATCATTTCTCCGACGAAACCATCGCTAGAGTCCGGGATCCCGATGATCGCAGCGGAGGGATGTCAACACGGGGCTAAAGAAGTGGAGGACCGGATCTACAAAGGTTGTATTTCCATTCACTTAGTAGTTAAGTTGTTAACTTGCATGTTGTTTCGCCTAATATCTAGTTAACGATCTAGTTTAGGGTTTCTCGGCACCGGAAAATTTTAATTCGGCATGGTTGATGCCTTGTGGAACCTCTTGAGTGTGCCTAATAACCCTACAGTGGTATCAGAGCCAAGCTAGAGCTTTAGGTGAAGTGTAGACGATGTTAGAAATCCGATCGAACCCCGAAACCCTATCTCAAACCCTTCTCTGTACATTTTTTGAAAATGTGGATTTTTCCAAACTAAAAAATATGCAGAAAAATCAGCAGGCTTTTTTATGAGTTACTGTGCAAAACGAGTGCGTAAATCGATTAATGCGCTGCGGAACCGCGGCACGAGCATGGCTCGTGCGGCGGTTCCGCGGCCGTATGGTCACTTCTTTTATCACTATTTGCACAGTAATGTCTTAATTGTATTCTTGTGTTTTCTGGGAATTTTTAATTTGCACTCAAGAGTAGAGTTTTCTGGGTTGTATTGGGAGTTCGTAGATTCGATCGGATTGTCTAGTTTTGTCTATGTGTTTTTCTGGATAATTTTTGAATATGTTAAAAAGTTCGACCGGATATAAATACCCACTTTTTCCCCTGCCGGGAAATTTCCAAGTGTTGGATTTTTCCGTGGTTTAAGAATGTTCTAAGTAGTGCAAGTAACGTGATGGACGCTCTGGAAGACAACAAACCTTAACTCGATTATGTGACCGTCTTGAACTGCCCTTTGAACATTCGGGTTTAGGGCAGTACGGCGTGCCACATGTGAGGCGTTGGCTTGACCCTTCTACGGCTGGACCGTTGGTACTGTGGCATGAAGTGGATGTTTTTGAACTTGTTTCAAGAGTTGAGCTGTTTTGGGAAAACTTGGGTGTTTGATTGTTCGATCGGAAAGTTTAACATTTTCTATTTATCTGGAATGTGATAAAATATTTGGAATCCACAAGTAGTTATGAGATAACTAATTTGGATGTTATAAACACAGCAGTTTAGTCTCAATTGATCGGTTGCCACAGAATTTTGATGTGATCAAAAGTCCGTCGTAATCACGTAGCGTATGCGGATATTCGCCGGTAAACTTAATAGACAGCCACGCCCCATAGCCCCGACCAAGTGACTGTAGGAGAAGCCCGTCGCTGAAAGCATCCGTTCGGGTGCTCGCGGCAGCGGTGTTCCGCCTTAGTGCATTTCGTCGACGGCATCTGGGGTGCGGCCATCTACTGAAGTTTGCGACGAGCATTCGATCAGGATGTCGGGAATCTTGTTGAATTGCCCTACTTGATATTGAAAAGTGTTTTCGATAAAGAGACTAAAATGCGGAGTTTATAATTGTTAGGCATGTGATATCTAAGGAATTCAGAATGTTAGGTATGCGATGTCTAAGGAGGTTGCGGATTCCAACTGTTGTAGTTTTACACTTTCTTTTCTGCGACCGTAAGTGTAATATGTGATATCACCGGTTTCGTTGCTATATGTCAACGACAATTGGGATGCGCATATTTACCGACGTTGATGACATGTGATGTTATGTGTTGCTGGATATGTTATATTGGATCGTCGCGTTTTGAATAGCCGGGGGTTTTATGTGAGATGAGAGTTTTTCATTTTCATTCATGTAAAAACTTGTATGTAATATTCTTTTATTGGGGCACTTCCAGGTTGCAGAAGATGTCACCGTTTGTATATTATTTATTTTTCTGCACTAGGATAGACCCAAGGAGAAGAGCACAAGTAACCGGGTTCTGGAGTCCTGTAGGAGACCAACTCGAGGAGTCGAGTCCGGGTCTCCTAACTCTAGAATTGGTAAGGTTGCTTGCCGCTCTCGTAGGGGTCTAGGGGTGTGGGTTTGGCTATTCATCGCGACCATGGAATCCGTGTTTTATACTGGCTCGTATTGAAAACACGGACGTCCTAGTATATCCAATGTTTCATATGTTTCTTCTGCTGCGATATCTGTGATATGATCATTTGATATGTGATGATAGATACTGTATATCATATATATGATATATTATATAGACGTTACTTATGTTTTGCACTCGCGCTAGCCCTGCCCCGCTCTGCCGTTAGTTACCTAACCTAACGGTGCACGAGGGGACATCGAGGCGAATGCGGATGGCATAAGTGTACGTCGTATTTATCTGTGATGTTTAGGTGCTTTAATGATGGGACTTCATTAATATGATTAATGAAAGAAAAAGAAACCTAAAGCGTTGTGGAATCGAATTTTCAAAAACAGGTAGCTACAGTTCTTGCTTTCCATCGTGGTGTTCCTTATAGAACATCCTGCACCTTATTCGATAAGGAAAGGACCGAGATCCTTTCACCGGGAGTGACTCCTTTAGAAATAACTGGCAGATGCTACACCCTCGGTTTGTCTTTTGATTGTTTTTCCTAGTTCTTGCTTTGCACAGACATATATATGATATGTCCTGCACCCTATTCGATGAGGAAAGGGCCGACGATCCCTTCACCGGGAGTGACTTCTTTAGAAAAACTAGAAAAGCTTCAAACACACTTTATTTCAAAATCATTTGATTCTACAACGATATCAAGTTCATTACACAATAGGTTTTCAGAAAAACCTGTAGTAGCCCTCCGTCATTTCAGATAAGTACTAGTTAGTATTCGTGCTACGTTTGTTGACTATGTTAAGGCGTAGTGTGCGGTAGCTGATTAGTGCTTATCTGTATAAGCATATGATGCGATTGGATTAGGGTAGTCGTGCGACTTTGTTGACTATGTTATGGGTCGTGCGGGTGGGTTTAATTCAATCGGGAAATGACGGGTTGAACTTGACTAGCACTTATGATTTGTTGACTATGTTAAGGTCATATAGCTGCTAGGGGCAAAATATTATCGGGAATTTCAAGTGTTGAAATTTGCAATGAGATTGTATATCTTCTATGAGATAGTTGGATCCCGATACCCATTGCGAGTAATTGTTACTCCTGGGAGAGTTTTACACATTACAATTAGCCGATCAAGTAGTTGTCTAGAAAGGTGTTAACGGGGTTATGCCTCTGGGAAAACGAGGTTTACTTTAATTAGGTCCGTGCGAAAGCACGGGGAACCTCCCTCAAAGTACTGACACTGGTCTGGCTTAAAGATTGGCCAACTTGTAGCGTGTAATTAATCCCGGCTAGTCTTTCCTTTTAGGGTTTGAAGGAAGATTTGATAAAAACAGTGGGAGCCATCCTGATTAGATAAAATAATAACCAATCTGATCTTGCAAGAGCGCACACAGAGTGTTTTCTTCTCTCTCTCTCCAGGTAGCGACCATGTCACGCCTTAATCAAGATAATAAAACGGATATATTGACCGAACCCGCTTGTTATACTGAGTTGGGGAACGTTGGTCCCGCTCCAACTTATAATTGTTATAAGACAGAGCAGGAAATTGGGGAATACCAGATTTCCCGTGCTGCCCAAATGAAGAAAGTGCATGTTGATGCATCATCTTCGGGTGTGTTCGTTACACAAAATTGTTTCTCAGTATCTTCTGCGTCCTGGGTATATGATACCGGATCAGGATCCCACATATGTAATATATTACATGGGCTACAGAAAGGTAGAGAACTGAGAACGGGTGATAAGTTTCATGAGGCAGAAAACGGTGCAAGTATTGCAGCCGAGTCTGTTGGTCACTGTCACCCTGTATTACCAGAATACATTGATTCTGAACAAATGTTATTAGATACCGAACCTGATATATAAAATCATATCAGTCTCTTTATTTAGATAAAGAAGGATATAATTTTGTATTGTTGAATAATGTTTTGAACATTTCCTATATCAAGAGTTGATTGGTTTAGGTACGTAATCTAAAAGCATTGATGTTCTAAATCAAACTACAGTTCCTACTATACAGAACACACACAAGAGGAAGAGTTCAGAAATGAACGAATCCTTCTTGAGGTATTGGAGACTAGGTCATATCAATGCGACCCGACTAGCTAAGTTACATATAGATGCTTGTTTAAATTAGTTTGAATTTACATCTTGTGATACTTGCCAGTCATGTCACAGAGATAAGATGACCCTAGCTCTGTTTATTGGAAACAGAGAAAGAGTAAGTGAACTCTTGGGATTGATACATGCTGATGTATGAAGGTCCCCTGTTTACACATGCCAAGACCGGTTCCTTATACTTCATTACATTCTCTGATAATCTCTCAAGATTCAGACATATGTTCCTGTTGAAACACAAGTCCGAAATTTTTGAGATATTCACAGAATATAAGTTAGAAGTAGAGAACTAAAATACGGGTAAAAGTATTATGTCCTTTGTTGTGATCAAGGAGGAGAATACTTGAGCATGGGATTCCTGGACTATTCTAAGAATGAGATTCTCTCTCAGCATTACTCCTCCATATGAAGGTTCCTAGGCACCCTATAGAGGTCTCACAAGGCATCGAACATGCCAAATTAAAAAAATATGGTGCCGAGAAACCCTAGTTAACGGATCGTTGCTAGATGTCTAGGCGAAATACAAAACTAGTTAACAAATTAACTATAGGTTAGATTCTACAACCTTTGTAGATCCGGTAATCCTCTTCCTTGGCTCCACGTAGGCATCCTCTCGCTGTCCTTTTCGAATCCTAGACTCGTTCATCGGCTTCATCGGGAAAACGAGCGGAATAGGTCGTCGGCTTTGTGTCAAAGACGATCTACGTCGAGGTTGCACAAGCTCAAGCTCCGACTTCAACAAGTGGTGAAACTTGTGAAGAAAACACCCAAAACAACTTGGCAAGAGGTAGAGGGTGAAGAAATAGGAGGTGGGTTCACTTTAGAATTGGATTTCTCACTTTAAAAATCAAGTTGCCATTGATGGCATCAAGCTTTCTCTTAGAAGAATAAGAAGAAGATGAAGAAAGAATGATAAGTCTTCTATTTTAAAAAAGAAACTAATATGAATACTTATCATATCTTGACCATGGTCAAGTGTAGAGATTAAACTAAGGTTAGTTGGATTGGTTAGGGTTAAGGATGAGATAAGGATGGTGGACTTTGTCAAAGCTTCAAGAAGCTTCAACATAGCTCCAAAATAAGCCACCATTCTTAACTTAATCCTTTCCAAATAAATAAACAAATAAATAAATGAAAAACCAAAACCCTAATCATCACTTAACCATGGTTTAACCCTTTACACTTAACCACATTATCAAGTATCATCAAACATGATACAAAGTAGTGCACAAAAGTATATCATATATACTTCTTGCACATCGAGTGAGAAAATCCATATAAAGTGAACCAATACTAGCTAATGCAAAACAATATATCAAATATATAATTATGCATTAAATCATTAAATCAACATTTGATTCAATGATCCGGTCATGTCGCACATAACCGACTAGAATCCAATGTATCGATTTATCGAATGAATGATTCGATAACTAGGTCATATCGAATATAACCAATCGAAACATATATCGCGAGAATGAAATGCGGTATCACATACACGCATTATTCTCGGTCCTGCACATATCTTATATGCGCTCCTATTTCGTTTCGCTTGAGCCAGGAAACCTCTGTGTAGGACTCTAAAGACTCGTCAATACGCCGGTAGCAGATGATGATCATATCAAGCATCCACAAGCCGCAAGCGGTCTGCTAAACGTAACGGCCATCCGGGTATTGAGCGATCAGAAGATCGACGAGCTAGCCCGCTCATACTCCTGCGAATCCAACCAGTAACACTTACCGTACAGTCCGGTCTGTTCGTCTGATACGTCGCATATCAAGTCTAGGGGTGGTAAACGTCAGACCCCAATAACCGATAAGTCGTGCCGATGTGAGGCTCATAACAGATCGAGAAACTACTGGTAACACTTACCAGCAAATCTCTGATCAGCCCTGGCCAGGGACTTCTCTGTTACGGCCAATCGAGCACTGCGCAACATCAACCCCAATACCGGGAGAGACGAAACCCCTCCTATCGCTCATTGCCTCCATGTGACTCGGGACTGTACCCAAAGACCACCGTTTTGCACGCCCTCATGGACGTGGTAAGGTGGAGATCAAAGCACAGTGGGAATCACACAAGACTCTATGACGATCTCGGGTATACAGACTAACCTGTACAAGTGTCACTTGAGAACTGCCATCTGACGTGAGGTATAATACCATCTGGGAGTTCTCGGCGAGTCCGTCCAGTGTACTCAGTGTCCACTGAGCACCCGTATACCATCTCTGATGTTAAACACCAATGGATATGGGATCATCCATCGCCCATCACATGGGTCGAGAAGCGTATACGCTAGTCTACACTGGTATATCGATGCCCCGTCTCGATACACCCACGACTAGGGACCTTGAAGGATGTACTTATGGACTACCATGTCCCCACTAGTATGATCTGCATCATAGTCCAGGTAGTCAAGTACAAATCCTAAGGGCTTTACCAACATGTAACTATAAGACAGTATAAAGAGACTAGTGTACATGTTAAGATAAAGAGCAACCAGATAGCATACTATCATGTCGAGCAAGGAAAGTCATCTCTATATATGTCCAAGCATCCAATATAATATACATCATCTGTACAATACTGGCCTCTAGGGCATACATACAACTAACACCGTATACACCTCAGCACCATATGTGATATAGTGTGCTCTATGATGAGTACTACTGAGTTTCCTATTTCCTTTTAGGGAGTTATGCACTTATGAAGTTGCATACCTATTGAATAGGGTTCCGATCAAATCAGATGCCTACCGTTTCATATGAGATATGGAAAGGGAAGAGCCCATCTCTTAAGTCAGTTAAGATTTGGGGTTGTCCAACCTATGTCTAAAAGCATAATCTGGACAAGCTCGAGGCAAAGTCAGTTCTGTGGATGTTTGTTGGATATCCCAAGCATTCGCAAGGGAATATCTTCTACCTTACCGAGGAACAAAAATGTTTTGTTTCTCAACATGCCACCTTTGTGAAAGGGAATTTCTTGTGAAGAAATTAGAGGACATGAGGTAGAACTGGAAACAGTTCCAGCTATACAAACTGCAGCTGATGATTTGGTAGAACCAAAGGATTCAATAGCTGTAAGTGCACGGCGGCGCCCCGGCCGTCAATCCGACGCCGGAATGCGGAAGAGGTGAAAAACTTTAATTTTGCGGACTTAGCAAACCGGCACCACCGCGCACTAAACACCCGGATCGTAACCATTAACAAGTCTAAGCTAACTAGAAGATGGGTTAGAGATATACCGTCGATCCAAGTCCTCCGGTCTTCTCGTCATGGTCCCGATCTCCTGCGGAAAAGTCCCGTCTCCTCCTCGTCGCCGGAAGTGCACCACATCGCCTACTTTGTTTACGGGCTCCCACCTCAATGCCGAGGCAACTCGGGCACGAAGCCGGCTACTCGACGTGCCCAAGATTTGCTGTAGAATGGAGTGTAGAGATCCATGTCTCATTTTGGGGTTAAGGAGGTGCCATTTGGTGGAGGAAAGAAGGGATTTTGGAGATCAACTAGAGAGCTCTTTTCTTAGCACAATATGAAAAATGCATACCAAATGAATCAACCTCTCCCCACTAAAATGGCCCGCCCCCCCATTTTACCATATGTGATTGGAGAGAGAAAGAACCAAGACAAGGGGGGTGGTTGGAAAGCAAAAAAATGATGAGGAAAAAACAAATGATCACCACAAATCCAACACACAAAGGCAACCATCATCTCATGCATGATGGCTTCAAAAAGTCAAGCCATCATGAGAAGAAGAAGAAGTCAAGTGATGGTGCTCATCATGAAAACCATCATGATACCAATAAATGCAAATACCCCCTCCACAAAAGCCTATTTGCAACAATGCAAATAAACCCTCCTCCCACCAATCTTCGGCCAATGAACGGAACAATGGAAATTGGGCCGAAACGAAAAGCAAACTGGCAACTCCAAAAAACTGGTCCCGTAATAAATTACAGGAAAACCCCGAAACTGTGCATACACACCCGCATTTGTATTCCGACCGAAATACAAATGTAATGAGACAAAACTACACTGTACTATACTAGGATCCGGCTTATACCAAAACCGGCTAGTAATATCTGTTCGATCCTGATCCGTGCAATACCGCACGTATCTGATCGAACCCTGCCATATAACCATACGGCCTATAGTACAGACTGTCCGATCCTGATCCGTGCAATACCGCACGTATCTGATCGGACCCTGCCATATCTCCATACGGCCTCTACAACCTTTCGCCCGAAAGCTGAGTAACTGAATGTGGGGGACTCTAAAGACTCATCAACACCTTGATTGTGGATTTAACCACTAGCACGTTAGAGGTATAAGCCAATACATAACGGGCTACCAGGTATTGACTAAAAGGGACGTCCGTGAGTGAACTCAGCCTGACAACCCTACTGAGCCTGTCAGTGACAATATCCGTACAGTCCGGTCCGTTCGTCTATGAGTATCGCATGGCGGGCCTAGGGGGTTGGTAAAAGTCAGACCCCCAAAAGCGGTACAAGTCGTGTCGGAGTGTAGCCCAGAACACCCTGAGATACTACTGGAATACCTACCAGTAAATCTCCTTGCCTTGGCCAAGGACTTTGTGTAATGGCTCTCCTAGACACAGCACGACCTCACCCCCAATACCGGGAGAGACGAACCCCTGAAGATACGCTCACTGCCTCAATGTGGCTCGGGACTGTACCCAACTAAAACCTGTTTGCACGACTCCTTTGATCCGTGGTAGGGTAGTAATCAAAGTACAGTGGGAACTCACACGAGACAAATGACGATCCCCAGGTCGATGAACTAACCTGCACACATGTCACCAGGGAACTGCCATCTGACGTCTGGTATATGACCAACTAGCATGTTCCCGGCGAGTCCTGTCCGGTGTACTCATAACCCAATGAGCACCTGTATACATCTTAGGTGATCCAACTGACACCAGTGGCTTGTGAGACCGGCCACCGCCCCTCGTCGGGGTCTCGACTGTATACACTAGTCTACTATGGAGAATCGATGCCCTGTCTCGAAACTCTCACGACTAGGGACCTTTTAAGGACATGCTTATAGACCCCCAGCTCCCACTTATATGATCGCCCTCATACTGCTGGTGGTCAAGCAAGAATCCTAGGGGCTCTATCAATGTGTAATAGCGACGTGTCAGGTCACCTAAAGCAGTACACGATGATAAAGGTAAACCAGATAGCATACTATCATCTCGAGTAAGACTGTCCTACCGGGATAGGTCCTTTCTCAATCATTACAATCACGTACCTGTGACCTAATAATTGACTCTGAGGGCACTATCTCCAACAATCTTCCACTTGCACTCAAGGCTAATTATTGCGATGTCGCATACTCACAGCCCGTGTGATACCGAACATCCAACTCCTCTACTAGTCAGTCTCATAAAGCTCGTTTGCGGAACTATTGCGTTCGAGGAATAGCCTCAGTGAGTGGATCGGCTTAGTTGTTTCTTTCTATGTCTCTCTATTTCTCAAGTTCGCGGAGAAACCCATCTCCCGAAATGAGCAATACCTGTCTTAGAATGTGTCTGGATGTCTGATGGGACATAGCTCATAAATGAACTCCAAATCCAAACTTCTTAGACTGTATCGTCAACTGAACTTAATCAGTATCCTGCGCCATGCCACCCTCAGTATTGCCTTGGATCACCTGTCCAAAATACTGCCCTCATCAGAAGGAAAAACTATAACTCTGACAACCTTCTTGTCGTCCATGTCACCTTGGAAGCCTGGAATGATAACTGTCTCCTGGATAAGGCTGTCGTTATCATATCCCTAGAACATTCACTTATGTTCTAAAACTGCTTCCGACCGTTTCTCCAGGATTGGATTAAAGTCAACTTATTGCATCTAGTGCAAGAACAACATCTGGTGTGGTACTTGACATCTCATGATTGACTCAATTGCCTGAGCAAGTGATCTGCCAATCATGTACATCCCTCTCCCCTTTAGTCTGTAAGACACCTTTGGAGAGGGTGACTCCATCTTCTGCAGGTACACTACCGTGCATGGAGTCGTCCATTCTAAATACTCTTAGAATGCTGTCAAAGTACCCTGATTGGGAAACCACCAAAATCTAGATCTAAAACCATAGATCTAGTAACCAGTATGTCTGATATAAAATCCATTTCCTTTGTGGAGAAACCACTGTGTGACGACCAAAGTATAACCGACTGTAGTATAGGAGTTTCTTTTCCTACTCTGTGTATGTCATCCAAATACCAGGATATCACACCCTACTACCTTCTCAACAGATCCATCCCCTATTCTGATGACGTCAAACCTATGACTGTCACATCAGAAACAGATGATCTATCTCCGCTATATCTGCTTTAGTCTATGAATAGACATAAGCCTGATGTCCACCAATGCTTCCGCTGCTCCCACTGACTACGAAAACCCTCTGCCAGAGTCATATATACGTGCACTTCTAAAACTAGTTTAGAACGACGCTATACTCATCCTCCTGCCGGGTCTCGCAGCCTGGAACAACAACAATGGCAAGTGTGGGTAAACAAGAACTTCCCTGTCACCGTCCTTGAGGCTACCGGAGTACCTCTCGGGTGCCTGAAGTTACCCACCTTATCTGCGGAGTGGCCAATGGAATGTCAATCCAGATTGAATCTTTAGGTTCCTTATCAAATCTTCAGTAATCGTTTGTGGTTCTGGAATCACTTCCAGTTCTACCATACTCCCACTACTGTTTTCTGAAAAAATCCATTTTTAATAAAACTGTGGCGAGTCTAGAACAATATCGCTATTGTTCATCCAGATAGTAGAAAGTCAACCCTCGTCATAGCCTGGGTCAACCCACAAACAGCCATTACAGAAACGTGCCTTGAGTTATCCAGAGACTGGTTTTAATCATAAGCCGGACAACTCCCCGTACCTTAACACCGTTAAGATATGAACTGTTCTATATCCAATATAGAACCAGAGGCACTGATTTATTTGAACCAGATTCAAATCATGCAGCTGTCTCCAGTGCATGTCAACTAAATGGAAGGAGGCCGATCAGCGTTACACAACTTAGGAGCATTTCCAATTATGAGTAACCTGAAAGAGAAGCAAGTTCTCTTAACCATTACTATCAACTGAATACCATACACAAGTATCTACATCTTCGATCACTTTGAAGAATCCCGATACTTGCTACACATGGTTCTCTACTGTATTCAAATACCTATAACTTCTCAAAATTCGGACACTGTGTTTCCACGAAACACCTGTCTAAAAACTAGAGAAGTCATAAGTAAACCGAATATAGTACGAGGACCAACCCCTCTGTCCGGATGGACACTGGACAACATACAATACTCTGTATAAGTCCTTTGAGTCTGATAACTCATTCACTGTGTGTCGTAGGTTGAAAACTGTACTTATGGTTAAGAAGAATTACACCGCTGTTTAATGCTCCTTACCTAACCATCCACTGATATAGGTAAACGTCATAGACATAATTTCAGAAAGATATATCTCACTCTATGAAAATAGACGTACAGATATATCAATTTGAAATTGGTGCATAAAAGCGGATATTCAAAACCAAATATTTGCCGTCCGGCAAACAACCCAGGTGACTTCCTCAAATATCACCGATTACAACGAATCCCGATATAATGAGGATGATCACCCAATTCCCAATAACTTACTCCCACTCATCATCTGTAAAACCATACAGATGTGAGAATCATACCTGGTAAATACATACCCTGGAGTAAGTATCTAATCGGGAAATCAGTTTTCTTTTAACATTACACAGTGAAACTGAAACATTGAAATGTCTCGATGGGGTATCCTGGTATTCCTAGTAATGCCTCTTCCATATTCACGACTGTAACCGTATAATTCTTTGCCACCTCTGCAAATCCCTTCATATGTCTTTAGTCATTACCTTCTGCACACCCCTTTAGGCCAAATGGTTTTCTTCCTTCCCTACCGTTCGGCACCAGCCTATGGTTTGGAAGAAGACTATCCAATAAGCATAATGGGTGTACTGTCCTAATCCTAGGAACACTCGCAATGCGAGAGAAGGTGAGGATAAAAGACAACCGAATGAACTTAATTCCTATTTCTCTTGAACCAGAATCCATCCTCGAACTGGAACAAGTTCCTTTCGAGTTCGTATATAACCATACGATGGAGTATCCAATAAACTGTGGATCTTCGTAGTGATACGGAGTGTTCTGGAGAAATACAAAGGTGATTTAGGATTGGCGAAGGAATACTTGGTTTGGTCGTGAATATCTGTTGCAATTTACTTTGCCCTCTTACTAATCCCTTGCTTTGTCTTAACTCAATACCTTCTGTACACCATCGTTAGGCTAATTGGTTTTCTTCATTCCCTACCAGTTGGCACCAGCCTATGGTTTGGAAGAAGACTATCCAATTTGCGTAATAGGTGTACTACTCCTAAACCAAGGAGTACTCGCAACCTGAGAGAGGGTGAAAAGAAAAGACAACTGAATAGTCCTATCCGTTTTCTCCAGAACCGGAAACCATCCTCGAATAAATCCCTTCGAGTTCGTATCTAACCATACGATGGTTTTGTCCAATGGAAGTGGACGTTCGTAGCAATACGGGGTGTCCTGGAGAAAAGGGTAAAAGTAGGAGTGGCAATGAGGTTTGCAACTCTGACAATCCAAAAGCCAGTGTTAAGAAGGTTCGGTCAACTTGGTCACTGAGTCATTGTCTTAGGGTTGGGTCAATGGTCGCTGCCAAAGAGAGAGAGAAAAGAAACACTCAACGTGCACTCTAACCTAGATCAGAATGGTTACCAATTTATCTAATCTGGAAACCTCCCACCGTACCTCAAATTCTCCTCCAAACCTGAAAGAAGAATTAGTCGGGGTCACCCGAGGAGTATACCAACTCATCAGTGGGAATCGGGATCCAACTCTCATCGCATGACAACGTGACGGAATCCGCTCACGGTATCACACTCCAGAAGGTATGCGCATATCTGGCAAGTTTCAGTTCTTTTGAAACTCCCGATGTGATTTCTGTCCCATGCTCTTATGACCTTGGCGTGAGGTCAAAATATCATAAGTCACATGTCAAGTTCTACCCGTCATTATCCAGGTTAATTTGAATCCACCCGTACATACCCTTGACGTAGGCCAAAATAGTAGTACGACTGTCCCAAACCAACGCATCTATCTATGCAACAGATAAATACCCGGCAGCTACCAATCACTATGCCTTGGCGTGAGGTCAAAATACATAGCTTGAATACTACCGAATATTTAGCTGAAATGATGGAGGGCTACGAATGGTTTCTGGCGAAAACCTTTAACGTAAAGAACTTGATATCGTCGAAGGAACGGATAGCTTTTTAAAATATAGTGACGAAAACCTTCGCTAAAGAGGTCACTCCCGGTGAAGGGATCTCGGCTCTTTCCCCGTAGAATGAGGTGCAGGATATTCCAACTGAATACCGCGATGCAAAGCAAAAGTAATCGGCTATAGTGAAGTTAATGCCCTGACGCAAACTTTTTGTCCAAGGGGTCACTCCCGGTGAAGGGATCTCGGCCCTTGCCTCGTCGACTGAGGAGCAGGATATTCCAATTGAATATCTCGATGCAAAACAAAAGTGAACGAACTTGCAATAACAGCTTTTTGAAAAAGTGTTCCAACAACATCAGATTAGGTTTGTTTTTAACTTGCATTGATCCGAATCAATGCTGTCCCATCAATTGATCACACCAAAAAGAACGAAAATATACTGATGTACGTATATGCCATCCGCATTCGCCACTGGGTCCCGTCATCACTCGTTAGGTTAGCTTACTAACGACAGAGCGGGGACTGGACTAGCGCGGATGCAAAACATATACAACATCTACTAATATATATACCAATATATTATATTTCGCTCAAGGCGTGAAAAGAAATGCAACATCACAGAAATGTACAGCATCACAGAACAATACAGATATCTGGGATCCCCGGGTTTCACAGAGCCACTGCTGAAACCCGACGTTCCCCTGGTCGTGTGGATAGCCTGTGCAATGAAATCCTAGACCCCTACGGGCACGGCAAGTTACCCGCCAAAACCTGAAGCGAGGCAGCCCCCTTCAGCACCGTGAATGGACCACCCAGCACTTCACGGAATCCGGTAAGTTGGGCACCCCTCCTGGGTCAACCTGTACCCCCTACGAGTGCGGCGAATAGCCCGCCAATCCTAGAGTGAAGCCCCCCCCGTCTCAATGCCATGAGATGCGGGCTTGTTGCCCTCTAGAACCCGGCTACCCGTGCACCCCTCCGCGGGGTAATCCTAGTACAGAAAGTAAAATATACATACAACGGGTACATCGACCGCAACCAGGTCATGCCCCAAAATAATAATACAAACAGGCAGTGACGGCAGTCCACATGTCGGATGCTCGCCCCGCAATATCAAATGTATATAATACAACAGAACTGTACTAGCATTGCATCCAGGCTATCCCCACGACCGATCCGCAACATCACAGCAAAAACAAAACATCAACGTGAAAGTCACGTTCGCAAATCCGTCTAACCGGGCTATAGCAGTTAGACCGGATTTACCGATCAAGTGACATTCACGGTCGCAGATATAATGTAAATACTGTGAAAAATGTGTTTAAAATATCCGACCGATCGAATATTAACAAGTGGGCCCCAAAACAATACTGTAGCAGTTACAGAAAATATGGGCCCAATATTAATGTTCCAAAACCCATATTTTAAGCCCAGAAGGTCTCTGTAAAAAATTGGTAAAGTGATCTCCACAGTGTGCGGCGGAAGGGCGGCGGGAAGGGGGTTTTCGCGGCAGTTCCGCGCTCCCACTGTGGAGTTACTTCGTCGAATTTTTACAGAGCTCTTAGATTTTCCAGTACATCAGTATTTTACAACCTGAAAAATTTTTCGACACCAAAAATTTCCAACAGAAAACTGATGCTAACAAAAATGTAGTTTTGGAACATTCGATCGATCGAAACAGAAAAACACACTACACAAAGCTAGACTAAGTTAATGGGGAGGCTCTGATACCACTGTAAGTGCACGGCGGCGCCCCGGCCGTCAATCCGACGCCGGAATGCGGAAGCGGTGAAAAACTTTAATTTTGCGGACTTAGCAAACCGGCACCACCGCGCACTAAACACCCGGATCGTAACCATTAACAAGTCTAAGCTAACTAGAAGATGGGTTAGAGATATACCGTCGATCCAAGTCCTCCGGTCTTCTCGTCATGGTCCCGATCTCCTGCGGAAAAGTCCCGTCTCCTCCTCGTCGCCGGAAGTGCACCACATCGCCTACTTTGTTTACGGGCTCCCACCTCAATGCCGAGGCAACTCGGGCACGAAGCCGGCTACTCGACGTGCCCAAGATTTGCTGTAGAATGGAGTGTAGAGATCCATGTCTCATTTTGGGGTTAAGGAGGTGCCATTTGGTGGAGGAAAGAAGGGATTTCGGAGATCAACTAGAGAGCTCTTTTCTTAGCACAATATGAAAAATGCCATACCAAATGAATCAACCTCTCCCCACTAAAATGGCCGGTCCCCCCATTTTACCATATGTGATTGGAGAGAGAAAGAACCAAGACAAGGGGGGTGGTTGGAAAGCAAAAAAATGATGTGGAAAAAACAAACGATCACCACAAATCCAACACACAAAGGCAACCATCATCTCATGCATGATGGCTTCAAAAAGTCAAGCCATCATGAGAAGAAGAAGAAGTCAAGTGATGGTGCTCATCATGAAAACCATCATGATACCAATAAATGCAAATACCCCCTCCACAAAAGCCTATTTACAACAATGCAAATAAACCCTCCTCCACCAATCTTCGGCCAATGAACGGAACAATGGAAATTGGCCGAAACGGAAAGCAAACTGGCAACTCCAAAAAACTGGTCCCGTAATAAATTACAGGAAAACCCCGAAACTGTGCATACACACCCGCATTTGTATTCTGACCGAAATACAAATGTAATGAGACAAAATCTACACTGTACTATACTAGGATCCGGCTTATACCAAAACCGGCTAGTAATATCTGTTCGATCCTGATCCGTGCAATACCGCACGTATCTGATCGAACCCTGCCATATAACCATACGGCCTATAGTACAGACTGTCCGATCCTGATCCGTGCAATACCGCACGTATCTGATCGGACCCTGCCATATCTCCATACGGCCTCTACAACCTTTCGCCCGAAAGCTGAGTAACTGAATGTGGGGGACTCTAAAGACTCATCAACACCTTGGTTGTGGATTTAACCACTAGCACGTTAGAGGTATAAGCCAATACATAACGGGCTACCAGGTATTGACTAAAAGGGACGTCCGTGAGTTAACTCAGCCTGACAACCCTACTGAGCCTGTCAGTGACAATATCCGTACAGTCCGGTCCGTTCGTCTATGAGTATCGCATGGCGGGCCTAGGGGGTTGGTAAAAGTCAGACCCCCAAAAGCGGTACAAGTCGTGTCGGAGTGTAGCCCAGAACACCCTGAGATACTACTGGAATACCTACCAGTAAATCTCCTTGCCTTGGCCAAGGACTTTGTGTAATGGCTCTCCTAGACACAGCACGACCTCACCCCCAATACCGGGAGAGACGAACCCCTGAAGATACGCTCACTGCCTCCATGTGGCTCGGGACTGTACCCAACTAAAACCTGTTTGCACGACTCCTTTGAGCCGTGGTAGGGTAGTAATCAAAGTACAGTGGGAACTCACACGAGACAAATGACGATACCCAGGTCGATGAACTAACCTGCACACATGTCACCAGGGAACTGCCATCTGACGTCTGGTATATGACCAACTAGCATGTTCCCGGCGAGTCCTGTCCGGTGTACTCATAACCCAATGAGCACCTGTATACATCTTAGGTGATCCAACTGACACCAGTGGCTTGTGAGACCGGCCACCGCCCCTCGTCGGGGTCTCGACTGTATACACTAGTCTACTATGGAGAATCGATGCCCTGTCTCGAAACTCTCACGACTAGGGACCTTTTAAGGATATGCTTATAGACCCCCAGCTCCCACTTATATGATCGCCCTCATACTGCTGGTGGTCAAGCAAGAATCCTAGGGGCTCTATCAATGTGTAATAGCGACGTGTCAGGTCACCTAAAGCAGTACACGATGATAAAGGTAAACCAGATAGCATACTATCATCTCGAGTAAGACTGTCCTACCGGGATAGGTCCTCCCTCAATCATTACAATCACGTACCTGTGACCTAATAATTGACTCTGAGGGCACTATCTCCAACAATAGCAACCAACGAACCTCAGCCTCTCCGCCGATCTAGTAGGGTTTCTCACCTACGTGAGAGATACTTCGGTTTCTCTATGACAGTGGGAGCAAGGATTGCATCATGAGATGATGACCCAACTAGTTTCGGGCTGGCCATCAGGAGTAGGACTCTGTAAGAATAGCTGGATGCTTATCGATCTGAGATGGAATCCTTATACACCAACAAAGTATGGACTTTGGTTGCTTTATCTGAAGGGTTAAATCCCCATCAGGAGCAAGTATATCTTGAGAAGATTACTTGGTGTACATGGAAAAGTTAAGACTTTCAAAGCTAGACTTGTTAGAGGTTTGCATCATTGACCAGGTATGGATTATAATGAAACCTTTTCTAAGTAGCTATGCTTAAGTCCATCCAGATCCTAATTGCTACGGCTACATACCATGACTACGATATCTGGTGGTTGGGTGTCTTGACTGCTTTTCTAAATGATGATTTGGAAGAAAGCGTCTATAAGTACACAGCCAGAGGGCTTCGTAGACAGTGGGAGCAGCGGAAACTTATGCAAGATATTTTATGTAATAAAGCAGGCATCGCGGAGTTGGAACATCTGTTTTGATGAGATTAGTCAAAGAGTTTGACATCATCAAAATGGTAGATGAACCTTGTATATACAAAAAGGTAGTAGGGAGTACGGTGGTGATCCTCGTAGAGTACGTGGATGACTTACTCTTGATAGGGAAGGAGTTTCCTATGCTACGCTTGGTCAAGCTCCGCTTATCACAAGGATTCTCCATATAGGATCATAATGATACCTCCTGAATCCTGGATTTTGGGTCTATGAGATAGATCTAATTGGATATTAGGATACTCACTAGTTGTAGTGAGAAGGTATCAATTGATCCTGAGGAGAATCACTGGAAAGGTTCCAGGGTGGTAAGGACGACTGAATGTCAGTCGCAGGCATTGTCTTTACCCTTAGTACAGGGACGGTATGTTGAAAGAGTTCCAAGCTAGATACCGTGACATACTAGACGATTAAAGGCAAGATACATCGCTACATAAGATGCTACCAAAGAGGCAGTATGGGTGTATATTAGTTCATGAGATGAACTTCGTTCCTCCCATTGTGTGACAATGGAGTTGTGGCTTATGCCAAAGAACGCCCATCCCATCAGTGATCCAGATATATTCTAAGGCAGTGTCACCTGATCGTGGGGATGGTTGATCTCCAGGGGATCGAGGTTAGGAGAGTAGACTCGGAGGACAACACGGCGGATCCACTCACGAAGGCCTTTTCCCAGAGAGAGACTTTTATGGGATGGTTGAGTATGAGATATTACAACCACTGCTATCAGATGGCCCTAGTGCAAGTGGGAGATTGTTAGTTATATGTATGCCCTAGAGGCCATTACTATACATAGGATGTATATTGTAGTGGATGCTTGGATATATATAGGGATGACTTTCTTTCTCGATATGATAGTATGCTATCTGGTTACTCTTTACCTTAACGTGTACACTGATTGTCTCTCTGTTACATGTTGGCAAAGCCCTTAGGATGTGTACTTGACTACCTGGACTATGATGCGGATCATACTAGTGGGGACATGGTAGTCCATAAGTACATCCTTCAAAGTCCCCAGTCGTGGGTGTATCGAGACGGGGCATCGATATACCAGAGTAGACTAGCGTATACCTTCTCGACCCATACAGATGGGCGATGGATGATCCTATATCCATTGGTGTTTGACATCAGAGATGATATACGGGTGCTCAGTAGAGACTGGGTACACTGGACGGACTCGCCGAGAACTCCCAGATGGTATTATACCTTACGTCAGATGGCAGTTCTCTGGTGACACCGGTACAGGTTAGTCTGTAGACCTGAGATCGTCATAGAGTCTTGTGTGATTCCCACTGTGCTTTGATTTCCATCATACCACGTCCAAGAGGGCGTGCAAAAAGGTGGCTTTTGGGTACAGTCCCGAATCACATGGAGGCAATGAGCGATAGGAGGGGTTTCGTCTCTCCCGGTATAGAGAGTTGATGTTGCGCAGTGCTCGATTGGCTATAACAGGAAGTCCTTGGCCAAGGCTATTTTAGGGATTTACTGGTAAGTGTTACCAGTAGTTTCTCGACCCGTTATGAGCCTCATATCGACATGACTTATCGAGTTATTGGTGTCTGACGTTTACCACCCCTAAACAAGATATGCGACATATCCGACGAACAAACCGGACTGTACGGTAGTGTTACTGGTTGGATTCACACGAGTGTGAGCGGGCTTGCTCGTTGATCTTCTGATCTCTCAATACCCAGGTGGCCGTTACGTTTAGCAGACCGCTTGTGACTTGTGGGTGTTTAATATGATCATCACCTACTGCCGGCGTAATGACGAGTCTTTAGTGTCCTACACAGGGGTTTCCTGGCTCAAGCGAAACGAAATAGGACCGCATATGAGATATGTGCGGGACCAAGAATAATACCAGTATGTGATACTGTATTCTATTCTCGCGATTTGTATCATCGGTCGGTTTAATGTGATATAGCCGGGTTACCGAATCAAGTGTTGATTCGATACATTGATACACTTGATACTAGTCGGTTATATGCGATATGACCGGATCGTTAAATCAAGTGTTGATTTAATGGTTTAATGTATAATTATATATTTGATATATTACTTTACATTAACTAGTATTGGTTCATTTAAGATTGATTTTCTCACTTGAAAGTGCACATTGTTTATATGTGATATATGCAAGTGTACATGTTTGTATCATGCTTGATGATATTGTGTGTATGAGACTTGAACCAACTCAAGGTTAAAATTAGGGTTTACTATTTTCCTAGCATATAACAAAAGAGTGTGACTTTGGTCAAAGTTATCAAGTTTCATGAAGCTTGATAAACATTGACAAAGTCAACTCTTTTGTCATTTGTTCAAGATATTAGTTAACCCAATCCTTAACCTAATGCTTTGGTTAATTCTCTACATGAGTTAAGCATGAGGGCTTAACTCAACCATGGTGCCATGATTAAAAGGATAAGTATTCATATTATACTTTTAATTTATATGATTCTATCTTCTTCTTCATCTTCATCAAGCTTCAAGAAAGCTTGCTACCTCCAATGGTGCCATGAGAAAAAGAGTGAGAAATACAATTCTAAAGTGAACCCACTTCCTATTTCTTCATCCTCTACCACTTGCCATGTAGTATAGGTTGTTCTCTTCACAAAGTTTTTGACCAAGTGAAGGAATAGCTTGAGTTTGAGTCTCCCCGACGTAGATCATCTTCGGCCTTGTAGTCAATGACCTAGCCCGATCATTTCTCCGACGAAACCATCGCTAGAGTCCGGGATCCCGATGATCGCAGCGGAGGGACGTCAACACGGAGCTAAAGAAGTGGAGGACCGGATCTACAAAGGTTGTATTTCCATTCACTTAGTAGTTAAGTTGTTAACTTGTATGTTGTTTCGCCTAATATCTAGTTAACGATCTAGTTTAGGGTTTCTCGGCACCGCAAAATTTTAATTTGGCATGGTTGATGCCTTGTGGAACCTCTTGAGTGTGCCTAGTAACCCTACAATATTTACTTACGTTGATGACATGTGATGTTATGTGTTGCTGTGATATGTTATATTGGATCATCGTGTTTTGAATAGACGGTTTTTTTTATGTGAGATGAGAGTTTTTCATTTTCATTCATGTAAAAGCTTGTATGTAATATTCTTTTTTTAGGGCACTTCCGGGTTGAGGATGATGTCACCATTGATGTATATTATTTACATTTCCACATTAGGATAGACACAAGGAGGAGAGCCCAAGTAACAAGGTTCTAGGGTCCAGTGGGAGACCATCTTTTGGAATCCGCGTTTTTTATTTGGCTTAATTAAAACACGGAATTTCTAGTATATCCAATATTTCATATGTGTTCTTCAGCTACTGATATTTTGTGATGTGATCACTTTATATGTTGAGACGAATTCTTATATTATATATATATGATATATAATAAATATTGCTCCTTTCGTTTCTTCTGTGATGCTTAGGAAGCATAATTTGATAGGACTTCATTAATGAGATTAATGAAATAAAAGAAACCAAAACATGTTGTAGAAACTTGTTTTAAAAACTGGTAGCTCTAGTTTTTGCTTTGCATAGCAGTATTCCTTATAGAATATCCAGCAGCTTATTCGATAAGAAAAGAGCCGAGATCCCTTCACCGGGAGTGACCTCTTTAGGGAAACTGGCAGATACTACAACCCACTTGGTTTTTTCTTTTGATTGCTTTTTTAGTTCATGCTTTGCATAGTGGTATTTGTGAAATCCAGCACCTCATTCGATGAGGAAAGAGCCGAGATCCCTTCACCGGGAGTGACCTCTTTAGCAAAACTAGTAAAAGCCTCAAAAACTCTCCTTTTCAAAATCACTCGATTCTACAACGATATCAAGTTCATAACGCAAAAGGTTTTCTTAAAAACCTTTTGTAGCCCTCCGCCATTTCAGATAAGTGCTACTTAGTATTCGTGCTACGTTTTTTGACCTTGTTAAGGTGTAGTGTGCGGTAGCTGATTAGTGCTTATCATCTTAAACATATGATGCGATTAGATTAGGGTAGTCGTACGACTTTGTTGACCTTGTTAAGGGTCGTGCGGGTGGGTTTAATTCAATCAGGAAATGACGGGTTGATCTTGGCTAGCGCTTATGATTTGTTGACCTTGTCTAGCGCTTATGATTTGTTGACCTTGTTAAGGTCAAGTTGCTAGGGGTAAAATATTATCGGGAATTTCAAGTGTTGAAATTTGCAATAAGATTGCATACCTTCTATGAGATAGTTGGATCCCGATACCCACTGCGAGTAAGAGTTACTCCTGGGAGAGTTTTGCACATTACAACTAGCCGATCAAGTAGGTGTATAGAAAGGTGTTAACGGGGTTACGCCCCTGGGAAAATGAGGTTTATTTTAATTAGGTCCGTGTGAAAGCACGGGGAACCTCCCTCAAAGTACCGACACTGGCCTGGGCGAAAGATTGGCGAACTTGTAGGGTGTAATTAATCCCGGCTAGTCTTACCTTTTAGGGTTTTAAGGAAGATTTGATAAAACAGTGGGAGCCATCCTGATTAGATAAAATAATAACCAATCTGATCTTGAAAGAGCGTACGCAGAGTGTTTTCTTCTATCTCTCTCTCTTGGTAGCGACCATGTCATGCCTTAATCAAGATAATAATATGGATGCATTGACCGAACCTGCTTATTATACTGTGCTAGGGAACGTTGGTTCCGCTCTATATTATAATTTTTATAAGTCCGAGCAGGAAATAGGGGAATTTCCTGATTCCTACGCAACCCAATCGAGGAATGAGCATGTTGATGCATGTTCTTCGGGTGTGTTCGTAACCAAGAATTGTTTCTCAGTACACTTTACGTCCTAGGTATGAGTTACCGGATTAGGATCCCACATATGTAATCTGTTATATAGGCTAAAGAACGGTAGAGAACTGGGATTGAGTGATTTGTCTCTAAGTGTTAGAGAATTGTGCAATTGTTGCAGCCAAATCAGTTGGCAGATATCACCTTGTATTACCAAGTGGTAAATACATTGATTCTGAACGAATGTTATTACATACCGAACCTGGTATAAAACATTACATCAGATTTTTTATTAAGTTAACGAAGGATATAATTCTGTATTGGAGGATAATGTTGTGAACATTTTCTTGAATCAAGAGTTGATTGGATCAGGCACGTTATATAATAGCATATACGTTCTAAATCAAACCACAGTTCAGAGTATGTAAAACACACACAAGAGGAGTAGTTCAGAAATGAATGAATCCTTCTTGTAGAATTGTAGAGTAGGTCATATCAATTCGACACGACTAGCTAAGTTACATAAGGATGAATATGAGAATCTGTACAAATTTTCATCTTATAATACTTGCCAGTCTTGTCTCAAAGGTAAAATGACCAATAATCCGTTTACTGGAAACAGAGAAAGAGTTACTGAAATCTTGGGACGGATACATGATGATGTATACGATCCTATTTCTACAAATTCCAAGGTTGGTTCTTCCTACTTCATTATATCCACTGATCATCTCTCAGGATTCGGACATATGTTCCTATTGAAACACAAGTCTGAAACTTTTGAGAAATTCAAGGAATATAAGCTTGAAGTTAAGAACCAGACGGGTAGAAGTATTAAGTCCTTCGATGTGATTGAGGAGAAGAATACTTGCGCATGGAGTTCGTGGAGTTTCTAAAACAGAGAATGGGGTTCTCTCTCAGCTTACTCCTACGAGTACACCACAGCACAACAGTGTATCGGGGCAAAGGTATCGCGCCCAATGAGATATGGTGCGCTCTATGATGAGTATTGCTGAGTTACTTGTTTCCTTTTGGAGTTATGCACTAGAGAAGCTGCATACCTATTGAATGGGGTTCCAACCAAATCAATGCATGCCACTCCATATGAGATATGGTATGGGAAGAGACCATATCTTAAACGAGTTAAGATATGGTGCTGTCCGGCCTACGTTGAAAAGCAAAATCCGGAGAAACTCGAGGCAAGGTCAGTTCTGTATAAGTTTGTTGGATATCCCGAATATTCGCGAGGGAATATCTTCTACCACACTGAGGAGCAAAAGGTGTTTTGTTTCTCAGCATGCCACCTTTTTAGAAAAGGAATTTCTTATGAAGAAATTAGTGGTCATGAGGTAGAACTGGAAGGAGTTCCAACTAGACAAACTAACAGCTGATGATTTGGAGAAACCAAAGGATTCGATAGTCTCCAATGAACTTCAGCCTCTCCACGAATCTGGTAGGTTTGCTCATCCACTTGAGAGATACTACGGTCTTCTCGGTGACAGTGGGAGCGAGGATTGCATCATGGTTGATAATGACCCAACCGGGTTCAGGAAGGCCATCACGAGTGGGGACTCTGTGAAAAGGCTGGATGCTATGCAATCAGAGATGGAATCCATGTAAACCAACAAAGTATGGCTTTGAATGTTGCACCTAAAGGGGTAAAATCCATAAGAGCAAATGGATCTTGAGAAGATTCTTGGTGTAGATGGAAAAGTTGAGACTTTCAAAGCTATGCTTAAGTCCATCAGGATTAAAGCAAGCATCGCGGAGTTGGAACATCTGTTTTGATGTGGCAGTCAAAGAGTTTGACCTCATCAAAATGGTAGATGAACCTTGTATATACAAGAAGATTGTAGAGAGTGAGGTTTTCTTACACGTATTGTGCGTAGATGACATACTCTTGATAGGAAATGGTTTCCTATGCTACATTCGGTCAAGCTCCTCTTATCAGGAGAATTCTCCATGGAAGATCTGGATGATACCTACTACATCTTATGGATTATGATCTATGGTGATAGATCTAAGTGGATGTTGGGATTATCCCAAATCCAGATACATTAACACTATACTAAAGAGGTTTAGTATGGAAGATTCTAAGCGTGGTGGTTCGTCCACTTACTCAGGAATCACTCTCTCCAAAAAGATGTCTTCCAAGACTGATTTAGAGAGAGCTCGCGTGCAAGGGATACCCTATGCTTCGGTAGTAGGTTTTATCATGTATGCGATATTATGTACCAGACCAGATGTAGATGACTCACTAGGTGTAGTGATCAGGAATCAATCGGATCTTAGGAGAATCTCTGGACAGCTGTGGAGGACATTCTTAAGTACTTGAGAAGCACTAAATGAATGTTCTTGGTTTCAGCTCCCAGAGTGATAAGGACGACTGAAAGTCAGTCACGGGCTTTGTCTTTACCCTCAGTGGAGGAACGGTATGTTGGAAGAGTTCCAAGCTAGATACCGTGGCAATCTAAACAATAAAGGCTAGAAACATCGCTACCAACGATGCTACCAAAGTGGATGTCAGGATATTTCTTGTTCATGAGATGAACATGGTTCCTACCATTGAGCATCCAATAACTGTTATTGTGACAACAATGGAGTAGTGGCTTTGGCCTAGGAACACCGGTCCCATCAGCATTCCAAACATATTCTGAGGACAGTACCACCTGATCATGGAGATGGTTGATCTCTAAGGGATCAAGGTTAGGAGAGTAGACACGAAGGATAACACAGCGGATCCACTCACAAAGGCCTTACCCTAGAGAGACTTCTATAGGATGTTGAGTATGAGATACTACAACAAATGGCCTTAGTGAAAGTGGGAGATTGTTAGTTAAATGTATGCCCTAGAGGCCATTACTGTACATACGATGTATATTGTAGTGGATGCTTAGACATATATAGGGAGGACTTTCTTGCTCGATATGATAATATGCTATCTGGTTGCTCTTTATCTTAACATGTACACTTATTGTCTCTCTATTACATGTTGATAAAGCCCTTAGGATGAGTACTTGACTACCAGGATTATGATGCAGATCATACTAGTGGGGCAGAGGTAGTCAGTAAGTACATCCTTCAATAGTTCCTAGTCATGGGAGTATCGAGACGGGGCATCGATATTCCAGAGTAGACTAGCGTATACGCTTCTCGACCCATATGATGGGCGATGGATGATCCCATATCCTTTGGTGTTTGACATCAGAGATAGTATACGGGTGCTCAGTGGAGACTGGGTACACTGAAAGGACTCGCCGAGAACTCCTAGATGGTATTATACCTATCGTCGGATAGCAGTTCTCTGGTGACATTGGTACAGGTTAGTCTGTCGACCCAAGATCGTCATAGAGTCTTGTGTGATTCCTACTGTGCTTTGATTTACACCTTACCACGTTCAAGAGATTGTGCAAAATGGTTGTTTTTAGGTACAGTCCTGAGTCACATGAAGGCAATGAGCGATAGGAGGGGATTTCGTCTCACCCGGTATTGGGGGTTGATTTTTCGCTATGATTGATTGGCCATAACAGGAAATCCCTGGCCAGGGTTGCGGAGATCTACTGGTAAGTGTTATCAGTAACCTCTTGAACCGTTATGGACCTCACATCGGCATGACTTATCAGGCTATTGCGGTCTGACGTTATACCACCCCCAGGCTGTGATATGCGACATATCTTACGAAGAGATCGAACTGTACGGTAGTGTTACTGAATGGATACGCAGGAGTACGAGCAGGCTTGCTTGTTGATCTTCTGATCGCTCAATACCCGGGTGGCTATTATATTTAGCAAACCGCTTGCGGCTTGTGGGTGTCTGATATAATCACCACCTGCTGTCGGTGTATTGACGAGTCTTTAGAGTCCAACACAGAGGTTCCTGGCTCAAGAGAAACAAAGAAGGAGCACATATATGATATGTGCGGGACCGAGATTAATACGTGTATGTGATACCGTATTCTATTCTAGCGATATATGTTGGATATATATGCCCTAGAGGCCTACATTGTATAGGATGCTTGGGATATGTATGTACATGACAGTCTTGCTTGATATGATAGTACGCTATTTGGTTTGACTTTGTCTTAACGTATGATATATTTTACTTGGTATTTATATATATATGTTGATAAAGCCCATAGGGAGTTTGTCTGACTACCGGCGTTGTGATGGCAGTCATACTAGTGGGAGCTGGATAGTCAATAGGCACACCTTTAGATGTCCCTGGTCGCAGGAGTATCGAGATTGGGCATCGATACTCCGGAGTAGACTAGTGTATACATATCTAGACCCTGACGAGGGGCGATGGATTCGTCCATCAACCATTGGTGGTGTTCACCTAAGATTGTATACAGATGCTCACTGGGTGTGAGTACACCGGACAGGACTCGCCGAGAACTGACTGGATGGTATTATACCTAACGTCAGATAGCAGTTCTCAGGTGACATGTGTACAGATAGTCCATTGACTTAAGGTCATCATTTGTCTCGTGTGAGTTCCCACTGTGCTTTGATTATTACCCTACCACGGCTCAAAGGAGTCGTGCAAACATGTTTCAGTTGGGCACAGTCCCGAGCCACGTGGACGCAGTGAGCGACTGTTAGGGATTCGTCTCTCCTGGTATCGGGAGTTGATATCGCACTGTGGTCGGTTGGTCATTACCATAAGTCCCTGGCCAGGGCTGATTGAGAATTACTGATGGAATGATCAGTAGATTCTCGGGTGGTCTTGAACCATACCGACACGACTTATACGGTTATTAGGGGTCTGACGTCCACCACCTCCCTAGACCATACATGCGATACTCTTAGACGAACGGACCGGACTGCGCGGATATTGTCACAGACAGGCTCAGTAGGATTTCAGATAGGTTACCTCATCAGCTTTCTTATCGACAACTACCTGGGGACCGTTACGTACAGCTAGTGCCGCTTGCGGTCTGTGGTTAAACCCACTGCCAGCGTAGTAGTTGAGTCTTTGGAGTCCTACACAGAGATTTCCCAAACCCAGGAGAAAAGATATAGAGGTCGTATGGTTTTACGACAAAGGTTCGGACGCATACGTGTTTGAACGCACGTACGACATTCGGACAGTTTTTACTAGCCGGCTTTGGTTTAAGCCAGATTCTAGTATAAGGTTATTGGATTAATACAGTCTAAAGTTTTTCCGTGTTTTTACGGATGAGAGGGGCGTTCTCGTAATTTTCCGAGAAGCTTCTAGAAGGATATGACATGGAGGGAGAGGTGGCATTTTCATTTAATGAATTAGTGACTCATTGTGAGTGATTCATCATGTCATTAATGCATTATTAAATGCTTAATGACTCACATAATGAATCACCCACTTGCATTAATGAAACATGATGAATAATCTCATATTATTCTTTTCTTTTTAATTCATTATGTTTCATATATCTAGTGAGAAGCTTTTTCATTTTCAATATCATGATCATTATCATCTTCTCACTCTCTCTCTTCAAGTTCTCTCTCTTTCACCAAACCTAATCCTACCCTCATGAGTTGAGAACAAGGATTAGGAAAGACTAATTACTCCATAACCTATCTCTACATCACCTTAGCTACTCTATTTAGCAACTAGAGAAACTAAGTAACCTCAAGTTTAGAGGTTATAGCTTGGATTAGGGTTCTCGGGTGGATCGTCTATCACGGAAGAAAGCCGAAGAGGACGTGGAGATCCAAAGAGCCCGTAGATAACATTAAGACGAAGGACTAGAACCATTTGGTATAATCTCTTAACATAGTAGTTTAGAACTCTATAGTTTTTGTTAAAACTTGTTTAGCGAACGATTCATACGGTTATTCGATGTTTAATCATAGAACAAGATTGTTATTCATATTTCCGCCTCCCTATAAGTATTGGGGTGTTGAACATCGACTTACAGTGGTATCAGAGCCTAGCTAAACATTATTTAACACACTTGAAAATTTGTATGAATTTCGAACGGAAAAACAAACCGGAAAAACCCCGATTTCATGTACTTTCTGTCGAATTTTAAATGAGGTCCAAAAATTTTTCAGGGACCTTCAGAATGACCTAAATGAATGTATTAGAACACCCAAGAAAATTGGGCTCATGAATCGGCCATAGCGCCGCGGAACCGCGGCCGACCCCACCGATCCGCCGCGATTCCGCCGCGCTTTGGACGATTCATCATCCCAAGTTTCTTGTGTTGTTTCTCTGTGATATTTGGTGTTTTCTGGTAATTTTTATTTTTGCTCAGGTTTCAGATTTACAGAGAAGTATTGGAGCAAAATTAAATGTGCTTAATCGATCGAAATTATATGGTATTTGCTTGTTTTTTATATCTGTGAAATGTTTTATGTGTTCGTAAACCTCCCCTAACTGCTAGTATGTCGGTTGGCAGGGGGTTGCACATATCTATGATGTTATTTATAACTGTTTGTGTATATAAACTGTATTGGACTGTTGTGGTGTTTAGCCGGGTTTTGTCCTGGGTTTTTGTATTAATTCATTTGATGTAAATGTAATAAGTTGTAATATTATTTTACGGGGCACAACCAGGTTGCGGTTGTAGCCACCGTTGTATTATTTCTTTTTACTGTTTTTGCTCCTATGATAGACCCAAGGTGGGATGCATAAACTACCGGGTATTTTGAAGTGTTGGGGCAGACCGCTTCACTTCTGGTACTTGGCGGGTAGTTTGCCGTACCCGTAGGGGTCTGGGGTGGGAAAATGGCTATTCATCACAACTGTGTAATCCGTCTTTCATTGCAGGCTCAAAAGAAATGCGGATTGCTTGCAAATCCAATATTGTTTATCTGTGATCTGGAATGCCTATTATTGCGTCTGACGAATGTACAATATCTATATATGATATCTATTTAGACGTCGCTTATGTTTTACACCCGCGCTAGCCCAGCCCCCGCTCTGTCGTTAGTTAAGTAACCTAACGGGTGATGACGGGACCCCGTGGCGAATGCGGATGGCATAATGGAAGTTGTATTTTCGTTGTTATCTGTAATGATAGGTTAAAGATGAGACGCATTATTATTAATGCAAAGAAAATAAAACCTAAATTGAATCGTTGGAACAATTTCTAAAAACCACTCGGTTTTCTTGAAAAAGCAAATTTTAAATGCGGAGCTTAAACCACTCCTTTTAATAAAAGCTATCTTAGTTCCTTCGATCAAATCAAGTTCACTACGTTAACGGTTTTTTGCCAAAAACAAGCCGTAACCCTCCATCGTTTCAGATAGACAACACATCATATTCATGATATGCTTGTTGGCCTACGTCAAGGCATAGTGAATGGTAGCAGTGTGTGTGCCTATTTGTTGCATAGATAGATGCATTAGTTTAATACAGACGTACACCTTGTTGGCCTACGTCAAGGGCTTGTACGATGTATTTAAATTGATCAGGACAACGACGGGTAGAACTTGACTTGCGTCTTATGACTTGTTGGCCTACGTCAAGGTCTATAAGAGCTTGGGGTAAAAATCACATCGGGAGTTTCAAACATAAAGGAAACTTGCAGATTTAGCTTACCTTCTGGAGTGTGGTGACTAGAGTGGCTTCCATCTAGGGCATCATGCAATGATAGTTGGATCCCGATCCCACTGATGAGTAGGATTACTCTCGGGAATTTCTCTCACTTAACAATCAATGCTATAAACCAAGTAGGTGCCTAGAAAGGTGTTAGAGGGGCTACGCCTCCAGGGAAAAGAGGTTCTTTAATTAAGGAACTTCGCGAAAGCGTTGGAAAACCTCCCTCGAAGTACCAACACCAGCCTGGCTGAAAGGTTAAGCAAGAATTGTAACGTGTGATTAAATCCTGACTAGTTCTTCTTTTAGGTTTTGAAGAAGGATTTGAGGAAACAGTGGGAGCCATCCTGTTTAGATAAAATAATAACCAATCTAAACTTGCAAGAGCATATGCTGAGTGTTTTCTTTTCTCTCTCTCTGGCAGCTACCATGACTGGACTAAAACTATTACTTGAAAAGAATATACTGACCGGGCAGAACTATAAAGATTGGCTAAGGAACGTCAATATTGCGCTGACTTATGACAAAGTTGCATATGTTACCACCGCTGTTCCTCCCCTTATCCCAGGACCAGATTCCTCAGTTGTGGACAAGGAAGTTCGTAAAACCTGGGATCTAGACTGTGAGCGAGCTAAGTGTATCGTGCTGGCGTCCATGAATAATGAACTCCAGAAACAGCACGAGAGTATGGATATTGTATCCATATTCCTCCATTGCAAAGAATTGTATGGTGAACACTCCCGTATCGCGAGGTACGAAACCTCAAGGAAACTCTTCCAGATGAGGTTAGCTCCAGGATCGCCTGTTGGAGAGCACGTCCTCAAAATGATCACCCTCATTGAGGAACTCGCAAACCTGGGATGCGTGCTAGAGAATGATTTATATATCGACTTGATTTTGCAGTCCCTTCCCCACACCTTCTCTCAGTTCGTGCTGAACTTCAACATGCACGAAATGGAAGCGAATCTTCCAAAGCTCCTCAATATGTTGAGGGTAGCAGAGACCTCCTTGAAAAAGGAGAAGACCCCCGTTCTGTATGTTGGCCAATCATCTTCTTCTAAATCTAAAGCGAAAGCTAAAGGGAAGAAGAAGATGAAAGCCACCAAACCGAAGGGTGGGGTCAAGAAGGTGCAGGGAATGAACAAGGCAGGAAGGGTGAAGGCAGAAAAGAACGAGTGCTTCTATTGTCACAAGCAAGGGCACTGGAAGAAGGACTGTTTGGCCTTTAAAGCCAAGGACATGAAGCAAGCTGTTGCTTCTGCTTCAGGTGTGTTCGTAATCGAAAATTGTCTTTCAGTAAACTCTACTTCATGGGTACTTGATACCGGTTCTGGTTCTCACATCTGTAATTCTTTGCAGGATCTGAGAAATAGTAGAGTACTGGGGGTAGGTGATATGACTCTCCGGATGGGCAATGGAATGCATGTAGATGCAGTTGCAATAGGGGAATATCACCTAGGGTTGAATTGTGGACACATTTTGGTATTGTATAGCTGTTTTTGTATTCCCAGTATGTTGTGTAATATTATATCAGTATCTTTGTTGTCTAATAAAGGATATAATTTTATGCTTGAAAGAAATGTCATGAACATTCTCCTAAATCAAGAACTGATTGGGTTTGGCACACTGGAAAACGGGATATACATACTTAATCAACCTCAAATTTTCAATATTCAAAACACGCGTAAAAGAAAGGCTCCAGATTCGAATCAAGCCTTCCTATGGCATTGTAGACTTGGTCATATAAATGAAACAAGGTTGACTAAGTTACATAAAGATGGATATCTAGATCCGTTTGAATATTCATCATATGCAACTTGTCAATCATGTATCAAAGGAAAAATGACCAAATCTTCGTTCACCGGACACGGAGAAAGAGCCACTGAACTCTTGGGACTAGTACACAGTGATGTATGTGATCCGATGTCTATACATGCACGAAGTGGTCACTCCTACTTCATCACTTTTACTGATGACTTCTCTAGGTATGGACATGTGTTCTTAATAAAGCATAAATCCGAGGCTTTTGAGAAGTTTAAGGAGTATAAAAATGAAGTAGAGAAACAAACTGGTAAAATCATCAAGACACTTCGATCTGATCGAGGTGGAGAATACTTAAGTACCAGTTTCCTTGAATACTTAAAAGCGAATGGAATTCTCTCTCAGCTTACTCCACCTTATACACCTCAGCATAATGGTGTATCAGAAAGAAGGAATCGCACGCTATTAGATATGGTGCGTTCAATGATGAGTAGTGTTGAGTTGCCACTTTCCTTTTGGGGATTTGCTCTAGAATCAGCCGCATACCTATTGAATAGAATTCCAACTAAGTCTGTACCTACCACTCCATATGAAATGTGGTGTGGGAAGAGACCATATCTCAAGTATATCAAGATATGGGGGTGTCCGGTATATGTTAAAAAGCATAATCCGGACAAGCTCGAAGCACGATCGGTTTTATGCAAGTTTGTAGGATACCCCAAGCATTCAAGGGGGTACATGGTCTACCACACTGAAGAACAAAAGGTGTTTGTCGCTCGTCACATTGTCTTCCTAGAAAGCGAATTTCTTGCAAAAGAAATTAGTGGGAGCGCGGTAGAACTGGAAGAAATTCCAGAACCTCAAACTGCAACCAAAGACTTAGAAGAATCTCAGATTTCCATAGAACATGACGAACCAAAGCCACTCCGCAGATCTAGTAGGCTTTCTCATCCTCCTGAAAGATACTATGGTTTTCTTCTTGATGGGGATCGAGAGGATTGCATCATCGATGATGATGAGCCTACTAGTTTTCAGCAGGCTATCACAAGTAGCGACTCAGTGAAGTGGCTGGATGCAATGAGATCCTAAATGGAATCCATGTACGCCAATAAAGTATGGACTTTAGAAGTTGCTCCTCCTGGGGTAAAACTGTAAGTCCATGTCACGCACCCCACTAACTTGCGGGGAGGCGGAATATATGAAAAACGATTATCAAAGCTTCGTAACACGGACTTGAGCGCATGAATCGTAATCTAAACCATTGCTAACGTTATACTAGAGGTTTAACTAGTCGGTACCGGAGTTATACCTCACGTTACATGTCCTTCGGGTCTTCATCGCTGTCCTCCACTCCTCGTAGGCTCCTTGGAACATCGGCAACTTCACGACCTCCTCGAATCAAAGACGATCCACCCGAAAGCTTCTACGCCAAGCTTAATCTCAAACTTGAGATAACTAGGTTCCTTAAAGTGCTAATCTAAGCTACCTAGAGGATATAAAGTGAGGTTATAGATGTTTTGGTCTATCTAACCCTTGATCTCAACACATGAGAGGTTAGGGTTAGGGTTTCAAGAGAGAGTGAGCTTGAGGAGAGAGAAGGAGAAGATGAGAGTGAGAACAAATATCCTTCTCACTTGAATATATGATACATAATGAATTATCAAATAATATCAATTAATTGATTATTCACCATGTTTCATTTAATCAAGGAGAGTGATTCATCATGTGAGTCATTAGATCATTAATGAAGCATTAATGATATGATGAATCATATAAATGAGTCACACAAAGTAATCATGAAAAAGCCACCTCAACCCCTCATGTCACCACTCTTCTAGAACCTTCTCGACAAATTACGAGAACGCCCCTCCAATCCGTGAAAACACGGAAAAACTTTAGACTGTATAAATCCAATAACCTTATACTAGAATCTGGCTTAAACCAAAGCCGGCTAGTATAAACTGTCCGAAAAGTCGTACGTGCGAAAACACACGTATACATCCGAACGCTCGTCGTAAAACCATATGACCTCTATATCGTTTCGCCTGGAGCAGGGAAACTCTCTGTGTGGGACTCTAAAGAATCGACACTACGCTGGCAGTGGGTTTAACCACAGACCGTAAGCGGCACTAGCTGTACGTAACGGTCCCTAGGTAGATGTCGATAAGAAGGCCGATGAGGAAAATCATCCGAACTCCCACTGAGCCTGATGTGACAATCTTCATACAGTCCGGTCTGTTCGTCTAAGACTATCGCATATCAAGCCTAGGGGGCGGCAAGCGTCAGTCCCCTAATAGCTGTATAAGTCGTGTTGGAGCAATGCCCATTACACCCTGAGAAGCTACTGGAACCTACCAGTATATCCCGTTTGCCCTGGCCAGGGACTTTGTATAATGGCTCTCTGACACATCGCGATATCATCTCCCAATACCGGGAGAGATGAATCCTATCTAACCGCCACTGCCTCCAAGTGCTCGGGACTGCACCCAACTGCTACCTGTTTGCACGACTCCTTTGAGCCGTGGTAGGGTAGCAATCTAAGAACAGTGGGACACACTCGAGGCGAAGCAGCAGTGTCAAGTCTGCGGACTATGCTGTACTCATGTCACCTGGGAACTGACAACTGACGATGGGTATAATACCAACCAATCAGTTCCTCGGCGAGTCCTGTCCGGTGTACCCGTAACCTAACGAGCACCTGTATACTATCTCCAGTACGGCGTACTGATGGCTGTGGGACAGACTATTTCCCTAACTGGGATGAGAAGCGTATACACTTAGTCTACTCCGGAATATCGATGCCCTATCTCGATAATCCATCGACCAGGGACCTGTATAGGATGTTGCTTACAGACTACCCAGCCCCCACTAGTGTGACAGCCATCATGACGCTGGTAATCAAGCAAAGATCCTATGGGCTCTACTAATATGTATAAGTGATACGTTACAAGAGACATATACACATATTAAAGTAGACACAAACCAAGTAGCATACCACCATTTTTAGCAAGATTGTATATATAACTGTGAATATCCCAAGCTTCCATTAAGTAATATACAATCTAGTATGATACAATAATGGCCCCTAGGGCATATACACTAACAATCTCCCACTTGCACTAGGGCCATGAGCTGGCATATCGTAGACCAATCATCTCGAATAGCCTCTCGAACTACGTCTGAGGAATGGCCTTTGTGAATGGATCAGCAATGTTATCCTCCGTCTTTACTCTCTTCACCTCGATCTCCCGGCGATCTATGATCTCCCTGATCAGGTGATACCGCCTTAAGATGTGTCTGGACTTCTGATGGGACCTGGGTTCCTTCGCTAAAGCTATAGCGCCGTTGTTGCCACAATACAGAGGTATTGGATCAACACTGGTAGGAACCACCTGAAGTTCTGTGAGGAACTTCTTCATCCAGACTGCTTCTTTTGCGGCATCGCAAGCAGCTTGTACTCTGCTTCCATCGTTGAGTCTGCAACGGTCTCCTGCTTGGAACTCTTCCAACAGACCGCCCCTCCATTGAGGGTAAAGACATAACCCGACATGGACTTGGAGTCATCTTTGTCACTCTGGAAGCCGGAGTCGGCAAAGACCTCCATCTGAAGGTCTTTTCCGCCATATACCAAGAACATCTCCTTAGTCCTCCTCAGGTACTTGAGAATGTTCTTTACTGCTATCCAGTGATTCTCCCCTGGGTTTGCTTGATACCGGCTTACTACGCTCAATGCGTATGCTACATCTGGTCTGGTACATAACATTGCATACATTATAGAGCCTACCGCAGAAGCGTAGGGTATAATTGACATGTGATCCCTTTCCAAATCAGTCTTGGGAGACATATCTTTTGAGAGGGTGATTCCGTGACAAGCCGGTAGGTTACCTCGCTTAGAATCTTCCATACTGAATCTCTTCACTATGGTGTCTATGTACCTGGACTGTGAAAGTCCCAATATCCTCTTTGATCTATCACGATAGATCCGGATCCCCAGAATGTAGGTGGCATCACCCAAGTCTTTCATGGAGAATTTATGTGACAAGAATCTTTTGACTGACTGTAATATAGGAATATCATTTCCTATTAGGAGAATGTCATCCACGTACAAGACGAGGAATACTACAGCTCTCCCTACAATCTTACTGTATATGCATGGTTCATCTGGATTTTTGATAAAGTCAAATTCTTTGACAGCATCATCAAAACAGATGTTCCAACTCCGCGATGCCTGCTTTAGTCCATAAATGGACTTAAGCAGCTTGCATACTTTACCGCTGCTCCCACTCTGAATGAATCCTTCTGGCTGATCCATATAGACGCTTTCTTCCAAATTACCATTTAGAAAGGCCGTCTTTACGTCCATCTGCCAGATTTCATAATCGTGGAAGGCAGCAATAGCAAGAAGGACCCGAATAGATTTAAGCATAGCCACTGGAGAAAAGGTTTCGTCGTAGTCCAAACCAGGTCTTTGACGGAAACCCTTTGCAACAAGTCTAGCCTTATAGGTTTCAACCTGTCTATCTACACCAATCTTCTTTTTGAAGATCCATTTGCATCCTACGGGTTTTACCCCATCTGGCGCAATGTCCAAAGTCCATACTTTGTTGGTGTACATGGACTCCATTTCGGTCCGCATTGCATCCAGCCATTTTACTGAGTCACCGCTCTGAATGGCTTGCTGGAAGCTAGTAGGCTCATCGTAATCAATAGTGCAATCCTCTCTATCCCCGTCTATGAGAAAACCGTAGTATTTCTCGGGCGGATGAGATTGCCTACTACTCCTGCGGAGTGGCGTTGGGATGTCCTGTTCTTCTTGAACTTCTGGTTCTACCAAACTTTCAGTAACAGTTTGTGGTTCTGGAATTTCTTCCAGTTCTACTATGCTCCCACTCTTCTGATTTTCTAAAAATTCAGTTTCTAAGAAGTGGGGATGCTGAGAAACAAAAACCTTTTGTTCCTCTGCGGAATAGAAAAGATACCCCCTGGAGTTCTTTGGGTATCCCACAAACTTACACAGTACTGAGCGTGCCTCGAGCTTGTCCGTATGCTGCTTTTTTACAAAAGCTGGACATCCCCAAGTCTTAAGATACTTAAGACAGGGTTTCTTCCCACTCCACATCTGATATGGGGTGGTAGGCACAGTTTTGGTTGGAGCTTTGTTTAAGAGATATGCAGTTGTTTCTAGTGCATAACCCCAGAAAGATCGCGGCAACTCAGCCTTACTCATCATGGAACGAACCATATCTAATAGGGTTCGATTCCTCCTTTCCGATACACCGTTGTGTTGTGGTGTGTATGGAGGAGTAAGCTGAGAGAGAATTCCATTCTCTTTTAAGTAACCTAGGAACTCGGCACTTAAGTATTCACCACCTCGATCAGATCTTAGTGTCTTGATACTTTTGCCTGTTTGTTTTTCTACTTCATTCTTGTATTCTCGAAATTTCTCAAAGGCCTCGGATTTATGCTTCATTAAGAAGATATGTCCATACCTAGAGAAATCATCTGTAAAAGTAATGAAGTAGGAATAACTACCTCGCGCATGTGTAGACATTGGACCACACACATCACTGTGTATGAGTCCTAAGAGCTCGCTTGCTCTTTCTCCGTGTCCAGTAAACGGAGTCTTTGTCATCTTTCCTATGAGACAAGATTCACAAGTAGCATAAGATTGATATTCGAACGGATTTAAATATCCTTCTCTATGTAACTTAGTCAACCTTCTCTCATTGATGTGACCTAGTCTACAATGCCATAAGAAAGCCTGATTTGTTTCCGGAGACTTTCTTTTAAGTGTGTTCTGGACACTGAAAATCTGAGCTTGATTTAATACGTATATTCCGTTTTCTAATGTACCTGACCCAATCAAATCTTGATTTAGGTGGATGTGAACCACATCTCTTGTAAATGCAAAATCATATCCTTCCTTAGAAAGTAAGGGTACAGATATGATATTACAAGTCGTACCTGGTACATAAAAACAGTTACGCAGAATCAATATCTGGGCAGTTGTCATCCCAAGATGATATTCCCCTACGGATTCAGCGTCCATGCTCATTCCGTTAGCAACTGTGAGGGTCATGTCACCTATCCCGATAACCCTACGATTTCTCAGAGCCTGTAATGAATTACAAATGTGAGTTCCTGATCCGGTATCCAATACCCAGGAAGTAGGGTTAACTGACATACAGTTCTCTATCATAAACACACCCGAAGTCGAAGCCACAACATGCTTCGTATCCTGGCTACTGGCTTCTAAAGCCCTGCAATCACTCTGCCAATGCCCAATCCCATAGCAATAGGAATGTCCCTCAATAGGGTGGTCCAGCTTGTCATAGGCAATGGACATCTGGACAGACTTTTGCCATTCATATAAGTCAGATTCAGTCAAATTTTTATCTAGATGTAACCTATGTGTGGTCACAGGGTCGCTGCAATTTAAAAGAGAGAAGAAGATACTATTAGCATGATGCTCTTGCAAGTTTAGAGTGGTTTAATTTATCTAAACAGCATGGCTCCCACTGTTTCTCGAATCCCTCCTCAAACCATAAAAGAAGAATTAGCCAGGACAATTCTCACCGTACAATACTTGCTTAACCGTTCAGCCAGGCCAGTGTCGATACTTCGAGGGAGGTTTTCCAACGCTTTCGCGAAGTTCCTTAATTAAATAACCTCTTTTCTCTGGGGGCGTAACCCCGCTGACACCTTTCTTGGCACCTACTTGGTTTATAGCATTGATCGTTAAGTGACGAATCCCCTGATAAGTAGCATGTACTCACAGTAGGATCGGGATCCAAAATATCATCGTAAGATAATGTTGAAGGAATCCTACCAACATTCATCAAACTCCAAAATGGTATGCATCTCTCTGCAAATTTCAGTTTCTTTTGAAACTCCCGATATGGATTTTTGCCCCATGCTCTTATGACCTTGATGAAGGTCAACAAATCATAAGTCACATGTCAAGTTCTACCCGTCATTGTCCAGGTTAATTTGAACCCATCCGTACATACCCTTGACGAAGGTCAACAAGGTAATACGACTGTCCCAAACCAACGCATCTATCTATACTACATATGAACACCCAACAGCTACCAATCATTATGCCTTGACGAAGGTCAACAAACATAACTTGAATACTATTGAATATCCGTATGAAATGACGGAGGGCTACGAATGGTTTTGGCAAAACCGTGAACGTACTGAACTTGATATAATCGAAGGAACCTGATACTTTTTAAAAGGAGTGGTTAAAGCTCCGCAATTTAAAAAATTCTGATCTTTTAAAATAACCGAGTGGTTTCTTTTAAATTTGTTCCAACGATTAAACTATGGTTTATTTTCTTTGCATTATAATAATGCGTCCCATCATTTAACCTATCATTGCAGAAAACAACGAAAATACAACGTCCTCTTATGCCATCCGCATTCGCCACGGGGTCCCGTCATCACCCGTTAGGTTACTTAACTAACGACAGAGCGGGGGCTGGGCTAGCGCGGGTGTAAAACATAAGTGACGTCTAATAGCTATTATATATAGATATTGTACATTCGTCAGACGCAATAATAAGCATTCCAGATCACAGATAAACTTTATTGGATATTCAAGTAATCCGCGTTTCTTTTGAGCCTGCAATGAAAGACGGATTACACAGTTGTGATGAATAGCCATTACCCCACCCCAGACCCCTACGGGTACGGCAAACTACCCGCCAAGTACCAGAAGTGAAGCGGTCTGCCTCAACACTTCAAAATACCCGGTAGTTTGTGCACCCCACCTTGGGTCTATCCTAGGAGCAAAAACAGTAAAAAGAAATAATACAACGGTGGCTACAACCGCAACCTGGATGTGCCCCGCAAAATAATATTACAACTTATTACAATTACATCGAATGAATTAATACAATAACCCATCACGAAACCCGGCTATTCACCACAACAGTCCAATACAGTTTATATACACAAACAGTTATATATTACATTACAGATATGTGCAACCCCCTGCCAACCGACATACTAGCAGTTAGGGGAGGTTTACGAACACATAAAACATCACAGATAAAGATCCAATTAGCAAATTGATTAGAACAACGATCGATTACTTATATCCGTGTCTACCCCCAAAAGCAAATCATCACAGAGGCAACCTGGGCAGAAACAGTATATACAGGAAAACAAAAAACCCAAAATAATGAATTACTGTGAAACTCCGAGTCAACTCGGCGTTGACTCGGCGGCGGTTCCGCGGCAATAGCTCTCTATTGCCGCAGAACCGCGGTCGTTTAGTCGAGTTGCCTCCTCGAATTTTCCCAGATTTCTTACAATTCCCTGCTGTGAATTTTAAGGTATGTCAAAAAAATTTTTGCGACACTTTTAAAATTTACAGAAACTGTCAAGGCTTAGGGTTTTGTTTTCCGTGTTTTCCGTCGATCGAATTTCTAATCAGTTGCTAACAAGCTAGTAATGGTTTAGTTGGCTCTGATACCACTGTAAGTCCATGTCACGCACCCCACTAACTTGCGGGGAGGCGGAATATATGAAAAACGATTATCAAAGCTTCGTAACACGGACTTGAGCGCATGAATCGTGATCTAAACCATTGCTAACGTTATACTAGAGGTTTAACTACTCGGTACCGGAGTTATACCTCACGTTACATGTCCTTCGGGTCTTCATCGCTGTCCTCCACTCCTTGTAGGCTCCTTGGAACATCGGCAACTTCACGGCCTCCTCGAATCAAAGACGATCCACCCGAAAGCTTCTACGCCAAGCTTAATCTCAAACTTGAGACAACTAGGTTGCTTAAAGTGCTAATCTAAGCTACCTAGAGGATATAGAGTGAGGTTATGGATGTTTTGGTCTATCTAACCCTTGATCTCAACACATGAGAGGTTAGGGTTAGGATTTCAAGAAAGAGTGAGCTTGAGGAGAGAGAAGGAGAAGATGAGAGTGAGAACAAAAATCCTTCTCACTTGAATATATGATACATAATGAATTATCAAATAATATCAATTAATTGATTATTCACCATGTTTCATTTAATCAAGGAGAGTGATTCATCATGTGAGTCATTAGATCATTAATGAAGCATTAATGATATGATGAATCGTATAAATGAGTCACACAAAGTAATCATGAAAAAGCCACCTCAACCCCTCATGTCACCACTCTTCTAGAACCTTCTCGACAAATTACGAGAACGCCCCTCCAATCCGTGAAAACACGGAAAAACTTTAGACTGTATAAATCCAATAACCTTATACTAGAATCTGGCTTAAACCAAAGCCGGCTAGTATAAACTGTCCGAAAAGTCGTACGTGCGAAAACACACGTATACATCCGAACGCTCGTCGTAAAACCATACGACCTCTATATCGTTTTGCCTGGAGCAGGGAAACTCTCTGTGTGGGACTCTAAAGACTCGACACTACGCTGGCAGTGGGTTTAACCACAGACCGTAAGCGGCACTAGCTGTACGTAACGGTCCCCAGGTAGATGTCGATAAGAAGGCCGATGAGGAAAATCATCCGAACTCCCACTGAGCCTGATTTGACAATCTTCGTACAGTCCGGTCTGTTCGTCTAAGACTATCGCATATCAAGCCTAGGGGGCGGCAAGCGTCAGTCCCCTAATAGCTGTATAAGTCGTGTTGGAGCGAAGCCCATTACACCTTGAGAAGCTACTGGAACCTACCGGTATATCCCGTTTGCCCTGGCCAGGGACTTTGTGTAATGGCTCTCTGACACATCGCGATATCATCTCCCAATACCGGGAGAGACGAATCCTATCTAACCGCCACTGCCTCCAAGTGCTCGGGACTGCACCCAACTGCTACCTGTTTGCCCGACTTCTTTTAGCCGTGGTAGGGTAGCAATCTAAGAACAGTGGGACACACTCGAGGCGAAGCAGCAGTGTCAAGTCTGCGGACTATGCTGTACTCATGTCACCTAGGAACTGACAACTGACGATGGGTATAATACCAACCAATCAGTTCCTCGGCGAGTCCTGTCCGGTGTACCCGTAACCTAATGAGCAACTGTATACTATCTCCAGTACGGCGTACTGATGCCTGTGGGACAGACCATTTCCCCAACTGGGATGAGAAGCGTATACACTTAGTCTACTCTGGAATATCGATGCCCTATCTCGATAATCCATCGACCAGGGACCTGTATAGGATGTTGCTTACAGACTACCCAGCCCCCACTAGTGTGACAGCCATCACGACGCTGGTAATCAAGCAAAGATCCTATGGGCTCTACTAATATGTATAAGTGATACGTTACAAGAGACATATACACATATTAAAGTAGACACAAACCAAGTAGCATACCACCATTTTTAGCAAGACTGTATATATAACTGTGAATATCCCAAGCTTCCATTAAATAATATACAATCTAGTATGATACAATAATGGCCCCTAGGGCATATACACTAACAAAAACCAGTTGGGTGCAAATGGATCTTCAAAAAGAAGATTGGTACATTTGGACAAGTGCAAACCTACAAAGCTAGACTAGTAGCAAAAGGTTTTCGTCAAAAACCAGGATTGGACTATGATGAAACTTTTTCACCAGTAGCTATGCTTAAATCCATTCGGATCATGCTTGCCATTGCTGCCTTCCATGACTATGAAATCTGGCAAATGGATGTAAAAACAGCTTTTCTAAATGGACATCTAGAAGAGAGTGTTTACATGGATCAACCAGAAGGTTACTTAGACAGTGGGAGCAGCGGAAGAGTGTGCAAATTGCTTAAATCCATTTATGGGTTAAAGCAAGCATCGCGGAGTTGGAACATCTGCTTTGATGAAACAGTCAAGGAATTTGACTTTATCAAAAACGTAGATGAACCATGTATTTATAGGAAGATTGTAGAAGGAGCAGTAGTCTTCCTCGTTTTGTACGTCGACGACATACTACTAAGAGGGAATGATATCCCTATACTACAATCAGTAAAGCTCTTCTTGTCACAGAAATTCTCCATGAAAGACTTGGGAGATGCATCATACATTCTGGGCATTAAGATCTATCGAGATAGATCTAATAGAATATTGGGACTTTCACAGTCCAGGTATATAGACACTATACTAAAGAGATTTAGTATGGAAGATTCCAAGCGCGGCAATATGCCCGCTTGTCACGGAATCACCCTCTCCAAAGAGATGTCTCCAAAGACTGATGAAGAGAGGGCTCGCATGGGCATTATACCTTACGCTTCGGCGGTAGGATCAATAATGTATGCGATGTTATGTACCAGACCGGATGTAGCTTACGCACTTAGTGTGGTAAGCAGGTATCAGTCTGACCCAGGTGAGAAACATTGGAGAGCGGTGAAGAACATTCTCAAGTACCTGAGAAGGACTAAGGAGATGTTTTTGATTTACGGTAATGGGGACCTCCAGGTAGAGGCTTTTACCGACTCTGGCTTCCAAAGTGACAAGGATGATTCTAAATCCATTTCGGGTTTTGTGTTTACCCTCAATGGAGGGGCGGTATGTTGGAAGAGTTCCAAACAAGATACCGTAGCAGACTCAACTATGGAGGCTGAGTATATAGCTGCTAGTGAAGCCGCAAAAGAGGCTGTCTGGATGAGGAAGTTCATTTCTGAACTTCAGGTGGTTCCGTCCATTGCCAATCCAATACCTTTGTATTGCGATAACAATGGCGCTGTAGCTTTAGCGAAGGAAACAAGGTCCCATCAGAAATCCAGGAATATCTTAAGGCGGTTTCACCTGATCAGGGAGATCGTGGATCGTCGGGAGATCGAGATACGGAGAGTGGACACAAAAGACAACACGGCAGATCCATTCACCAAGGCCATTCCTCAAGTACAGTTCGAGAGGCTTTTTGAGATGTTGGACATGCGGTACGCCAGCAACTGGATCTGGTAGAGACAGTGGGTACTCATCGCAGCAATTATAGGCCTTAGTGCAAGTGGGAGATTGTTGGATATATATGCCCTAGAGGCCTACATTGTATAGGATGCTTGGGATATGTATGTACATGACAGTCTTGCTTGATATGATAGTATGCTATTTGGTTTGACTTTGTCTTAACGTATGATATATTTTACTTGGTATTTATATATATATGTTGATAAAGCCCATAGGGTGTTTGTCTGACTACCGGCGTTGTGATGGCAGTCATACTAGTGGGAGCTGGATAGTCAATGGGCACACCTTTAGATGTCCCTGGTCGCAGGAGTATCGAGATTGGGCATCGATACTCCGGAGTAGACTAGTGTATACATATCTAGACCCTGACGAGGGGCGATGGATTGGTCCCGCAACCATTGGTGGTGTTCACCTAAGATTGTATACAGATACTCACTGGGTGTGAGTACACCGGACAGGACTCGCCGAGAACTGACTGGATGGTATTATACCTAACGTCAGATAGCAGTTCTCAGGTGACATGTGTGCAGATAGTCCGTTGACTTAAGGTCATCATTTGTCTCGTGTGAGTTCCCACTGTGCTTTGATTATTACCCTACCACGGCTCAAAGGAGTCGTGCAAACAGGTTTCAGTTGGGCACAGTCCCGAGCCACGTGGAGGCAGTGAGCGACTGTTAAGGATTCGTCTCTCCCGGTATAGGGAGTTGATATCGCACTGTGGTCGGTTGGTCATTACCATAAGTCCCTGGCCAGGGCTGATTGAGAATTACTGATGGAATGATCAGTAGATTCTCGGGTGGTCTTGAACCATACCGACACGACTTGTACGGTTATTAGGGGTCTGACGTCCACCACCTCCCTAGACCATACATGTGATACTCTTAGACGAACGGACCGGACTACGCGGATATTGTCACAGATTGGCTCAGTAGGATTTCAGATAGGTTACCTCATCAGCTTTCTTATCGACAACTACCTGGGGACCGTTACGTACAGCTAGTGCCGCTTGCGGTCTGTGGTTAAACCTACTGCCAGTGTAGTAGTTGAGTCTTTAGAGTCCCACACAGAGATTTCCCAAACCCAGGAGAAAAGATATAGAGGTCGTATGGTTTTACGACAAATGTTCGGACGCATACGTGTTTGAACGCACGTACGACATTCGGACAGTTTTTACTAGCCGGCTTTGGTTTAAGCCAGATTCTAGTATAAGGTTATTGGATTAATACAGTCTAAAGTTTTTCCGTGTTTTCACGGATGAGAGGGGCGTTCTCGTAATTTTCCGAGAAGCTTCTAGAAGGATGTGATATGGAGGGAGAGGTGGCATTTTCATTTAATGAATTAGTGACTCATTGTGAGTGATTCATCATGTCATTAATGCATTGTTAAATGCTTAATGACTCACATAATGAATCACCCATTTGCATTAATGAAACATGATGAATAATCTCATATTATTCTTTTCTTTTTAATTCATTATGTTTCATATATCTAGTGAGAAGCTTTTTCATTTTCAATATCATGATCATTATCATCTTCTCACTCTCTCTCTTCAAGTTCTCTCTCCTTCACCAAACCTAATCCTACCCTCATGAGTTGAGAACAAGGATTAGGAAAGACTAATTACTCCATAACCTATCTCTATATCACCTTAGCTACTCTATTTAGCAACTAGAGAAACTAAGTAACCTCAAGTTTAGAGGTTATAGCTTGGATTAGGGTTCTCGGGTGGATCGTCTATCACGGAAGAAAGCCGAAGAGGACGTGGAGTTCCAAAGAGGCCGTAGATAACATTAAGACGAAGGACTAGAACCGTTTGGTATAATCTCTTAACATAGTAGTTTAGAACTCTATAGTTTTTGTTAAAACTTGTTTAGCGAACGATTCATACGGTTATTCGATGTTTAATCATAGAACAAGATTGTTATTCATATTTCCGCCTCCCCATAAGTATTGGGGTGTTGAACATCGACTTACAATATATGATATCGGACTGTTATATGTGATATAGCCGGGTTATCGGATCAAGTGTTGATTCGATAGGTTCATACATTTGATATTAGCCGGTTGTATATGATATAGCCGGATTATTAAATCAATTGTTGATTTTGTAAGTCCGCGGCGGCGCCCCGGCCGTCGATCCGATGCCGGAAACGCGGAAACAAAAACTTTTCAAACTAGCAAACCGGCACCACCGCCCACTTTTCACCCGGATCGGGCCATTAACCTAGCAACTAGCAAAGTAAAATACGGGTAGAGAAGTATACCAAGCGATCCGTGTCCTTCGGTCTTTGTCTCCGCTCCGATCTCCCGTGGATACTTCGTCCGTCACTTCCTCGTCGAACCGGGCACCACATCGCCAAAGTCTTTTACGGGCTCCCACCTCTGGACCGAGGCAACTCGAGCGCGAAGTTGGCTAGCCGACGCGTCCAAGGAGTGCTATAGATGTAGTGTAGAAACTTGTCTCTTTGAGGCTTATGGAAGTTGCCATGTATAGAGGGATCAAAAAAGAACTTTGAAGAGAGGTACATGAATTGTGTAGCAAGGAAAAATGAAATGAACAAAGTTTTCCCTCATTCAAAATGAACTCACCCGCTCTCCTCTAATCAAGTGGCCGGGCTTATCCTCCAAGGTGGAGATAAAAAGGAATAAAATAATTATCATGGAGAAAAGAAAAAGATAATTATCAAAAGGTCACACTCATTTCTCATCTAAATCTTTTCACAAAACCATCACAAGAAAAGCCAAGGAAAAGACCATAAAAGAATCTCATCATGATGCTGGTCTCATCATATAGCCACAAATGCAAGAAAGCCCTCCACAAAATGTTATTTGCAAACTGCAAATAACACCCTCCATCGAAAGTCCGGTCGTGAAGGAATAAAAGAAAACCGGCCGGAACGGAATGCAAACTGGCAACCTCAGAAAACTGATCCCGTATTAAATTACAGGAAAACCCCGCTACTGCAAATACATGCCCGCGTTTGTATTCCCACTGAACACAAATGCAAAGAGACAATACTACACTATCTAATACTAGGATCCGGCTGAAGCCAAAGCCGGCTAGTAAAAACCGTCCGATCACGATCCGTGGAATACCGCACGTATCTGATCGAACCCTGCCATATCTCCATATGTCCTCTACAGCGTTTCGCGCGAAACTTGAGTAACTGTGTGTGGTGGACTCTAAAGACTCGTCAATACTATGGCTGTGGATTTAACCCCTAGCACGTCAGAGGTATTAGCCATACGTGACGGGCCACCAGCTATTGACCAAAAAGGACATCGATGAGCGAACTCATCCTGACACCCTACTGAGCCTGTCAGTGACAATATCCGTACAGTCCGGTCCGTTCGTCTATGAGCATCGCATGGCGGGCCTAGGGGGTTGGTAAAAGTCAGACCCACAATAGTGGTACAAGTCGTGTCGGAGTGTAGCCCAGAACACCCTGAGATACTACTAGAATACCTACCAGCAAATCTCCTGCCTTGGCCAAGGACTTTTCATGTTCTGGCTCTCCTAGACACAGCGCGACCTCACCCCCAATACCGGGAGAGACGAACCCCTGCAGATCCGCTCACTGCCTCCATGTGGCTCAGGACTGTACCCAACTAAAACCTGTTTGCATGACTCCTTTGAGCCGTGGTAGGGTAGTAATCAAAGCACAGTGGGAACTCACACGAGACAAATGATGATCTCAGGTCGATGAACTAACCTGTACACATGTCACGTGGGAACTGCTATCTGGCGTCTGGTATAATCCCAACTAGCAGGTTCCCGGCGAGTCCTGTCCGGTGTACTCATAACCCAATGAGATCCTGTATACATCTTAGGTGAACCAACTGACACCAGTGGCTCGTGAGACCGGCCACCGCCCCTCGTCGGGGTCTCGACTGTATACATTAGTCTACTCTGGAGAATCGATGCCCTGTCTCGAAACTCCCACGACTAGGGACCTTTTAAGGATGTGCTTATAGACTCCAGCTCTCACTTATATGATCGCCCTCATACTGCTGGTAGTCAAGCAAGAATCCTAGGGGCTCTATCAACGTGCAATAGCGACTCGTAAGGTCACCTAAAGCAGTACACGATGATAAAGGTAAACCAGATAGCATACTATCATCTCGAGTAAGACTGTCCTACTGGGATAGGTCCTCCCCCAATCATTGCAATCATGTGCCTGTGATCCAATAATTGACTTTGAGGGCACTATCTCCAACAATCTCCCACTTGCACTCAAGGCTAATTATTGCGATGTCGAATACTCACTGCCCGTGTGATACCGAACACCCAACTCCTCTACTAGTCAGTCTCACAAAACTCATTTGCGAAACTATTGCGTTCAAGGAATAGCCTCAGTGAGTGGATCCGCTCTGGTGTTTCTTTCTATGTCTCTCTATATCTCAAGTTCGCGGAGAAAGCCATCTCCCGAAATGAGCAATACCTGTCTTAGAATGTGTCTGGATGTCTGATGGGACCTAGCTTATAAATGAACTCCAAAACCAAACTTCTTAGACTGTATCGTCAACTGAACTTAATCAGTATCCTACGCCATGCCTTCCTTCAGTATCCACCTGGACCACCTGTCCAAAATGCTGCCCTTCGTTAGAGGGAAAACTATAACTCTGACAGTCACTCTGTCATCCATGTCACCTTGGAAGCCTGGAATGATAACCGTCTCCTAAAGGAGGCTGCCGTTATCATTTCCCTAGAACATCCACTTATGTTCTAAAACTGCTTCCGACTGTTTCCCCGGGATTGGATCAATACCAACTTATTGCATCTACTGCAAGAACAACATCTGGTGTGGTACTTGACATCTCATGATCAACTCAATTGCATAAGCAAGTGATCTGCCAATCATGAGTATCTCTCTCCCCTTTAGTCTGTAAGACACCTTTAGAGAGGGTGACTCCATTACCTGCAGGTACACCACCATGCCAGGAGTCGTCCATTCTAAATACTCTTAGAATGCTGTCCAAGTACCCAGATTGGGAAACCACCCAAATCCAGATCTAAAACCATAGATCTAGTAACCAGAATATCTGATATAATATCCAAGTCCCATGTGGAGAAACTACTGCGTGACAACCAAAGTATAACCGATCGTAGTATAGGAATATTACTTCCTACTCTGTGTATGTCATCAAATACCAGGACATCACACCCTACTACCTTCTTAACAGATCCATCCCCTATTCTGATGAAGTCAAATCTATGACTGTCACATCAAAAATAGATGATCTATCTCCGCTATATCTGCTTTAGTCTATAAATAGACATAAGCGGTTGTCCACCAATGCTTCCGCTGCTCCCACTGACTACGACAACGCTCTGGCAGAGTCATATACACGCACACTTCTAAAGCTAGTTTAGAACGACGCTATACTCATCCTCCTGCCGGGTCTCACAGTCTGGAACAACAGCAATGGCAAGTCTGGATAAACAAGAACCTCCCTGCCACCGTCCTTGAGCATACCGAAGTACCTCTCGGGTGCCTGAGGTTACCCACTTTATCTGCAGAGTGGCTAATGGAATGTCAAACCAGATTGAATCTTTAGGTTCTTATCAAATCTTCAGTAATCGTTTGCGGTTCTGGAATCACTTCCAGTTCTACCATACTCCCACTACTATTTTCTGAAAAAAATCCATTTTTACTAAAACTGTGGCGAGTCAAGAACAATAACACTATTGATCTTCCACATGGTAGAAAGTCAACCCTCGTCATAGCCCGGGTCAACCCACAAACAGCCATTACAGAAACGTGCCTTGAGTTGTCCAGAGTCTAGTTTTAAGCATAAGCCGGACAACTCCCCGTATCTTAACAATGTCAAGATATGAACTGTTCTATATCCAATATAGAAACAGAGGCACTGATTTAATTGAACCAGATTCAAATCATGCAGCTGTCTCCAGTGCATGTCAACTAAATGGAAGGAGGCCGATCAGCGTTACTCAACTTAGGAATACATCCAATTATGAGTAGCCTGAAAGAGAAGCAAGTTCTCTTAAACATTACTATCAACTGAATACCATTCATAAGTATCTACATCTTCGATCACCTTGAAGAATCCCGATACTTGCAATACCTGGTTCTCTACTTTACTCTTATACCTATAACTCCTCAAAACTTAGACCCTGTGTTTCTACGAAACACATGTCTAAGAACTAGAGAAGTCATAAGTAAACAGAATACAGTACGAGGACCAACCCCTCTGTCCTAATGGACACTGGACAATATACAATACTCTGTACAAGTCCCTTGAGTCAAATGGCTCATTCACTGTGTGTCGTAGGTTGAAAACTGTACTTTTGGTTAAGAAGAATTACACCGCTGTTCAATGCTCCTTACCTAACCATCCACTGGTATAGGTAAATGTCATAGACATAATTTCAAAAAGGTATGTCTCACTCTATAAAAATAGATGTACAGATATATCAATTTGAAATTGGTGCACAACAACGGATATTCAAAATCAAATATTTGTCGACCGGCAAACAACCTAGGTGACTTCCTCAAATATCACCAATTACAACGAATTCCGATATAATGAGGATGATCACCTAATTCCCAATAACTTACTCCCACTCATCATCTGTAAAACCATACAGATGAGAGAATCAAACCTGGTAAATACATACCCTGGAGCAAGTGTCTAATCGGGAAATCAGTTTTCTTTTAACAGTACACAGTGAAACTGAAACATTGAAATGTTTCGATGGGGTATCCTGGTATTCCTAGTAATACCTCTTCCATTATCCAGATTCACAACTGTAACCGTATAATTCTTTGCCACTTCTCCAAATCCCTTTTTATGTCTGTAGTCATTACCTTCTGTACACCCTTTTAGGCAAATGGTTTTCTTCCTTCCCTACCGTTCGGCACCAGCCTATGGTTTGGAAGAAGACTATCCAATAAGAATAAAGGGTGTACTGTCCTAATCCTAGGAGCACTCGCAACGCGAGAGAAGGTGAAGATAAAAGACACCTGAATGTACTTTATTCTTATTTCTCCTGAACCAGGATCCATCCCCGAACTAGAACAAGTTCCTTTCGAGTTCGTATATAACCATACGATGGATTATCCAATAAACTTAGGATCTTCGTAGTGATACGGAGTGTCCTGGAGAAATAAAAAGGTGATTTAGGATTGGCGAAGAAATACTTGGTTTGGTCGTGAATAGCAGTCGCAATTTACTTTGCCCTCCTACTAATCCCTTTCTTTGTCTGAACTTAATACCTTCTGTACACCATCGTTATGCTAATTGGTTTTCTTCATTCCCTACCGGTCGGCACCTGCCTATGGTTTGGAAGAAGACTATCCAATTTGCGTAATAGGTGTACTATCTCCTAAACCAAGTAGTACTCGCAATCTGAGAGAAGAAAAAGGAAAAGACAACTAAATAGTCCTATTCGTTTTCTCCAGAACTTGAAACCATCCTCGAATTCCTTCGAGTTCGTATATAACCATACGATGGTTTTGTCCAATGGAAGTGGACGTTCGTAGTAATACGGGGTGTCCTGGAGAAAAGGGTAAAAGTAGGAGTGGTAATGAGGTTTGCAACTCTGACAATCCAAAAGCCAGTGTTAAGAAGGTTCGGTCAACTTGGTCACTGAGTCATAGTCTAGGGTCGGGTCAATGGTCGCTGCCAAAGAGAGAGAGAAAAGAAACACTCAGCGTGCACTCTAACCTAGATCAGAATGGTTATCACTTTATCTAATCTGGAAAGCTCCAACTGTAACGTCAAATTCTTCCCCAAACCTGAAAGAAGAATTAGCCGGGATCACCCGAGGAGTAAACCAACTCATCAGTGGGAATCGGGATCCAACTATCATCGCATGATAACGTGACGGAATCCGCTCACGCTATCACACTCCAGAAGGTATGCGCATATCTGGCAAGTTTCAGTTCTTTTGAAACTCCCGATGTGGATTTTTGCCCCATGCTCTTATGACCTTGACTTTGACCAACATATCATAAGTCACATGTCAAGTTCTACCCGTCATTGTCCAGGTTAATTTGAACCCACCCGTACATACCCTTGACTTTGGCCAAAATAGTAGTACGACTATCCCAAACCAACGCATCTATCTATGCTGCATATGAATACCAAATAGCTACCAAACACCGTGCCTTGACTTTGGCCAACATATACAGCTTGAATACTATTGTCTATCCATATGAAACGACGGAGGGCTACGAATGGTTTCTGGCGAAAACCTTTAATGTAAAGAACTTGATATCGTTGAAGGAACTGATAGCTTTATAAAAATATAGTAACAAAAACCTTTGCTAAAGAGGTCACTCCCGGTGAAGGGATCTCGGCTCTTTCCCCATAGAATGAGGTGCAGGATATTCCAACTAAATACCACGATGCAAAGCAAAAGTAATCGGCTATAGTGAAGTTATTGCCCTGACGCAAACTTTTTGTCCAAGGGGTCACTCCCGGTGAAGGGATCTCGGCCCTTGCCTCGTCGACTGAGGAGCAGGATATTCCAACTGAATACCACGATGCAAAACAAAAGAGAACGTCCTTGCAATAACAGCTTTTTGAAAAGTGTTCCAACAACATCAGAATAGGTTTGTTTTTAACTTGCATTGATCCGAATCAACGCAGTCCCATCAATTGATCACACCACAAAGAACGAAAATATACTGATGTACGTATATGCCATCCGCATTCGCCACTGGGTCCCGTCATCACCCGTTAGGTTAGCTAACTAACGACAGAGCGGGGACTGGACTAGCGCGGATGCAAAACATATACAACATCTACTAATATATATAAAATATATAATTTTCGCTCAAGGCGTGATAAAATGCACCATCACAGAAATGTACAGCATCACAGAGCAATACAGATATCTGGGATCCCCGGGTTTTATAGAGCCGCTACTGAAACCCGACGTTCCCCTGGTCGTGTGGATAGCCTATGCAATGAAATCCTAGACCCCTACGGGCGCGGCAAGTTACCCGCCAAAACCTGAAACGAGGCAGCCCCCTTCAGCAACGTGAATGGACCACCCAGCACTTCATGGAATCCGGTAACTTGAGCACCCCTCCTTGGGCCAACCTGTACCCCCTACGAGTGCGGCGAATAGCCCGCCAATTCTAGAGTAAATCCCCCTCCGTCTCAACGCCATGAGATGCGGGCTCGTTGCCCTCTAGAACCCAGCTATCCGTGCACCCCTCCGTGGGGTAATCCTAGTACAGAAAGTAAAATATACATACATAGGGTATATCGACCGCAACCTGGTCGTGCCCCAAAAGAATAATACAAACAGGCAGTGACGGCCGTCCACATGTCGGACGCTCGCCCTGCAAAATCAAATGTACATATAAAACAGAACTGTACTAACATTGCATCCAGGCTATCCCCACGACCGATCCGCAACATCACAACACAACACAGAACATCAACGTGAATGTCACGTTCGCAAATCCGTCTAAAAGGGCTATAGCAGATAGACTGGATTTGCCGATCGAGTGACATTCACGGTCGCAGATATAATGTAAGTACTGTGAACTAGCATGTTTAAAATATCTGATCGAGCAAATTTATCGAAGTGGGCCCCAAGCAGTACTGTAGCACTTACAGAAAATCTGGGCCCAAAAATAATATCCCAAAACCCCTATTTCCAAGTCTAATGCCTACTGGGAAATTTTGGTGCAATGAGCACACTTTCCCTCCGCGGAACCGCGGCCAAACCAGGGGTTTGGCAGCGTTTCCGCGGCCGTACTAAGCGATCACTGTATCAAATTTTACCAGAATTCTTAGAATTTCCTTCTTGTGTTTCTGCAATGACCTGAAAAAATTTTGGAGCAGAAAAAAATTCGACAGAAAACACAATGCATTGAAAATACGGTTTTTGGGGATTTTTGTTCGATCGAGTTCTAAACATACTAGAGCAAGCTAGGCATGGTTAATGGCCTGGCTCTGATACCAATGTAAGTCCGCGACGGCGCCCCGGCCGTCGATCCGACGCCGGAAACGCGGAAACAAAAACTTTGCAAACTAGCAAACCGGCACCACCGCGCACTTTTCACCCGGATCGGGCCATTAACCTAGCAACTAGCAAAGTAAAATACGGGTAGAGAAGTATACCAAGCGATCCGTGTCCTTCGGTCTTTGTCTCCGCTCCGATCTCCCGTGAATACTTCGTCCGTCACTTCCTCGTCGAACCGGGCACCACATCGCCAAAGTCTTTTACGGGCTCCCACCACTGGACCGAGGCAACTCGAGCGCGAAGTTGGCTAGCCGACGCGTCCAAGGAGTGCTATAGATGTAGTGTAGAAACTTGTCTCTTTGAGGCTTATGGAAGTTGCCATGTATGGAGGGATCAAGAAAGAACTTTGGAGAGAGGTACATGAATTGTGTAGCAAGGAAAAATGAAATGAACAAAGTTTTCCCTCATTCAAGATGAACTCACCCTCTCTCCTCTAATCAAGTGGCCGGCCTTATCCTCCAAGGTGGAGATAAAAAGGAATCAAAAAATTATCATGGAGAAAAGAAAAAGATAATTATCAAAAGATCACACTCATTTCTCATCTAAATCTTTTCACAAAACCATCACAAGAAAAGCTAAGGAAAAGACCATAAAAGAATCTCATCATGATGCTAGTCTCATCATATAGCCACAAATGCAAGAAAGCCCTCCATAAAATGTTATTTGCAAACTGCAAATAACACCCTCCATCGAAAGTCCGGTCGTGAAGGAATAAAAGAAAACCGGCCGGAACGGAATGCAAACTGGCAACCTCAGAAAACTGATCCCGTAATAAATTACAGAAAAACCTCGCTACTGCAAATACATGCCCGCATTTGTATTCCCACTGAACACAAAGGCAAAGAGACAATACGACACTATCTAATACTAGGATCCGGCTTAAGCCAAAGCCGGCTAGTAAAAACCGTCCGATCACGATCCGTGCAATACCGCACGTATCTGATCGAACCCTGCCATATCTCCATATGGCCTCTACAGCGTTTCGCCCGAAACTTGAGTAACTGTGTGTGGTGGACTCTAAAGACTCGTCAATACTATGGCTGTGGATTTAACCACTAGCACGTCAGAAGTATTAGCCATACGTGACGGGCCACCCGCTATTGACCAAAAGGGACGTCGATGAGCGAACTCATCCTGACATCCTACTGAGCCTGTCAGTGACAATATCCGTACAGTCCGGTCCGTTCGTCTATGAGCATCGCAAGGCGGGCCTAGGGGGTTTGTAAAAGTCAGACCCCCAATAGCGGTACAAGTCGTGTCGGAGTGTAGCCCAGAACACCCTGAGATACTACTGGAATACCTACCAGCAAATCTCCTGCCTTGGCCAAGGACTTTGCATGTTCTGGCTCTCCTAGACACAGCGCGACCTCACCCCCAATACCGGGAGAGACGAACCCCTGCAGATCCGCTCACTGCCTCCATGTGGCTCGGGACTGTACCCAACTAAAACCTGTTTGCACGACTCCTTTGAGCCGTGGTAGGGTAGTAATCAAAGCACAGTGGGAACTCACACGAGACAAATGACGATCTCAGGTCGATGAACTAACCTGTACACATGTCACCTGGGAACTGCTATCTGACGTCTGGTATAATCCCAACTAGCAGGTTCCCGGCGAGTCCTGTCCGGTGTACTCATAACCCAATGAGCACCTGTATACATCTTAGGTGAACCAACTGACACCAGTGGCTTGTGAGACCGACCACCGCCCCTCGTCGGGGTCTCGACTGTATACACTAGTCTACTCTGGAGAATCGATGCCCTGTCTCGAAACTCCCACGACTAGGGACCTTTTAAGGATGTGCTTATAGACTCCAGCTCTCACTTATATGATCTCATACTGCTGGTAGTCAAGCAAGAATCCTAGGGGCTCTATCAACGTGCAATAGCGACTCGTAAGGTCACCTAAAGCAGTACACGATGATAAAGGTAAACCAGATAGCATACTATCATCTCGAGTAAGACTGTCCTACTGGGATAGGTCCTCCCCCCAATCATTGCAATCACGTGCCTGTGATCCAATAATTGACTTTGAGGGCACTATCTCCAACAGATTTAATAATTTAATGTATAATTATATATATTTGATATAATGATTTACATTAACTAATATTAGCTCACTTAAACATTTCTTTTTCTCACTTGTGTGCATATAGTATATATGTGATATATATTTGTGTAAATTTTTTGTGTCTTGCTTGATGCCACATGCTTCATGGGTTTTTATTGAGACTTACACGATTGAGAAAATTGATGAAATATTGAGACTTATATTAATGAGACTTACACTATACTTAAGATAATATTAGGATTTTTATTTAACCAAGTAATTCAAAATTGATGGAAATTTGTCATGGTTGGAGGCTTGGAGAAGCTTATGCTAACCATTGACTTAGTCCACTAACTTTGTTTTACATGAGATATTTATTAACCTAACCATTATCCATAGCCATAGTTTAGTCTCTACATGAGTTAGCATATGATACAAACTCACCCATAGTTGCTATTCTCTCCTCATGAGTTTCATTCTCATCTCCACATCATCTTCATCTTCATCAAGAGAAAGCTTTCTAGCTTTTCTCAAGGTGATGAAATATTGTGAGAAAAATAAATCTAAAGTGAGCAAAATTCCTACATCATCATTCTCTACTATACTAGCCATTTAGTTTAGGGTGTTTGCTTCACTAATTCCATATTAATGAAGAGGTAGCTTGAGTTGGTGCCTGCTCGATATAGATCATCTTCGGCCTCGAAGAATTTAAGCAAGCTTGTTCCGTTCATCTTGTGGAGCCTTTCTAGAGTCCGGGAGTTCACTACTTGGAGCGAAGGGACTACTATACGGAGCCATTGAAGTGAAGGACTGGTCTACAAAGGTTGTATTCCTTGTTCACTTAGATGTAAAGTTGTTTACATTGTTGTTTCGTCTAAATCTCTAGTTAAGATTCTAGGTTAGGGTTCTTTAGTACGGCAAATTTTTGAAATTGTCATGGATGATGCCTCCCGAAACCTTGTTGCCGCCCTAGGGAATCCTGCACTAAGGTAGGGTAGTTTCAGGTCCCCACCGCGAAGACCTCCTTGTGGTGGTCTTGGGGAGTGGCCCCAGCCGTTCGGTCCCTCCCACGGGGTGTCCCCGGGGTGCGCACGCTCCACCCCGCGGCTTCTCGGTTCAAATCGTGAGCTCGCGGGGTGTGCAAACAACTCAGAACATCAATTTTGAAACTGTTTTTATCGGCCGTTTTTGCACGACAAAAACGGCGGATTTCTAATGTCGCTACAGGACTCTTTGATAAGTTGGCATTGTTAAGGTCACTTGGGTCCTAGGGGTAAAAACCACATCGAGAGTTTCAAACATACAGGAAACTTGCCAGGCATGCGCATACCTTCTGGAGTGTAGTGATTTGAGTGGCTTCCATCAAGTTATCATGCGATGATAGTTGGATCCCGATTCCCACTAATGAGTAGGTGTTACTCCTCGGGTGATTTTAGATGATCCCGACTAATTCTCGTTTTAGTGTTTGAAGGAGAATTCGAGGAAACAGTGTGAGCCATCCTGATTAGATAAAGTGATTTACCAATCTAATCTAGGTTAGAGTGCATACTGAGTGTTTCTTTTCTCTCTCTCTTTGGCAGCGACCATGGCCTGACCTTAAAAAAACTCATGAACCAAGTTAACCAAACCTTCTTAAAAACACTTTGGCTTTTAGATTGTCATTTAGTCGTATATATCATTGCCGCTCCTACATCCCCTTTGCATTTCTCTAGAACACTCCGAATCACTATGAAGATCCACATTTCTTGGATATTCTATCATATAGTTATATACGAACTCGAAGGAACTTGTTCCAGTTCGAGAATGGTTTCTGATTCTGGAGAAATTGAATAGGATTATTCGGATGTCTTTTATCTTTACCTTCTCTCAGGTTGCGAGAGCTCCTGGTATTAAGAGAGTACACATATTGCGCTTATTGGATAGTCTTCTTCCTAACCATAGGCAGGTGCCGAAAGGTAGGGATGGAAGAAAACCAATTAGCCTAAGTGTGGTGTATAGAAGGTAATAAGTAAAGACATATAAAGGGATTAGATTAAGGGCAAAGAAAATTGCGACTGCTATCTTTCACGACGAAACTGCGTATACCCCTGCCACTCCTATATCGCCTTTGCATTTCTCCATAACACTCCGTATCACTACAAAGATCCACATTTCTTGGATATTCCATCGTATAGTTACATACGAACTCGAAGGAACTTGTTCCAGTTCGAGTATGGTTTCTAATTCTAGAGAAATAGAATAAGGATTATTCAGTTGTCTTTTCCCTTTACCTTCTCTCAGGTTGCAAGGGCTCCTAGTATTAGGAGTGTACACCTATTACGCTTATTAGATAGTCTTCTTCCAAACCCTAGGCTGGGGTCGAAGGGTAGGGAAGGAAGAAAATCAATTAGCCTAAGTGTGGTGTACAGAAAGTAATAAGTAAATATAAAGGGATTAGAGTGAGGGTAAGGAAATATACGGTTACAGTCAAGAATCTAGATAGTGAAAGAAGTGTTACTAAGAATACCCGGCTACCCCTTTGAAATATTTTCATGTTTCAGTTTTACTGTGCGGTGTTAAGTGAAAATTGTTTTCCCAGTTAGATTCTAACTCTAGGGTATGTATTTACCAGATTTGATTCTTACATCTGTGTGGCGTTACAAGATTCTGAGTAGGAGTAGAATATTGGGAATTGGGTGAATATATTCTCAATATATCAGAATTCTTTTTAATTGTTGATATTTGAGGAAATCACCTGGGTTTTGCCTAATGGAAAATATTTGGTTTTGAATATCTGTTGTTATGCACCAATTTCAAACTGATATATCTTTATGTTTATTTCATAAAGTGAGATATAACTTTTTGAAATTATGTCTATGACATTTACCTATATCAGTTGATGGTTAGGTAAGGTGCATTCAATAACGGTGTAATTCTTCTTAACCATAGCACAGTTTTCAACCTTCGACGCACAGGATTTGAGTTATTAAACTCAGTGGACTTATACAAAGTATTGTATGTTGTCCGACGTCCGTAAGGACAAAGGGGTTGGTACTCGTACTATATTCTATTTACTCATAACTTCTCTAGTTTTAGACAAGTATTTCGTTGAAATACAAGGTCCAGATTTTGAGAAGTTATAGGTATAAGAATAAGGTAGAGAACCATATGTTGCAAGTATCAGGATTGTTCAAGATAATCGAAGATATAGTTACTTGTGTTAGGTATTCCGTTGTAAGTAATAGTTTTGAGAACTTGCTTCTCTTTCAGGTTACTCATATGTGGATGTATTCCTTGATGAGTAATGTTGCTTGGCCTCCTTCCATTTGGTTGATATGCACTGGAAACGGCTGCATGATTTTTGAATCCGGTTCCAATTAAATTAGTGTCTTTGTTTTTATATTAGATATAAAGAATGGATTCATATCTTAACGATGTTAAGGTATATGGAGTTGTCCGGCTGATACTTAAAACCAGAATCTGGACAAACTCAAGGCACGTTTCAGTAATGGTAGTTTGTGGGTTATCTCGGGCTTTGACGAAGGTTAATATCTACCATCTGGAAGATCAATAGTTATATTGTTCTTGACTAGCCACCAGTTTTAATAAAATGGATTCTTTTCAGAAAACATTAGTGGGAGTATGGTAGAACTGGAAGTGATTCCAGAACCACAAACGATTACTGAAAATTTCGAAGAACCTAAAGATTCAAATGGTTTCGACGATCCATTATCCACTCCGCAGATTTGGTGGATAACCTCATGCACCCGAGAGGTACTTTGGTATCCTCAAAGACGGTGACATGGAGGATTTTGATTACCCAAACTTGCCACTATTGCTGTTCTAGACTATGAGGTCTGGCAGGCGGATGGGTATAACGTCGTTCTAAACTAGCTTTAAATGCATGTGTATATGACTCTGCCAGAAGGTTGTTGTAGTCAGTGGGAGCAGCGGAAGCATGGTGGGCAAGTAACTTATGTCTATTTATAGACTAAAGCAGGTATAGAGAAGATAGATCATCTAGTTTTGATGTGACAGTCATAGAGTTTGACTTCATCAGAATAACAGACGGATCTGATAAGAAGGTGGTAGGGAGTGATGTCCTGGTATTTAGATGACATGCACTTAATAGGAAAAGATATTCCTATACTACAATCGGTTATACCGTGGTTGTCACAAGCTAGTTTCTCCACATAGGATATGGATAAAATATCTGGGATTCTGGTGACTAGATCTATGGTTTTAGATCTAGATTTGGGAAGTGTCCCAATTCGGATACTTTGACATTATTCTAAAATGTTTTAGAATGGATGACTCGTAGTGTGGTGGTGTACCCGCAGGTGATGGAATCGCCCTCTCTAAAGAGATGTCTTTTAGACTGATGAGGAGAGGGATTTGCATGATTGGCATATCGCTTGCTTAGGCAATTGAGTCAATCATGAGATGTCAAGTACAACACTAGATATTGATTTTGCACAGGCTGTAATAAGAATATATTAATCCAATCCTGGAGAAACATTGGGAAGCAGTTATGAATATGGTAATGGCAGCCTCCTTCAGGAGGCGGTTATCATTTTAGGCTTCCAAGGTGACCTGGATGACAGAGTGACTGTCAGAGTTATTGTTTTCTATCTTTTGAGGGGCAGTATGTTGGACGGGTGGTCCAAGCGGATTCTGTGGAAGGCATGGCACAGGATACTGATTAAATTCAGTGGATGATACAGTCTAAGAAGTTTGTTGGATTTGGAGTTCATTTATGAATTGGGTCCCGTTAGATATCCAGAAAAATTCTAAGAAGGGTATTGCTCATTTCGGGAGATAGTCTTTCTCCGCGAAGTTGAGATATAGAGAGATAAAGATAGAAACAGTGGAGCGGATCCACTCACTAAGGCTATATCTCGAACGCAATAGTTTCACAAATGAGCTTTGCGAGACTAATTAATAGAGAAGTTGGATGTTTGGTATCACACGGGCTGTGAGTATGCGACACCGCAATAATTAGCCTTAAGTGCAAGTGGTAGATTGTTGGCTATAGTGCCCTCAAGGAAATTATTGTAATCGCAGGCTGGTGATTATGATGATTCAGGGAGGACCTATACGGATAGAACAGTCTGACATAAAATGATATTATGCTATCTGGTTTGTCTTTATCATCATGTGGATGCATTATGTGGTATTACAGATCACTATTACATGTTGATAAAGCCTATAGGATTCTTGCTTAACTACCAGCATTATGATGGCGATCATATACGTGGGAGCTGGGTGGTCTATAAGCACATCCTTAAATTTCCCTTAGTCGAAGGAGTATCGAGACTGGGCATTGATACTCCAGAGTAGACTAGTGTGTACTTATCGAGACTCCGACGAGGGGTGGTGGCCGGTCTCACAAGCCATTGGTGTCAAGTTAGTCACCTAAGATAGTATGCATTGGGTTATGAGTACACTGGACGGACTCACCAGGAACATGCTAGTTGGTTTTATACATATTGTCAGATAGCAGTTCCCAGGTGACATGTATACAGGTTAGTCTGTCGACCTGAGATTGTCATTTATCTCGTATGAGTTCCCACTGTGCTTTGATTACTACCCTACCACGGCTCAAAGAAGTCATGCAAACAGAAGTTGGGTACAGTCCTGAGCCACATGGAGGCAGTGAGCGGATCGTCGGGGATTCGTCTCCCCAGTATCGGGGGTTGATGTCACGCGGTGCACGGGTGGCCATCACCAGAAATCCTTGGCCAAGGTAGTCGAGAATTACTGATTTGGATCAGTAGTTTCTCAATTGGTGATGGGTTTCATACCGACACGAAATATCGCGTTATTATGTGTCTGACTTTATCCACCCTCCTAGATTCGATATGTGATACTCTTAGACGAACAGACCGGACTGTACGGAGATTGTCACGGACGGGCTCAGTAGGGTTCGGATGAGTTTGCTCGTCGACCTTTCTTTTGCTCAATGCCTGGGTAGCCGTTACGTACAGCTAGTGCCGCTAACGTGCTTGTAGTTTAACCCACTGTCAGCGTATTGACGAGTCTTTAAAGTCCACACAGAGGGTTTCCCTGCTTCGGACGAAACAATGTAGAGGCCGTATGGTTTTACGGCAGGCTTCGATCATATACGTGCACTTGTGCACGTATCATGATTCGGACGGATAATACTAGTGGGCTTTAATTTAATCCAGATCCTAGTATTATATTATTGGATTATTTTTGTCTCTTTGAAGTCGTATTTTTCGAATATGGATACGGGTATATATATATATATATATATATATATATATATACGGGTGAGGGGTATTCTTGTAACTTATTACAAGGTGCTTCTAGAAGAATACACCTTATTTAGTTTTTAACCATTTAGGATAAATGGTTAATGAGGTGGAGGATGAGGTGTTGATTGGCCTTAAATGAAGCATGGCTCACTTGGCGACTCATGGGGTGACTCATGAGTTACTATTGTGGCATGCTTGATATTTGTGTTGTGAGATATTATTGCTATGCTTCTTTGCTTCAAGACTTAGCCATTTTTTTCCATGGTTGCTTCATGCTCACAACACTCTCATCTCCTCATACTTGCTTCTTCTACCTCCACCCTAAAAGTCTCATGTGTTGAGAAACCTAGGGTGTTTGGAGACAAATTAATCCATCATTAGACTCTATATCCTGTAGGCTATCTAGTTTAGCGAATTAGGTACCCTAGTTACCTCGGCTATGAGTTTGGATCTCGAACTACAAATCCTCAGATGGATCATCTTCGATGGAGGGAGACCGGCGAACAAGCTTGATCATGGTGGCCTCTAGGAGCTTAGGAAGATGGTAGAAGACCGAAGGACTCGGATCATTCAGTATAACCATTCTAAACTCAATTTGCTAGCATTAGGTTTATGGTAGATCCAGGTTATAGGGTTGTTCTAGCGCCAGTTTTGAAATTTTTTGTTCCGCAAACGGTCACGGTAGATGGCTAAGACGCTGGCGTAACCCAACATGGTATCAGAGCCAACCCATAAACCCATAACTAGCAGTTTAAATGATGAATAAAGTAACGAAACCGAAACAACTCCAAAACAACCAAAACAATATTCAAGTTACTGTCGATTTTTTAGGGTCCTCTAAATTTTTTTTAAACAATTACAGAAGGCTACTTATCTTGTAACTCGAACACCCTCAAAATACGAGCCCCAAAGTCTAAGTTTTGGCCGGCGAGAATGGCATAAAAACCGGCCTGGCCGGTCCAACATTGATTCTGGGTCTTGAAATTTTTTGGGTGTTCTGGGCTCTTGAATATTGGTTTTAATGTATTGTTTATTTTTGTCCAGATTGCATATTATGTTATCTTTGGTTTGGGGGAAATACGGAGTATTTAGAAGTCGCTATTTTTAACATCGTTTATAAGTTTTCAGTACATATATTACTATCTGCCACTGTGAATATCATTCGAGCGGTATAACTCATCTAACTGCTATATGTTCGATTAGACAGGTTTGCAAACATGATATTCACGTTGATGTTCTGTGTTGTGCTGAGGTTGTGGTTGGATTGTTATGGTGGATAGCTTGCGGTGCAACGGTGTTAGTACTATCAATCAATCGAAACCCTGCACGTATCTAATACGGCTACTACATCATTTCGCCTGAACCAAGGAAACCCTCTATGTGGGACTCTAAAAACTCGAAAATACGTCGGCAGTGAGTTACTGGATAAATCCATAACCAAAAGCATGTCAGCGGCACTAGCTATACGTAACGGCTACCCGGGTACCTGTCGAAAAGGAAAGCCGACGAGTAAACTCATCTGGATCCTTACTGAGCCTATCCGTGACAATCTCTGTACAATCCGGTATCTTCGTCTGAGAGTATCGCATACCGTGTCTAAGGTGTGGTAAATGTCAGACCCTAATAACCCGATAATTCGTGCTGATGCTGCTCAGGACCAATCCGGGAAACTACTGATCAACCTATCAGTAAATCCCAACTTCCTTGGCCAAGGTCTTATGGTCCTGACCAATCGAACACAATGCGATATCGACTCCCTATACCGGGAGAGACGAATCCCCAACAATCACTCACTGCCTCCATGTGGCTTGGGACTATACCTAACCAAAATCTGATTGCACGACTCAGTAGATCCATGGTAGGGTAGTGATCAAAGAATAGTGGGAACTCACACGAGACAAATGATGATCTCAGGTCTAAAGACTACCATGTACTCATGTCACCTGAGAACTGCTATCTGACGATAGGTATAGTACCATCTAGAAGTCTCGGTGAGTCCGTCCAGTGTACTAACCCCCAGTGAGCACATGTATACGATCTTAGGTGCAAAAGACCAATGGCTGCGGGACCAACCATCGCCCCTCGTCGGGGTCTAGAAACGTATACACCAGTCTACTCCGGAATATCGATACCCAGTCTCAATACTCCTATGAAAAGGGACCTTTTAAGTATATGCTTATCGACTACCCTGCTCCCACAAGTATGATCGCCATCACAACGCAGGTAGTCAAGCAATGATCCTACGGACTTTATCAACATGTATAGATGATACGTAATAACAAGTAGAACATATGAACATGTTAAGATAAAGACAAACCATATAGCATACTATCATATCGAGCATGATTATCCTGTACATACATATGTCCAAGTATCCACATGTATACATATACAATAATAGCCTCTAGGGCATACATATCCAACAACTACTAATTTTGGAAAACCAAAATTAAAGTTTTCCTTCAGTGTATAGATCTAAAAATCCTAGAAATCATAGAAAAGCCCTTTGTTAACCCTAACACGAATCCCTTATTCGATGCCGACAAGAGATCAATGACATTAAATGTCAAGGAAATGAATGCACTTCATTGTTCTTTAAATTCAGAAGAATTTAATAGAATCTCTGTGTGTCAAACGACAAATGAGATTTGGAATACTCTCCAAACTGCCCATGAAAGAACCAGTCAAGTTAGAGAGAGTAAGATCAACCGTCTCATGCACGAGTATGAGATATTCCAAATGAAATGTAACATTTCAGAAAAATAAGATATTATTTTTGGGAAGTTAAATAATTAAAATAATAAATATTATTAATATTTTAATTTGTGGAGATTAGTTTTAATGATGGTATAATTATATACCGATAAATTTGGGAAATATTGGAAAATTAAACTGAATGGTGATTTTTGGAGAGATTTATATGATTTAGGCAAATTATAAATTCTTTATAATTAATTATATACAAGTTTATTTCTATACTTGATTAATATTCACTAATCATGCATTGATTTTGTTTTGTGCATATGACATGCACCATGTCATGTTACACACTTGTTACATTTTTCTACCATGACTTATTTCTTTTTCAAGAATGGATTTGTTTTAAAATGAGATTAAAAGAAAAAGAAAAGATAAATAAAAAGAAAAGAATTTTATATTGTGGCATGGGAGGGAACAAGGAGGTATAGGCTTAGGGGAGGGAGGGAGAGAGGGTGAGGGGTCTTTGACCTTGGGCTCATTTGTGTTCACTTCATTATCTTCAACATTTCTTCTTCTCTTCTCCCTCGCCATGGCTGCCCTCTTCTCCACCTCCTCTACATCCTCACAACACCCTCAATCCTACATCAAAACACTTCATTCCCTTCACAAAAAATGTGCACAAGCTCACTACAAGCATGGGGAACCATGAAAGTTTTGATTTTGAGAACTTGGGGAAACTCAAGAAATTTCTTGAGTTGCCAAATAAGGTAATTCTATCACAATTAGTGTAGCAATTAAGTTTCTATAGCCTCTAGTTTAGTTTAGAATTCATTAAGTGTGGTTTTGTGATATTGGAAAATTCCAAGATCAAGTTTAGGGAATTCTTAGGTTGTGAAGGTGCAAGTGATGTGTAATTGATGATTAGAACCCCTTAGTGTTATAAACCAGAGCCTAGGCCATGAAAACTTGGACTTTAGATTTGTCGATATTGGGTTTTTGTGGAATTAGCGATGGTATTTAGAGATCTGCTGCTACCCTGAGACCCTAAAAAAATTATATAGCAATTACTGTGAGTCGTGCAGGCAACCTAGAAACTACCCTAAAGACCCGAGACCCAAACCCCTCAACCTGGCCGCCAATTATCTCCTTTTGGCCGCAATTTGCGGGTGGGTACTTCAGATTAGGTTCGTGCTTGGTCCATAGCTCCATTTTCAGTAAATTAGACCTACCCTATATGCAAAATTGGCTAATTCAACCTAGGGTAAAATCTGGAGGTGTTTTCTTGAGTTGTTACTTCGTTTTGCGACTTCGTTTTAACTTTGGTTTTAGTATTTGGGTTTTAACTCGATGGTTTGACGTTTGTACATCGACATCGAGAATTTGTTTGGCCTTTCTTGCATGCGTAGTTCGTAGGATCTAAACTATGTATCCTTCGTATGCTGTACCGGATTTCTCGTATTTGATTCTCATTCACGATATGATATTCGTTGAAATGTAGGTACTTCTGCGTGGACTTTGGACGACGAGGAAAAGAATGGCGACATCGACTTTGGCAAGCAAGGATCAAAGTGAGTAGATATATATCTACGGGGGAAGTCGAGTGGATGGCGTATAGCACCATCGCAGTTCGTAGTGTAGCATATGATATGTTATATATTTATATATGTGTTTTTATGAAACGTGGATAATTAGCAAGAAAGATTTTAGGAGAGCATGGGTTAGTTTTAGTGTAATTGGAAGAAACGTTTTTAGTTAGTTCTTAGTCGCGAACACTAGAATAAGATATACACATACACACATGCACACACGGTTTATGTTTTGGTGTATATGATATATGTATGTATGTATGTATTTGTGTGTGTGTGTGTGTATATATATATATATGTACGTATATGTATGTATGTATATGTATGTATGTATGTGGATGTGTTGCTATATATATATACACACACACACACACGTATAATGAGGATATATATGATACTTGGAGATGAGTCGATGTGATTGGGCATGATGCCGTAAGATCGGTGATGTGAATTAAGTTGTGTTATAATGTACTACATGATAGTATAGTGGATCGATGGGCGATGTGTTTTATTCACACGCGGATATATATTTGGTAGTATCGGAATGTACTAAATTGTTGGTCAGTACCCCTAATTCAGGATATGTTGATAATGATACCAGATAAATAATGAGTTATATGTGATATTTGACCCGTACCCCGATTTGGGATGTCGTACGATGGATTTTTACCGTACGATGTATAATGATGATGATTGACCCGCACTCTCGACTCGAGGATGTCGTATAATATATTTTATCGTACATGACGCTATTGAGGCGGGATCACTGACTACTAGATATATCGACTCGGACTTAGGTGGATTCCCTTACCTTTTGACTAGTCTCTTAGCCTCGTACTGTAGTTTACTTGGTAGATGTTAGATTGGGCTCAAGTCATACTTCTTTTCAAAACTAACGAATCTTGAGCATTTTAAAGACATGCCTAGTGATACTACGGATTTTTCAAAGGATGCATCTTTTCTCAAAGACCTCGTAGCCCTATATTTACTAAAACCACGATTCGTGCGATTTCAGGCACCGAAAACGGTATGACTCGTATATAGGAATGTAGATTTCTTTATTGTTGCATTTACTATTCATTTTCCATATATTCTTGCTGTTCGCATCGTATTGTATACTTAAATGTGTTTTCATTAGTTATTATGAACCCAGTTGTCAGGACACCAGCACCATTACCGATGATGTGTATGCTCCACATACACTTACCTGTCGGCCCACGCACATTGTCATCGGTAATTTTTATGTCACGTACACCTTAGAAAACATTATTTCGTAAGTATAAATTACTCGCTGGTAGTTGTAATATAGTACTAGTACGTTGCTTTCATATGCTAGTTTGACATCGCATTTCTGACCTAGACACTTCATGCATGCATATGGATATTCATTTTTATGAAATATTATGGGACTTTATGCCGGTATTTCACTATTATTTACTTTGGAGTTTGCGATTAGGATTTTCCATGAGATTTCTGGATTTGGAGAAACTGCAAGGATTTTATAAACTCATTTTCATTTAAAAAGATAAAAATTGTGGTTTTCTCGTGATATGATTTGAGAGGTGTCCACCATGAGTTTTCTCGGCTCTTGAGCGGTATCATACACCCGAATCGAGGAGGAGGAGGAACCGTCTATGGTTTCATGGTGGACCCGGTGCGGTATCCCGGGACAAGATGGTTGCAGATGATGGCGTTGAGCCCGACAGGAGAGCACTACCGACCGGTTATTTATGACGCGGCGGATATCCGGAGGATACCGACGTAGCCGTGAGATTTGATTATATGGGCCACTCCGGATTGCCGGAGCCCGAGATATTGAGACATTGAGATTTTATGATAGGGGCCAGTCCGGATTGCCGGAGCCCGATATATTTTGAGATTGGGATATATATTTTGTGTTGGTGCTTGACACGGATTCTTTGTTGATTTCATAGATGACACTTCAATTTTTATACAGAAATCTCACTGAGATATGAAAACTGTTTTCTCATTCAAAATGTATTATGTTTTCATGCATTCATTTATCATATATATGATATGTTGTTACCTGAGGAACTGATACGAGCACTTGGTATTACACTTATGTATAGATGTTTACCCTTACCATTATTTAGATGCTTCAGGTTATATATTGAAGATATATTATCGTATGACCTAGGATAGAGTCATACATACGAGTTCTTCTCGGTGATGTTTTCTACTCACGAGTTGGCAACTCACCCCCGTTGTGCCGCAGTTTCTTACAGGTTTTGCCGTACAGGTTTCGTCGCGGCTTGCTGGCACATTGCTCCTTTCCGGGTGATTGCTTTGGTAAGTGGATACACTCGCATCGTGACCACCATTGTACTTTATTTATATTATGTTGTATCTATTAACTCCATCAACCAGACTTGTATTTTTGATAGACTTAGAAGACCAGTGTATATTCTTTCGATCTTAGAGTCGCGCCTTGTATTATTATGGTTTTCTTTGATTTTCATTCTGAGTTTTGATCCTCGCCCTTCGGCGTTGTATATTATATTGCTTGCGTGGTTGTATCCGCTAATTGGCGAAGAGCTAACTCCCGCTTGGGGTTGCCTTTATTCATTATGTATATTATTCCTGTTTGTACCTGTTTGGGGCCAGTATTTACAATGGAAACTCTGCCGAAATTTTTGAAAAGATTTGAGATTTAAAAATGCTTACTACAGCTTATTTGGTTAAAACACTTGCTTTAAAATTGATTTTTTCCTCCACTCCCTTTTTAAATGGTTTAGATTTCGGTGCTTTTGGCTTACTTGAATTAGGTGGGGTCCTATAGACTTCACACGATTCAAGTGCCAGTCACGTGCTATTTCGGATCGTGACATGAGAGATGATGAAACTATCAACTCTATGTATTATACATTCAACAATGTCATTACATAACTCTTCAACTTAGGAAAGAAATTAGATAAGAAACAAAAGTGTTATAAGTTGCTGAGATCTCTAATGATCTCATTGCAACCCAAGATCACTACCATCGAAGAAGCAAATAACATGGCAATGTTGAAAGTCGCCTCCCTAATAAGAAAGTTAAAGACATAGGAAATACAACTAGGTGATCTAAAGTAAAAGCAAGAGATGGACACTCAAAGGAAAAATATCGCGCTGAAAGTCTACTAGTAAGTCTGAGCCTAAGAAAACATCTAGTGATGAGAAAAGCGACGATAAAAAAATGACCGATATTGCAAGACACTTCAAAAAGTATCTGAAGTCAAGAAATTTATATTCAAAGAAAGGTACGTATAATTTAAATAAAAAAAATTATTCTAATAAAATTCTTTGTTGTTTTGAATGCAATAAGGAAGGCCTTGTCAAGTCAAAGTGTCGTACACTCAATAAGGATAGGTGGATGTCTAAGAAGGAATCAGAAAAACGTTCATTTCAAGCTATTTGGGACGATATGGATTCCAGCGACTCAGAAGCCGAAGAAGTCACAAATGTGTGCTTCATGGCATAAGAAGATGAGGTAATTAATAACGACATTAATTTAGATTCTCTCAATAAAGACGATTTAATAGATTTCTGTAATTTTCTTAAGGATAAGTATGATAATTTTAATACTAAGTATAAAATATTAAAGTCAAACCTATACACTAAAATTTTTTGATATAACTACACAAAATAAATTAAATTAAATTAATTTAGAAAATAAGAATTTAAATGATAAACTAAAATCCATATAGCAAATGATAAGTTAACTGAAACTAATAATACATTAAACTTTGAAATCTTTAAATTAAAAAGAAAAGTAAATTTAAAAGATGAAATGATCCTAAAATTCACTAAAAATAAAGATAATTTAGATATAATAGTAGGACAATCAATAAAACGTTGTAAGAAACAAGGTATAGGTTACAATAAATATTCTAAATTAATTTCTAAAACCAAACCTTTTAAACATAAGTATTATTATAAATATGGTAATAAATACGTCTACTCCATGTGTAACTATTGTTGCACTTTTGGGCATATTTCATAATATTATGATATTAAAAATAAATCAACTTACAAATATTACTTTACTCTTAAGACTAACCTAAAGGAATCAAAAATAATATGGGTTCCTAAGGTTAACAATAATCAACCCATACAAACTTTAATTCGAGAAAGTATACATGACCAATTTAATAAAATTAACTCCATTAATTCTAATAATTCAATAGACAATAATGATTCTAACATGTTTAAAGGTTTAGATAATTTATTAAAAGACAAAAATTTTGAAACCAATAAATTGGAACAGCAAAAGGAAGTAGTTGATACTTCTTTTCCAAAGAATTGACGATTCAATAAAAATCACCCTAAGAATTTAATAATAGGAGAAATTAATAAATGAGTAATTACTAGGTCAAAGAAATTAAAACTAGTCAATTTAAAGAACAGGAAAATGTAATTAAACAAAAATTATCCTAAGGACTTAATAATATTTGTATTATGATTTTAGTATGATTGTTTTATTATATATCTACTATTCACTTGCTACCTTTTTTTTTAATTCCTCCTCCATACTTTTAACTTTTTGATGTTACCATGAAGGGGGAGAATTAATATGCATATATTCAGGAGGAGCATTTGATTAGATATCTTTATCTATATATATATATATATATATATATATATATATATATATATATATATATATACACATACATACTTTGAAATAATTATTATGTATATATCAAATTATGTTAATTTAGTTTTGTAAAATATCAAAAAAGAGTGATTGTTGACCTATGAATCACTTTATGTTTTGATTATTTTACAAAACCGTATTTCAAATATACTATATGTTACTAATCATGTCAGACGAGTCAAAATGCCGCACAACTGGAGTTATTCAAGCATACAAATAATCAACATTGCTGCTGAAAACTCAAAAGTAATATTGGTAAAGATTAGCAAGACTCGGAAAATCACCCTAAGAATTTAATAATAGGAGAAATTAATAAAGGAGTAATTACTAGGTCAAAGAAATTAAAACTAGTCAATTTAAAGAACAGGAAAATGTAATTAAACAAAAATTATCCTAAGGACTTAATAATAGAAAATACAGATAAATAAATTGTATAATTTAATTATTGTATTTGTATTATTATTTTAGTATGATTGTTTTATTATATATCTACTATTCACTTGCTACCTTTTTTTTTAATTCCTCCTCCATACTTTTAACTTTTTGATGTTTCCATGAAGGGGGAGAATTAATATGCATATATTCAGGAGGGGCATTTGATTAGATATCTTTATCTATATATATATATATATATATATATATATATACACACACACACACATACATACTTTGAAATAATTATTATGTATATATCAAATTATGTTAATTTAGTTTTGTAAAATATCAAAAAAGAGTGATTGTTGACCTATGAATCACTTTATGTTTTGATTATTTTACAAAACCGTATTTAAAATATACTATATGTTACTAACCATGTCAGACGAGTCAAAATGCCGCACAACTGGAGTTATTCAATCATACAAATAATCAACATTGCTGCTGACAACTCAAAAGTAATATTGGTAAAGATTAGCAAGACTCGGAAAATCTCAACGCACATTCAAAATCTATAACGGAGAAGTCGCATATTGGAGATATTCAAAACTTTTCTAATTTATTTGAGTCTAGAGTCAAGTCGATCTCAAATGGTTAGATTCAAGTTTTCTATCCTACTTCAATTCAATTCATAAAAACCAAAATTTCATTTTCGAAACAAAGGCTTGTTTCTAAAATGTCAGAAAAATCGATTTCTTTGATAGACGTCCATAACAGTTTTCAATTTTTCAAATTTTAAATTTTGCGAGATTTTTGAAATTCCAACGGCCAAAGACGGCCACTAACTTTCCTGTTTTTTGGGGCAATTGTAATAACTGTCCCAACCGTCTATTTTCATATTTCTATAAATAGGACTAATTTTTCTCAAGTTTCTCAACAATTCCTTCTATAACGTCTTTATTCTCAAGTTTTTGGTGAAAACTTTCTCTCTTTGCTCTCGAGTTTTTACTAATCGTTTTTTCAGAGCGAAGAGATATTTCTAATGCCATTAGAATTTTCTATTCTTTTAGAAAAGAAAGAACTCTAAAATTTTTGAAGAAACGATTGTTTTTAAAACTTGGTTAATCTTGAAAAACTTCTTCAAGTTTTTTATAAACTTTTGTCAATCTCCAAAATACAATCCCTTATCTTCTTAAATCAAAGTTTTGATTTATCTTTTGAGATCATTAGGATTGTTGAAATTGGTTTGTAAAGATTTGTAAAAATCTTATTTTGTACGACATACTAAAGAAAGGTCTAAGATCTTCATGTTGGGTTTTGATGCCCGCGCCGTAGAAGCCGCGGTCGAGGCGAAAGCGAAAACAAAAAATTTACGTGAGCACCAAATACCAGGAAAACGATCCAAAAATCTAAACTAGCTAACTAGAAATGCAAGGGTTGAGGAACTACAACCTTTGTCGCATGTCCACACAATTGTGGAAGACCCCTCCAAGCTCGTAACCGCCGGGATCGCGTTTGAAATTTGACCACCCTCGCTGCAAATGATCCACCCGAGAGAAATCGGAGGAGGCTCTAACCGATGATTAAAATTTGCTAGGTGTGGATGGTCGGTGATGTAGGAATATTTCACTAAACTTTTCTCTCGTATTCACAAACTTAAGTGAGCAAGAGAAAGAAGAAGTAGAAAAGATGAGGAGGATGGTTGCTCACTCTTGCAACCATGAAGCATGAGGCATGAGATAAAGAAAAATCATCTACTCTCAAAAGATATGAGAATGTCTGCATATAAGACACCATCCATCAATAGTGCACCATAAATGATAAACCATAAATGCTAGAACCATACCTCTCTGCATACCTCATGCCATCATACCTCCACCTCATTTTCTTATTTAATTTTCTAAAAAAGAAAATCAAATATTTGGTGTCATTATTCTAGAAGCATACCCATATAAATACGGAATACTTCACCTTGTATATGTATCGCTACACATACGCGTATCCGTATAAAAATACAGATACATATATAAATTATTAAATCAAAATCTGATTTAATAATCCGGCTTAATCCTAAATCAACTAGTATTATTAAGATTAAAGTCCGTGTATCCTGTACACGTATTTAATCGGACCCTTGCACGTACCAACGTACAGCTCCTACATCTATCGCCTGAATCGGGAAAACCCTCTGTGTGGGACTCTAAAGACTCGAAAATACGCTGACAGTCGAATTAACCAAAAGCACGTCAGCAGCACTAGTTGTACGTAACGGCTACCCAGGTACTTGTCGAAAGGGGTGTCAACAATCAAGTACGTTCTTACTCTACTGATCCTGAAAGTGACAATCTCCGTAAAGTCCGGTCTCTTCGTCAAAGAGTATCACATATCGGGTCTAGGGGTTAGATAATGCCAGACCCTTACTAACCCGATAAGTCATGTCTGAGTCAAGCTCATCACCAACAGAGATACTACTGATCAACTATCAGTAAATCTCATCCACTGTAGCCACGGATTTCTGGTGATAGCCAACTGAACACAGCGTGACATCGACTCCTAATACCAGGAGAGACGAATCCCTAACAATCAACCACTGCCTCCATGTGGCTCAGGACTGTACCCAACTAAAACATGTTTGCACGATTCCTTTGAGCCGTGACAGGGTAATAATCAAAGTACAGTGGGAACTCACACGAGATAAATGACGACTTCAGGTCAAAGGACTTACATGCACGCATGCCACCTGAGGACTTCCATCTGACGTTAGATATAATACCATATAGAATTTCTCGGCAAGTCCGTCCAGTGTACTCACATCCAGTGAGCACCTGTATACTATTTTAGGTGATACAACACCAATGGCTTGTGAGACCGGTCACCGCCCCTCGTCGGGGTCTAAAAGCGTATACACTAGTCTACTCCGAGATATCGATGCCCAATCTCGATACTCCCACGACTAGGGACATTTAAGGATGTGCTTATAGACAACCCATGTCACTGTAGGGTTACTAGGCACTGTCACAAGGTTCTACAAGGCATCAACCATGCCGAATTCAAATTTTACAAGTGCCGAACGACCCTAACCAAGATCTCAGACTAGATCTTAGGCGAAACAAAGCAAGTAAACAACTTTACTTCTAAGAGTTTGGGATTACAACCTTTGTAGTCCGTTCCTTCACTTCATAAGCTCCGTGTTGAGGTTGTTTCGCCACGATCATCATGTACCCGGACTCTAGAGAGGCTCCATGAAGAGAAAGATGCAAGCTTGCTTCCGATCTTCGATAACTAAGATGATCTACCTTGAAGAAACTAAAACCCAAGCTCTTGGTTTGCTAATCAAGTATTAGCAAAGCAAACACCCTAATCTAAGCGACTAGAATAGATAAGGATGATGAAGTAGGAATTTAGCTCTCATTTGTTTTCAATTTCTCACTCATTTTCATCACATATGAAAAGGCTAGAAAGCTTTTTCCAAAAAAAGAAGAAGAAGAAATTACTTTGTGATGAATAATGAAAACTCAGTGTGAGGTTAGAAATGCAACCATAGGTTAAGAATGAAGACTTAACCCATGTAGAGAATTTACCATGGTAAAGGGTTTAGGTTTGGTTAAGAAATATCAACAAAATATCACAAAATATCAATGTCAAAGTCAAAGCTTCAAGAAGCTTCTTGAAAGCTTCATGAAAGCTTAACCCTAATCCAAACCCTAACCATATTTAAACTCCACAAAACATGTTGCATTTATAACCCTTAGTTGTTACAATATTATATATCATATATACAATATTTATTGTAAGAAAATAAAATAATACAATTAACATATATCACATATACATCAATGTATTACCCGAGTGAGAAAAAGAATCTTTAAGTAAGCTTATATTAGTTATTGTAATTTAATATATCAAATATATAATTATACATTAATTTATCGAATCAACACTTAATCCGATAATCTAGCTATTTCACAAATAACCGACTAAAATAATCTGTATCAGTTCATCGAATCAACACTTGATCCGATGACCCGGCTATATCACATATACCCGGCCGATATCACATATCGCGAGAATCTAATATGGTATCGAATACACGTGTTATTTTCGGTCCCGCACATATCATATATGTGCTCCTACTCCATTTTGCCTTAGCCAGAAAAGCTCTGTGTAGGACTCTAAAGAATCGTCAATACGCCGGCAGTAAGTGATGATCATATCAAACACGCACAAGCTGCAAGCGGTCAGCTAAACGTAACAGCCACCCAAGTATTGAGCGATCAGAAGATCAACAAGCAAGCCTGTATATTCTCCTGTGAATCCAATCAGTAACACTCCCGTGCAGTCTGATCTCTTCGTCTGATATGTTGCATATCTCGCCTAGGGGTGGTAAACGTCAGACCCCAGTAGCTTAATAAGTCGTGTCGATATGAGGTCCATAACAGTTCGAGAAACTACTGATAACATTTACCAGTAAATCTCAGCAACCCTGGCCAGGGATTTCCAGTTATAGTCAATCGAACACAGCGCAACATCAACTCCTTATACCAGGAGAGACGAAACCCCTCCTATCGCTCATTGCCTCCATGTGATTCGGGACTGTACCCAAAAGCCACCATTTTGCACGCCCTCTTGGACGTGGTATGATGGAAATCAAAGCACGGTGGGAATCATACAAGACTCTTTGACGATCTCGGGTCTACAGACTACTCTGTACGAGTGTTACCAGAGAACTGCCATCTGACGTGAGGTATAATACCATCTAGGAGTTCTCGGCGAGTCCGTCTAGTGTACCCAGTCTTCACTGAGCACTCGTATACCTTCTCTGATGTCAAACACCAATGGATATGGTATCATCCATCGCCCATTATATGGGTCAAGAAGCGCATACGCTAATCTACTCTGGAGTATCGATGCCCTGTCTCGGTACTCCCACGACTAGGAACATTTGAAGGATGTACTTAGCGACTACTCTGTCCCTACTAGTATGATCCGCATCATAGTCCTGGTAGTCAAGTACTCATCCTAAGGGCTTTATCAACATGTAACATAGATACAATCAGAGTACATGTTAAGATAAAGTGTAACCAGATAGAATACTATCATGTCGAGCAAGAAAGTCCTACCTATATATGTCCAAGCATCCATTACAATATACATCATATGTACAGTAATGGGCTCTAGGGCATACATATAAGTAACAATCTTCCACTTGCACTAGGGCCATTTGTTGTGGTATCGCATACCCAACAATCAGCTGTGGTTGAAGTATCTCATACTTAACCATCCCATAAAAGTCTCTACTGCGAAATAGGCCTTTGTGAGTGGATCCGCGCTGTTGTCCTCTGTGTCTACTCTCCTAACCTCGATCTCCCTGGAGATCAACCATCTCCATGATCAGGCGATACTGCCTAAGAATATGTCTGGATCTCTGATGGGACGGGGGTTCCTTGGCATAAGCCACAAATACATTTTCATACAATGGCAGGAATGAAGTTCATCTCATGAACTAATATATATCCAAACTGCCACTTTGGTAGCATCTTTGGCAACGATGTATCTTGCCTTTAATCATCTAGTATGTCACGGTATCTAGCTTGGAACTCTTCCAACATACCGTCCCTCCACTGAGGGTAAAGACAATGCCTGTGACTGACATTCAGTCGTCCTTGTCACCTTGGAACCTTTCCAGTGATTCTCCCCAGGATCGATTGATACCATTTCACTACAACTAGTGAGAACCCTAACATCAAATTAGATCTATCTCATAGATCCATAACCCAGGATTTAGGAGTTATCACCTTGATCCTATATGTAGAGTCTTTGTGATAAGAAGAGATTGACCGAGCGTAGCAAAGGAAACTCCTTCCCTATCAAGAGTATGTCATCCACGTACTATACGAGGATCACCACCATACTCCCTACTACCTTTTTGCATATACTTAGTTCATCTACCATTTTGATGAAGTCAAACTCTTTGACTACTACATCAAAACAGACATTCCAACTCCGCGATGCCTGATTTATCACATAAAATATCTTGCACACGTTTCCGCTGCTCCTACTGTCTACGAAGCCCTTTGGCTGTGTACTTATAGACGCTCTCTTCCAAATCACTATTTAGAAAAGCAGTCATGACACCCAACCGCCAGATATCGTAGTCATGGTATATACCAATGGCAGGTAGGATCTGGATGGACTTAAGCATAGCTTTGAAAGTCTTAACTTTTCCATGTACAACAAGTAATCTTCTCAAGATATACTTGCTTCTGATGTGGATTTAACCCTTCAGATAAAACAACCAAAGTCCATACTTTGTTGGTGTATATGGATTCCATCTCAGGCCATAAAGCATCCAGCCATTCTTACAGAGTCCCACTTTTGATTGTTGGATATATGTATGCCCTAGAGGCCTTTATATGATAGTGGATGTATTTGTGCATGTATATATATTCAGTATGCATTCTTGCTCGACATGATAGTATGCTATCTGGTTCTTCTTTATCTGACATGTTGATTTGATCATGCTTTTACTCATTCATACATGCTGATAAAGCCCTGAGGATATCGGCTTGACTACTTTGATTATGATGGAGATCATACTAGTGGGACATCTGTAGTCTATAAGCATATCCTGGAAAGTCCCTAGTCGTAGGTATATCGAGACGGGGCATTGATATACCAGAGTAGACTAGCGTATATGATACTAGACCCATACGATGGGCGATGAATGTTCCCACATTCATCGATGTTTGACATCAAGATCATATACGGGTGCTCAGTGGTGACTGGGTACACTGGACGGACTCACCGAGAACTCCTATATGGAATTATATCTATCGTCGGATAGCAGTTCTCAGGTGACACTGGTACAGGTTAGTCTGTAGACCCGAGATCGTCATAGAGACTTGTGTGTTCTCCTACTGTACTTTGATTGCCACCCTAGCACGGCTCTACTGAGTCGTGCAAACAGGTGGCCGTTGGGTACAGTCCCGAGATACACGGAGACAATGAGCGATAGGAGGGGTTTCGTCTCTCCCGGTATTGAGAGTTGATGCTGTGCTGTGCCAGACTGGTTATATCAGTAAGTCCCTGGCCAGGGCTGCTGAGATTTGCTGATAAGTGTTATCAGTAGTTTCTCGATCTGTTATAGACCATTCACCGGCACGACTTATTGAGTTATTGGGGTCGACGTGACCATCCCTAGGCTCGATATGCAGCATATTTGACGAAGAGACCGGACTGTACGGTAGTCTTGCCGGTTGGCTCGACGGGAGTTGTAGCAGGTTCGCTTATTTTCTTCTGATCGCTCAATACCCGGGTGGCCGTTACGTTTAGCTGACCGCTTGCGGCTTGGGGGTACTTGATATGATCATCACCCTCTGCCGGCGTATTGACGAGTCTTAGAGTCCCACACATGAGTTACCTAGTCCAGGCGAAACGTTGTGGTGCGCGTATGCGATATGCGCATGGACCCGATCAAAATGCGCGTATAGGATACCGAACATTGATCGGGAGGCTTGCTTTTGGTGGGGTCATATGTGATATGGCCGGATTGATAAATCAAGTGTTGATTTATCATTTAACCATTAGTTTTCTCACTTAAAACCTTTCTTGAATATGATGGATGTATGCATTCATGTATGTGTTTCTTTCTCTCTTTCTAGTTTCATGCACATATGGATGTGCATACATACATACATACATACACCCATCTATCATGGTTGTTTACACATGGAAATGGTGGCAATATAAGACTCACACCATGGTTGAATATATGGATTATTATTTGATTTATTGTTTAAAACAAAATAGAAAAGATAAGGATAATTCTTGCTTGCTTCTACATTCTTCTTCAAACCTAACCATGCTCACCTACTTCTAACCATGAGTTATCCTTCTCTTTGTGTTTTAAAACTCAAGTTAAATAATGTCTCCATCATTTAACCATGGTTTTTAGTGAGAAGAAATAAAATATATATAAAGATATATTTCATTTCTTTTCATGGTTATCATTCTAACTCTTGTTAAAAGAAAGCCTCCATCTTCTTCCTCCTTCAATATTTGCTCTCTAGTTTCTTATAGTGAGTAAAATACACATAAAGAAAGGTTTTTGAAGTGAGAATCTTAACCACAACATCATTCTACACAAGTTTAGCCAACTTGTTTAGAGTGTTCTCTTCGATTCTCGAAGTTGCGAGCTTGGACGGGGAAATCCGGATGGATCGTCGTGGACGTGAGAGGACTTCAAGAGGACCTTCTTCCAACACCCAAGAGACCAAGGAGTCCAGCAAATGGGAGCTACAAAGGTTGTAGTCTCGAAACCCTAATTTTATTAGCTTTAAGTTTTGTAACCCTAATTTTCTAGGATCGATTCCTTTGCATGCTTGTTTAGCACCATCAAAATCCAAACTTTGAGACATGTGATGCTTCAAAACTCATTATAGGGTGCTAGGCAAACCTTTCATTGGTATCAGAGCCGACCTAGAACATTAGGCGACGCTTTTACGAAGTAAAAATCCCGATCGGACAAAAATACGCCTTTTTTAGACCCTCTCTGGACAAATTTTAAAATCTGACCTTTTTCAGAATTAAAAATACTTAAAAAATACAGCAGGGAAAACTAAGAAATATGGTGAAATTCGATGCCATGAACAGTTCAAATGGCCACGGAACCGCGGCAATTCCTTGCTTAGGCCGCGGCTCCGCGGCCGTACAGTGGTATCATTGCATGAAAATTACATTATAATTCTTATGTCTGCTTGTACAGTGTTTTAGGTATGTTTAATCTGAATGTAGTACTGCATTTTCTGGAGATGGTTTTGGACGCGTAGATCCGATCGGAATTTTCATTTCGTTGTTTATCCGGGTAAATTAGAAAGTATTGAAGTGTTTGAACGAGTGTCATTTGCTCACTATTCACGGGGTTTAAATACTTTGGAGATACGTGCAAGTCTTTTTGTGGTGGACCCTCTAGAAGACAACAAACCTTAACTCGATTATGTGACCGTCTTTAACTGCCCTTTGAACCTTAGGGTTTGGGGCAGTACGGCGTGCCACCTGTGAGGCGTTGGCTTGACCCTTCTACGGCTGGACCGCTACTACTGTGTCACACTCCGGATTTTTTAACCCTGCTCAAGTGTTGAGCTTCAGTGAATCTTGGGTACTTGATCGTTCGTTTTAAAACTTTAGTACTGTCTGTTTATCTGGAATGTGATACAATATGTGGAATTCATATAGTTTAGGCATGAAATACGAAATATGTAATATTTCGCATTTATGATGTCTAAAGAGAATGTGGATTCCAAATATTGTAGTTTTACACTTTCTTTTCTGTGACCGTAAGTGTAGTATGTACGATATCGCCGGTTTCGTTGCTATACATCAACGATAATTGGGGTATGCATACTTACTTACGTTGATGATATGAGATATTATGTGTTGCTGAGATATGATGTGCAGGATTGTCGCGATTGAATAGCCGGGGTTTTTTTTATGTGAGATGAGAGTTTTATATTTTTATTCATGTAAATTCAAATGTAATGTAATATTCTTTTATTTGGGGCACTTCCGGGTTGAAGTTGTGTCACCAGTGTTGTATATTATTTACTTCTCCTAAACTCCAGAATTGGTAGGGTCACTTGCCGCTCTCGTCGGGGTCCAGGATGTGGGCTTGGCTATTCATCGCGACTGTGGAATCCGTATTTTCTATTCTGGCTAAATACTAAATACGGACGTCCTAGTGTAAAGAAAATAAACCTAAAAAGATGTTGTAGAATCGGATTTGAAAACTACTCGGCTATTTATGAAAAAGCTATATTTCAAAACTGCGGAGCTTAAGCCACTCCTTTTGAAAACCATTTGATTCTACAACGATATCAAGTTCAAAGCGTTAAAAATTTTCTTAAAAATCATCTGCAACCCTCCGTCATTTTAGGAAGTAGAGTACTTAGTATTCGTGCTACGTTTGTTGACTATAGTTAAGGCGTAGTGTACGGTAGCTAAGTGATGTCTTCCTACATTGCATATGATGCAGATTAATTAGGACATTCTTATGACTTTGTTGACCATAGTTAAGGGTCATTTGAGTGGGTCTAATTAATCAAGAAATGACGGGTAGAACTTGACCGGTACTTATGATTTGTTGACCTTAGTTAAGGTCATATGTGCTAGGGGTAAAAACCACATCAGGAATTTCACTAGTTGAAATTTGCAATGAGATTGCATGCCTTCCATGTGATGGTTGGATCCCGATCTCACTGTGGGCAATAGTTGCTTCTAGGAGAGTTTTACAGTTTACAATTAGCTAACTCATTAGGTGTCTAGAAAGGTGTTAACGGGGCTCCGCCTCTGGGAAAACGAGGTTTACTCTAATTAGGTCCGTGCGAAAGCACGGGGAACCTCCCTCAAGTACCGACACTGGCCTGGCTGAACGGTTAGCGAAGTTGTAGACTGTAATTAATCCTGGCAAGTTTTTCTTTTTATGGTTTGAAAGAAAAACTCGATAAAAGCAGTGGGAAACATCGATTAGACAAGATAATAACCAATCTGATCTATGCAAGAGCTTTCGCTGAGTGTATTCTTTTCTCTCTCTTAATGGAAGATACCCATGACTGGACTCAAGCTTCTACTAGATAAAAACAAACTAAATGGGACCAACTATAAAGACTGGCTGAGGAATCTGAAAATCGCCTTGACTTATGATAAAGTATCATATGTCCTCACGGCTTCAGCCCCACCCGTCCCAGGTCCAAAATCCTCAGTTGCAGACATTGAAGTCCGCAAGACATGGGACGCTGACTGTGCCATGGCAAAATGCCTCGCGCTTGCATCGATGGATAACACACATCAAAAGCAGCACGAGGATATGGACATTCACGGTATATTGCTCCATACAAAGGAGTTGTATGGAGAGCAATCCCGCGTATTACGATACGAAGCATCAAAGAAATTGTTTCAGATGCGAATGGCCCCTGGCACAACAGTAGGAGACCATGTTCTGAAGATGATAGCTCTTATAGAAGAGCTTGAGGACCTTGGATGGACGATGGACAATGAACAATATATAGATATTATTCTGCAGTCCCTCCCCTCCACCTTTGCTCAGTTCATAGTGAACTTCAACATGCATGGCATGGAGAAGGAACTCCCTGAACTCCTTAATATGTTAAGGAGTGCAGAGAGCACTATGAAGTCAGCAAGAACTCCCGTTATGACTGTTGGACAATCTTCTTCTTCTCGCCCGAAAGCTAAGGCCAAGGGAAAGAAAAAGAAGAAGCCCACCAATACTAAAGGTGGAGTTAAAAAGGTGAAGGGAAAGGAAAAGTCCAAGGCTGGAGACTCGGGGAAGGGCGAATGTTTTCATTGCCACAAGACAGGACATTGGAAGCGCAACTGCACGGAGTACTTAAGTCTTAAGAAGAAGCATGGTGATGCTTCTGCTTCAGGTGCGTTTGTGACAGAAAACTGTTTTTCAATAAACTCTGCTTCCTGGGTATTGGATACCGGTTCAGGTTCTCACATTTGCAATTCTATGCAGGGGCTGAGAAATAGCAAGGTTTTGAAGACAGGTGACCATACTCTCCGCGTTGGAAATGGTTCCAATGTACATACAGTCGCAGTGGGAGAGTATCACTTGGGGTTGCCATCTGGATGTATTTTGGTTTTGAAACCATGTTATTTTGTACCCAGTATGCTATGTAATATAATATCCGTTTCTTTGTTGGACAATGAAGGATATAATTTTGTATTGCAGAACAATGTTATGAACATTCACCTGAATCAAATGTTGGTTAGGTATGGTACGCTTAATAATGGAATATATGTCCTAAATCAACACACGGTTTTCAGTATACAACACACTAATAAAAGAAAACTTTCAGAATTAAATGAAGCTTTTCTTTGGCACTGTAGACTTGGTCATATTAACGAAACAAGACTAAACAAGTTACACAAAGATGGATATTTAAACTCTTTTGAATATAAATCTTATGCGACTTGCCAGTCTTGTATCAAGGGTAAAATGACCAAAACTCCGTTTACAGGACACGGAGAAAGAGCTACTCAGCTCCTAGGCCTCATACATAGTGATGTATGTGGGCCGATGTCTACACAAGCTAGAGGCAGTTTTTCATACTTCATTACATTCACTGACGATTTCTCAAGATTCGGTCATGTATTTTTATTAAAGCACAAGTCCGACGCTTTCGAGAAATTCATTGAATATAAACAAGAAGTAGAAAAACAAACCGTCTTGAGTATTAAGATGCTTCGATCAGATCGAGGTGGTGAGTATCTCAGTACAGAATTTGCAAACTTCCTAAAAGAGAATGGGATTCTCTCTCAGCTCACTCCTCCTTACACACCACAGCACAACGGTGTGTCAGAACGACGGAATAGGACCCTATTAGATATGGTCCGGTCAATGATGAGTGACGCTGAGTTACCAGTCTCGTTTTGGGGGCATGCATTAGAGACTGCAGCGTTTCTGCTAAACAGGGTTCCAACCAAAGCCGTGTTTGCCACGCCATATGAGATATGGCATGGGAAGAGACCATCTCTTAAGAGAATTAAGATTTGGGGTTTCCCGGCCTATGTTAAAAAGCAGAATCCGGACAAACTCGAGACACGGTCAGTCATGTGTAACTTTGTGGGATATCCAAAGAATTCTTATGGATATCTGTTCTACCACAAAAAGGAACAAAAGTGTTTGTTTCTCAGTATGCCACATTCTTGGAAAAAGAGTTTTTCACAGATAAAGATGATGGCAAGGTGGTGGATCTAAAAGAGGTTCTGGAGACACAAACTACAAATGACGATTTGGTTGAACCGGCTGTTACAACAGAAAATGAAGAACCTCGGCCACTCCGTAGGTCTGGTAGGACTTCTCGCCCACCGGAGAGGTACTACGGTTTCCTCATTGATAGTGACAGAGAAGACTGTATCATGGATGATGATGATCCTACCAGTTTTCAGCAAGCTATCACGAGTAGAGACTCTGTGAAGTGGCTGGATGCCATGAGATCCGAAATGGAGTCTATGTACACCAACAAAGTATGGACTTTGGACGTTGTACCCCCTGGGCTAAAACCTGTAGGGTGCAAATGGATCTTTAAAAGAAAGATTGGTGTAGATGGACAGGTGGAGACCTATAAGGCAAGACTTGTGGCGAAGGGTTTTCGTCAAAGACCAGGTTTGGACTATGACGAGACTTTTTCTCCCGTAGCTATGCTTAAATCCATTCGGATCCTACTTGCTATTGCTGCTCACTACGACTATGAAATCTGGCAGATGGACGTTAAAACTGCATTTCTAAATGGAAATTTAGAAGAATGCGTTTATATGGATCAGCCAGAGGGCTTCATTGACAGTGGAAGCAGCGGGAAAGCATGTAAATTGCTTAAATCCATATATGGGTTAAAGCAGGCATCACGGAGTTGGAACATCTGTTTCGATGATGTCATCAAAGAGTTTGATTTCATCAAAAATCCAGATGAACCTTGTGTTTATATGAAGGCTGTAGGGAGAGCTATCACATTCCTCGTATTGTACGTGGACGACATTCTTCTGATAGGAAATGATATTCCTATGCTACAGTCGGTCAAATCTTTCTTATCACTGAGGTTCTACATGAAGGACCTGGGTGATGCCACATATATTCTGGGCATAAGGATTTATAGGGATAGATCCAAAAGGTTATTAGGATTGTCCCAAACCAGGTACATTGACACCATCCTAAAATGGTTTAGTATGGAAGACTCCAAGTGGGGTGCCTTACCCGCATGCCATGGAGTCACTCTCTTCAAGGATTCTTGTCCAAAGACCGATGAAGAGAGAGCTCGCATGAATGTTATACCCTATGCTTCGGCAGTAGGATCTATAATGTATGCGATGTTATGTACACGCCCAGATGTAGCTTATGCACTTAGTGTTGTAAGCAGGTATCAATCCAACCCAGGGGAGAACCACTGGATAGCTGTGAAGAACATTCTTAAGTACTTACGAAGGACTAAAGAATTGTTCTTGGTGTATGGTAATGAAGATCCCCAAATGGAGGCCTTTACCGATTCGAGCTTCCAGAGCGATAAGGACGACAGCAAATCTATCTCTGGGTTTGTATTTACCCTCAATGGAGGGGCGGTGAGTTGGAAGAGTTCCAAACAAGATACCGTTGCAGACTCTACGATGGAAGCTGAGTACATTGCTGCAAATGATGCTGCCAAGGAAGCCGTCTGGAAGAAGAAGTTCGTCTCGGAGCTAGGAGTTGTTCCAACCATTATTGATCCAATACCTTTGTATTGTGATAATAATGGGGCTATGGCGCTAGCCAAGGAGCCCAGATCCCATCAGCTGTCCAGACACATCCTGAGGCATTTTCATTTGATCCGGGAGATTGTAGATCACCGCGAGATCGAGATTAGGAGATTAGACACAAAGAATAACGCCGTGGATCCATTCACCAAGACCCTCCCTCAGCCGCAGCATGAGCGACTTTTTGAGATGTTGAGTATGAGATACGCCAATAACTGGCCTTAGTGCAAGTGGGAGATTGTTGGATATATGTATGCTCTAGAGGCCATTATATGATAGTGGATGTATTTGTACATGTATATATATTCAGTATGCATTCTTGCTCGACATGATAGTATGCTATCTGGTTCTTCTTTATCTGACATGTTGATTTGATCATGCTTTTATTCATTCATACATGCTGATAAAGCCCTGAGGATATCGGCTTGACTACTCTGATTATGATGGAGATCATACTAGTGGGACATCTGTAGTCTATAAGCATATCCTGGAAAGTCCCTAGTCGTAGGTATATCGAGACGGGGCATTGATATACCAGAGTAGACTAGCGTATATGATACTAGACCCATACGATGGGCGATGAATGTTCCCACATTCATCGATGTTTGACATCAAGATCATATACGGGTGCTCAGTGGTGACTGGGTACACTGGACGGACTCACCGAGAACTCCTATATGGAATTATATCTATCGTCGGATAGCAGTTCTCAGGTGACACTGGTACAGGTTAGTCTGTAGACCCGAGATCGTCATACAGTCTTTTGTGTTCTCCCACTGTACTTTGATTGCCACCCTACCACGGCTCTACTGAGTCGTGCAAACAGGTGGCCGTTGGGTACAGTCCCGAGACACACGAAGACAATGAGCGATAGGAGAGGTTTCGTCTCTCCCGGTATTGGGAGTTGATGCTGTGCTGTGCCCGACTGGTTATATCAGTAAGTCCCTGGCCAGGGCTGCTGAGATTTGCTGATAAGTGTTATCAGTAGTTTCTCGATCTGTTATAGACCATTCACCGGCATGACGTATTGAGTTATTTGGGTCGACGTGACCATCCCTAGGCTCGATATGCAGCATATTTGACGAAGAGACCGGACTGTACGGTAGTGTTGCCGGTTGGCTCGACGGGAGCTGTAGCAGGTTCGCTTGTTTTCTTCTGATCGCTCAATACCCGGATGGCCGTTATGTTTAGCTGACCGCCTGCGGCTTGGGGGTACATGATATGATCATCACCCTCTGCCGACGTATTGACGAGTCTTAGAGTCCAACACATGAGTTACCTAGTCCAGGCGAAACGTTGTGGTGCGCGTATGCGATATGCGCATAGACCCGATCAAAATGCGCGTTTAGGATACCGAACATTGATCGGGCGGCTTGCTTTTGGTGGGGTCATATGTGATATGGCCGGATTGATAAATCAAGTGTTGATTTATCATTTAACCATTAGTTTTCTCACTTAAAACCTTTCTTGAATATGATGGATGTATGCATGCATGTATGTGTTTCTTTCTCTCTTTCTAGTTTCATGCACATATGGATGTGCATACATACATACATACATACATACACCCATCTTTCATGGTTGTTTACACATGGAAATGGTGGCAATATAAGACTCACACCATGGTTGAATATATTGATTATTATTTGATTTATTGTTTAAAACAAAATAGAAAAGATAAGGATAATTCTTGCTTGCTTCTACATTCTTCTTCAAACCTAACCATGCTCACCTACTTCTAACCATGAGTTATCCTTCTCTTTGTGTTTTAAAACTCAAGTTAAATAATGTCTCCATCATTTAACCATGGTTTGTAGTGAGAAGAAATAAAATATATATAAAGATATATTTCATTTCTTTTCATGGTTATCATTCTAACTCTTGTTAAAAGAAAGCCTCCATCTTCTTCCTCCTTCAATATTTGCTCTCTAGTTTCTTCTAGTGAGTAAAATAAACATAAAGAAAGGTTTTTGAAGTGAGAATCTTAACCACAACATCATTCTACACAAGTTTAGCCAACTTGTTTAGAGTGTTCTCTTCGATTCTCGAAGTTGCGAACTTGGACGGGGAACTCCGGGTGGATCGTCGTGGACGTGAGAGGACTTCAAGAGGACCTTCTTCCAACACCCAAGAGACCAAGGAGTCCAGCAAAAGGGAGCTACAAAGGTTATAGTCTCGAAACCCTAATTTTATTAGCTTTAAGTTTTTTAACCCTAATTTTCTAGGATCGATTCCTTTGCATGCTTGTTTAGCAAAATCAAAATCCAAACTTTGAGACATGTGATGCTTCAAAACTCATTATAGGGTGCTAGGCAAACCTTTCACTGATGGCCTGCTCAAAACAAGTTGGGTCATCATCTCATGATGCAATCCTCGCTCCCACTATCACAGAGAAACCGAAGTATCTCTCTGGTGGATGAGGAACCCTACTAAATCGGCGGAGAGGCTGAGGTTCGTTAGAAACTATTGAATCCTTTGGTTCTACCAAATCATCAGCTGTAGTTTGTATAGCTGGATCTCTTTACAGTTCTACCTCATGAACACTAATTTCATCACAAGAAATTCCCTTTCACAAAGGTGGTATGCTGAGAAACAAAACATCTTTTGTTCCTCGATGTGGTAGAAGATATTCCCTTGCTAATGCTTGGGATATCCAACAAACTTCCACAGAACCGACCTTGCCTTGAGCTTGTCTGGATTATGCTTTTAGAAATAGGATGGACAACCCTAAATCTTAACATTCTTAAGAGATGGGCTCATCCCATACCATATCACATATGAAGTGGTAGGGATCTGATTTGATTGGAACCTTATTCAATAGGTATGCAACTTCACAAGTGCATAACCCAAAAAAGGAAATAGAAAACTCAGTAGTACTCATCATAGAGCGCATCATATCTAATAGGGTGTGATTGCTTCACCCCGATACACCGACGTGATGTGGTGTATACGGAGGAGTAATGCTGAGAGAGAATCTCATTCTCCTTTAGAATAGTCCAGGAATTCCGTGCTCAAGTATTCTCCTCCTTGATCTCATCAAAGGACATAATACTTATACCCATTTTTGGTTCTCTACTTCTAACTTATATTCTGTGAATATCTCAAAAGCTTCGGACTTGTGTTTCAGCAGGAACATATGTCTGAATCTTGAGAGATCATCAGTGAATGTAATGAAGTACAAAGAACCTATCCTGGCATGTGTAGACAGGGGACCTTTACATACATCATCATGTATCAATCCCAAGAGTTCACTAACTCTTTCTCTATTTCTAATAAACGGAGCTGTGGTCATCTTATCTTTGTGACACGACTGGCAAGTTTTACAAGATGTAAATCCAAACAAATTTTAAAATGCATCTTTATGTAACTTCAGCTAGTCGGATCGCATTGATATGACCTAGTCTACAACGACTCAAGAATGATTCGTTCATTTCTGAACTCTTCCTCTTGTGTGTGTTCTGTACGTTAAGAACTGTGGTTTGATTTAGAACATATATGCTTTTAGATAACGTGCCTGAACTGATCAACTCTTGATATAGGAAATGTTCAAAACATTATCCAACAATACAAAATTATATCCTTCTTTACTAATAAAGAGACTGATATGATGTTGTATATCAGGTTCGGTATCTAATAACATTCGTTCAGAATCAATGTATTCTGGTAATACAGAGTGATAACTGCCAACAGACTTGGCTGCAACACTTGCATCATTTCCAACTCTTGAAACTTATCACCCGTTCTCAGTTCTCTACCTCTCTGTAGCCCATGTAACAAATTACATTTGCAGGATCCTGATCCGGTATCTCATACCCAGGACGTAAAGGATACTGAGAAACAGTTCCCGGTAATGAACATACCCGAAGATGATGCATCAACATGCACTTTCTTCGTTTGGGCGGTACTGGAATTCTGGTAATCCCCTATTTCCTGCTCTGTCTTATAACAATTATAAGTTGGAGCGGGACCAACGTTCGCTAGCACAGTATAACAATCGGTTTCAGTCAATACATCCGTATTATTATCTTGATTAAGGCGTGACATAGTCGCAACCAAGAGAGAAAGAGAGAAGAAAACACTCAGCGTATGCTCTTGCAAGATTAGATTGATTATTAATATATCTAATCAGGATGGCTCCTACTGTTTTAGTCAAATCTTCCTTCAAATCCTAAAAGGTAAGACTAGCCGAGATTAATTACACTCTACAAGTTCGCCAATCTTTCGGCTAGGCCAGTGTCGATACTTTGAGGGAGGTTCCACGTGCTTTCGTACGGACCTAATTAAAGTAAACCTCGTTTTTCCAGGGGCGTAACCCCATTAACACCTTTCTAGAAACCTACTTTGATCGGCTAATTGTAATGTGTAAAACTCTCCCAGGAGTAACTCTTACTCGCAGCGGGTATCAGGATCCAACTATCTCATAGAAGGTATGCAATCTCATTGCAAATTTCAACACTTGAAATTCCCAATAATATTTTACCCCTAGTGACTTATGACCTTAACTATGGTCAACAAATCATAAGCACTAGTCAACTTCTACCCGTCATTTCTTGATTAATTTAGACCCACCCACATGACCCTTAACTATGATCAACAAAGTCTTATAACTGTCCTAATTAATCACATCATATGTTATATAGGAAAACATCACTCAGCTACCGTACACTGTGCCTTAACTATGGTCAACAAATGCAGCACGAATAGTAAGTACTCTATTTCCTAAAATGACGGAGGGTTAGGACAGGTTTTTCAGAAAACCTTTTGCGTAATGAATTTGATATCATCGTAGAATCGAGTGATTTTAAATGGAGTGCTTTTTAGGCCTTTAATAGTTTTGCTAAAGAGGTCACTCCCGGTGAAGGGATCTCGGCTCTTTCCTTATCGAATAAGGTGCAGGATATTTCACAAATACCATGGTGCAAAGCAAAAACTATAGAAGCAATCAAAAGACAAACCGAGTGTGTAGCATCTGCTAGTTTTGCTAAAGAGATCACTCCCGGTGAAGGGATCTCGGCTCTTTCCTTATCGAATAAGGTGCTGGATATTCTACAAGGAATACCGCTATGCAAAGCAAGAACTAGAGCTACCAGTTTTTAAACAAGTTTCTACAACATCTTTAGGTTTCTTTTATTTCATTAATCTCATTAATGAAGTCCCATTTTAATGTGCTTCACAAGCATCAGATATGAAACGAAATCAACAATATATAATATATATCTCATATATACAATATAAACAATCGTCTCAGGCAGTAATATGATCTTATCACAGAATATTGCAGCAGAAGAACTTATATGAAATATTGGATATACTAGGAGGTCTGTGTTTTAATACGAGCCTGTATAAAACACGGATTCTGTGGTCGCGATGAATAGCCAAACCCACATCCCAAGACCCCTACGAGAGCGGCAAGCAACTCTGCCAATTCTAAGGTTAGGAGGCCCGGTCTCGACTCCTCGAGATGGCCTCCCACTGGACCCCAGAATCCGGTTACTTGTGCTCCCCGCTTTGGGTCTAACCTAATGCGGAAAAATAAATAATATACAATGGTGACATCATCCTCAGCCCGGAAATGCCCCAATAAAAGAATATTACATACAAATGAATTTTACATGAATGAAAAGGAAAAACTCTCATCTCACATAAAACCCCCGGCTATTCAAAACATGACGATCCAATATAACATATCACAGTAACACATAACATCACATGTCATCAACATAAGTAAATATGCGTATCCCAATTGTCGTTGATGTATAGAAACGAAACCGGCGATACACCACATACTACGCTTACGGTCACAGAAAAGAAAGTGTAAAACTACAACAGTTGGAATCCGTAACCTCATTAGACATCTCATGCCTAAGAAAATGAATTCCTTAGACATCGCATGCCTAACAATTATAAACCCCGCATTTTAGTCTCGATCTCGAAAACACTTTTCAATATCTAGTCGGGCAATTCAACAAGATTCCCAATATCCTGATCGAATGCTCGTCGGAAACTTTAGTAGACGGCCGCACCCCCGGATGCCATCGACGAAGTGCACTAAGGTGGAACACCGCTGCCGCGAGCACCCAAACGGATGCTTTTGGCGACGGGGTTCTCCTACAGTCACTTGGTCGGGGCTATGAGGCGTGGCTATCTATCAAGTTTACCCGGCAAGTATCCGCGTACACTACGTGATTGCGACGGACTTTTGATCACATCAAAATCCCGTAGCAACCGATCATCTGAGACTAAACTGCTAGATTTAAAACTTTCAAATTAGTTATCTCATAACTACTTGTGGATTCCAAATATTATATCACATTCCAGATAAATAGACAATGTTAAACTTTCCGATCGAATAAACAAACACCCAAGATTTTCCAAATAGCTCAACACTTGAGCGGAGTTCAAAAAGTATCCATCACATGCCACAGTACCAATGGTCCAGCCGTAGAAGGGTCAAACCAACGCCTCACATGTGGCAACGCCGTACTGTCCCAAACCCTAAGGTTTAGAGGCGGTTCAGACGGTCACATAATCGACTTAAGGTTTGTGTTCTTCTAGAGGGTCCACCGCGTTACTTGCATGATTTTCTGGAAGCTTCAAACTCGTGAAAAAATCCAACACTCAAAAATTTTTCGTCAGGGAAAAAAGTGAGTTATTGATATCCGTTCGAACTTTTTGACACGTTCTAAATTACCCGAAAAACTAAACGATGTCAAACTTTCCGATTGAATCAACGAATAAAAAAGATCTCCAGAAAACTCAACACTTGAGTAATATTAAAAATTCCAATAAGCATGTAGAAATACCTACGGTTGTTACTGTGAAAGATGAGTCCCTAATACCAAGGTACGGCCGCGGAACCGCCACGCTATTCATGGAATTACCGCGGTTCCGCGGTAATTCCATGGAATTAGGTGGTCATATTTCACAATAATCCTTAGAATTTCCAGCTTAATTTTCTAAGTATTTTTAATACGGAAAAAATCAACATTTTAAAAAATATCCAGAGAGGGGGTAAAATGCTACATTTCGGGGTTCGATCGGACTTTAAACTTCGTCTAGACATCGCCTAAAGCTCTAGCTTGGCTCTGATACCATTGTAGGGTTACTATCACTGTCACAAGGTTCTACAAGACATCAACCATGCCAAATTCAAATTTTACAAGTGCCGAACGACCCTAATCAAGATCTTAGACTAGAGATTAGGCGAAACAAAGCAAGTAAACAACTTTACTTCTAAGAGTTTGGGATTACAACCTTTGTAGTCCGTTCCTTCACTTCATAAGCTCCGTGTTGAGGTCCCTTCGCCACGATCATCATGTACCCGGACTCTAGAGAGGTTCCATGAAGAGAAAGATGCAAGCTTGCTTCCGATCTTCGATAACTAAGATGATCTACCTTGAAGAAAATCAAACCCAAGCTCTTGTTTTGCTAATCAAGTATTAGCAAAGCAAACACCCTAATCTAAGCGGCTAGAATAGATGAGGATGATAAAGTAGGAATTTAGCTCTCATTTGTTTTCAATTTCTCACTCATTTTCATCACATATGAAAAAGCAAGAAAGCTTTTTCCAAAAGAAGAAGAAGAAGAAATTACTTTGTGATGAATAACGAAAACTCAGTGTGAGGTTAGAAATGCAACCATGGGTTAAGAATGAAGACTTAACCCATGTAGAGAATTTACTATGGTAAAGGGTTTGGGTTTGGTTAAGAAATATCAACAAAATATCAAGGTCAAAGTCAAAGCTTCTTGAAAGTTTCATGAAAGCTTAACCCTAATCCAAACCCTAACCATATTTAAACTCCACAAAACATGTTGCATTTATAACCCTAACTTGTACAATATTATATATCACATATACAATATTTATTGTAACAAAATAAAATAATACAATTAACATATATCACATATACATCAATGTATTACCCGAGTGAGAAAAAGAATCTTTAAATAAGCTTATATTAGTTATTGTAATTTAATATATCAAATATATAATTATACATTAAATTCTTGAATCAACACTTGATCCGATAATCCGGCTATTTCATAAATATTCGACTAATATAATCTGTATTAGTTCATCGAATCAACACTTGATCCGATGACCCGGCTATATCACATATACCCGGACGATATCACATATCGCGAGAATCTAATACGGTATCGCATACACGTATTATTCTCGGTCCCTCACATATCACATATGTTCTCCTACTCCGTTTTGCCTGGGCCAGGAAACCTCTGTGTAGGACTCTAAAGAATCATCAATACGCCGGCAGTAGGTGATGATCATATCAAACACCCACAAGCTGCAAGCGGTCAGCTAAACGTAATAGCCACCCAGGTGTTGAGCGATCAGAAGATCAACAAGCAAGCCTGTACATTCTCTTGTGAATCCAATCAGTAACACTCCCGTACAGTCCGGTCTCTTCGTCTGATATGTCACATATCTCGCCTAGGGGTGGTAAACGTCAGACCCAGTAGCTTGATAAGTCGTGTCGATATGAGGTCCATAATAGTTCGAGAAACTACTGATAACACTTACCAGTAAATCTCAGCATCCCTGGCCAGGGATTTCCAGTTATAGCCAATCAAACACAGCGCAACATCAACTCCCTATACTGGGAGAGACGAAAACCCTCCTATCGCTCATTGCCTCCATATGATTCGGGACTGTACCCAAAAGCCACCATTTTGCACGCCCTCTTAGACATGGTATGATGGAAATCAAAGCACAAAAGGAATCACACAAGACTCTATGACGATCTCGGGTCTACAGACTACTCTGTACCAGTGTCACCAGAGAACTGCCATCTGACGTGAGGTATAATACCATCTAGGAGTTCTCGGCGAGTCCGTCCAGTGTACCCAATCTTCACTGAGAACCCGTATACCTTCTCTGATGTCAAACACCAATGGATATGGGAGCATCCATCGCCCATCATATAGGTCAAGAAGCGCATACGCTAGTCTACTCTGAAGTATCGATGCCCTGTCTCAGTACTCCCACGACTAGGAACATTTGAAGGATTTACTTAGTGACTACTCTGTCCCCACTAGTATGATCCGCATCATTGTCCTGGTAGTCAAGTGTTGGAGGTAGTGCCCTCAGAGTCAATTATTAGGTCACAGGTACGTGATTGTAATGATTGAGGGAGGACCTATCCCGGTAGGACAGTCTTACTCGAGATGATAGTATGCTATCTGGTTTACCTTTATCATCGTGTACTGTTTTAGGTGACCTGACACGTCGCTATTACACGTTGATAGAGCCCCTAGGATTCTTGCTTGACCACCAGCAGTATGAGGGCGATCATATAAGTGGGAGCTTGGGGTCTACAAGCATATCCTTAAAAGGTCCCTAGTCGTGGGAGTTTCGAGACCGGGCATCGATACTCCATTAGTAGACTAGTGTATACAGTCGAGACCCCGACGAGGGGCGGTGGCCGGTCTCACAAGCCACTGGTGTCAGTTGGATCACCTAAGATGTATACAGGTGCTCATTGGGTTATGAGTACACCGGACAGGACTCGCCGGGAACATGCTAGTTGGTCATATACCAGACGTCAGATGGCAGTTCCCTGGTGACATGTGTGCAGGTTAGTTCATCGACCTGGGGATCGTCATTTGTCTCGTGTGAGTTCCCACTGTACTTTGATTACTACCCTACCACGGCTCAAAGGAGTCGTGCAAACAGGTTTTAGTTGGGTACAGTCCCGAGCCACATGGAGGCAGTGAGCGTATCTTCAGGGGTTCGTCTCTCCCGGTATTGGGGGTGAGGTCGTGCTGTGTCTAGGAGAGCCATTACACAAAGTCCTTGGCCAAGGCAAGGAGATTTACTGGTAGGTATTCCAGTAGTATCTCAGGGTGTTCTGGGCTACACTCCGACACGACTTGTACCGCTTTTGGGGGTCTGACTTTTACCAACCCCCTAGGCCCGCCATGCGATACTCATAGACGAACGGACCGGACTGCACGGATATTGTCACTGACAGGCTCAGTAGGGTTGTCAGGCTGAGTTCGCTCGCAGACATCCCTTTTGGTCAATACCTGGTAGCCCGTTACGTATTGGCTTATACCTCTGACGTGCTAGTGGTTAAATCCACAACCAAGGTGTTGATGAGTCTTTAGAGTCCCCCACATTCAGTTACTCAGCTTTCGGGCGAAAGGTTGTAGAGGCCGTATGGAGATATGGCAAGGTCCGATCAGATACGTGCGGTATTGCACGGATCAGGATCGGACAGTTTGTACTATAGGCCGTATGGTTATATGGCAGGGTTCGATCAGATACGTGCGGTATTGCACAGATCAGGATCGAACAGATATTACTAGCCGGTTTTGGTATAAGCCGGATCCTAGTATAGTACAGTGGAGATTTTGTCTCATTGCATTTGTATTTCGGTCGAAATACAGATGCGGGTGTGTATGCACAGTATCGGGGTTTTCCTGTAATTTATTACGGGACCTGTTTTCTGGAGTTGCCAGTTTGCTTTCCGTTTCGGCCAATTTCCATTGTTCCGTTCATTGGCCGAAGATTGGTGGAGGAGGGTTTATTTGCATTGTTGCAAATAGGCTTTTTGTGGAGGGGGTCTTTGCTTATTGTAGCATCATGATGGTTTTCATGATGTGCACCATCATTGACTTCTCATTCTCATGATGGCTTGACTTTTAGTGGGCATGATGGTTGATGATGATGAGGGGTAAGGTTGGTTGAGTGTGGGTTTATTGTTGTGATCATTTCCTTTTTTGCATGATAGTCTTCTCTCTCTCTCCCTTTTGGTATTATTGGATGGCTCTCTCATTATCTTGCATATGACACTGTCATTCTCTCCTCTCTTTATGTCATGGCCGGCCTTCCCCTTGGAAGGGCTGTCCAAGTTTTTTGAGGGTGGAAATCTTGTTCATTTTATGCTCCAAAAGCCTACAAGTTCCTCCACATAATCCTTGTATCATCCCTCCACCAAAAGGTACCTCCATGAACCCCAAATGAGACACAATCCTCTACTACACATTCTACAGCAAACCTTGGGCACGTCGAGTAGCCGGCTTCGTGCCCGAGTTGCCTCGGCATTGAGATGGGAGCCCGTAAACAAAGTAGGCGATGTGGTGCACTTCCGGCGGCGAGGAGGAGACGGGACATTCCGCAGGAGATCGGGACGATGGCGAGAAGACCGGAGGACTTGGATCGTCGGTATATCTCTAACCCATCTTCTAGTTAGCTTAGACTTGTTAATGGTTACGATCCGGGCGTTTAGTGCGCGGTGGTGCCGGTTTGCTAAGTCCGCAAAAATTTAAGTTATTCACCGCTTCCGCATTTGGCCGTCGGATCGACGGCCGGGGCGCCGCCGTGCACTTACAGTGGTATCAGAGCCTCGCCATTAACTTAGTCTAGCTTGGTTTAATGTGTTTGCATTTCCGATCGATCAAAAAGTTCCAAAACTGCATTTTACCTTCGCATCAGTTTCTGTTGAAAATTTTTGGTCTCTAAAAATTTTTCAGGTTGTAAAATATTGATGTACTGGAAAATCTAAGAGCTCTGTAAAAATTCGACGAAGTAACTCCACAGTGGGAGCGCGGAACCGCCGCGAAAACCACCTTCCCGCCGCCCTTCCGCCGCGCACTGTGGAGATCACTTCACCAATTTTTTACAGAGGCCTTCTGGGCTTAAAATATGGGTTTTCGAATATTAAAATTGGGCCCAGGTTTTCTGTGAGTGCTACAGTTTTGATTGGGGGCCCACTTGTTAATTTTTGGTCAATCGGAAAATTTTAAACACATTTTTCACAGTATTTACATTATGTCTGCGACCGTGAATGTCACTTGATCGGTAAATCCGGTCTAACTGCTATAGCCCGGTTAGACGGATTTGCGAACGTGACTTTCACGTTGATGTTTTGTTTTTGCTGTGATGTTGCGGATCGGTCGTGGGGGATAGCCTGGATGCAATGCTAGTACAGTTGTGGTGGTATTATGTACATTTGATTTTGCGGGGCGAGCGTCCGACATGTGGACTGCCGTCACTGCCTGTTTGTATTATTATTTTGGGGCACGACCTGGTTGCGGTCGATGTACCCGTTGTATGTATATTTTACTTTCTGTACTAGGATTGCCCCGCGGAGGGGTGCACGGATAGCCGGGTTCTGGAGGGCAACAAGCCCGCATCTCATGGCATTGAGACGGAGGGGGCTTCACTCTAGGATTGGCGGGCTATTCGCCGCACTCGTAGGGGGTACAGGTTGACCCAGGAGGGGTGCCCAAGTTACCGGATTCCGTGAAGTGCTGGGTGGTCCATTCACGTTGCTGAAGGGGGCTGCCTCGCTTCAGGTTTTGGCGGGTAACTTGCCGCGCCCGTAGGGGTCTAGGATTTCATTGCACAGGCTATCCACACGACCAGGGGAACGTCGGGTTTCAGCGGCTCTGTGAAACCCGGGGATCCCAGATATCTGTATTGTTTCTGTGATGCTGTACATTTTCTGTGATGTTGCATTTTATTCACGCCTTGAGCGAATATAATATATTGGTATATATATTAGTAGATGTTGTATATGTTTTGCATCCGCGCTAGTCCAGTCCCCGCTCTGTCGTTAGTTAGCTAAACTAACGGGTAACGACGGGACCCAGTGGCGAATGCGGATGGCATATACGTACATCAGTATATTTTCGTTCTTTTTGGTGTGATCAATTGATGGGACTGCATTGATTCGGATCAATGCAAGTTAAAACAAACCTAATCTGATGTTGTTGGAACACTTTTCAAAAAGCTGTTATTGCAAGGACGTTCACTTTTGTTTTGCATTGCGGTATTCATTTAGAATATCCTGCTCCTCAGTCGACGAGGCAAGGGCCGAGATCCCTTCACCGGGAGTGACCCCTTGGACAAAAGTTTGCGTCAGGGCATTAACTTCACTATAGCCGAGTACTTTTGCTTTGCACCGTGGTATTCAGTTGGAATATCCTGCACCCCATTCTACGGGGAAAGATCCGAGATCCCTTCACCGGGAGTGACCTCTTTAGCGAAGGTTTTCGTCACTATATTTTTATAAAAGCTATCCGTTCCTTCAACGATATCAAGTTCATTACGTTAAAGGTTTTCGCCAGAAACCATTCGTAGCCCTCCGTCGTTTCAGACGGGTAGCACGTAGTATTCATGCTATGTTTGTTGGCCTTCGTCAAGGCATAGTGTATGGTAGCTGCTTGTTGCCTTTCTGCAGCATAGATAGATGCGTTGGTTTGGGACAGTCGTATAGCCTTGTTGGCCTTCGTCAAGGGCTTGTGCGGGTGGGTTCAAATCAACCTGGAGAATGACGGGTAGAACTTGACATGTGACTTATGATTTGTTGGCCTTCATCAAGGTCATAAGAGCATGGGGCAGAAATCACATCGGGAGTTTCAAAAGAACTGAAACTTGCCAGATATGCGCATACCTTCTGGAGTGTGTTGACGTGAGCGGATTCCGTCACGTTATCATGCGATGATAGTTGGATCCCGGTTCCCACTGATGAGTTAGTTTACTCCTCGGGTGATCCCGACTAATTCTTCTTTCAGGTTTGGAGGAGAATTTGAGGTACAGTGGGAGGATTCCAGATTAGATAAATTGGTAACCATTCTGATCTAGGTTAGAGTGCACGCTGAGTGTTTCTTTTCTCTCTCTCTTTGGCAGCGACCATTGACCCGACCCTAAGACTTTGACTCAGTGACCAAGTTGACCGAACCTTCTTAACACCGGCTTTTGGATTGTCAGAATTGCAAACCTCATTGCCACTCCTACTTTTACCCTTTTCTCCAGGACACCCCGTTTTACTACGAAAGTCCACTTCCATTGGACAAAACCATCGTATGGTTAGATACGAACTCGAAAGAATTTATTCGAGGATGGTTTCCGATTCTGGAGAAAACGGATAGGATTATTCAGTTGTCTTTTCCTTTTACCCTCTCTCAGGTTACGAGTACTCCTTGGTTTAGGGGTAGTACACCTATTATGCAAATTGGATTGTCTTCTTCCAAACCTTAGGCTGGTGCCGACCGGTAGGGAATGAAGAAAACCAATTAGCATAACGATGGTGTGCAGAAGGTATTAAGTTCAGACAAAGCAAGGGATTAGTAAGAGGGCAAAGTAAATTGCAACAGATATTCACGACCAAACCAAATATTTCGTTACCACTCCCACATCACCTTTGTATTTCTCCAGGACACTCCGTATCACTACGAAGATCCACAGTTTATTTGGATACTCCATCGTATGGTTATATACGAACTCGAATGGAACTTGTTCCAGTTCGGGGATGGATTCTGGTTCAGGAGAAATAGGAATAAGGTTTATTCGGTTGTCTTTTATCATCACCCTCTCTCATTGCGAGTGTTCCTAGGATTGGGACAGTACACCCATTATGCTTATTGGATAGTCTTCTTCCAAACCATAGGCTGGTGCCGAACGGTAGGGAAGGAAGAAAACCATTTGGCCTAAAAGGGTGTGCAGAAGGTAAAGACTAAAGACATATGAAGGGATTTGGAGAGGTGGCAAAGAATTATACGGTTACAATCGTGAATCTGGAAGAGGCATTACTAGGAATACCAGGATACCCCAACGAAACATTTTAATGTTTCAGTTTCACTGTGTACTATTAAAAGAAAACTGATTTCCCGATTAGACACTTACTCCAGGGTATGTATTTACCAGGTACGATTCTCACATCTGTATGGTTTTACAGATGATGAGTGGGAGTAGGTTATTGGGAATTGGGTGATCATCCTCATTATATCGGGATTCGTTGTAATCGGTGATATTTGAGGAAATCACCTGGGCTGTTTGCCGGTCGGCAAATATTTGGTTTTGAATATCCGCTGTTATGCACCAATTTCAAAATGATATATCTGTACGTCTATTTTCATAGAGTGAGATATACCTTTCTGAAATTATGTCTACGACATTTACCTATATCAGTGGATGGTTAGGTAAGGAGCATTAAACAGCGGTGTAATTCTTCTTAACCATAAGTACAGTTTTCAACCTACGACACACAGTGAATGAGTTATCAGACTCAAGGGACTTATACAAAGGATTGTATGTTGTCCAGGGTCCATCAGGACAGAGGGCTTGGTCCTCGTACTATATTCGGTTTACTTATGACTTCTCTAGTTTTTAGACAGGTGTTTCGCGGAAACACAGGGTCCAAATTTTGAGAAGTTATAGGTATTTGAATAGAGTAGAGAACCAGGTATAGCAAGTATCGGGATTCTTCAAAGAGATCGAAGATGTAGATACTTGTGTATGGTATTCAGTTGATAGTAATGATAAAGAGAAATTGCTTCTCTTTCAGGTTACTCATAATTGGAAGCATTCCTAAGTTAAGTAACGCTGATCGGCCTCCTTCCATTTAGTTGACATGCGCTGGGGACAGCTGCATGATTTGAATCTGGTTCAATTAAATCAGTGCCTCTGTTTCTATATTGGATATAGAACAGTTCATATCTTAACGATGTTAAGGTACGGGGAGTTGTCCGGTTTATGATTAAAACCAGACACTGGACAACTCAAGGCACGTTTCTGTAATGGCTGTTTGTGGGTTGACCCAGGCTATGACGAGGGTTGACTTTCTACCATCTGGATGAACAATAGCGATATTGTTCTAGACTCGCCACAGTTTTATTAAAGATGGATTTTTTCAGAAAGCAGTAGTGGGAGTATGGTAGAACTGGAAGTGATTCCAGAACCACAAACGATTACTGAAGATTTGATAAGGAACCTAAAGATTCAATCTGGATTGACATTCCATTGGCCACTCCGCAGATGAGGTGGGTAACTTCAGGCACCCGAGAGGCACTACAGTAGCCTCAAGGACGGTGACAGGGAAGTTCTTGTTTACCCACAATTGCCATTGCTGTTGTTCCAGGTTACGAGACCCGGCGGGAGGATGAGTATAGCGTCGTTCTAAACCAGTTTTAGAAGTGTACGTGTATATGACTCTGCCAGAGGGTTGTCGTAGTCAGTGGGAGCAGCGGAAGCATTGGTGGACAGGTTGCTTATGTCTATTTATAGACTAGAGCAGATGTAGCGGAGATAGATCATCTATTTCTGACGTGACAGTCATGGGTTTGACTTCATCAGAATAGGGGATGGATCTGTTGAGAAGGTAGTAGGGTGTGATATCCTGGTATTTGGATGATATACACAGAATAGGAAAAGAAACTCCTACACTACGATCGGTTATACTTTGGTCGTCACACAGTTGTTTCTCCACAAAGGAAATGGATTTTATATCAGACATACTGGTTACTAGATCTATGGTCTTAGATCTAGATTTGGGTGGTTTCCCAATCAGGGTACTTGACAGCATTCTAAGAGTATTTAGGATGGACGACTCCTGGCACGGTAGTGTACCTGCAGGTAATGGAGTCACCCTCTCCAAAGGTGTCTTACAGACTAAAGGGAAGAGGGACGGGCATGATTGGCAGATCACTTGCTCAGGCAATTGAGTCAATCGTGAGATGTCAAGTACCACACCAGATGTTGTTCTTGCACTAGATGCAATAAGTTGACATTAATCCAATCCTGGAGAAACAGTCGGAAGCAGTTTTAGAACATAAGTGGATGTTCTAGGGATATGATAACGACAGCCTCATTCAGGAGACAGTTATCATTCCAGGCTTCCAAGGTGACATGGACGACAAGGAGGTTGTCAGAGTTATAGTTTTCCTTCTGATGTGGGGCAGTATTTTGGACAGGTGGTCCAAGACAATACTGAGGGAGGCATGGCGCGCAGGATACTGATTAAGTTCAGTTGACGATACAGTCTAAGAAGTTTGGATTTGGAGTTCATTTATGAGCTAGGTCCCATCAGACATCCAGACATATTCTGAGACAGGTATTGCTCATTTCGGGAGATGGGCTTCTCCGCGAACTTGAGATATAGAGAGACATAGAAAGAAACAACTAAGCGGATCCACTCACTGAGGCTATTCCTCGAACGCAATAGTTCCGCAAACGAGCTTTGTGAGACTGACTAGTAGAGGAGTTGGATGTTCGGTATCACACGAGCTGTGAGTATGCGACATCGCAATAATTAGCCTTGAGTGCAAGTGGGAGATTGTTGGAGGTAGTGCCCTCAGAGTCAATTATTAGGTCACAGGTACGTGATTGTAATGATTGAGGGAGGACCTATCCCGGTAGGACAGTCTTACTCGAGATGATAGTATGCTATCTGGTTTACCTTTATCATCGTGTACTGTTTTAGGTGACCTGACACGTCGCTATTACACGTTGATAGAGCCCCTAGGATTCTTGCTTGACCACCAGCAGTATGAGGGCGATCATATAAGTGGGAGCTTGGGGTCTACAAGCATATCCTTAAAAGGTCCCTAGTCGTGGGAGTTTCGAGACCGGGCATCGATACTCCATTAGTAGACTAGTGTATACAGTCGAGACCCCGACGAGGGGCGGTGGCCAGTCTCACAAGCCACTGGTGTCATTTAGATCACCTAAGATGTATACAGGTGCTCATTGGGTTATGAGTACACCGGACAGGACTCGCCGGGAACATGCTAGTTGGTCATATACCAGACGTCAGATGGCAGTTCCCTGGTGACATGTGTGCAGGTTAGTTCATCGACCTGGGGATCGTCATTTGTCTCGTGTGAGTTCCCACTGTACTTTGATTACTACCCTACCACGGCTCAAAGGAGTCGTGCAAACAGGTTTTAGTTGGGTACAGTCCCGAGCCACATGGAGGCAGTGAGCGTATCTTCAGGGGTTCGTCTCTCCCGGTATTGGGGGTGAGGTCGTGCTGTGTCTAGGAGAGCCATTACACAAAGTCCTTGGCCAAGGCAAGGAGATTTACTGGTAGGTATTCCAGTAGTATCTCAGGGTGTTCTGGGCTACACTCCGACACGACTTGTACCGCTTTTGGGGGTCTGACTTTTACCAACCCCCTAGGCCCGCCATGCGATACTCATAGACGAACGGACCGGACTGCACGGATATTGTCACTGACAGGCTCAGTAGGGTTGTCAGGCTGAGTTCGCTCGCAGACATCCCTTTTGGTCAATACCTGGTAGCCCGTTACGTATTGGCTTATACCTCTGACGTGCTAGTGGTTAAATCCACAACCAAGGTGTTGATGAGTCTTTAGAGTCCCCCACATTCAGTTACTCAGCTTTCGAGCGAAAGGTTGTAGAGGCCGTATGGAGATATGGCAAGGTCCGATCAGATACGTGCGGTATTGCACGGATCAGGATCGGACAGTTTGTACTATAGGCCGTATGGTTATATGGCAGGGTTCGATCAGATACGTGCGGTATTGCATAGATCAGGATCGAACAGATATTACTAGCCGGTTTTGGTATAAGCCGGATCCTAGTATAGTACAGTGGAGATTTTGTCTCATTGCATTTGTATTTTGGTCGAAATACAGATGCGGGTGTGTATGCACAGTATCGGGGTTTTCCTGTAATTTATTACGGGACCTGTTTTCTGGAGTTGCCAGTTTGCTTTCCGTTTCGGCCAATTTCCATTGTTCCGTTCATTGGCCGAAGATTGGTGGAGGAGGGTTTATTTGCATTGTTGCAAATAGGCTTTTTGTGGAGGGGGTCTTTGCTTATTGTAGCATCATGATGGTTTTCATGATGTGCACCATCATTGACTTCTCATTCTCATGATGGCTTGACTTTTAGTGGGCATGATGGTTGATGATGATGAGGGGTAAGGTTGGTTGAGTGTGGGTTTATTGTTGTGATCATTTCCTTTTTTGCATGATAGTCTTCTCTCTCTCTCCCTTTTGGTATTATTGGATGGCTCTCTCATTATCTTGCATATGACACTCTCATTCTCTCCTCTCTTTATGTCATGGCCGGCCTTCCCCTTGGAAGGGCTGTCCAAGTTTTTTGAGGGTGGAAATCTTGTTCATTTTATGCTCCAAAAGCCTACAAGTTCCTCCACATAATCCTTGTATCATCCCTCCACCAAAAGGCACCTCCATGAACCCCAAATGAGACACAATCCTCTACTACACATTCTACAGCAAACCTTGGGCACGTCGAGTAGCCGGCTTCGTGCCCGAGTTGCCTCGGCATTGAGGTGGGAGCCCGTAAACAAAGTAGGCGATGTGGTGCACTTCCGGCGGCGAGGAGGAGACGGGACATTCCGCAGGAGATCGGGACGATGGCGAGAAGACCGGAGGACTTGGATCGTCGGTATATCTCTAACCCATCTTCTAGTTAGCTTAGACTTGTTAATGGTTACGATCCGGGCGTTTAGTGCGCGGTGGTGCCGGTTTGCTAAGTCCGCAAAAATTTAAGTTATTCACCGCTTCCGCATTTGGCCGTCGGATCGACGGCCGGGGCGCCGCCGTGCACTTACATCAAGTACTCATCCTAAGGGCTTTATCAACATGTAACATAGAGACAATCAAAGTACATGTTAAGATAAAGTGTAACCAGATAGCATACTATCATGTCGAGCAAGAAAGTCCTACCTATATATGTCCAAGCATCCACTACAATATACATCATATGTACAGTAATGGCCTCTAGGGCATACATATAACTAACAGTCACGACTTGGAAAAAGGCACATTACTGGCACTTCAATCATGTAAAGTCTATAGGACCCTACCTAATTCATGTAAGCCAAAACCCAGAAACCTAAACCTTTTTAGGAAAATAATAGAGGTGAAGTTTTTTTTTAAATTAAAGGTATAATGAAATCAAATTTTCCTTTAAAAGTCATAGGTAATGATATATGAAAATGCAAGTGGATTATACTATAGTTGAAAACATTTTTCGTCTTTAAAAATTTGGGCAGCATCTCCCTTGTATATTTTGATCCAAAACCACATACAAGCAATATATATATATATATGCATCCCCAAGCGGCATCTAGCTTTTCAGCAATCAGTGGAATCACAACCATGCTAGTAAGAAATAAATATACGACGCCCAATGGCGAAAATCAACACAGAAGAAATAAGTAAAGTAAGGATTCAAAAACCTCAAAAGAAGCGAACATACACCCATCGCTCTAAGTCTCGCAAACACAAGTCGGTCTAAGTCTACCAATATACAATGTCTAGTTTCTGATTGATGGAGTTTATCTAGATACAACAGGAATAAATATACAAGAGTGGGCACGATCCAATGTGTCCCATCTACCCAAGCAGACACCCTGAATGAACTGTGTGCCAGCGATACCGCTGCTGATCCAAGCGGTCGGACCTGCAAGAAAACTGTGGCACAATGGGGGTGAGTTGCCAACTAGGGAGTAGAAAACATCAGCAGGTAGAAATCGAATAAACAACTTTTCCTAGGTCATTACTGTATCAAGAAGGTAATACTATGATCTCTAAGGTGACCAAGTATGCATATATGTCAACAATATAATCAATGCCAATGACACATGTAAAAACCAACATCTGAATCATATGCATGTATGTATATGAGAATCACCAACGTGTGTCCATCAACGACACATCAAATCATGGAACCTGAGTGTACAACAGCGACACTCGAAACATCATGAAACCCGTGTCCAGCATCGACACGTAAATCTTCATATCTCAGGCGCCGCATCCTTTGATCGGCCCTCAGGCGCCGCATCCTCTGATCGGCCCACATCATGATTCCGGTCGGTATCCTCCGGATAACTGCCGGGTCCAAACTATCACCGGTAGGTAGTGCTCCCTCTGCCAGGCTCATCGTTTACTGCACAACAATCATTTCTTACCCCGGGGTACCTTACCGGGTCCAACTTGTACCCGCAGTCGGTTCGTCCAAGTCCTCGAATCGGGTCTCGAAAACAATCTCAGAACCGAGAAAACTCATGGTGGACATCTCGAAATCACATCACGAGAAACCGTGTTTTTTAAACAATTTATAATTTCCTTTGAAATATATCTGCGGTTCTCCAATCCAGAAATCTCATGAAAACAGTATCTTAATGCATGCAACCATAAAAGTACGATATATGCAAACATAGAACAGTAATGTGAGCATATCAAGTATATCGTGCAAACGTGTCATACGATAATACTGAACAATGAATATACTTTACAATTAAGAATAATACCATGATATAACAATTCTACTGTGTAAGTGGCATAGCAATTACCGATGATGAATGTGTGAACCGGAAAATCTGTGTAAGTGTAACGTGCGCATCATCAATAATTGTGCAGGTGTACTAGCAGACGATATCATAACGACTAATGAAAACACATGTATATAAATATAAAATGCAATGAGGGTAAAATGAACGTAGCAGAAAGGTAAATAGTAACGCAACAAGCTAAGATATACCTCGATATACGAGCCATACAATATCGTATTTAAAAAAGCACGAATCTTTATTTTTAGAAAAGTAGGGACTACGGTGTTCTTAAAGAAAAGCAATACCTTTGAAATTTGTAGCGTCTCTCGGTTTATCCTTTGAATGTACACAATTCGTTAGTTTTGAAAATAGGTATGACTCGAACCCTATTATAACATCTACTCAAGTAATTAAAAGACTAAAAGATAAACCAATCCCGAGTCAAAAGTATGGATCAATCATCATATATACATCTCGTATGGTATAGTCCGTCGTACGGCCTTCTCAAAATCGAGGGTGTGGGTCAAATATCATATATCATAATTCGTACGGTATAATCCATCGTACAGTATCATAAACAAGGGTACGGATCTAAGGTCACATACAACATATCACACTTTATTAAATATATATATATATATATATTTTCACGACCCGAAATATTAGCTCATGACCAGCACTTGAATCATGCAACGTCTAAAGGCGTAACAGAATTCAAGTAAGCTGAAACCCAGAAATCTAAACATTTTTGAAAAAATAAAGGTATATGAAATCAAGTTTTCTTAATGCATAGAAAGGAACATGAATGATGCAAGTGAAATTTACTAGCTTAAAAAAAACATGTTTGGTCTTTTTAAAATTTTGGCAGCACCTCCTTTGTAAATTTTGATCCAAAACCACAAATACATAATAAGTATAATGGCATCCCCAAGCGGGAGCTAGCTCTTCGCCAAACGGCGGATCACAACCACGCAATACAGTATAAATAAGTATACGACGTCCAACGGCGAAGTTCACCACAAAAAGATAAAGAAATGAGCAAGATATAACCTTAAAAGTGAATATAAAACCCATCGCTCAAATCTCGCAACTACAAGTCTCACTAAGTCTTATCACTTATACAATTTACAACTTTTGATTGATGGAGTTAACTAGATACAATATGAAATATAGATATAAGAGTGGGAATGATACAAATATCCCACCTACCAATGCAAAACACCCGAATGCAACTGTGTGCCAACGAAGCCGCTACTGATCCAAGCGGTCAACCTGCAAGAACTGTGGCACAACGTGGGTGAGTTGCCAACTCGTGAGTAGGAAAATATCAACAGATAGAAATCGAATAAACAACGACTCCTTGGTCAACTATATCATAAAGGTAATACTATGATATCTAGGATGACCGGGTCTGTATATGCCAACAAGGTAGTCAATACCTATATGCATGCGGATAACATCCAACAGTAATATCAATGCAAGTATATGGATCTCGTCCAACCATAATCAAGGTATGTATGCATGTGGATCTCGTCCACCCAAAATCAATGTCTGCATGCACGTAAATATCATAAAGGGGTGTGCATGAAAGTATGAGGATATATATCAACGGTGTCCCTCCCGACACATCAAAATCATGGAACCTGAGTGCCTAGTATCGACACTCAAAAACATCATGAAAACCGTGTCCAGCATCGGCACGTAAATTCTCATATTTCGGGCTCCGTCAGTCTGGATTGGCCCATCTCATCTCTCGACTCTGGTCGGTATCCTCCGGATATCCGCCGAGCCCAAATACTATCACCGGTAGGTACTCGCCACCCTGCCAGGCCCATCGTCTACTCCACGAAAAACATTTCTCGCCCCGGGGAACCATACCGGGTCCACCATGAACCCGCAAACGTATCATCCAACTCCTCGAATCGGGTTTCAAGAACATGTCTCAGAACCGAGAAAACGCATGGTGGACGTACTGAAATATCATATCAAGGGTAACCGGGTTTTTAAAACAATACATACTCTCTTTTGAAATACCCACGGTTACCAAATCCAGAAATATCATGGAAACAACATATCTCAATGCGTATAATAATAGAGCATGATGTATGTGACATATAAGGGAAATGCGAGCATATCAGTGTATCATGCAACATCGTATAAAAGTGCATAGGTAACTATAGCAAGTAAATGATGTATAGGGTCATATCATGATGCAGCAATCCTACTGTGTAGTGACATGGCAATTATCGATGATGAAGTGAGTGAGCCGGCAATCTGTGTACGTGTAACATACACATCATCGATAATGGTGTAAGTATACTAACACCGGTATATGCAATGCAATACTAATATCATGAATGCAGCATAGGGTAAATCATCAGCTAAAAGCTATAATGTATACGTAGCTATCATATGTCCGAGTCAATGAATCTATCAATCGACACCTAGCCCAAAACATCTCGTACGGTATAACCCATCGTACGGCAACCTCTAGTCAAGGGTATGTACCAACATTAAGTCAAACTCATCACGCACGGAAAATCATCGTGCGGCGGCATTAAACCAATAGGGATCCTATCATTCTATACAACAAATGAGGGTACGGCCTAATATCACATACGGCCTATCATTCATGATTCACCATATTCTATATATATCTATATACCTATGTCCCAGGTCACATCCGCAATAATCTCATATCAGGGGATCGGCAGGGTATAAACCATCTCGATCGACTCGCATCCGTATACCATCATATCGTCAAATCATCATGTCGGGTTTACATAAACATTCTATTCCTACTATAAGTATAAGTATCTAATCTAACATACACACCAGAACCATACAATCGGACTTTTAAATAAGCGAATCATAGTTTTTAAAATAAGGGTTACGGTGTTTTTAAGAAAAAGATATCATTTGAAAATCCGTAATATCCCTCAAGGTATATTTTTAAAAGATACATATGACTCTTCGGTTTAGAAAAAGGTATGGTTCGGGACTATCTAGTCCTACGGTACCCTAAACGGCAATATCGACAAACGTCGTCCTCAAATTCCGTCATCACATAAAAAGCCATATTATCTCATTTCTAACTATAGTATCATTAACTATCCTCTACTATAACCCTAGTTTTCCAAATCTAGCTTTCCTAACCATATTCTAAAATCGGTTTTCTATCAATACTTTACGGGGGTGCTATACGCCATCCACCCGACTTCCCCATGGATATAGATCCATTCACCTGGTCTTCGCTCGATGAAATCGATGACGCCATGCTCCGTCATCTCGGAATCCATGCGAAGGTACCTACAATAATCAACAGTCACAATGCGTATTAAAATCGAATCCGGAAAACCGATACGGCGCACGGTGCGCTCATAGGTTAAAACCTATGGCCTATACGTGCAAAAACAATCAAACAACCCTTGTTGTCGATGTACAAACATCCAACAACCCAATACAAATCCAATATCAAGAAAGTGCATTTTAAAATACGGAAAACATAGCCTAAAACACACCAAAATGCTCCCAGATTTTCTTAAGGTGAAAATTAGCCAATTCGGCATATAGGAGGGGTCTATTTTAGTGCAAAAGGAGTCGTGGACCAAATCTGGGACCCTATTTCCCTGCTCTGGACGTAAATTGCGGCCAGAATGGATAAATCTGCGGCCTTGGGTTGGGGTATGCGGCTAGGGTTTCAGTGGTATCTTCCTAGGTGCATGCACGACTCCCAGTAATTGTAAAATCATTTCTAGTGCCCCCGGGTTACTCCAGATTCCAAAATACCCTCTCAAATCATACATTTATCCGATGTCGGGGTTTCTAAATCCGTGTTTTGGGGTTTCTAGTCTCTAGTTTAGATCATTAAACAGCACCCAAGTCTAATTAACAGCCACAACATCACCAATTTCAAACAAACACTCAATCCTTTACTAGGGTTTCCTAAAGTTCACTAAACTTCACAATATCGGTTTAAAGTTAACATGGATGTAAAAGAAATGTGAATACTAAGCTCATGGTTCAGGAAATACCTCATTTGGCAACTCAAGAATTTTCTTGAGTTGCCCCAAGTGTCCAAAATGCAAGCTTTCTTGGTCCAATGTGTTGCTAGTGAGCTTGTGCATCTTTTTTGTGAAATGGGATTTGAGTTTTGAAGTGTTTTTCATGGAGTTTAAGAGGCTTGAAGAGGGGAGGGAGTGAGGGTTGAAGCAGAAGCAGCAAGAGGTGGAGGGGAGAGGAAAGGATGAAATGAAAATGGTGAGATGAGTGAATGGCCAAGTCAAAGATACCCCTCACCTTTCTCTCTCTCACCCATACCTAATACTATATTCCTTTTCTTTTCTTTTCTTTTCTCATTAACTTACAACCATGCAAGAATCATGAGGAATGCCATGATAAACAAAAATGTAACAAGTGAAGAAAAGACTTGTGCATGTTTTGCACAAAACACGCTTAAAACCCGATTAGCGATTTTTAATCGAGATTAGCACTAAATTAGTGTCAAATAACTCGTAAAACTTCATAATTTGCATAAATCCAATAAAGCACCCTCATTTTAGTAATTTTCAAAATTTTCCTAATTTTTCCCAATTTATCGGTATTTAATTATACCGAAATATTAAAATATTGAATATAATATTATTTAATTATAAAAATTCCCAAAAATAATATTTTATTTTTCTGAAGTGTTACAATCTTCCCCCCTTAAAGAAATTCGGTCCCCAAATTTAAATTTAAACCCCTCAATGGTAAAACATTTAGGTAAAAATCCAAGTCGTCGGGGTTTCGAAATCATGGAAAACGCTGAAATAGCACAACACGCCAAGTGCGCGTGAAAACGAGTACAAATCTCAAAATCGAACTCCGTCAAGCGTTACGCAAATCATCTCATTTTGCACGCATATCCTCGGAGTTACAATGGAGATACAGATCTCGAAATTCACTACTTGTAGGGTTACTAGGCACACTAATAAGGCTCTACAAGGCATCGACCATGGCAAAATTAAATTTTTATGTGCCGAATAACACTAAGCAAGATCGTATACTAGAGTGTAGGCGAAACTAATGGCATGTAAACAACTTTACATTAAAGGGAATGCGATATACAACCTTTGTAGATCGGTCCTCCACTTCTTTAGCTCCTTGATGAAGTCCCTTCGCTGCGATCGTGGTTCTCCTGCACCCTTGCATGGCTTCACGAGGCGAAAAGGTGCGACCTTTGCTTGAAGTCTCCGAGGCCGAAGATGATCTACGTCGAGGGAATTCTGACTCAAGCTTCTACTTCACTAACTTGAGAATTAGTGAAGTAAACACCCTATACTAAAGTGCTAATCTAGTAGAGGATGGAGAAATAGGAAGTGGGTTCTCTTTAGAATTTTGTTTCTCACTTTGGATCAAACCCTATTTTTCTTTTTTCTTTTCACAATGAAGAAGAAGAAGAAAAGAAAGAGATGAGGATAATGATCAAGCGAGAAGAGTAACCATGGTGAGTGAGTATCATATACTAACCCTTGTGGAGCCATAACCATAGCTAATTGATTATGGTTGGGTTAAAAAGAATCTAAGGTAAAGACAAAGCTAGTAGACTTTGTCAAAGCAAGTTAAGCTTCCACAAGCTTCATGCTCATTCCAAAACTCCACTAATTTTGTAATTATCTTAAATAATCTTAACCCTTCATAATACATAGAATGGTGTATGTCTCATACATGCATGAATTGTGTATCATCAACCATGATACAATATGATAACACATTTTAAACATATATCATATATATGTTAAAGTAGTGTACAAGTGAGAAAAACCCTAAAGTGAACAAGTGTTAGTAAATGTAAACTAGTATATCTAATATACAATTATACACTTAATTATTAAATCAACACTTGACTTAATAATCCGGTCATATCTCATATAACCGGCTAACTTCCATTGTATCGACTTATCGAATCAACACTTCATTCGATAACCCGGCCATATCATATATATAACCGACCGATACATATAGTCGCGAGAATAGAATACGGTATCACATACACGCATTTATTCTCGGTCTCGCACATATCACATACGTGCTCCTATTTCGTTTTGCCTGAGCCAGTAAAACCTCTGTGTAGGACTCTAAAGACTCGTCAATACGCCGGCAGTAGGTGATGATCACATCACGCACCCACAAGCCGTCAGCGGTACTAGCTGGACGTAACGGCTACCCGGGTATTAAGCGATCAGAAGATCAGCAAGCAAGCCCGCTCCAACTCCTGTAAAAGCCAACCGGTAACACTTCCCGTACAGTCCGGTCTCCTCGTCTGATATGTCGTATATCAGGTCTAGGGGTGGTAAACGTCAGACCCCAGTAACCGATAAGTGCCGATGTGAGGCTCATAACGGGTCGAGAAACTACTGGTAACGCTTGCCAGTAAATCTCTAATCAGCCCTGGCCAGGGACTTCCCTGTTACGGCCAATCGAGCACAGCGCAACATCAACCCCCAATACCGGGAGAGACGAAACACCTCCTATCGCTCATTGCCTTCATGTGACTCGGGACTGTACCCAAAAACCACCGTTTTGCACACCCTCATGGACGTGGTAAGGTAGAAATCAAATCACAGTGGGAATCACACAAGACTCTATGACGATCTCGGGTCTACTGACTAACCTGCACAAGTGTCACCAGAGAACTGCCATCTGACGAAAGGTATAATACCATCTGGGAGTTCTCGGTGAGTCCGTCCAGTGTACCCTGTCTCCACTGAGCACCCGTATACCATCTCCGATGTCAAACACCAATGGATATGGGATCATCCATCGCCCATCTCATGGGTCGAGAAGCGTAAACGCTAGTCTACACTGGTATATCGATGCCCCGTCTCGATACACCCATGACTAGGGACCTTGAAGGATGTACTTATGGACTACCATGTCCCCACTAGTATGATCCGCATCATAGTCCAGGTAGTCAAGTACACATCCTAAGGGCTTTACCAACATGTAACTATAAGACAGTATAAAGAGACAAGTATACATGTTAAGATAAAGAGCAACCAGATAGCATACTATCATATTGAGCAATAAATTCCTCTCTATATATTTCCAAGCATCCAATATAATATACATCATCTGTACAATACTGTCCTCTAGGGCATACATACAACTAACAATCTCCCACTTGCACTAGGGCCAGCTGCTGTAGTATCGCATACCGAGCATCCCGAAGAGTCTCTCAAACTGTATCTGGGGAATAGCCTTCGTGAATGGATCCGCTGTGTTATTCTTCGTGTCAACCCTCCTGACCTCGATCTCCCGGCAATCAACTATCTCCCGGATCAGGTGATACCGCCTCAGAATATGCCAAGATCGCTGATGGGACCTGGGTTCCTTGGCCAAAGCCACCGCTCCATTATTATCGCAATACAAAGGTATTGGATGCTCAATGGATGGAACCACTCCAAGTTCAGTAATGAACTTCTTGATCCTGACAGCCTCTTTGGCAGCATCGTTGGCAGTGATGTATTCAGCCTCCATCATCGAGTCTGCCACGGTTTCCTGCTTGGAACTCTTCCAGCTAACCGCCCCTCCGTAAAGGGTAAAGACAAATCCCGACTGCGACTTAGAGTCGTCCTTATCACTCTGGAAGCTCGAATCGGTAAATGACTCCACTTGGAGTTCTCCGTTACCATACACCAAGAGCATTTCTTTAGTCCTTCGCAAGTACTTGAGAATGCTCTTCATGGCTGTCCAGTGACTCTCTCCAGGATCAGCTTGATACCTGCTCACTACACTTAGTGAGTATGCTACATCGGGTCTGGTACATAGCATCACGTACATGATAGAGCCTACAGCCGAAGCATAGGGTATCCCTTGCATGCGAGCTCTCTCCAAATCAGTCTTGGGAGACATCTCTTTGGAGAGAGTGAGCCCTGAGATCATGGGTAAAAACCCACGTTTGGACTCTTCCATACTAAACCTCTTTAGAATGGTGTCAATGTACCTGGACTGGGACAATCCCAATATCCTTTTAGATCTATCTCTATAGATCCTAATCCCCAATATGCAGGAGGCATCACAAAGATCTTTCATTGAGAATCTTTGTGATTAGAAGAGCTTGACCAATTGCAGCATAGGAATGGCATTTCCTATCAAGAGTATGTCGTCCACATAGAATACGAGGAAGACAACCTTACTCTCTGCCGCCTTCTTGTAGATACAAGGTTCATCTATATTTTTGACGAAATCAAACTCTTTGATAACGACGTCAAAGCAGATGTTCCAACTCCGCGACGCTTTCTTTAATCCGTAAATGGATTTAAGCAGCTTCCACACCTTCCCGCTGCTCCCACTATCTACGAAGCCCTCTGGCTAAGTCATGTACACGCACTCTTCTAAATCACCGTTTAGAAAGGCGGTCTTAACATCCATTTGCCAGATTTCGTAGTCATGATATGCAGCGATGGAAAGCATGATCCGGATGGATTTAAGCATAGCCACTGGAGAAAAGGTTTCGTCATAGTCCACACCTGGTCTTTGACGAAAACCCTTTGCAACAAGTCTAGTTTTGAAAGTCTCCATTTTCCCATCTACACCAAGTTTTTTCTTGAAGATCCACTTGCTCCCAATAGGTTTTACCCCTTCAGGAGCAACTTCCAAAGTCCATACTTTGTTGGTGTACATGGATTCCATCTCGGACCGCAGTGCATTGATTGGTAGAGATTCTGCGTGTTCAAGTTTAGTTAATTACCGCAATCAAGACGGTTTCGCTTGTAGCTAGCCGGTTGAGTACGGGTCGTCCGCAGGGAGATGGGAATCTTTTTCTATGTGCTTTAACGAGTTAAGTCCAGTTTTCCAGATTTGTTTGTGATTATCTAAGTGTTAAAATGATATGTAAAGAGAGCTTGTTGGGGTTAGGATTAGGTTAGTTTGAGTTAGGAGTCCCTCACTTCTTTCATTGCCACTCTTAATGTCGGTGTTACGGTAATCGGCAACAATGGGGATTAGCACGACTAGGAAGGAACTTGCGAGTATAAGCTAGGCTTTCCAACGCTTAAGTTCTTCCTTTTGGTGCTTGTCCGTCCGTTCTTGGCTCTTAGCCATAACCTCCGGTTAATTCAACCACAACTGGTCTCACAACGGAATCACCGCTATCATGTTGGATAGGGTGCCGTAAGGAGCGGATTGTGGTTCAATTAACGGGAGTCGATTTAAGATGTTGGCCAAGGAAAGAGTGAGAGAGATTTCCTTCTCTCAAACTTCCCTTATCATACCCTAACAAGTATGAAACTACTCACACATCATAATGAAAAGAAAACAAAACAAAAGAGGAAGATAGAAAGAAGGAGATTAGAAGATAACAACTAACTATTTGCGACCTCACCTTGGCAAGGATCAAGCGTAAGCATCATGGTTGTTGTAAGGATAAAGGAAAAGAGAAAGAAAGAAACAACAAGAAATAACAACAACTACTTATCAATTAACGATTACAAGCGATTAACATAAAAAGAGCAAGACAAGTATAATAACAAAATGAACTTCTTTATTCATCATTCTTCACTCACAAAAGCTCACTACAAGTTTTTCAATGGAGAAGAGATGAGAAGAGGAAGAAGAACAAGTATTCTAAACCCTAAAAAATACAAGATTCTTCACTCTTGGCTTCACAAGGTTCTGGGGTATTTATAGGCTGGAAAATGAAAACCTAAGGCAACATTCAGAACTAAAATGGAAAGACCAAAATACCCCTAAAAAATACTCAGCCGACAAGCGTGAACGGCCGCGGAACCGCGGCCTAGCCCCCCTATTGGCCGCGGTTCCGCTGCCTTATTGATGAGTTAGGCCCTCCAATTTCTTGTACTTCCCTGGTCTTCTATGTCTTTTATTCTGGCATATGTGTTTTCTCAGATTTTCTTCACGAATTTTCCAGAATTTCTGTTGAGCAAAAGGTGATTTGATATGGGTCTTTTTTGTCATGATTTCCTCGAGCTCCGCGTAGATTTCTTGGATCTTATGTTGCCATAGAGCCTTATGCATGAAAATGACATCGATTTGCCATTTTGTCTCTTAAACTGGTGTGTGGCAACAGACGGATCAAGAGCGGAGATCCGTGTTTTATCTGTGGTTGGCAGGAACCCGGATTTTGTCGTGTTTTTCCATGAATTTCATTGTTAAGAGCCGAGAACCTGTATCCTGGAATTGACTAGCAAACACGGCTCAAGAGTACCTACCGATATGCAATGTGATAAAAATTGGGCGGTATGAAAATGCAAAAATCTGATATGAACAAATACCCCCAAACTTATCATTTGCCCGTCCCGAGCAAAGCCAATTTATTCACAAAAAATTTCCTAACCTCACTTTCGCAGGGAACGCGATTGCACTGAACATGTACAACAAGTCGTTAAACCTCTAGGTGTCCCTAGTAGGAGGAGTGTTGTCTCCTGAGGGTTTTCAGCGGATACTATCCACAAAATACGGTCAAGTTGGTTTTGTAAAATAACTAAGATTCAAACCCTAAAGTTTTGTTTCAGAAAATAACAATTGTATTATCCTAAGTCCAGACTGTCGAACCTTTATTTTTCACACCTCACTTCTTATTTAACTACAGATTTTTTATGTCTTTACGTGCAGTGCAAATAGTGTTGTTAAGTTTCCAGAAGGATCGATTTACGTCATTATGTCACACAATAAAGTCCAGATAAAAATTTTGAAAGGATCACATAAGTTTTATAAAGAGTTAAGCATTTTTCAAGTTTTGTTTTCCAGTAAGGTTTCAACTTCAGAATTTTTATCTTCCTTAACAGGAAACTAGGTCTTATTTTTCACTCCACATTTTTCTTGTTTTTATTTCATACACACCTCTGTGAACGTGTAATAGTCTTTATCATAGAATAAAACCTTCATATCTCCGCTAAAAGTTTTTTTATAAAAGCCTGTCTTTTATCAAGATTATTCTCACACAAAGAACCGTTAGGAATATTAACTCGGAGAGAACACTTGCTTGACTATGTTTTAATCTGGACTTTCTAGGCTTCTTAGCGAGCTTTGGGCCAATGCACCCAAACCAGTTGGCTTTAGGGCATTAGGTGTTGAAACACCCCAGCGGACTTAATTACTCAAGTTACCTAGGTCCAAAAACAAAAGACAGTTTGGCGCGAAAATCATGATGATTCAATACAAACGGAGATATAACCGGCAGTTCAATTATTTTTTTGGATAAAAGACGTGTTTAGTGGGTTTTGGTGTATAATCATTCCAATCAAGTTCCAGATGGGTTATTTTTCAGACTTAGTTCCAATTGAGGCATCAATAACATTCCTTCATATTCACTCACTTCATAAACTATTCTTGATATTACTTATTTCCGAACAAACCTATTTGATCCTCAGAAAATCATTTATCCATTTAAAAGTTTTTCGACATAAAAGACTTGTCATCTAATTCCCAAAAACTCACGGCACGTGTAGTGTGATGTAAAGACGTATATCAGCTATAGTTAACTTCAAAGGAGAGTTATCTTTCAGGTTTTCAAAATCTAAACATAAGATTTAGTTATTTTTATTTTATCAAACAAAACTGTCGAAATGTTGAATCAGAGTCCTTCAACTAGCTAACTTGACAGAAAAGTTTTTATATTTTTAGAAATTTTTTTAGATTTTTATGGATTTTATTTAATATGCAGATGCAAAATAAACATATGAATGCTAAGGTTAGAGATGCGTACCGAGCGTACCCCCAAACTTAAACTGGACAGTGTCCTCACTGTCATTGCATGAAGAGATCATTTGAAGGGTCAAAATTGTCGGTTAGCGATATACAAATTTTTTTTGTTTTTGTTTTTAAAGAAAAGAAAAAGAAAAAGAATATCCACAAATATGTACAAAATGGTATATACATACCCCCAAACTTATTTGGAACAGTGTCCACTGTTCTTGGCTGGATAACCGAAGTTTGGGGGTAGGCAGAGGAAGATCATGCAGGGTAAACCGGCTCCTCTAAGAACAGGCGCTCCTCTGTTGGTTCTGCGCTAAGGTACGGTTTTAGTCGGTGTCCGTTCACTTTGAAGAATGAACCGTCCTTTGGATTTTCCAAATCCACAGCGCCCTGCGGATATACATTCCGCACAAAATACGGCCCTTTCCAGCGAGATCTGAGCTTTCCTGGATGGAAGTGAAGTCGGGTGTCGTAAAGCAATACCTGCTGACCAGGTACGAAAGTTTTGCGCAAAAGGTGTTTATCGTGAAACACCTTCATTCGGTTCTTAACGACAACCGCGTTATCGTAAGCCTCATCCCTAAGCTCGCTCAGTTCGTTCAACTGCAGCTTCCGATGGCTGCCCGCATCTTCGAGAGACAGATTCAACTCCTTTATCGCCCAAAATGCGCGATACTCTATTTCGACAGGTAGGTGGCAGGCTTTTCCGTACACAAGCCGATAGGGAGACATGCCAAGGTCGGTCTTATAAGCGGTTCGAAATGTCCAAAGGGCATCAGTGAGTTTCAGCGACCAATCCATACGGTTTTTGGAAACCGTTTTCTCCAGTATCTGCTTGATTTGCCGATTTGAAACTTCGGCCTGCCCGCAGGTTTGGGGGTGGTAGGGTGTAGAGAGCTTATGATTAATGGAATATTTTCGGATCAAGGCCTCGAAAGTCTTGTTGCAGATATGACTTCCATTGTCGCTAATGATCGCTCGGGGGTGCCCAAAATGGGAGAAAATGTTTTCCTTAAGAAACCTAACGACAACCTTGTTGTCATTAGTCCGGCTGGGCACAGCCTCGACCCATTTAGAGACGTAATCAACAGCGAGAAGAATGTACAAGTTCCCAAAAGAGCTGGGAAACGGCCCTATGAAATCTATCCCCCAAACATCGAAAATCTCCACAACCAAGATCGGTTGGAGCGGCATCTCGTTCCTCCGGGATATCCGCCCCAAGTGTTGGCACCGGGAGCAAGTCTTGCAATAGTCATGAGCGTCTTTGAAGAGTTGTGGCCAGTAGAAACCACATTGCAAGATCTTCTCAGCTGTCTTTCTGGGGCCAAAATGCCCGCCACACGCTTGATCGTGGCAAAATGACAGCACACTCTTGAATTCCTCGTCAGGGACACACCGACGAATAATCTGGTCGGGACAGTACTTGAACAAATAGGGTTCGTCCCAGTAAAAGTGTTTTACTTGGGATAAGAAGCGAAGTCTGTCCTGACTTGACCATTCAGTCGGTAGTAATCCCGTTGCCAAATAGTTCACAATATCTGCGAACCAGGGTTCGCAAGATACTGTCAAGAGTTGTTCATCCGGGAAAACATCGTTGATCGGAATTGGAAGCGAAGGCGAAGAAGGAAGTCGTGAGAGATGGTCGGCAACTACGTTTTCACATCCTCGTTTGTCTTTAATGACAAGGTCAAACTCTTGAAGCAAGAGGATCCAACGTATTAACCGAGATTTTGCATCTTTCTTCGCAAAAAGATGGCGCAGAGCAGAATGGTCTGTGTAGACAATGACTGGAGAGCCGATGAGGTATGGCCTGAACTTTTCTAAAGCAAATACAACAGCCAAGAATTCTTTCTCAGTTGTTGTATAATTGAGTTGGGCATCATTCAGGGTTCGGCTCGCATAATAGATTACGTGCGGCATCTTGTTGATGTGTTGTCCAAGGACAGCACCAATGGCAAAGTCGGATGCATCGCACATAATCTCAAATGGGTGCGTCCAGTCAGGGAAAGAAAGAACGGGAGCAGAAGTGAGTGAGCGTTTCAATGACTCGAATGCAGTCGCACAGCTCGAGTTGAAGTCGAATGGCGTATCCTTGTCCAACAAAAGAGTCAAGGGCCTAGCAATCTTGCTAAAGTCCTTGATGAACCGTCTATAAAAACCGGCATGGCCAAGGAAGGCTCGGATATCTCTGACGCATCGGGGAGGAGGTAGATTGAAAATGACCTCAATCTTTGCTTTGTCAACCTCTATGCCATTTTGCGAGATGATATGTCCTAAGACAATACCTTCGCGCACCATGAAGTGGCACTTCTCCCAATTCAAAGTGAGATTCTTGTCCTTACATCGGGTAAGGACAGTGTCAAGATGCAGCAAACACTCGTTGAAGGAATCGCCGAAGATGGAGAAATCATCCATGAAAATCTCCAGAAATTTTTCCACCATGTCTGAGAAGATTCCCATCATACACCGCTGGAAGGTAGTGGGCGCATTGCATAACCCAAAGGGCATGCGACGATATGCAAACGTGCCGAAAGGACAAGTGAAAGTGGTCTTGTCCTGGTCTTTTTCGGTGATGGGAATCTGATTATAGCCGGAGTAGCCATCAAGAAAGCAGTAGTACTCGTGTCCGGCCAATCATTCAAGCATCTGGTCAATGAAAGGTAGCGGAAAGTGGTCTTTCCGCGTTGCGGCGTTGAGTTTTCTGTAATCGATGCATACTCGCCACCCAGTTTGGGTGCGAGTAGGGATTAACTCGTTCGCTTCGTTGGTTATGACCGTGATGCCCGACTTCTTGGGGACAACATGAATGGGGCTCACCCACTGGCTATCAGAGATAGGGTAAATGATACCACTATCTAGACATTTTACGATATCCTTCTTCACAGCCTCTTTCATGACTGGATTGAGCCGTCTTTGTGGATCCCGGGCTGGTTTGGCATCATCCATCAGATGAATGTGATGCTCAACGATCAGGGGACTAATCCCCTTGATGTCCGCCATGGACCAGCCAAAATCTTGCCTGTTGCTGTGCAAGACCGTGAGAAGGGCTTTCTCTTGCTCGGGAGCTAGAGAAGCCGAGATGATGACAGGGAGGGTCTCGTTCTCACCTAAGTAAGCGTACTTAAGGTGAGACGGCAAAGGCTTGAGTTCGAGTGTCGGAGGTGAAACGATTGAAGGCAAGATTGGTGCAACGGTCTCGAACTCAAAAGATTCCAGCAAAGGTTCAAAACGAGTGTAAGCGACCGAGTCGGATGGTTCAGGTAACTCATCCGGAAATTCGAAGGATTCAAACTCGGGTTGCGAGCGGCTAAGATCGTTCAAAAATGTGAAACACTCGTAGTCGTTGTCGGGCGCAGAAACAGCAGCTGGTTCAAGGAGGAACGCACTAGTGGCGTTAAGGTTAGCATGATCGAACAGAAACTCCTCGAATTCACACTCTTCAGGGCTGATCTCTTGGATCGAGCAGACGTCCAGTATATGAGCATTAGGTTCGGAGGGCTGATTCCCCAACCTAAAAATGTTGAGTTCAATTGTCATGTTTCCAAAAGAGAGGCTCATCGAACCATTGCGACAATTGATCACAGCATTTGAGATTGCAAGGAATGGGCGACCGAGTATCACCGGAATTTGATTCCGGGGGTTAGCTACAGGCTGTGTGTCTAATACAATGAAGTCAACGGAGAATATGAAGTCCCCGACTTTGATTAACACATCCTCTAGCTCACCCCTAGGATGGGTGATTGATCGGTCGGCCATTTAGAGAGTACAGTGTGTGGGTTTCAGCTCTCCTACGCCTAATTGCTCGTATACTGAGTACGGAAGCAGGTTAACACTGGCACCAAGATCTAATAGTGCGCGGTTGATGTTCTTATCCCCAATGGTAATAGAAATCGTAAGACAGCCAGGGTCCTTCCGTTTTTGTGGTAAAGATTGGGTAAGAGCATCACTCACAGTACTAGCCAAGAAAACTTTCTTTGGTACCTGAGACTTCCTCTTTTTCGTGCACAAGTCCTTTAAGATTTTCGCGTAGGATGGGACTTGTTGGACGGCATCTAAAAGAGGAATGTTAATGTTAACCTGCTTAAATAACTCCAGAATCTTCTCCATTTGAGGATTTTGTTTATTAGACCTCAACCGGTTTGGAAATGGGACGTTTTTAAAATTGGTTGAGTCTAATGCTTGTGGAGGAGATTGTGGAGTAGGAACGGATCCCAGAACAGGTGTTTTCGTAGAGTGAGTAGTGGGTCCATTCAAAACAGAAGAAGAGGAAGGAGAGCCTTGTGAAGAACGGAGAATAGGCTCAGAAGACGAAGAAGCAGGAGACGAAGAAGAAGAAGAAGAAGAAGCAGGAGACGAAGAAGAAGAAGAAGAAGAAGAAGAAGAAGCGGCCGAGGTGTCATCGTTGATCCGTGTGCCAATGTTGTTTTGCAGCATCCTTCCCGATCTCAGTGTGGTCACGGCACTCATATTATGATTCTGTTGTTCAAGAGCAACATGTACATTATGTGGGTGACCGGGATTTGGGAGTGGTTGGGACGGGAGCTTCCCCTTCTCTCGCTCGCTTAAGGCCGCATTCAGCTATGCAATCTGGGCCTCGATGGTTTTGATGCTTTTCCCGTGAGCGGCAGTGTGTTGCACTAAGGACTGAATGGAAGACTGGATGTTTGCGGTGGATTGAGTCGATTGTTTGACGAATGCCTCCAGACTTCGTTCGAGCGAGGAAACCTTATCATTGTTTGACGGAACAAAGTTGTTTGGTGGAAAAGAATTGTTGGGTGCAAAGTTGTTCGTCTGATTTTAGAAAGGTTGGGGTTGGAAGGGTTACTGAAACTGCTGTTGAGTTTGTTGTTGCGCTTGTTGTTGCGGCGGAGGGGCCCTTTGGAAACTGTTGCCTTAGAATTGATTCTGATTCTGATTCCCGGCGAAATTGGGGTGGTTCGTCCAACCGGGATTGTAGGTGGAAGAGTATGGATCATTCCTCGGTCTTTGCTGGAATGCAGCATTAACCTGATCATGTCCTTGCGATGGTGGATTGTAAGGACACTCTTCGGTCAAGTGAGAAGGATCGGAACAACAAGCGCAAATGGTACGAAGGGGGTGAACAGGGGCTGGAGCAGGAGAAGAAAATTTGCTCTCTATCGCTTCAAACTTTCTCGTTATTGCAGCCATTTCAGCTTTCATCGCAATAGAGACATCAAGTTGGTGAATTCCTACCCTAGATTGACCGGTAGAAGTGGAGGTAGAAGAAGAAAAAGTCAGTCTGGTGCTCTCCCATTGTAGCGTTTGCTCCGCAAGGTCGTCAAAGAATTGCCACGCTTCCTCGTCAGATTTCGATAGGAAGTGGCCCTGACAGATGGTTTCCAACAACTGCTTCGTTGCTGGGTTCAGGCCGTCGTATAAGGTTTGGCAAAGTTGCCATTTCTCTATACCATGGTGAGGACACTGAACAAGAAGGTCTTTGTACCGGTCAAAGCACTTCCAGAAGGGTTCAGAAGGAAGCTGAGAGAATTGGTTGATTTCATTGCGGATCCTTGCGGTTTTATGATTCGGATAAAATTTCTTTAGAAACGCTTTTACAAACTCGTCCCAACTGGTTATTGAGTGGGAAGCGGTGCTATACAGCCATTTTTCAGCAAGATTGCATAAAGTGAATGGAATGACCCGTAGACGTATAGTATCGTCCGACAGTTGGGTGGTTTTCATCATGGCACAAACGTTTTGAAATCTATTGATGAAGATATAGGTATCTTCAGATTCAAGCCTATGAAATCGTGGAAGCATGTTGATGAAGTGGGGCTTAATTTCAAAATTATCCCCATTGGCCTGTGGAAGAGAAAGGCGGGTGGGAAGTGCGGAACGGGTGGGATAGAAACGATCCTGGAGCGCGATTCGCTGCGGCGCTACAACAGGCGGAGGTGGTGGGTTATTGGTCTCCGTAGGAGGTGGAGCCAATCCAGGGGTAGTCAAAGAGATGTTCGGATTAAATCCTGACATCGTGGAAGAAGAGGTTGGTGATGGTGAAGGTGAAGATGTATGAACAGAATTCCGGTCAACGTCGGAGTTAGCCGGCAAAGGTAAAGGTGAAAGAGGAGTGGACGGAGTTTCGACGTCTGAGTCGATCGCGTAGTCGGTAGCGACTAACGTAACACGGACTAGGCGGGCGCTAGTGTCCCGAGTCCAAGCGGACATACACTAAACGAGTTTAGTATAGTCAAAGCGGAGAAGGTGAGGGTAAGAAAACGTCAATGGAGAAAGGCGATGGGTGGTGGGTGAAAAATGGATTTTAGCGACAAAGGGCAAGTTTTTATAAAAGTTTTTGATTTTTTCCCTTTTTTTTTATTTTTAGAAAGAGCTTTACAGAAATATGTACGGACTTACGGGTTTAAGCAATCATAAACAAGATATGCACAATCACACCTAGATCTAGGGTCACTTAGGTCAGCTAGACAGCTCCTAACTGTTCCAAAGAACTACAAACAGGACCTCAAACCGCCTCTTCTCCGCCAATTGCGGCCAGATAAGTGCCAGGTAAGTGGGAGGTTGTCCAATGCTTTCGCGAAGTTCCTTAATTAAATAACCACTTGCCTTCGTCACACTTGCCTAGACACCGCAAAGTCAGGATAGGATAAACGGCCGATGCCTGTAATTAGTCCTCTGTCCTAATGAGCGCGAAGTCCTTAGGGCTGAGTCTAGTATTTTTTAATTTAACAATGGTCAATGCATATGCTTTTTGTGATTTCTGGGGTCCTGGGAAGGGTGATGAAATCCCCACCCAATCTGAATTGGTTTCAATCCCCTTAAGTCCGTATTAATGAATGCAAAGAGATAACAAATCAACTGCAAACAATTTTTATTTTTAGCGCGGCGCAAAGAATCCTACACAAGAACAGTTTATTGGAAGGGGGAAGAGAGTTTGCGCAAAGAATGCTGCAGAAAACACAGTTTATTGGAGTCCAGAGGAGTGAGAGAAAGAAGAGAAACACTTACAGGGAAATTGGAACCCTGAGGCCACCAAACGGCCGCGGAACCGCGGTCTAAGCTAGCTTATGCCGCGGAACCGCGGCAATATGGTTGGCTTGGATCTTCATTTTTCTGGGTTATGCTCAGTTGGGTGTCCTCTTGTTGTCTGGATGTCCTGAATCTTGAATTGTTCACTGTATCTGCTCCAGAATTTTTCAATAGACCGTCTTTTTCGTTTTGATCCGTCGCGGTGTAGCCGCGAAATATGGGTCTATCTTCCCACGTCTTTGGCACTGAACTTGAACTTCGTATTATCCTGCACACTTGCACAAAAACTAATCAAAAATAACAAGATATTTTTTTTACAAAGTATATTTTTTTTTTGTTTTTCGGTTGTTTTTATATTCACAAGTTAACCCGAAATTACACAAAGAAATAAACTACCGTCTCCCCGGCAATGGCGCCATTTAATTGGTAGAGATTCTGCGTGTTCAAGTTTAGTTAATTACCGCAATCAAGACGGTTTCGCTTATAGCTAGCCGGTTGAGTACGGGTCGTCCGCAGGGAGATGGGAATCTTTTTCTATGTGCTTTAACGAGTTAAGTCCAGTTTTCCAGATTTGTTTGTGATTATCTAAGTGTTAAAATGATATGTAAAGAGAGCTTGTTGAGGTTAGGATTAGGTTAGTTTAAGTTAGGAGTCCCTCACTTCTTTCATTGCCACTCTTAATGTCGGTGTTACGGTAATCGGCAACAACGGGGATTAGCACGACTAGGAAGGAACTTGCGAGTAAAAGCTAGGCTTTCCAACGCTTAAGTTCTTCCTTTTGGTGCTTGTCCGTCCGTTCTTGGCTCTTAGCCATAACCTCCAGTTAATTCAACCACAACCGGTCTCACTACGGAATCACCGCTATCATGTAGGATAGGGTGCCGTAAGGAGCGGATTGTGGTTCAATTAACGGGAGTCGATTTAAGATGTTGGGCAAGGAAAGAGTGAGAGAGATTTCCTTCTCTCAAACTTCCCTTATCCTACCCTAACAAGTATGAAACTACTCACACATCATAATGAAAAGAAAACAAAACAAAAGAGGAAGATAGAAAGAAGGAGATTAGAAGATAACAACTAGCTATTTGCGACCTCACCTTGGCAAGGATCAAGCGTAAGCATCATGGTTGTTGTAAGGATAAAGGAAAAGAGATAAAAAGAAACAACAAGAAATAACAACAACTACTTATCAATTAACGATTACAAGCGATTAACATAAAAAGAGCAAGACAAGTATAATAACAAAATGAACTTCTTTATTCATCATTCTTCACTCACAAAAGCTCACTACAAGTTTTTCAATGGAGAAGAGATGAGAAGAGGAAGAAGAACAAGTATTCTAAACCCTAAAAAATACAAGATTCTTCACTCTTGGCTTCACAAGGTTCTGGGGTATTTATAGGCTGGAAAATGAAAACCTAGGGCAACATTCAGAACTAAAATGGAAAGACCAAAATACCCCTAAAAAATACTCAGCCGACAAGCCTGAACGGCCGCGGAACCGCGGCCTAGCCCCCCTATTGGCCGCGGTTCCGCGGCCGTATTGATGAGTTAGGCCCTCCAATTTCTTGTACTTCCCTGGTCTTCTATGTCTTTTATTCTGGCATATGTGTTTTCTCAGATTTTCTTCACGAATTTTCCAGAATTTCTGTTGAGCAAAAGGTGATTTGATGTGGGTCTTTTTTGTCATGATTTCCTCGAGCTCCGCGTAGATTTCTTGGATCTTGTGTTGCCATAGAGCCTTGTGCATGAAAATGACATCGATTTGCCATTTTGTCTCTTAAACTGGTGTGTGGCAACAGACGGATAAAGAGCGGAGATCCGTGTTTTATCTGTGGTTGGCAGGAACCCGGATTTTGTCGTGTTTTTCCATGAATTTCATTGTTAAGAGCCGAGAACCTGTATCCTGCAATTGACTAGTAAACACGGCTCAAGAGTACCTACCGATATGCAATGTGATAAAAATTGGGCGGTATGAAAATGCAAAAATCTGATATGAACATGCATCCAGCCATTTCACCGAGTCCCCACTCGTAATGGCCTGCTCGAAGCTAGTTGTGTCATCATCAACCATGATGCAATCCTCGCTCCCACCATCAATGAGAAAACCGTAGTATCTCTCAGGTGGATGAGAAACCCTATTAGATCGGCGGAGAGGCTGGGGTTTGTCGGGTACTACTGAATCCTCTGGTTCTACCAAGTCTTCTATTATAGTTTGTGTCGCTGGAACCTCTTCCAGTTCTACCTCAATGCCACTAACCTGCTTCATAAGAAAACTTTTTTCTAAGAAAGTGGCATGTCGAGAAACAAACACCTTTTGTTCCTCCGAGTGGTAGAAGATATACCCTTGTGAATTTTTGGGATATCCTATAAACTTACATAAGACAGATCTTGCCTCGAGTTTTTTTGGATTTTGTCTTTTGACATAGGCCGGACAACCCCATATCTTAATGTAATTAAGATGTGGTCTCTTCCCTTTCCATATCTCATATGGAGTGGTAGGCACAGATTTGGTAGGAACTCTATTCAATAGGTCTATGGTTGTCTCAAGCGCATACCCCCAGAAGAAAATAGGTAACTCAGCTTTACTCATCATTGAGCGTACCATATCTAATAGAGTACGATTCCTCCGTTCCGACACACCGTTGTGCTGTGGTGTATAAGGAGGAGTAAGCTGAGAGAGAATCCCATTCTCTTTTAGATAATCCAGAAAATCATTGCTCAAGTATTCTCCTCCTCGATCAGATCGAAGGATCTTAATACTTTTGCCCGTTTGGTTCTCTACTTCGTGCTATTCTCTGAATTTCTCAAAATGTTCAGACTTGTGTTTCATCAGGAACACATGTCCGAATCTTGAGAGATCGTCAGGGAATATAATGAAGTAAGAAGAACCGTTCCTGGTATGTGTAGACATAGGACCGCATACATCACTATGTATCAGACCTAAGAGTTCGGTAACTCTTTCTCCATGTCCCATAAACGGAGTTTTAGTCATCTTGCCTTTGAGACATGACTGACAAGTGTCATAAGATGAAAATTCAAAAGAATTCAAATATCCATCCTTATGCAACTTAGCCAGTCGTGTCGCATTGATGTGACCCAGTCTACAATGCCACAAGAAGGATTCGTTCAGTTCTGAACTCTTCCTCTTGTGTGTGTTTTGTAAATTGAGGACTGTATTTTGATTGAGAATGAATATGCCATTATGTAACGAGCCTGATGCAATCAACTTTTGATCTAGGAATATGTTCATAACATTATCCTGTACTACAAAATTATATCCTTCTTTACTCAGTAAAGAAACTGATATAATATTGCACATCATGTTCGGTATATAATAGCACTCATTCAGAATCAGTGCATTATGACTTGGTAATACAAGGTGATATTCGCCAACTGCTTTGGCTGCAATACTTACACCATTCCCTACTTGAACGGAATGATCACCTTTTCCCAGTTCTCTACCTTTTCGTAGCCCATGTAACTGTTTACATATGTGGGATCCTGATCCGGTATCTAATACCCAGGACGTAGGGTGAACTGAAAAACAGTTCTCAATGACTAACACACCCGAAGAAGGTGCATCAACATGCATGTTCTCCGTTTGGGCGGCATGAGAATCCAGATATTCTCCTGATTCCTGTTCAGTCTTATAACACTTATAAGATAGAACGGGTCCAACGTTCCCCTGCACAGTATAACATGCGGGTTCGGTCAATACATCCATATTATTATCTTTATTAAGGCATGATATATCCGCTACCTGGAGAGAGAGAGAGAAGAAAACACTATAGCGTATGCTCTTGCAAGATCAGATTGGTTATTTATCTTATCTAATCAGGATGGCTCCCACTGTTTTTTATCAAATCTTCCTTCAAACCCTAAAAGGAAAGACTAGCCGGGATTAATTACACCTTACAACTTCGCCAATCTTTCAGCCAGGCTAGTGTCAGTACATTGAGGGAGGTTCCCCGTGCTTTCGCACGGACCTAATTAAAGTAAACCTCGTTTTCCCAGAGGCGTAACCCCATTGACACCTTTCTAGACACCTACATGATCGGCTAATTGTCCCGTGTAAAACTCTCCCAGGAGTAACAATTACTCACAGTGGGTATCGGGATCCAACTATCTCATAGAAGGTATGCAATCTCATTGCATATTTCAACACTTGAAATTCCCGATAATGCTTTTGCCCCTAGCGTGCTATGACCTTGACGCATGCCAAACAACCCATAGTCCGCTAGTCAAGTTCAACCCGTACAATTCGTGATTGAATTAAACTCACCCGTACGACCCTTGACGCATGCCAAACAACGCCGTACGAATACCCTAATCCAATCGCATCTCATGCTACAGATAAGTAATAATCAACTACCGTACACTACGCCTTGACGCATGCCAAACGACCGCAGCACGAATACTAAATATTACTTATCTGAATTGACGGAGGGCTACGCAGGTTTTTCAGAAAACCATGAGCGTAATGAACTTGATATCGTCGTAGAATCATGTGAAATTTTGAAATGGAGTGTTTTTTAGGCTTTCATTAGTTTTGCTAAAGATGTCACTCCCGGTGAAGGGATCTCGGCTCTTTCCTCATCGAATAAGGTGCAGGACATATCATATATATCACTGTGCAAAACAAAACTCTAAAAGCAATCAAAAGACAAACCGAGTTTTGTAGCAACTGCCAGTTTCTCTAAAGAGGTCACTCCCGGCGAAGGGATCTCGGCTCTTTCCTCATCGAATAAGGTGCAGGGTATATCATATTTACCGCTATGCAAAGCAAAACTGTAGCTACCCTTTTTATAAAGTTTTGATTCTACAACATCTTTTAGGTTTCTTTTCTTTCATTAATCACATTAATGAAGTCCCACCATTTAATTCACCTAAACATCACAGATAAATACGACGTACACTTATGCCATCCGCATTCGCCTCGATGTCCCCTCATGCACTATTAGGTTAGGTAACTAACGGCAGAGCAGGGTAGGGTTAGCGCGGGTGTAAAACATAAGTAACGCCTATATAATATATCATATATACTATATACAGTATTTATCACAGAACATCAAATAATCACATCATAGATATCGCAGCTGAAGAAATATATGAAACATTGGATATACTAGGACGTCCGTGTTTTATTTTGAGCCTCTATAAAACACGGATTCCACGGTCGCGACGAATAGCCAAACCCACACCCCTAGACCCTACGAGAGCGGCAAGCAACCCTACCAATTCTGAAGTTAGGAGACCCGGACTCGACTCCTCGAGTTGGTCTCCCGCTGGACTCCAGAACCCGGTTACTTGTGCTTTCCTCCTTGGGTCTATCCTAGTGCGGAAAAGTAAATAATATACAAAAGGTGACATCAACCTCGACCCGGAAGTGCCCCAATAAAAGAATATTACATACATTTAAATTTTACATGAATGAAAATAAAAAATCTCATCTCACATAAAAAAAACCCGGCTATTCAGAACGCGACGACCCAATATAACATATCTAGCAACACATAACATCACATGTCATCAACGTAAGTAAATATGCACATCCCAATTGTCGTTGACATATAGCAACGAAACCGGCGATATCACATATTACACTTACGGTCGCAGAAAAGAAAGTGTAAAACTACAACATTTGGAATTCACAATCTCTTTAGACATCGTAAATCCGAAATATCACATATTTCGCATTTCATGCCTAACCGTGTGAATTCCACATATTGTATCACATTCCAGATAAATAGACAGTATTAAACTTTTCGATCGAATAATCAATTACCCAAGATTTCCTAAATAGCTCAACACTTGAGCGGAGTTAAAAAATTCCAGAATACGTCACAGTAGCAACGGTCCAGCCATAGAAGGGTCAAGCCAACGCCTCACATGTGCCACGCCGTACTGCCCCAAACCCTAAGGTTCAAAGGGCAGTTCAAGACGGTCACATAATCGAGTTAAGCTTTGTTGTCTTCTAGAGGGTCTGTCACATTTCTTGCACGTTTTTCCGAAATAATTCAACCCGAGAAAAATTCAACAATTGAAACTTTTTCGTGCCGTGAAAAATTGAGTTAGTGATATCCGTTCGAACATTTTAATACTTACTAAATTATCCGAAATAACAATAACGAATTTAAAATTCCTGATCGAATCGACGATTACAAAATAAACCCCAGATTACTCAACACTTGAGTTAAAATAAAAATACCCAGAAAATACTAATAACAGAACTAGGAATTACTGTGCAAAAATGAGTACCAATATCCCCTGTACTGTCGCGGATCCGCGGCCCAAGCGCGGTACGGCCGCGGTTCCGCGGCGGTTTAGACGTATTGTGTTCTCGTTTTTCACAACAATTCTTATAATCACCTGCTGAATTTTTTAGGTATTTTTAATTCTGAAAAAACCCAGTTTTTAAAAATTGTACAGAGAGGGGTCTAAATTGACGTCTTCGGGTTCGATCGGGGTTTTAACTTCGTTAACACATCGTCTAATGATCTAGCTAAGCTCTGATACCGCTGTAGGGTTACTAGGCACACTAACAAGGCTCTACAAGGCATCAACCATGCCAAAATTAAATTTTTATGTGCCGAATAACACTAAGTAAGATCATATACTAGAGTTTAGGCGAAACTAATGGCTTGTAAACAACTTTACACTAAAGGGAATGCGATATACAACCTTTGTAGATCGGTCATCCACTTCTTTAGCTCCTTGATGAAGTCCCTTCGCTGCGATCGTGGTTCTCCCGGACCCTTGCATGGCTTCACGAGGCGAAAAGGTGCGACCTTTGCTTGAAGTCATCGAGGCCGAAGATGATCTACGTCGAGGGAATTCCGACTCAAGCTTCTACTTCACTAACTTGAGAATTAGTGAAGTAAACACCCTATACTAAAGTGCTAATCTAGTAGAGGATGGAGAAATAGGAAGTGGGTTCTCTTTAGAATTTTTTTTCTCACTTTGTTTCTCACTTTGGATCAAACCCTAGTTTTCTTTTTTCTTTTCACAATGAAGAAGAAGAAGAAAAGAAAGAGATGAGGATAATGATCAAGTGAGAAGAGTAACCATGGTGAGTGAGTATTATATACTAACCCTTGCAGAGCCATAACCATAGCTAATTGATTATGGTTGGGTTAAAAGGAATCTAATGTAAAGACAAAGCTAGTAGACTTTGTCAAAGCAAGTTAAGCTTCCACAAGCTTCATGCTCATTCCAAAACTCCACTAATTTTGTAATTATCTTAAATAATCTTAACCCTTCATAATACATAGAATGGTGTATGTCTCATACATGCATGAATTGTGTATCATCAACCATGATAACACATTTTGAACATATATCATATATATGTTAAAGTAGTGTACAAGTGAGAAAAACCCTAAAGTGAACAATGTAAGTCCATGCTACCTCTCCCGGTACTTTCGGGCCTACGGAATTTGGTGAAAAACAATTTTCTAGAGGTGGTAGCATGGACTCAAAACCGGATCTTTGTTAAACATCTAACTAACAACCTAACTAGGAGTTGTTAACTACTCGGTTAGGGGGTTATACCTTTCTTTCTTGAACTCCTTCGTCTTCAAGCCTCGATGGTTGTCCGGATCGGCTTCACCCCGTCGTTTCCTTGCGCCGAAGATCGATCCACCTGAAAGCTTCTACCTTTGGCTTCTTCTTCGGTCTTTGAAGAAACTAGTTCACTCGGTTTGCTAAACCATGTGAACTCGAGTGAGTAGAGGAGAGTGTGTTGGGATTTTCTCTATGGTTCTTGGTTCTCAACACATGAGACAAGTGAACCATAGACTAAAGAGAGGGAGAGCAAGAGGAAGGAGATGAGAGCTTAAGAACACAAGAGAGAGAATGAAAATGATAGAATGAGCAAGACTTTTCTCACTTGGCTCTCATAATCTAAAACTATCATCACAAAAATAGTAATCAAGTATTGTGTAAATGGTTTAAGTCAAAATGGCTATATCATTTCATGCACTCATATTGCACAAGAGAATAAGCAAGTGAAAAGTCTTTACCATGAAATGATAGCCATTGTCATCATGATGGTCAACTAGTCCAACCTAGTCAACCGGTCAACAAAGTCAACAAAGTCGACCCCTCAACAACCATGTCACCACAATATTTAATTAATATTATTGTTAATCATATATCATATTCTCATTAGGGTTGAGCAAAAAGTCAATAGTCAACGGTCAACGGTCAACAACCCTAATGAGAATCCTCTGCCTCTGTCTCTCCGTCAACTGTGCATACACACCCGCATCCGCGTTCCGAGGAACATGAATACAAACTGGATAAAACCAATCCCAATACGTACACTAGGATCTGGCTTAAACCAAAGCCCGCTAGTGTAAACTGTCCGGACACTAAACGTGCACAAGTGCACGGATGTGACTGAACCCTGTCGCAAAACCATGCGACCTGACGCAAAACCATGCGACCTCTACTCTTTTGCCTAAAGGCGAATAGGTTTCTGTGTGGGACTCTAAAGACACGACACTACGCTGGCAGTGGGTTTAACCACAGACCGCAGGCGGTACTAGCTGTGCGTAACGGTCCCCAGGTAGATGCCGACAAGAAGACTGACGAGGTGAAACCCATCTGAACTCCTACTGAGCCTGAATGTGACAATCTCCGTACAGTCCGGTGTGTTCGTCTGATACATCGCATGGCGGGCCTAGGGGCGGTAAACGTCAGTCCCCTAATAGCGGTACAAGTTGTGTCGGAGTGAAGCCCAATACACCCCGAGATAACACTGGAAGCCTACCAGTATATCTCGCTTGCCCTGGCCAGGGACTACTCGTGTAATGGCTCTCCTAGACACAGCGCGATGTCAACCCACAATACCGGGAGAGACGAATCCTGTCTAACCATCACTGCCTCTAAGTGCTTCGGGACTGCACCCAACTACTACTTGTTTGCACGACTCCTTTGAGCCGTGGTAGGGTAGTAATCAAAGTACAGTGGGAACACACTCGAGGCGAAGTGACAGTGTCAAGTCAGCGGACTAAGCTGTACTCATGTCACCTAGGAACTGATAACTGACGATAGGTATAATACCAACCGGTCAGTTCCCGATGAGTCCTATCCAGTGTACTCGTAACCTAACGAGCACCCGCATACTATCTCCAGTACGACGTACTGATGGCTGTGGGACAGACCATCTCCCACTCTGGGATGAGAAGCGCATGCGCTAGTCTACTCCGGAGTATCGATGCCCTGTTTCGATAGTCCTGCGACTAGGGACCTGCATAAGGATGTGCTTATAGATTACCCAGCCCCCACTAGTGTGACTGCCATCACAACGTTGGTAATCAAGCAAAGATCCTAAGGGCTCCACTAATGCGTATAGGTGATATAATAAAATAAACAAATGTACACATTGAAGTAGAAACAAACCAAGTAGCACACTACTATTTTGAGCAAGATTGTATATACAAGGTGAATATCCCAAGCTTCCATTAAGTAATATACAAACTAGTATGATACAGTAATGGCCTCTAGGGCATATACACTAACAATCTCCTACTTGCACTAAGGCCATGTACTGGCGTATCGAAGACCTATCATCTCGATCAGCCGCTCGAACTGAGTCTGGGGCAAGGCCTTGGTGAATGGATCTGCATTGTTATCTTCTGAAGCAACCCTCCGAACCTCGATCTCCTGGCGATCCACGATCTCCCTGATCAGGTGATACCGCCTCAAGATGTGTCTGGATCTCTGATGGGACCTGGGTTCCTTCGCTAAAGCTATAGCCCCGTTGTTGTCGCAATACAGAGGTATTGGATCAACAATGGATGGAACCACCTGAAGTTCTTTCAAGAACTTCCTCATCCAGACGGCTTCTTTTGCGGCATCAGATGCAGCGATGTATTCCGCATCCATAGTCGAGTCAGCAACGGTTTCCTGTTTGGAACTCTTCCAACACACCGCCCCTCCATTGAGGGTAAAGACAAAACCCGACATGGACTTGGAATCATCCTTGTCACTCTGGAAGCTGGAGTCAGCAAAGGCCTCGATCTGGAGGTCTTTTCCGCCATACACCAAGAACATCTCCTTAGTCCTTCTCAGGTACTGGAGAATGTTCTTTACCGCTATCCAGTGTTTCTCCCCAGGGTTTGACTGATACCGGCTTACCACACTCAGTGCATAAGCTACATCCGGTCTGGTACACAACATCGCATATATTATGGAGCCTACCGCAAAAGCGTAGGGTATAATAGACATGCGATCCCTCTCCAAATCAGTCTTGGGAGACATCTCTTTAGAGAGGGTGATTCCGTGACAAGTCGGTAGGTTACCGCGCTTGGGTTCTTCCATACTGAATCTCTTCAGTATGGTGTCGATGTACCTGGACTGTGAAAGTCCTAATATCCTCTTGGATCTATCACGATGGATCCGGATCCCCAGGATGTATGAGGCATCACCCAGGTCTTTCATGGAGAACTTGTGTGACAAGAACAGCTTGACAGATTATAGCATAGGAATGTCATTTCCTATTAAGAGAATGTCATCCACGTATAAAACGAGGAATACTACAGTTCTCGCTACAAATCTACTGTAGATGCATGGTTCATCTGGATTTTTGATAAAGCCAAATTCCTTGACCGTCTCATCAAAGCAGATGTTCCAACTCCGTGATGCCTGCTTTAGTCCATAGATGGACTTAAGCAACTTGCACACCTTTCTGCTGCTCCCACTCTGAATGAAACCCTCTGGTTGGTCCATATAGACACACTCCTCTAAATTTCCATTTAGAAAAGCGGTCTTTACGTCCATTTGCCAGATCTCATAATCGTGGAAGGCAGCAATGGCAAGAAGGATCCGAATGGATTTCAACATAGCCACTGGAGAAAAGGTTTCGTCATAGTCCAAGCCAGGTCTTTGACGGAAACCCCTTTGCAACAAGTCTAGCTTTATAGGTCTCAACCTGTCCATCTACACCAATCTTCCTTTTGAAGATCCACTTGCATCCTACAGGTTTTACCCCGTCTGGAGCAATGTCCAACGTCCATACTTTGTTGGTGTACATGGACTCCATTTCGGTCCGCATTGCATCCAGCCATTTTACCGAGTCAACGCTCTGAATGGCTTGCTGGAAGCTAGTAGGCTCATCATAATCTATGATGCAATCCTCTCTATCCCCGTCTATGAGAAAACCGCAGTATCTCTCGGGCGGATGAGACTGCCTACTACTCCTGCGGAGCGGTGTAGGAATGTCCTGTTCTTTTGAACCCTCTGGTTCTACTAAGCTTTCAGTAATAGTCTGTGGTTCTGGAATTTCTTCCAGTTCTATTTTGCTCCCACTTGTTTCCTTTTCCAAGAATTGATGTTCTTGAAAGTGGGCATTACGAGAAACAGGGACTTTTTGTTCCTCTGCGTGGTAGAAAAGATACCCCCTGGTGTTCTTTGGGTATCCCACAAACTTGCACAGTACTGAGCGTGCCTCGAGTTTGTCCGCATGTTGCTTTTTGACAAAAGCTGGACATCCCCAGATCTTCAGATATTGAAGATAGGGTTTCTTCCCACTCCATAACTCATATGGTGTGGTAGGCACAGTCTTAGTTGGAACTCGGTTCAAAAGGTATGCAGCTGATTCTAGCGCATATCCCCAGAATGATCGCGGTAACTCAGCGTTTCTCATCATGGACCGTACCATATCCAATAGTGTTCAGTTCCGTCTCTCCGATACACCGTTATGTTGCGGAGTGTATGGAGAAGTAAGCTGAGAAAGAATTCCGTTCTCTTTTAAATAGTCTAGGAACTTGGCACTCAAGTATTCACCACCTCGATCCGATCTTAGGATCTTGATACTTTTGCCAGTTTGTTTTTCTACTTCATTCTTATATTCCTGGAATTTTCCAAAGGCTTCGGACTTATGTTTCATTAAGAAGACATGTCCGAATCTTGAAAAATCATCCGTAAAAGTAATGAAGTAAGAAAAACCTCTTCGCGCATGTGTAGACATTGGACCGCACACGTCGCTGTGTACGAGTCCCAAGAGCTCGCTCGCTCTTACTCCGTGTCCAGTGAACGGAATCTTTGTCATCTTTCCTTTGAGACAGGATTGACAAGTGGCATACGATTGATATTCGAACGGATTCAAATATCCTTCTGTATGTAACTTCGTCAACCTTCTCTCATTGATGTGACCCAGTCTACAATGCCACAAGAAAGTCTGATTTATTTCTGGAGACATTGTTTTGTGTGTATTCCTGACATTGAAAATCTGTGGTTGGTTTAATACGTATATACCATTGCTCAATGTACCTGACCCAATCAGAACTTGATTAAGGTGAATGTTTACAACATTACTTACAAACGCAAATTCATAACCTTCTTTAGAAACCAAAGATACAGAAATGATATTACAAGTTGCGTTGGGTACAAAAAAGCAATTACGCAAAACCAAAACATGTCCATCTGACATTCCCAGGTGATAGTCCCCCACGGCCTTAGCATCCATGCTAGCTCCGTTTGCAACTTTGAGGGTCATGTCACCTGCCTTCAAAATCCTACGGTTTCTCAACGCCTGCAGAGAACTACAGATATGAGATCCTGATCCGGTATCCAATACCCAGGAAGTAGAGTTTATTGAAAGACAGTTTTCAATAACATACACACCTGAAGCTGAAGCAGCAACCTGCTTCAATTCCTGTGTCCTGGCTTTCCAAGCCCTGCAATCATTCTTCCAGTGTCCTTTCTTATGACAATAGAAGCATTCTTCCTTATCCACAAGCTTTCCTACTTTCTTTGTTGCTTTTGCCTTTCCCTTCGTATCCACTTTACTAACACCGCCCCTTGGTTTGGCGGGGGCTTTCTTCTTCTTTCCCTTGGCTTTCGCCTTGGACCTAGAAGAAGAAGATCCTCCTACAAACAAAGTGGATGTTTCCCTACCTTTCTGTAGGGTGCCCTCTGCGCTCCTCAGCATATTGAGGAGTTCTGAATGTTCAACTTCCTTTTCTTGTAAGTTGAAGTTCAGTATGAACTGGGCGTAAGTGGAAGGAAGGGACTGGAGAATCAAGTCCGTATAGAGCTCATTCTCCAATATAGTCCCAAGGTCCGTGAGCTCCTCAATGTATCCAATCATCTTAAGCACGTGTTCTGCTACCGATGATCCGACGGCCAATCTTGCCGAAAATAACTTCTTCGACATTTTGTACCTTACGATACGAGATTGCTCTCCATACAGTTCTTTTTTATGAAGAAATATGGATTCCAGGTCCATATTCTCGTGCCTCCTCTGATGTTCATTGTCCATAGAGGCAAGCACGAGGCACTTGGCCTTCGCTCAGTCTAATTCCCAGGTCTTACGGATTTCCTTATCCGCGACGCTGGTTTTGGGACCTGGGACAGGGGGAGCTTTGGTGGTAAGAAGATACCCCAGCTTGTCGTAAGTGATTGCCATCTTGACATTCCTGAGCCAATCTTTGTAGTTTGGCCCTGTCAGTATGTTTTTATCTAGGAGTAACTTAAGTCCAGTCATGTCGATTGGTCGCTGCAATTAGGAGAGAGAAGAAACACTCAGCATGATGCTCTTCCAAGTTTAGAATGGTTTTTAGTTTGTCTAAACAGGATAGCTCCCACTGTTTCTCGAATCCCTCCTCAAACCAAAAAAGGAAGAATTAGTCAGGATCAATCTCACCGTACAATACTTGCTTAACCGTTCGGCCAGGCTGGTGTCGGTACTTCGAGGGAGGTTTTCCAACGCTTTCGCGAATTTCCTTAATTAAATAATCTCTTTTCTCTGGGGGCATAGCCCCACTAACACCTTTCTAGACACCTACTTGGTTTATAGTATTGATCGTTAAGTGAGAAATTTCTCGAGGAGTAGCATATACTCACAGTAGGATCGGGATCCAAATATCATCGCATGACAAAACTGAAGGAATCCTACCAGAATCATCACACTCCAAATGGTATGCTACCCTAGCAAGTTTCAGTTCTTTTGAAACTCCCGATGTGGATTTTTTCCCCATGCTCTTATGACCTTGGCATGAGGTCAAAATGTCATAAGTCACATGTCAAGTTCTTCCCATCATTATCCAGGTTAATTTGAACCCACCCGTACCTACCCTTGACGTAGGCCAAAATGGCAGTACGGCTGTCCCAAACCAACGCATTCTATCTATGCAATAGATAAATATCCGGCAGCTACCAATCATTATGCCTTGGCGTGAGGTCAAAATACATAGCTTGAATACTACCGAATATTTAACTGAAATGATGGAGGGCTACGAATGGTTTTGGCAAAACCGTGAACGTAGTGAACTTGATATAATCGATGGAACGAGATAGCTTTTAAAAGGAGTGGCTCAAGCTCCGCATTTAAAAGTTAGTTTTGAAAAGAACCGAGTGATTTTTCGAAAGTGTTCCAACGACTTTAACTTGGTTTATTTTCTTGCATTAGTTCTTTTAATGCGTGATATTCTTGCATTAGTTCTTTTAATGCGTCTCATCATTTAATCCTACCATTGCAGAAAACAACCAAAATACAACGTACGCTTATGCCATTCGCATTCGCCATGGGGCCCCGTCATTACCCGTTAAGTTACTTAACTAACGACAGAGCGGGGGCTGGGCTAGCGCGGCTGTAAAACATAAGCAACGCCTAAATAATATCATATATAGATATATTGCAATGATAGCCATTTCAGATCACAGATGAACACATTGGATATACTAGGAACCCGCAATTCATACGAGCCTGTAACGAAAAGCAGATTACACGGTCGCGGTAAATAGCCAATACCCCACCCAAGACCCCTACGGGTGCGGCAAACTACTCGCCAAGTACCCGAAGCGAAGCAACCTCCCTCAACACCGTGAGTAGGCCACTCGGCACTTCGGCATACCCGGTAGTTTGTGCACCCCCTCCATGGGTCTATCCTAGGAGCAAAAACAGTAAGAAGAAATTATACAATGACGGCTACAACCCCGACCCGGTTGTGCGGCCAAACAAATAATTATTACATCAATTTACAAATTTACATGAATTGAAAGAAAAGAAAACTCTCGTCTCACAACCCCCGGTTATTCACCCGCGACATTCCAATGAATTCATATACACATTCCAATAACATTACAGATCACAGATTTGTATAACCCCCACTAATCGACATATAACGATTAGCAGACGTTAAATACAAATATCAGATCACAGATAAAAACCCGTCAGCTCAAGTCTTTAGAAGTTCGATCAAAAATACGGATTTTTAGGCCCCAAACACAAAATTCTCGTTCTGGAAAATCTGGGCTGAAAAGACATATTCCAAAATTCCCAAAATACCCCACTGAACAAACTGCAACCAAAATTTCCCACTGCCGAGTCAACACGGCCGCGGAACCGCGGCGGGAGCACGCTCCCGCTGCGTTTCCGCGGCGCTTTGATCGGTTCAGTGGATGAAATTTTTGCAGTTTGCTATAAAAACCCTGAGTCGATTTTTGAAGTACGATTTATTACTTTTACAGCACTTTAAAAATCGACAGCAAGTTTGAAATCCGGGTTCATTTCGGGACTTTTTCTTTGATCGATCTTCTAGTTACTTTGATAACATGTTAGATAGAGTTTAACTGGGCTCTGATACCACTGTAAGTCCATGCTACCTCTCCCGGTACTTTCGGGCATGCGGAATTTGGTGAAAAACAATTTTCTAGAGGTGGTAACATGGACTCAAAACCGGATCTTTGTTAAACATCTAACTAACAACCTAACTAGGAGTTGTTAACTACTCGGTTAGGGGGTTATACCTTTCTTTCTTGAACTCCTTCGTCTTCAAGCCTCGATGGTTGTCCGGATCGGCTTCACCCCGTCGTCTCCTTGCGCCGAAGATCGATCCACCTGAAAGCTTCTACCTTTGGCTTCTTCTTCGGTCTTTGAAGAAACTAGTTCACTCGGTTTGCTAAACCTTGTGAACTAGAGTGAGTAGAGGAGAGTGTGTTGGGATTTTCTCTATGGTTCTTGGTTCTCAACACATGAGACAAGTGAACCATAGACTAAAGAGAGGGAGAGCAAGAGGAAGGAGATGAGAGCACAAGAACACAAGAGAGAGAATGAAAATGATAGAATGAGCAAGACTTTTCACACTTGGCTCTCATAATCCAAAACCATCATCACAAAAATAGTAATCAAGTATTGTGTAAATGGTTTAAGTCAAAATGGCTATATCATTTCATGCACTCATATTGCACAAGAGAACAAGCAAGTGAAAAGTCTTTGCCATGAAATGATAGCCATTGTCATCATGATGGTCAAGTGAACCGGTCAACAAAGTCAACAAAGTCAACCCCTCAATAACCATGTCACCACAATACTTAATTAATATTATTGTTAATCATATATCATATTCTCATTAGGGTTAAGCAAAAAGTCAATAGTCAACGGTCAACGGTCAACAACCCTAATGAGAATCCTCTGCCTTTGTATCTCCGTCAACTGTGCATACACACCCGCATCCGCGTTCCGAGGAACATGAATACAAACTGGATAAAACCAATCCCAATACGTACACTAGGATCTGGCTTAAACCAAAGCCCGCTAGTGTAAACTGTCCGGACACTAAACGTGCACAAGTGCACGGATGTGACTGAACCCTGTCGCAAAACCATGCGACCTGTCGCAAAACCATGCAACCTGTCGCAAAACCATGCGACCTCTACTCTTTTGCCTAAAGGCGAATAGCTTTCTGTGTGGGACTCTAAAGACTCGACACTACGCTGGCAGTGGGTTTAACCACAGACCGCAAGCGGCACTAGCTGTGCGTAACGGTCCCCAGGTAGATGCCGACAAGAAGACTGACGAGGTGAAACCCATCTGAACTCCTACTGAGCCTGAATGTGACAATCTCCGTACAGTCCGGTCTGTTCGTCTGATACATCGCATGGCGGGCCTAGGGGACGGTAAACGTCAGTCCCCTAATAGCGGTACAAGTCGTGTCGGAGTGAAGCCCAATACACCCTGAGATAACACTGGAAGCGTACCAGTATATCTCGCTTGCCCTGGCCAGGGACTACTCGTGTAATGGCTCTCCTAGACACAGCGCGATGTCAACCCCCAATACCGGGAGAGACGAATCCTGTCTAACCGTTACTGCCTCCAAGTGTTTCGGGACTGCACCCAACTACTACCTATTTGCACGACTCCTTTGAGCCGTGGTAGGGTAGTAATCAAAGTACAGTGGGAACACACTCGAGGCGAAGTGACAGTGTCAAGTCAGCGGACTAAGCTGTACTCATGTCACCTAGAAACTGATAACTGACGATAGGTATAATACCAACCGGTCAGTTACCGACGAGTCCTGTCCAGTGTACTCGTAACCTAACGAGCACCCGCATACTATCTCCAGTACGACGTACTGATGGCTATGGGACAGACCATCTCCCACACTGGGGTGAGAAGCGCATGCGCTAGTCTATTCCGGAGTATCGATGCCCTGTCTCGATAGTCCTGCGACTAGGGACCTGCATAAGGATGTGCTTATAGATTACCCAGCCCCCACTAGTGTGACTGCCATCACAACGCTGGTAAGCAAGCAAAGATCCTAAGGGCTCCACTAATGCGTATAGGTGATATAATAAAATAAACACATGTACACATTGAAGTAGAAACAAACCAAGTAGCATACTACTATTTTGAGCAAGATTGTATATACAAGGTGAATATCCCAAGCTTCCATTAAGTAATATACAAACTAGTATGATACAGTAATGGCCTCTAGGGCATATACACTAACAAACAAGTGTTAGTAAATGCAAACTAGTATATTTAATATACAATTATACACTTAATTATTAAATCAACACTTAACTTAATAATCCGGTCATATCTCATATAACCGGCTAACATACATTGTATCGACTTATCGAATCAACACTTGATTCGATAACCCGGCCATATCATATATATAACCGACCGATGCATATAGTCGCGAGAATAGAATACGCTATCACATACACGCATTTATTCTCGGTCTTGCACATATCACATACGTGCTCCTATTTCGTTTTACCTGAGCCAGTAAAACCTCTGTGTAGGACTCTAAAGACTCGTCAATACGCCGGCAGTAGGTGATGATCACATCACGCACCCACAAGCTGTCAGCGGTACTAGCTGGACGTAACGGCTACCCGGGTATTGAGCGATCAGAAGATCAGCAAGCAAGCCCGCTCCAACTCCTGCAAAAGCCAGCCGGTAACACTTCCCGTACAGTCCGGTCTCCTCATCTGATATGTCGCATACCAAGTCTAGGGGTGATAAACGTCAGACCCCAGTAACCGATAAGTCGTGCCGATGTGAGGCTCATAACGGGTCGAGAAACTACTGGTAACACTTACCAGTAAATCTCTAATCAGCCCTGGCCAGGGACTTCCCTGTTACGGCCAATCGAGCACAGCGCAACATCAACCCCCAATACTGGGAGAGACGAAACCCCTCCTATCGCTCATTGCCTCCATTTGACTCGGGACTGTACCCAAAAACCACCGTTTTGCACGCCCTCATGGACGTGGTAAGGTGGAAATCAAAGCACAGTGGGAATCACACAAGACTCTATGACGATCTCGGGTCTACAGACTAACTTGCACAAGTGTCACCAGAGAACTGCCATCTGACGTAAGGTATAATACCATCTGGGAGTTCTCGGCGAGTCCGTCCAGTGTACCCAGTCTCCACTAAGCACCCGTATACCATCTCCGATGTCAAACACCAATAGATATGGGATCATCCATCGCCCATCTCATGGGTCGAGAAGCGTATACGCTAGTCTACACTGGTATATCGATGCCCCGTCTCGATACTGTAGGGTTCCTAGGCACCCCAAAGAGGTCTCACAAGGCATCGAACATGCCATATTAAAATTTTACAGTGCCTACAAACCCTAAACTACGGATCGTTTGCTAGATGTCTAGGCGAAAAGTAAGCTAGTTAACAACTTAACTATAAGATACGGAAATACAACCTTTCTAGATCTGGTCCACCACCCCCACGGCTCCGTAATGAGGTCCTCTCCGCTGTCCAAGTCGAAAACCCGGGCTCAAGCGTCGGCTTCATCGGAGAAGAAGCGGGCTAGGTCATCGACGACGTGCCGAAGATGATCTACGTCGAAGCATCGCAAGATCAAGCTCTCACTTCACCAAGTCATGAAACTTGTGAAGAAAACACACTCTACTACTTGGCAAGAGGTAGAGGATGAAGAAATAGGAAGTGGGTAGATTTTAGTTTTGGATTTCTCACTCTTTTCCAACAATCACCATTGATGGAGCTTGGTTTTTCTTCACTTGAAGAATGAAGAAGAAGAAGGAAAAATAGTTATGATAAGTTAATTAAAATCAATAGAAAAATCAAAACTTATCATAATGTTAACTAGAGTTAAGTGTAGAGAATGAATCATGGTTAGTGGGAATGGTTAGGGTTAAGGATGAGATAAGAATGGTTGACTTGATCAAAGATTCATGAAGCTTCAACTAAACTCCAAATTAAGCCACCATTCTTTTCTCCTCTTTTCCAAAATGAATAAACAAATAAATAAATGAATAAATAAAGGAAATGAAACCCTAACCATTCTTTTAACCATGGTTTAATTCTTTGCACTTAACCAAGTAATCATGTATCATCAAACATGATACAATCAAATGCACAAAATCATATCGCATATGTAATGCGCACACCCGAGTGAGAAAATCCATTTAAAGTGAACCAATACTAGTTAATGCGAAGTAATATATCAAATATATAATTATACATTAAATCATTAAATCAACACTTGATTCAATGATCCGGTCATGTCGCACATAACCGACTAGTATACAATGTATCGGCTTATCGAATCAACGCTTGAATCGATAACTAGGTTATATCGCATACAACCATTCGATACATTCATCGCGAGAATAGAATACGGTATCACATACTCGCATTATTCTCGGTCCCGCACATATCTCATATGCGCTCCTATTTCGTTTCGCTTGAGCCAGGAAACCTCTGTGTAGGACTCTAAAGACTCGTCAATACGCCGGCAGCGGATGATGATCATATCAAACACCCACAAGCCGCAAGCGGTCTGCTAAACGTAACGGCCACCCGGGTATTGAGCGATCTGAAGATCGACGAGCAAGCCCGCTCACACTCCAGTGAATCCGACCAGTAACACTACCGTACAGTCCAGTCTGATCGTCTGATATGTCGCATATCTCGCCTAGGGGTGGTAAACGTCAGACCCCAATAGCTCGATAAGTCGTGTCGATATTAGGTCTATAACTGTTCGAGAAACTACTGGTAACACTTACCAGTAAATCTCAGCAACCCTGGCCAGGGATTTCCTGTTATAGCCAATCGAACACAGCGCAACATCAACTCCCTATACCGGGAGAGACGAATCCCCTCCTATCGCTCATTGCCTCCATGTGACTCGGGACTGTACCCAAAAACCACCATTTTGCACGCCCTCTTGGACGTGGTAAGATGGAAATCAAAGCACAGTGGGAACCACACAAGACTCTATGACGATCTCGGGTCAACAGACTACTTTGTACCAGTGTCACCAGAGAACTGCCATCTGACGTGAAGTATAATACCATCTGGGAGTTCTCGGCGAGTCCGTCCAGTGTACCCAGTCTCTACTGAGCACCCGTATATCATCTCTGATGTCAAACACCAATGGATATGGGATCATCCATCGCCCATCTGTATGGGTCGAGAAGGTATACGCTAGTCTACTCTGGTATATCGATGCCCCGTCTCGATACACCCACGACTAGGGACTTTGAAGGATGTACTTATGGACTACTATGTCCCTACTAGTATGATCCACATCATAGTCTAGGTAGTCAAGTACAGATCCTAAGGGCTTTACCAACATGTAATAGAGAGACAATCGGTATACACGTTAAGGTAAAGAGCAACCAGATAGCATACTATCATGTCGAGCAAGAAAGTCCTCCCTATATATGTCCCAGCATCCACTACAATATACATCCTATGTACAGTAATGGCCTCTAGGGCATACATATAACTAACAATCTTCCACTTGCACTAGGGCCATCTGTAGCAGTGGTTGTAGTATCTCATACTCAACCATCCCATAAAAGTCTCTCTCTGGGAACAGGCCTTCGTGAGTGGATCCGCCGTGTTGTCCTCTGAGTCTACTCTCCTAACCTCGATCACCCTGGAGATCAACCATCTCCATGATCAAGTGATACTGCCTTAGAATATGTCTGGATCACTGATGGGACCGGCGTTCCTTGGCATAAGCCACAACTCCATTGTCTCACAATGGTAGGAACATAGTTCATCTCATGAACCAATATACACCCAAACAGCCTCTTTGGTAGCATCTTAAGTAGCGATGTATCATGCCTTTATCGTCTAGTATGTCACGGTATCTAGCTTGGAACTCTTCCAACATACCGTCCCTTTACTGAGGGTAAAGACAATGCCTGTGACTGACACTCAGTCGTCATTATCACCCTGGAACCCTTCCAGTGATTCTCCCCAGGATCGGTTGATACCGTCTCACTACAACTAGTGAGAGTTCTAACATCCAATTAGATCTATCTCATAGATCCAAAAGCCCAGGATTTAGGAGGTATCAATTTGATCCTAATGTGGAGAATCCATGTGATAAACGGAGATTGATCGAGTGTAGCATAGGAAACTCCTTCCATATCAAGAGTATGTCATCCACGTACTCTACGAGGATCGTCACCATACTCCCTACTACCCTTTTGTTTATACAAGGTTCATCTACCATTTTGATGATGTCAAACTGTTTGACTAACACATCAAAACAGATGTTCCAACTCCACGACGCCTGCTTTATCCTATAAAGCATCTTGCACACGTTTCCGCTGCTCCCACTGTCTACGAAGCCCTCTGGCTGTGTACTTATAGTCACTCTCTTCTAAACATCATTTAGAAAAGCTGTCATGACACCCAACCACCAGATATCGTAGTCATGGTATGTAGCCGTGGCAAGTAGGATCTGGATGGACTTAAGCATAGCTACTTGAAAAGGTTTCATCATTATCCATACCTGGTCAATGATGCAAACTTTTAACAAGCCTAGCTTTGAAAGTCTCAACTTTTCCATGTACACCAAGTAATCTTCTCAAGATATACCTGCTCCTGATGGGGATTTAACCCTTCAGATATTGCAACCAAAGTCCATACTTTGTTGGTGTATATGGATTCCATCTCAGATCACTAAGCATCCAGCCATTCTTACAGAGTCTCACTCTTGATGGCCAGCTCGAAACTAGTTGGGTCATCATCTCATGATGCACTCCTCGCTCCCACTGTCATAGAGAAACCGAAGTATCTCTCAGGTGGGTGAGGAACCCTACTAGATCGGCGGAGAGGCTGAGGTTCGTTGGTAACTATTGAATCCTTTGGTTCTTTCAAATCATCAGCTGTAGTTTGTATAGCTGGAACCTTTCCAGTTCTACATAACAGACTTTGCCTCGAGCTTGTCCAGATTTTGCTTTTAGACATAGGCCGGACAACCCCAAATCTTAACTGACTTAAGACATGGGCTCTTCCCATACCATATCACATATGAAATGGTAGGCAACTGATTTGATTCGAACCTAATTCAATAGGTATGCAGCTTCTTAAGCGCATAACTCCCAAAAGGAAAAAGGTAACTCAGTAGTACTCATCATAGAGCACACCATATCAAATAGGATGTATCTGCTCCACCCCGATATACCATCGTGCTATGGTGTATACGGAGGAGTAATGCTGAGAGAGAATCTCATTCTCCTTTAGAATAGTCCAGTATTTCCGTGCTTAAGTATTCTCCTCCTTGATCTCATCAAAGGACATAATACTTATACCCGTTTATTGGTTCTCTACTTCTCGTTTATATTCTGTGAATATCTCAAAAGGCTCGGACTCATGTTTCAACAGGAACATATGTCTGAATCTTGAGAGAATATCAGAGAATGTAATGAAGTATAAAGAACCGGTCTTGGCATGTGTAGACAGGGGACCTTACATACATCATCATGTATCAGTCCCAAGAGTTCACTAACTCTTTCTCTGTTTCCAATAAACGGAGCTATGGTCATCTTATCTTTGTGACATGACTGGCAAGTTTCATAAGATGTAAATTCAAACTGATTTAAATATGCATCTAATATGTAACTTCAGCCAGTCAGGTCGCATAGATATGACCTAGTCTACAATGCCTAAAGAAGAATTCGTTCATTTCTGAACTCTTCCTCTTGTGTGTGTTCCATATACTAAGAACTGTAGTTTGATTTAGAACATTAATGCTTTTAGATAACGTGCCTGAACCGATCAACTTTTGATATAGGAAATGTTCAAAACATTATCCAACAATACAAAATTGTATCATTTCTTTACTAATAAAGAGAGTGATATGATTTTGTATATCAGGTTCGGTATCTAATAACATTCGTTCAGAATCAATGTATTGGTAATACAGGGTGACAGTGACCAACAGACTTGGCTGCAACACTTGCCCCGTTTTCTGCCTCATGAAACTTATCACCCGTTCTCAGTTCTCTACCTTTCTGTAGCCCTATGTAACAGATTACATATCTGGGATCCTGATCTGGTATCACATACCCAGGACGTAAAGGATACAGAGAAACAGTTCTTTGTAACGAACACACCCGAAGATGATGCATCAGCATGCACTCTCTTTGTTTGGGCGGCACGGGAAATCTGGTATTCCCCAATTTCCTGCTCTGTCTTATAACAATTATAAGTTGGAGCGGGACCAACGTTCCCCAGCTCAGTATAACAAGCGGGTTCGGTCAATGTTCCGTATTATTATCTTGATTAAGGCGTGATATGGTCGCTACCTGGAGAGAGAGAGAAGAAAACACTCAGCGTGCGCTCTGTCAAGAATAGATTGGTTATTATTTTATCTAATCAGGATGGCTCCCACTGCTTTTTATCAAATCTTCCTTCAAACCCTAAAAGGAAAGACTAGCCGGGATTAATTACACACTACAAGTTCGCCAATCTTTCAGCCAGGCCAGTGTCGGTACTTTGAGGGAGGTCCCCCGTGCTTTCGCACGAACCTAATTACAGTAAACCTCGTTTTCCCAGAGGCGTAACCCCGTTGACACCTTTCTAGACACCTACTTGATCGGCTAATTGTAATGTATAAAACTCTCCCAGGAGTAACTCTTACTCGCAGCGGGTATCGGGATCCAACTATCTCATAGAAGGTATGCAATCTCATTGCAAATTTCAACACTTGAAATTCCCGATAATATTTTGCTCCCAGCGTCCTATGACCTTGACGGAGGTCAACAAACCATAGGCTACTAGTCAAGTTCAACCCGTCATTTCTTGATCGAATTAAACCCACCCGCACGACCCTTGACAGAGGTCAACAAGGCCGCACGACTACCCTAACTTAATCTGCATCATATGCATAAGCAGATAAATACTGGTTAGCTACCGCACACTGCGCCTTGACGGAGGCCAACAAACGCAGCACGAATACTAAACAGCACTTATCTGAAATGACGGAGGGCTACGACAGGTTTTTATGAAAACCTATTGCGTAATGAACTTGATATCGTTGTAGGATCGAATGAATTTTGAAATGGAGTGCTTTTGAGGCTTTTCTAGTTTTGCTAAAGGAGTCACTCCCGGTGAAGGGATCGTCGGTCCTTTCCTCGTCGAATGAGGTGCGGGATATATCATATATATCGCTGTGCAAAGCAAAAACACTTAAAAGCAATCAAAAGACAAACCGAGTGTGTAGCATCTGCCAGTTATTGCTAAAGGAGTCACTCCCGGTGAAGGGATCTCGGTCCTTTCCTCATCGAATAAGGTGCAGGATATATCGCATATACCGCTGTGCAAAGCAAGAACTGTAGCTACCTGTTTTATTTTGAAATTCGATTCTACAACATCTTAGGTTTCTTTTAGTTTCATTAATCACATTAATGAAGTCCCATCATTTAAGTACCTAAACATCACAGATAAATACGACTTACACTTATGCCGTCCGCATTCGCCTCGATGTCCCCTCGTGCACCGTTAGGTTAGGTAACTAACGGCAGAGCGGGGCAGGGCTAGCGCGAGTGTAAAACATAAGTAACGTCTATATAATATATCATATATACTATATACTGTATCTATCAAAGAACATCACATGATCACATCACAGATATCGCAGCAGAAGAATCATATGAAATATTGGATATACTAGGACGTCCGTGTTTTCAATACGAGCCAGTATAAAACACGGATTCCACGGTCGTGATGAATAGCTAAACCCACACCCCAAGACCCCTACGAGAGCGGCAAGCAACCCTACCAATTCTAGAGTTAGGAGACCCGGACTCGACTCCTCGAGTTGGTCTCCCACTGGACTCCAGAACCCGGTTACTTGTGCCCTCCTCCTTGGGTCTATCCTAGTGTGGAAAAGTAAATAATATACAAACGGTGACAACTTCCGCAACCCGGAAGCGCCCCAATAAAAGAATATTACATACAAGTTTTTACATGAATGAAAATGAAAAACACTCATCTCACATAAAAACCCCCGGCTATTCAAACACGACGATCCAATATAACATATCCAGCAACACATAACGTCACATGTCATCAACGTAAGTAAATATGTCCATCCTAATTGTCGTTGACATATAGCAACGAAAACGGCGATATCACATATTACACTTACGGTCACAGAAAAGAAAGTGTAAAACTACAACAGTTGGAATCCGCAACTATCTCAGACATCGCATGCCTGACCAAATGAATTCCTTAGACATCGCATGCCTAACAATTATAAACCCTGCATTTTAGTCTCATTATCGAAAACACTTTTCAATACCAAGTCGGGTAATTCAACAAGATTCCCGACATCCTGATCGAATGCTCGTCGCAAACTTCAGTAGACGGCCGCACCCCCGATACCGTCGACGAAGTGCACCAAGGCGGAACACCGCTGCCGCGAGCACCCGAACGGATGCTTTCGGCGACGGGGTTCTCCTACAGTCACTTGGTCGGGGCTATGGAGTGAGGCTGTCTATTAAGTTTACCCGGCGAGTATCCGCGTACGCTACGTGATTGCGACGAACTTTTGATCACATCAAAATTCCGTGGCAACCGATCAAGTGAGACTAAACTGCTATGTTTATAATATTCATTCAGTTATCACATAACTTTTGTGAATTCCAATTATTGTATCCCATTCCAGATAAATAGAAAATGTTAAACTTTTCGATCGAACATTCTAACACCCAAGTTTTCCCGATACAGATCAACACATGAAACTAGTCTAACAACATTCAGTTCGTACCTCAGTACCAACGGTCCAGCCGTAGAAGGGTCAAGCCAACGCCTCACATGTGGCACGCCGTACTGCCCCAAACCCGAAGGTTCAAAGGGCAGTTCAAGACGGTCACATAATCGAGTTAAGGTTTGTTGTCTTCTAGAGGGACCATCGCGTTACTTGCACTACTTAGAACGTCGTTAAACTACGGAAAAATCCAACACTTGGAAATTTCCCGACAGGGGAAAAATTAGGTATTTACATCCGGTCGAACTTTTTTAACATATTCTAAAATTTATCCGGAAAGCCAAACAGACAAAATTTGATACCCCGATCGAAACACCGAATCCCCAAATCAACTCAGAAAAATTCAACTCTTGAAAAAATATTAAAAATACCCAGGAAGACCAACACTGGAAACTAGGAGTTACTGTGTAAACTTCGTCTCACAAAACGACAAAACGGCCGCGTTTCCGCCGCACGAGCCATGCTCGTGCCGCGGAAGCGCGGCGCTTTAATGGAATTATGGTTACGAATTGCACAGTTACTCTTATATTTTCCTGCATGTTTTTCTGGATATTTTTAATACTGAAAAATCCCTGTTTTTAAAAATTGGACAGAGAGCAATATTGGTTCGGGGTTTCGGGTTCGTTCGGACTTCAATTTCCGTCTGGACTTCGCCTAAGGCTCTAGCTAGGCTCTGATACCACTGTAGGGTTCCTAGGCACCCCAAGGAGGTCTCACAAGGCATCGAACATGCCATATTAAAATTTTACAGTGCCTACAAACCCTAAACTACGGATCGTTTGCTAGATGTCTAGGCGAAAAGTAAGCTAGTTAACAACTTAACTATAAGATACGGAAATACAACCTTTGTAGATCCGGTCCACCACCTCCACGGCTCCGTAATGAGGTCCTCTCCGCTGTCCAAGTCGAAAACCCGGGCTCAAGCGTCGGCTTCATCGGAGAAGAAGCGGGCTAGGTCATCGACGACGTGCCGAAGATGATCTACGTCGAAGCATCGCAAGATCAAGCTCTCACTTCACCAAGTCATGAAACTTGTGAAGAAAACACACTCTACTACTTGGCAAGAGGTAGAGGATGAAGAAATAGGAAGTGGGTAGACTTTAGTTTTGGATTTCTCACTCTTTTCCAACAATCACCATTGATGGAGCTTGGTTTTTCTTCACTTGAAGAATGAAGAAGAAGAAGGAAAAATAGTTATGATAAGTTAATTAAAATCAATAGAAAAATCAAAACTTATCATAATGTTAACTAGAGTTAAGTGTAGAGAATGAATCATGGTTAGTGGGAATGGTTAGGGTTAAGGATGAGATAAGAATGGTTGACTTGATCAAAGATTCATGAAGCTTCAACTAAACTCCAAATTAAGCCACCATTCTTTTCTCCTCTTTTCCAAAATGAATAAACAAATAAATAAATGAATAAATAAAGGAAATGAAACCCTAACCATTCTTTTAACCATGGTTTAATTCTTTGCACTTAACCAAGTAATCATGTATCAAAAAACATGATACAATCAAATGCACAAAATCATATCGCATATGTAATGCGCACACCCGAGTGAGAAAATCGATTTAAAGTGAACCAATACTAGTTAATGCAAAGTAATATATCAAATATATAATTATACATTAAATCATTAAATCAACACTTGATTCAATGATCCGGTCATGTCGCACATAACCGACTAGTATACAATGTATCGGCTTATCGAATCAACGCTTGAATCGATAACTAGGTTATATCGCATACAACCATTCGATACATTCATCGCGAGAATAGAATACGGTATCACATACTCGCATTATTCTCGGTCCCGCACATATCTCATATGCGCTCCTATTTCGTTTCGCTTGAGCCAGGAAACCTCTGTGTAGGACTCTAAAGACTCGTCAATACGCCGGCAGCGGATGATGATCATATCAAACACCCACAAGCCGCAAGCGGTCTGCTAAACGTAATGGCCACCCGGGTATTGAGCGATCTGAAGATCGACGAGCAAGCCCGCTCACACTCCAGTGAATCCGACCAGTAACACTACCGAACAGTCCGGTCTGATCGTCTGATATGTCGCATATCTCGCCTAGGGGTGGTAAACGTCAGACCCCAATAGCTCGATAAGTCGTGTCGATATGAGGTCTATAACTGTTCGAGAAACTACTGGTAACACTTACCAGTAAATCTCAGCAACCCTGGCCAGGGATTTCCTGTTATAGCCAATCGAACACAGCGCAACATCAACTCCCTATACCGGGAGAGACGAATCCCCTCCTATCGCTCATTGCCTCCATGTGACTCGGGACTGTACCCAAAAACCACCGTTTTGCACGCCCTCTTGGACGTGGTAAGATGGAAATCAAAGCACAGTGGGAACCACACAAGACTCTATGACTATCTCGGGTCAACAGACTACTTTGTACCAGTGTCACCAGAGAACTGCCATCTGACGTGAGGTATAATACCATCTGGGAGTTCTCGGCGAGTCCGTCCAGTGTACCCAGTCTCTACTGAGCATCCGTATATCATCTCTGATGTCAAACACCAATGGATATCGGATCATCCATCGCCCATCTGTATGGGTCGAGAAGGTATACGCTAGTCTACTCTGGTATATCGATGCCCCGTTTCGATACACCCACGACTAGGGACTTTGAAGGATGTACTTATGGACTACCATGTCCCTACTAGTATGATCCGCATCATAGTCTAGGTAGTCAAGTACAGATCCTAAGGGCTTTACCAACATGTAATAGAGAGACAATCGGTATACACGTTAAGGTAAAGAGCAACCAGATAGCATACTATCATGTCGAGCAAGAAAGTCCTCCCTATATATGTCCCAGCATCCACTACAATATACATCATATGTACAGTAATGGCCTCTAGGGCATACATATAACTAACAGATACACCCACGACTAGGGACCTTGAAGGATGTACTTATAGACTACCATGTCCCCACTAGTATGATCCGCATTATAGTCCAGGTAGTCAAGTACATATCCTAAGGGCTTTACCAACATGTAACTATAAGACAGTATAAAGAGAAAAGTATACATGTTAAGATAAAGAGCAACCAGATAGCATACTATCATATCGAGCAAGAAAGTCCTCTCTATATATTTCCAAGCATCCAATATAATATACATCATCTGTACAATACTGGCCTCTAGGGCATACATATAACTAACACTACTGAAATCCAATATACACTTGTCAAATACTATAATACGTGTATAGTACGCATCTTTGAAAAACTCCAAAGTCTAAATGAAATACATGCTAAATCTTCTAAACCGCCGCGGAAATGCGTAACTCACGGCATAACTAACAGATGCTCATTTTAAAATAATAATATATGTCCATATATGTTTTCTTAAATACACGTTCTGTCGTTTCCAAAATATCCCAAAAGGTTTTCCTTATAAACGTTCGTGTCGCTCACGGACACGTAGGAAATAGCGAGAATATAGCTCCTTTTGAAAACCCTTTTGGTAGTATATTAATGCATGCAAAGTACTCAGGTATTGTCCTCAGATCGTTCCTGTTGGCTAATACACAATATAGTGCTCAACATGAAAACAAAGTGCTCAAAAGCCAAAAATCGGCCTAAAAGGCGTATCCAAAAATCGCATGCATCTGGTGCGCATGAAAATCAAATCCAAATACAGGTGCCACACTATGCACAAAAATCCAAAACTACGTGCAACGGGTGTGCACGAAAGCATCTTTCCACTGCAACTGTGTGCATGACAACAATATCTTGTGCACCTATTGTGCACGAAATAACATCGAGGGCATCAAATGCACGAAATACAATCAATAACTCGAACTCATCAAAAGAAACACCGAGTATACCAAGGTGTATAAATCAAAATCGTGTGCAACTGCGTGCACAAAACACATATCAATGCACTGCAAGCACATATAAGCTATACCGAGTGCAAAAATCAAATCATCCGTATCAAATCCATGAAATCATAAACACATGCTACGCATGTATAAAATCGATATCAAACGCAATAAGCATGCACAAATCGCAAATCAACACAACGGTGTATAAAATATATATCAGGTGCAATAACTATGCGCAAAACATAAACACTCAGTAGGTGCAGCCATGGTGCACGAAATCAATATCAGGAAACTCGTCATCAAAACTCAAATCAAAGCGTGACACTCGGATCACAAACGCAAATCGCAATAAATGACATCGAGGTACACCTCCTACAATGTCTGAAAATATCGGTGCGCCCAAAACTAACAGGGCAAGAACATCTGCTCGCCTCCTGTTCACGGTCTGGCGCCCTCTGTCTCTGGGTACTCATCTTCTCCTCGGATTACCAATCTTGCAATCCATCGGCTCATCGGCCCTGTCAGGTGTGCTAACGGGAACGATTCCGCTCTAGCACTTCTCTGGTCATCTCCCGGTCATTTTTGACGACCACTCATAAAGCAGTACGTTACTGGCGTCGGCCTCTGGTCCTCTGAATACATGCGACACCTCTGATCCAGGGTGCAAATCTCATTGCAGCAGTGTCCTGGAAGGAATCCTGCTCAAGGTCTCTTCCGATCTTGCCTATGCCAAACTGTACGGAGGCTAGTACTCTCACATAATCTTTTCTCGTTTTCTGGACATCTGCATGTTCCGCACACATTTCCTCAGAAACTGGCCGTATCCCAACGCCTCTATAAGCATATCAGGTCTCTGATCTCGACGGAGAGTAATAACAGCTCGTCAGCGTCTCGCACGAACTTCTGGTTCCACTCGACTTTATCATCTCTCACTATGACGTCACGCCACGCTATTTGCGCAATGCAACTGTTCTCGGCCACGGTCAATCCGAAGTCTCTCGCACGGACTCAAAATCACGTACTCTGTAGCTTCATCACTTTGTAGAAGATATCTGGCCGAACATGTCCTCGGGAACTTGTCCCAACCATCGGAGGAATACTCAATACTCGTCTGTTCTCGATCAACTCACAACGCCTCTGGGTGAGGTCCTCTATCCAAAGCTAGTCAGCTTGCTGATCTCTTATCACATGGTATCTGGACGATATCAAACTTTTCGATCGAGTCATCAAGGTCCCAAAATTTCCCGAAGGCTCAGCACCTGAGCACAGTCTAAAAATATCTGGTACATACCACAGCACCTCTGGACCAGCCGTAGAAGGGCAAACCCAAGCCTTAATGATGGCACCGCTAAACTGCTGCAAACCCTAAGGTTCAAAGCGGTTCCATGGTCATCATGTCGATTAGGGTTTCATTCTTCTAGAGGGTCCACAGAATTACCTGCATGTTCCTCCGAACACTTTAAACTTGGGAAGATGGGTTTCTGACACTTGTTCGAACTTTTTAGCTTTGCCTATACAACATGTGAATATTCTTCGCCCGCATGGTAAACAATGCCTCAATCCTCCAGGAAAGGCGATACATCGGCGGTCATCTCTGGATCAGTCTGCGCTAGGTCTGAGTAAGATTCTCTCCATACTGGAAATCTTCGACTCAACTGGGCCTGCGTCGGCGAATCAATCTGACGAACCACCTCCGTCTCCCAATTCGGGGTAGACTAGCTATCATCTATCGCATTTCTGCCTGGAAGCTTCGGCGATCTTAGCTCCTAAGCTCTAGAAGTGACATCCCATCATCTCAGCAATAGCTGGGTCACCTGTCTGCATGGTAGGCGACATCATAATCTCTGAGGTAGGCTGTACATCTACAGTCCTCTCGCGACTGGCAACTCTAACAATGGCCTGATCATCCGGTGTAAAACCAAGCACTCGCCTCCACAAGTGGTCACAACATAAATACTAACTCGAGATGTTCCCATCTCACCAGAAAACACAATGGTCAGCCTTCGTACCAGACAAGCTCGCTCTGACCGGAACACTAGCAGCGGCTACAACTGCGCTCAAACTATGGTGACAGGAACCTCAATCGAGATCGAAGAAAGCAGATCAACGGCATGAGAGGAAACGACAGATCCAGAATGGATGCATGATCATAAGAAGGAGCAGCATCAATGAAAGTATGATCACGGAACAAATAAAATCAAGGATCTCCAATAGACGTATAATCATGGATACGAAGAGAATCACTGGTCTCAAAAATATGTACATTCTAAGGTTTCTTAAGTGGAGTATCGTATCGTAAATATGCCGCGGAACATACGTACGGTACGTCACTCTACTCAAGCTACCTACTCCATCAATCAGGGTCAAGCCTAGGTTCCGAAACACACTCCCGCCCTAGACTTCGCATAGTCAAACATAGACTCGAACAAGGTTAAACCTAGCGCTCTGATACCAATTTTCTCACGACCCGAAATATTAGCTCGTGACCAGCACTTGAATCACGCAACGTCTAAAGGCGTAATGGAATTCAAGTAAGCTGAAATCCAGAAATCTAAACCTTTTTGAAAAAATAAAGGTATATGAAATCAAGTTTTCTTAATGCATAGAAAGGAACATGAATGATGCAAGTGAAATTTACTAGTTTAAAAAAAAAACATGTTTGGTCTTTTAAAAATTTTGGCAGCACCTCCTTTGTAAATTTTGATCCAAAACCACAAATACATAATAAGGATAATGGCATCCCCAAGTGGGAGCTAGCTCTTCACCAAACGGCGGATCACAACCACGCAATACAGTATAAATAAGTATACGACGCCCAACAGCGAAGTTCACCACAAAAAGATAAAGAAATTAGCAAGATATAACCTCAAAAGTGAATATAAAACCCATCGCTCAAATTTCGCAACTACAAGTCTTACTAAGTCTCATCACTTATACAATTTTCAACTTTTGATTGATGGAGTTAACTAGATACAATATGAAATATAGATACAAGAGTGGGAATGATACAAATATCCCACCTACCAATGCAAAACACCCGAATGCAACTGTGTGCCAGCAAAGCCGCTACTGATCCAAGCGGTCAACCTGCTAGAACAGTGGCACAACGGGGGTGAGTTGCCAACTCGTGAGTAGGAAAATATCAACAGATAGAAATCGAATAAACAACGACTCCTAGGTCAACTATATCGTAAAGGTAATACTATGATATCTAGGGTGACCGGGTCTGTATATGCCAACAAGGTAATCTATACCTATACGCATGCGGATAACATCCAACAGTAATATCAATGCAAGTATATGGATCTAGTCCAACCATAATCAAGGTATGTATGCATGTGGATCTCGTCCACCCAAAATCAATGTCTGCATGCATGTAAATATCATAAAGAGGTGTGCATGAAAATATGAGGATATATATCAACGGTGTCCCTCCCGACACATCAAAATCATGGAACCTGAGTGCCTAGCATCGACACTCGAAAATATCATGAAAACCATGTCCAGCATCGGTACGTAAATCCTCATATATCGGGCTCCGTCAGTCTGGATCGGCCCATCTCATCTCTCGACTCCGGTCGGTATCCTTCGGATATCCGCCGAGCCCGAATACTATCATTCGGTAGGTACTCGCTGTTAGTGTTTATGCCCTAGACGCCATTACTGTATCTGTAACATTTCAAAAAAATAAAATAAAATATTATTTTTGGGAATTTTTATAATTTAATATTATTTTATTGAATATTTTAATATTTTGGTATAATTAAATACAGAAAAATTTGGAAAAATTATGGAAAATTCTAAAATAGGGTATTTTATGGAAATATGCCATTTTTAAGTTTTTATGATTAGTTATATGCTAATTTAGTGCTAATCGCGATTAAAAATCGCTAATCGGTTTTTAGCATTTTTGTGCAAAACATGCACATATCATTTCTTACACTTGTGCATTTTTCCACCATTTTCTTTTGGGGTTACTATTTGAGTGAGAAAGGAATTTTGGAGAAAAGAAAAGAAAAAGAAAAAGAAAAGAGAAAGGAATAAAATATAAGGTATGGTGTGAGAGAGAAAAGAGAGGGGTTGCTTTGACCTTGTCATTTGTCCCCATTCCTTCACCCTCATCATCTCTCCCTCTTCTCTTTTCTGAGCTGCTGCTGCTCCTCCTCCCTCCCATCTTCAACTCCTCAATTCATCACAAAAACAACACCAAAACCCTACCCCCATTTCATTAAAAGTATGCACAAGCTCAAGATCTACACATTGGACCAAGGAAGCAAGGATTTTGGCCACTAGGGGCAACTCAAGAAAATTCTTGAGTTGCCAAATGAGGTATTTTCTGGACCTTAAGCTTAGTTTATGCATTACTTATACCCCCATGTTGTGATAGAACTGATATTGTGTGTTATGTGGATTTGAGGAAAACCTAGTTAGGGTTTGAGAGAATTTTGTGTTGTAATGTGAAATTGAGCTCAGCAGAGGCTACACCAACACCTTAGTGTATGAATTGAGACCCAAACCTGAGACTTAAGACCCGGAATATGGATTTAGAAACCGATATCGGAAAAATTGTTAAATCTGTAGAGTTATATTGAATCTGCTATCAACCCGAGACTCTGAAAATTATTTTGGTTGGACAGTGACATGTGCAGGCACCCAGGAAGCCATCACCAAGACCCCAGCCCCTAACTCATTTTCTCGGCCGCAGATTTATCCTGTTTGGCCGCAATTTGCGGCCAGACCTGGCCCATTTTGGCCCGTTTTGGTTTTGGTGTTCCCTTATCTGTAGATTAGGCTCCTGGCATGTGTAGATTTGTCTAGTTTGACCTAGGGTGAAATCTGGAGCCTATTTCCTTAGTTGCTGTTTTGGATTCGTATTTCCGTATTCTGTATTTTTAATTTTGAATTTGTGTATTGCGTTTTACCTCGAATACTTGGCGTTTGTACGACGATATCGAGGATTGATTGATGGTTTTGAAGGTGTGCCCGTAGGTTCTAACCTATAGGCCCCTTATCGTATCGTTTTGGGTTTCGTATGCCGTTTTAGTTTTATCGGATTGGTTTTGATACGCATTTACGATACCTTGATGTGTAGGTACCCCATGAAGATTTCGGGATGACAAGCAAGCGCGTGGCGACGTCGACAAATGAAGACACAAGGTGAGTAGATTATATCTACGGGGGGAAGTCAGGTGGATGGCGTATAGCACCCCCGCAGTCCGTAGATAATATACTATATATGTATATATTATATATATGATAGCTATAGTGTGTCGTGGATATTGTGTTAGGTGTACTATGGATAGTTTAGGGTTAGAAGTAAACTAGTGTAGTTCATAGTCGCAAACCCTAGAATAGATTTACACCCACATGCACACCCTTGCATATTCTTTATATCTACACTGTGTTGATGATGATATTGAATGACATTGGAGATGAGTCGATGATTTTAGGCATTGTGCCGTGAGATCGGTGATTTGATATGATTCATATTTGGGATACGACATGCGATTCTTGCGGGCTTTAGATGTGTGTTTACCCCCACATTCATACTTTATACATGGTATCGATTTGTACTAGACTTAGATCAGTACCCCAGATTATGTGATATGATGATAATGATACCTGATATTTGATGAGAGGAATGTGATATTGACCCGTACCCGGCTATTGGGATGCCGTACGACGAATTACCATACGAGCTTTACATTGATGATATATCCGCACTCATGACTCGAGGATGTCAGATGATATACGGTATCGTACGCGATACTATTGAGGCGGGATCACCGACTCTTATATTTATATATATGTATATATATATATATATATATATCGACACAGATTTAGGTGGTTTCCATACCCCTCCCGATTGACTTGATACTTGGATCTGTAGTTTGCATAGTAGATGTTAGACTAGACCCGAGTCATACCTATTTTAAAACTACGAATCAGGAATATCTTAAAGTCAAGTAGAGGGATTCTACGGGTATTTTCAAAAGACGTATCTTTCTTAAAAACACCGTAGCCCTTATTTTACAAAAAATCCTGATTCGTCTTATATTCAAATGGCATACCTGCATGACATATACATATTGATGTAGATTCTTTACTGTTGCGTTGATTATTCAATTTCCGCATATTCATGCTATTCACATCGCTTTACATGTGTTTATTGCTATATTACCATCATATTGTTAGGACACCAGCACCGTTATCGATGATGTGTATGTTCCACGTACACTTGCTTACCGGCTCACACACTTCATCATCGATAATTGCCATGTCACTACACAGTAGTATTATTGCATCAGGATATGACCTTGTATGTGCATACCATTATTCCATGTTTCATGATATACTGTTATACTTGCATTTCATTTATATGTCGCATACATCATGCTTTCTGATTATGCGCATTGAGATATTCGTTTTCATGATATTTCTGGATTTGGGAACCGTGGATAATTTCAAAGGAGAGTATGTACTTATTTGAAAAACCCGGTTTCCTTGATATGATATTTGCGCAGCCACCATGAGATTTATCAGTTCTTATTATATACCCCATACGAGGAGTGAGTGCCGTATGAGGGTACATGGTGGGGCCCGGTATGGTTCCCCTCGGCAAGATGATCGATGGACTTTGCCGATTGAGCCTGGAGGTGGGCGAGTACCTACCGGTGATAGTATTTGGACCTGGCGGTTATCGTGGGGATACCGACCGGAGTTTCTATGTATGATACGTCAAAATTCGAGGGTCGAAGCTGGGCACTCGAGTTTCGAGGGAGCGTATGATACGTACCTATCAGGGCTAGTCGTGGTGACAGTGCCTGATAGATGATGATTTACGTGTCGATCCTAGGCACGGGTTTCATGATGTTTTCCATGATTTTGATTATATCCTTATATATACATGCATGATGCTTTTTGTCATTGGGTGACAAGTGGACGGGATCCACATATATACAGACATTGATCACATACAGACTTGATTTACATTGATCATACTTCATTTGTATATATAACAGGGTATGAGGGCGCTGTTATATATACCCTTACACCAATATTAGTGGAATGGGACGCTAATATATGTGTATTGATTTTCATTTTGATACTTCATCATATTTACTTCATGCAAACATACCTTATATTTATGACATGTTATTACCTGAGGCACTGACACGAGTATTTGGCACTACCAACTGTTAGTTATATGTATGCCCTAGAGGCCATTACTGTACATAGGATGTATATTGTAGTGGATGCTGGGACATATATATGTAGGACTTTCTTGCTCGACATGATAGTATGCTATCTGGTTGCTCTTTATCTTAACATGTATACTTTCTGTCTCTCTGTTACATGTTGATGAAGCCCTTAGGATGTGTACTCGACTTCCAGGACTATGATGCAGATCATACTAGTGGGGCCTGGGTAGTCCATGAGTACATCCTTCAATGTTCCTAGTCATAGGAATATCGAGACGGGGCATCGATATTCCAGAGTAGACTAGCATATATCTTCTCGACCCATGTGATGGGCGATGGATGATCCCATATCCATTGGTGTTTGACATCAGAGATGGTATACGGGTGCTCAGTGGAGACTGGGTACACTGAACGGACTCGCCAAGAACTCCCAGATGGTATTATACTTCACGTCAGATGGCAGTTCTCTGGTGACACTGGTACAGCTTAGTCTGTTGACCCGAGATCATCATAAAGTCTTGTTTGTCTCCCACTGTGCTTTGATTTCCACCGTACCACGGCTCTACTGAGTCATGCAAACAGGTGGTTTTTGGGTACAGTCCCGATTCACATGGAGGCAATGAGTGATAGGAGGGGATTCGTCTCTCCCGGTATTGGGGGTTGATGTTGCGCTATGCTCGACTGGCCATAACTGGAAATCCTTGGCCAGGGTTGCACTGATTTACTGGTAAGTTTTATCAGTAGTTTCGTGCTTGTTATGGACCTTACATCGGCATGACTTATCAAGCTACTGGGGTCTGACGTTTACCACCCCTAGGCGAGATATGCGACATATCAGTCGAACAGACCGGACTGTGCGGTAAGTGTTACTGGTTGGATTCATAGGAGTGTGAGCGGGATTGCTCGTTGATCTTCTGATCGCTCAATACCCGGGTGGCCGTTACGTTTAGCAGACAGCTTGCGGCTTGTGGGTGTTTGATATGATCATCACCTACTGCCGGCGTATTGACGAGTCTTTAGAGTCCTACACAGAGGTTTCCTGGCTCAAGCGAAACGAAATAGGAGCGCATATGATATATGTGCGGGACCGAGAATAATACCAGTATGTGATACTGTATTCTATTCTCGCGATTTGTATTATTGGACGGTTATATAAGATATAGCCGGGTTACCGAATCAAGTGTTGATTCGATACATTGATACACTTAATATTAGTCGGTTATACGTGATATGACCGGATCATTAAATCAAGTATCGATTTAATGATTTAATGTATAATTATATATTTGATATATTACTTTACATTAACTGGTATTGGTTCACTTAAGAATTGTTTTCTCACTAATTTGTGCATAAGTGTATATATGATATATATTTGTGTACATATGTTTGTTTCATGTTTGATGATACATACAAGTTGTGTGCATGAGAATAATATCAAGATTAAGTTTAAGATTAGGGTATTGTTTTATTAAGAGAATTAACAAAAGAAATGAACTTGGTCAAAGTTGTCAAGCTTGAAGAAGCTTGGAGAAACCTTGACAAAGTCCACTCTTTTGTCATTTCTTTTGATAATTCTTTAACCTAACCTTTAACCTAATACCTTGGTCAATTCTCTACATGAGTTAAGCATGAGGGCTTAACTCAACCATGGTGCCATAATTAAAAGGATAAGTTTCATTCTTATTTCATTATCTTTTTATTCTTTCTTCTTCTTCATCTTCATCAAGCTTCATGAAAGCTTGCTAGCTCCAATGGTGCCATGAGAAAAAGAGTGAGAAATCCAATTCTAAAGTGAACCCACTTCATATTTCTTCATCCTATACCACTTGCCATGTAGTAGAGTGTGTTATCTTCACAAGTTTCATGACCTAGTGAAGATGGAGCTTGGGTTTGAGTCACCTCGACGTAGATCATCTTCGACACCGAAGTCAACGACCCAGCCCGATGATTTCTCCGACGAAACCATCGCTAGAGTCCGGGATCCCGATGATCGCAGTGGAGGGACGTCAACACGGAGCTAAAGAAGTGGAGGACCGGATCTACAAAGGTTGTATTTCCTTTCACTTGTAGTTAAGTTGTTAACTTGCTTTGTATCGCCTAACCTCTAGTAACGATCTAGCATAAGGGTTCTTTGGCACAAGGAAAATTTTGATTTTGGCATGGTTGATCAGTTGTAGAACCTCATGGGTATGCCTAGGAACCCTACAGTTGTATCAAAGCCTACCTAGAGCTTTAGGCGATGTGTAAACGAAGTTAGAGATCCGATCGAACCCCGAAACCCCGATCAAAACCCTTCTCTGTACATTTTTTCAAACTGTGGATTTTTGTGAATTAAAAATGCTCAGAAAACTAAGCAGGAAAATCTAAGAATTACTGTGAAGTACGGACCCCTAACTCAACAATTTGACCGCGGAACCGCGGCCAAACAAAGGGTTTGGCGGCGGTTCCGCGGCCAAAATTGTGAATTAGTCCCTCAAACTTCACATATTTATTCTTAGGTCCTTTCTTGTCATTTTTTTCTGGGAAGTTTTTTATTACACTCAAGTGTTGAGTTTTCTAGTGTTTTATTGGGGACTCTTTAATTCGATCGGATAATTTAACTTCGTTTATGTTTTTCCGGATATTTTAGAAACTATTAAAAAGTTCAACCGGATATAAATACCCATTTTTTCCCCTGCCGGGAAATTTCCAAGTGTTGGATTTTTCCGTAGTTTAAGAACGTTCTAAGTAGTGCAAGTAACACGATGGACCCTCTAGAAGACAACAAACCTTAACTCGATTATGTGACCGTCTTGAACTGCCCTTTGAACCTTAGGGTTTGGGGCAGTACGGCGTGCCACATGTGAGGCTTTCGCTTGACCCTTCTACAGCTGGACCATTGGTACTGTGGCATGAAGTGGATGTTGTTAAACTTATTTCATGTGTTGACCTTTTCGGGAAAACTTGGTTGTTTGATTATTCGATCGGAAAGTTTAACATTGTCTATTTATCTGGAATGTGATACAATATTTGGAATCCACAAGTAGTTATGAGATAACTAATTTGAATGTTATAAATCTAGCGGTTTAGTCTCACTTGATCGGTTACCACGGGATTTTGATGTGATCAAAAGTCCGTCGCAATCACGTAGCGTATGCGGATACTCGCCGGTAAACTTAATAGATAGCCACACCCTATAGCCCCGACCAAGTGACTGTAGGAGAACCCCGTCGCCGAAAGCATCCGTTCGAGTGCTCGTGGCAGTGGTGTTCCGCCTTAGTGCACTTCATCGACGGTATCAGGGGTGCGGCCGTCTACTAAAGTTTGCGACGAGCATTCGTTAATAATGCCGGGAATCTTGTTGAATTGCCCGACTTGATATTGAAAACAGTTTTCGATTTTGAGACTAAAATGCGGGGCTTATAATTGTAAGGCATGCGATGTCTAAGGAATTCATTTGGTTAGGCATGCGATGTCTATGCAGGTTGCGGATTCCAACTGTTGTAGTTTTACACTATTTTTTTCTGCGACCGTAAGTGTAATATGTGATATCGCCGGTTTTGTTGCTATATGTCAACGACAATTGGGATGGGCATATTTACTTACGTTGATGACATGTGATGTTATGTGTTGCTGGATATGTTATATTGGATCGTCGTGTTTGAATAGCCGGGGGTTTTTATGTGAGATGAGTGTTTTTCATATTCATTCATGTAAAAACCTGTATGTAATATTCTTTTATTGGGGCACTTCCAGGTTGCGGAAGATGTCACCGTTGATGTATATTATTTACTTTTCCGCATTAGGATAGACCCAAGGAGGGGAGCACAAGTAACCGGGTTCTAGGGTCCAGTGGGAGACCATCTCGAAGAGTCGAGTCCGGGTCTCCTAACCCTAGAATTGGTATGGTTGCTTGCCGCTCTCGTAGGGGTCTGGGGTGTGGGATTGGCTGTACATCACGACCGTGGAATCCGTGTTTTATACTGGCTCGTATTAAAAACACGGACGTCCTAGTATATCCAATATTTCATATGATATTTTCTGCTGCGTTATCCATGATGTGATCATGTGATATGTTCAGATAGATATTGTATATAATATATATGATATATTATATAACCGTTGCTTATGTTTTACACCCGAGCTAGCCCTGCCCCGCTCTGCCGTTAGTTACCTAACCTAACGGTGCAGACGGGACATCGAGGCGAATGTGGATGGCATAAGCGTACGTTGTATTTATCTGTGATGTTTAGGTGGACTTAAATGATGGGACATTCATTAATGAGATTAATGAAAGAAAATAAATCTAAAAGATGTTGTAGAATCGAATTTTAAAAATAAAAACAGGTAGCTACAGTTCTTGCTTTGCATCGCGGTGTTCCTTGTAGAACATCCTGCACCTTATTCGATAAGGAAAGGACCGAGATCCCTTCACCGGGAGTGACTCCTTTAGCAATAACTGGCAGATGCTACAACCCTCGGTTTGTCTTTTGATTGCTTCTATAGTTTTTGCTTTGCATAGCGGTATATATGATATATCGTGCACCTTATTCGATGAGGAAAGGGCCAACGATCCCTTCACCGGGAGCGACCCCTTTAGCAAAACTAGAAAAGCCTCAAAAACACTCCATTTAAAAACCATTTGATTCCGCAACGAGATCAAGTTCAAAGCGTTAAAGGTTTTATTAAAAACCATTCGCAAACCTCCGTCATTTTAGGAAGTAGAGTACTTAGTATTCGTGCTGTGTTTGTTGACCATAGTCAAGGCACAGTGTACGGTAGCTAAGTGATGTCTTCTTACACCGCATATGATGCGATTAGTTAGGACAGTCGCGTGACTTTGTTGACCTTAGTTAAGGGTCATGTGGGTAGGTCTAATTAATCACGAAATGACGGGTAGAACTTGACTAGTACTTATGATTTGTTGACCATAGTTAAGGTCATAGGTGCTAGGGGTAAAAACCTTTATCGAGAGTTTCAAGTGTTGAAATTTGCAATGAGATTGCATACCTTCTATATGATAGTTGGATCCCGATACCCACTGCGAGTAATTGTTACTCCTTGGAGAGTTTTGCACTTTACAATTAGCCGATCAAGTAGGTGTCTAGAAAGGTGTCAACGGGGTTACGCCCTTGGAAAAACGAGGTTTACTTTAATTAGGTCTGTGCGAAAGCATGGGGAACCTCCCTCAAAGTACCGACACTGACCTGGCTGAAAGATTGGCGAACTTGTAGACTTTAATTAATCCCGGCTAGTTTTCCTTTTTAGGTTTGAAGGAAGATTTGATAAAAACAGTGGGAGCCATCCTGATTAGATAAAATATATAACCAATCTAATCTTGCAAGAGCGCACGCAGAGTGTTTTCTTTTCTCTCTCTCCAGGTAGCGACCATATCACGCCTTAATCAAGATAATAATATGGATGAATTGACCGAACCCGCTTGTTATACTGAGATGGGGAACGTTGGTCCCGTTCCAACTTATAATTGTTATAAGACCGAGCAGGAAATAGGGGAATACCAGGATTCCTATGCCGCCCAAACGAAGAAAGTGCATGAGATGCATCTCCTTCGGGTGTGTTCATTACAAAGAACTGTTTCTCAGTGTCCTCTACGTCCCAGGTATTAGATACCAGATCAGGATCCCGCAAATGTAATCTGTTACATGGGCTACAGATAGGTAGAGAACTGAGAACGGGTGATAAGTTTCATGAGACAGAAAACGGTGCAAGTGTTGCAACCAAGTCTGTTGGTCACTGTCACCCTGTATTACCAATTCATTGATTCTGAACAAATGCTACTAGATACCGAACCTGATATACAAAATCATATCAGTCTCTTTATTAGTAAAGAAAGGATATAATTTTGTATTGTTGGATAATGTTTTGAACATTTCCTACATTTCAAAAGTTGATCGGTTAAGGCACGTTATCTAAAAGTATTGACGTTCTAAATCAAACTACAGTTCCTAGTATACAGAACACACACAAGAGGAAGAGTTCAGAAATGAACGAATCCTTCTTAAGGTATTGTAGACTAGGTCATATCAATTTGACCCGACTAGCTTAAGTTACATTTTAGATGCATATTTAAATTAGTTTGAATTTACATCGTGTGAAACTTGCCAGTCATGTCACAAAAATATGATGACCATAGCTCTGTTTATTGGAAATAGAGAAAGAGTTAGTAAACTCTTGGGACTGATACATAGTGATGTATGCAAGGTCCCCTGTCTACACATGCCAGGACTGGTTCTTTGTACTTCATTACATTCTCTGATGATCTCTCAAGATTCAGCCATATGTTCCTGTTGAAACATAAGTCCGAAGTTTTTGAGATATTCACAGAATATAAGTTAGAAGTAGAGAACCAAAAACCGGGTATAAGTATAATGTCCTATGATAAGATCAGGGAGGAGAATACTTGTGCATGGAATTCTTGGACTATTCTAAAGGAGAATGAGATTCTCTCTCGGTGTTACTCCTCTGAATACACCACAGCACAACAGTGCATCGGGGCGGAGCAATCGCACCATATTAGATATAGTGTGCTCTATGATGAGTACTACTGAGTTACTTATTTCCTTTTGGGGTTATACACTTGTGAAGTTGCATGCCTATTGAATAGGGTTCCAATCAAATCGGTTGCCTAACACTTCATATGTGATATGGAAAGGGAAGAGTCCATATCTTAAGTTTGTTAAGATTTAGGGTTGTCCGGACTATGTCAAAAGAAAAATCCGGACAAGATCGAGGCAAGGTCAGTTCTGTAGAACTGGAAAGGTTCCAGCTATACAAACTGCAGCTGATGATTTGACGGAACCAAAGGATTCAATAGTCCCCGACGAAGCTCAGCCTCTCCGCCGAACTAGCAGGGTTCCTCACCTGCCTGAGAGATACTTCGGTTTCTCGATGACAGTGGGAGCGAGGAATGCATCATGAGATGATGACCCAACTAGTTTCGAGCAGGCCATCGAGAGTAGGGACTCTATAAGAATGGCTGGATGCTTAGCGATCTAAGATGGAATCCATGTACACAAACAAAGTATGGACTTTGGTTGCTATATCTGAAGGGTTAAATCTCCATCAGGAGCAAGTGTATCTTGAGAAGATTACTTGGTGTAGATGGAAAGGTTGAGACTTTCAAAGCTAGACTTGTTAAAGGTTTTCGTCATCGACCGGGCGTGGATAATGATGAAACCTTTTCCAGGGACGATGCTTAAGTCCATCCAGATCCCACTTGCCATTGCTACATACCATGACTACGATATATGGTGGTTGGGTGCCATGACTACTTTTCTAAATAATAATTCAGAAGAGAACGTCTATAAGAACACAGCTAGAGGGCTTCATAAACAGTGGGAGCAGCGGAAACATGTGCAAGTTGCTTTACAAAATAAAGCAGGCATCACGGAGTTGGAACATCTGTTTTGATGTAGTAGTCAAATAGTTTGACTTCATCGAAATAGTAGATGAACCATGTATATACAAAAAGGTAGTAGGGAGTATGGTGGTGATCCTCGTAGAGCAAGTAGATGACATACTCTTGATAGGGAAGGAGTTTCCTATACTACACACGGTCAATCTCCTCTTATCACAAGGATTCTCCAAATAGGATAAAGGTGATACCTCCTAAATCCTGGGATTTGGATCTATGAGATAGATCTAAATGGATGTTAGGATTCTCACTAGGTTTACTGAGATGGTATCAATCGATCCTGGGGAGAATCACTGGAAAGGTTCCAGGGTGATAAGGACGACTGAATGTCAGTCGCAGGCATTGTCGTTACCCTCAGTAAAGGGACAGTATGTTGGAAGAGTTCCAAGCTGGATACCGTGGCAAACTAGACGATAAAGGCTGGTAACATCGCTATTAAAGATACTACCAAAGAGGCAGTTTGGGTGTATATTAGTTCATGAGATGAACTAGGTTCCTACCATTGTGTGACAATGGAAGTGTGGTTTTGGCCCAGGAACCCCGGTCCAATCAGTGATCCAGACATATTCTGAGTCAGCATCACCTGATCATGGAGATAGTTGATCTCCAGGGTGATCGAGGTAAGGAGAGTAGACTCAGAGGACAACACGGCGGATCCACTCACAAAGGTCTTTTCCCAAAGAGAGACTATTATGGGATGGTTGAGTATTAGATACTGCAACCATTGCTACAGATGACCCTAGTGCAAGTGGGAGATTATTAGTTATATGTATGCTCTAGAGGCCATTACTGTACATAGGATGTATATTGTAGTGGATGCTGGTGTAAGTCCGCGGCGGCGCCCCGGCCGTCGATCCGACGCCGTAAACGCGGAAACAAAAACTTGGCAAACTAGCAAACTGGCACCACCGCGCACTTTTAACCCGGATCGGGCCATTAACCTAGCTACTAGCAAACTAAAATAAGAGTAGAGAAGTATACCAAAGGATCCGTGTCCTTCGGTCTTCGTCTCCACTCCGATCTCTTCACGGAATCTCCGTCCGTCTCCTCCTCGTCGAAAAGGGCACCATGTAGCCGGGTTTGTTTACGGGCTCCTACCTCTGGACCGAGGCAACTTGGGCGCGAAGTTGGCTAGCCGACGCGTCCAAGGTTTGCTGTAGAATAGTGTAGTAGCCATGTCTCTTTAGGGTTATAGAAATTGCCTTGGATGTGGAGGAAAGAGGTTAAGGAAAATTGGTGCTTTCAATTTCCTAGCAAGAAAATGAGATGAATAATAATGCCACCACTCAAAAATGATCCTCTCATCTCACTCCAAAAAAATGGCCGGCCTCTTCTAATGGTGGAGGAAAAAGAAAAGCCACAATGATACAAGAGGAAAAAAAGAAATGATAATGAGAAAAAGGTCACCCTCATTTCTCATCACAATCAATCTTTACATTTCCATTCTCATAAAGGCAATGGAATGACCAAAATGGAATCTCATGATGATAAGAACACTCATGATGCCTCACAAATGCAAGAAAGCCCTCCACAAAATGTTATTTGCAAACTTGCAAATAACCCCCTCCAACGAAAAGTCCGGCCGCGAAAGAACAAAGGAAAACCGGCCGGAACGGAATGCAAACTGGCAACTTCAGAAAACTGATCCCGTAATAAATTACAGGAAAACCCCACTACTGCATATATATGCCCGCATTTGTATTCCCACTGAATACAAATGCAAAGAGACAAAATCTACACTGTCTAATACTAGGATCCGGCTTAAACCAAAGCCGGCTAGTAAAAACTGTCTGATCACGATCCGTGCAATACCGCACGTATCTGATCGAACCTTGCCATATCTCCATACGGCCTCCACAGCGTTTCGCCCGAAACTTGAGTAACTGTGTGTGGTGGACTCTAAAGACTCGTCAATATTATGGCTGTGGATTTAACTACTAGAACGTCAGAGGTATCAGCCAATACATAACGGGCTACCAGGTTTTGACCAAAAGGGACGTCGATGAGGGAACTCATCCTGACACCCTACTGAGCCTGTCTGTGACAATATCCGTACAGTCCGGTCCGTTTGTCTATGAGCATCGCATGGCGGGCCTAGGGGGTTGGTAAAAGTCAGACCCCCAATAGCGGTACAAGTCGTGTCGGAGTGTAGCCCAGAACACCCTGAGATACTACTGGAATACCTACCAGCAAATCTCCTGCTTTGGCCAAGGACTTTTCATGTTCTGGCTCTCCTAGACACAGCGCGACCTCACCCCCAATACCGGGAGAGACGAACCCCTGCAGATCCGCTCACTGCCTCCATGTGGCTCGGGACTGTACCCAACTAAAACCTGTTTGCACGTCTCCTTTGAGTGTGGTAGGGTAGTAATCAAAGCACAGTGGGAACTCACACGAGACAAATGACGATCTCAGGTCGATGAACTAACCTGTACACATGTCACCATGGAACTGCTATCTGACATCAGGTATAATACCAACTAGCAGGTTCCCGGCGAGTCCTGTCCGGTGTACTTATAACCCAATGAGCACCTGTATACATCTTAGGTGAACCAACTGACACCAGTGGCTTGTGAGACCAGCCACCGTCCCTCGTCGGGGTCTCGACTGTATACACTAGTCTACTCCGGAGTATCGATGCCCTGTCTCGAAACTCCCACGACTAAGGACCTTTTAAGGATGTGCTTATAGACTCCAGCTCTCACGTATATGATCTCCTTCATACTGCTAGTGGTCAAGCAAGAATCCTAGGGGCTCTATCAACATGTAATAGCGACTCGTAAGGTCACCTAAAGCAGTACACGATGATAAAGATAAACCAGATAGCATACTATCATCTCGAGTAAGACTGTCCTACCGGCATAGGTCCTCCTCAATCATTGCAATCACGTGCCTGTGATCCAATAATTGACTCTGAGGTCACTATATCTAACAATTTCCCACTTGCACTCAAGGCTAATTATTGCGATGTCGCATACTCACAGCCCGTGTGATACCGAACACCCAACTCCTCTACTAGTCAGTCTCACAAAGCTCGTTTGCGAAACTTTTGCGTTCGAGGAATAGCCTTAGTGAGTAGATCCGCTCTGGTGTTTCTTTCTATGTCTCTCTTTATCTCAAGTTCGCGGAGAAAGCCATCTCCCGAAATGAGCAATACCTATCTTAGAATGTCTGGATGTCTGATGGGACCTAGCTCATAAATGAACTCCAAATCCAAACTTCATAGACTGTATCGTCAACTGAACTTAATCAGTATCCTGCGCCATACCTTCCCTCAGTATCCACCTAGACCATCTGTCCAAAATACTGCCCCTCGTCAGAGGGAAAACTATAAGTCTGACAGCCACTCTGTCATCCAAGTCACCTTGGAAGCCTGGAATGATAACTGTCACCCGAATAAGGCTGTCGTTATCATATCCCTAGAACATCCACTTATGTTCTAAAACTGCTTCCGACTGTTTCTCCAGGATTGGATTAATATCAACTTATTGCATCTACTGCAAGAACAACATCTGGTGTGGTACTTGACATCTCATGATTGACTCAATTGCCCAAGCAAATGATCTGCCAATCATGCGCATCCCTCTCCCCTTTAGTCTGTAAGACACCTTTAGAGAGGGTGACGCCATCACCTGCAGGTACACTACCATGCCAGGAGTCGTCTATTCTAAATACTCATAGAATGCTTTCTAAGTACCCAGATTGGGAAACCACCCAAATCTAGATCTAAAACCATAGATCTAGTAACCAGAGTGTCTGATATAATATCCAAGTCCTATGTAGAGAAACTACCGTGTGACGACCAAAGTATAACCAATCGTAGTATAGGAATATCACTTCCTACTCCGTGTATGTCATCCAAATACCATGACATCACACCCTACTACCTTCTTAATAGATCCATCCCCTATTCTGATGAAGTCAAACCTATGACTGTCACATCAGAAATAGATGATCTATCTCCGCTATATCTGCTTTAGTCTATAAATTGACATAAGCCACCTGTCCACCAATGCTTCCGCTGCTCCCACTGACCACAACAACCCTCTGGCAAAGTCATATAGACGTACACTTCTAAAGCTAGTTTAGAACGACACTATACTCATCCTCCTGCCGGGTCTCACAGTCTGGAACAACAGCAATGGCAAGTCTAGGTAAACAAGAACCTCCCTGCCACCGTCCCTGAGCATACCGAAGTACCTCTCGGGTGCCTGAGGTTACCTACCATATCTACGGAGTGGACAATAGAATGTCAAACCAGATTGAATCTTTTGGTTCTTATCAAATCTTCAGTAATCGTTTGCGGTTCTGGAATCACTTCCAGTTCTACCATACTCCCACTACTGTTTTCTGAAAAAATCCATTTTTATTAAAACTGTGGCGAGTCTAGAACAATATCACTATTGATCTTCCAGATGGTAGAAAGTCAACCCTCGTCATAGCCCGGGTCAACCCACAAACAGCCATTACAGAAACGTGCCTTGAGTTATCCGGAGTCTGGTTTTAAGCATAAGCCAGACAACTCCCCGTATCTTAACAATGTCAAGATATGAACTGTTCTATATCTAATACAGAAACAGAGGCACTGATTTAATTGAACCAGATTCAAATCATGCAGCTGTCTCCAGTGCATGTCAACTAAATGGAAGAGAGGCCGATCAGCGTTACTCAACTTAGGAATGCTTCCAATTATGAGTAACCTGAAAGAGAAGCAAGTTCTCATTACTATCAACTGAATACCATACACAAGTATCTACATCTTCGATCACCTTGAAGAATCCCGATACTTGCAATACTTGGTTCTCTACTTTATTCTTATACCAATAACTTCTCAAAACTCAGACCCTGTGTTTCTTCGAAACACTTGTCTAAGAACTAGAGAAGTCACAAGTAAACAGAATATAGTATGAGTACTTACCCCTCTGTCCTAATGGACACTGGACAATATACAATACTCTGTATAAGTCCCCTGAGTCTAGTAACTCATTCACTGTGTGTCGTAGGTTGAAAACTGTACATATGGTTAAGAAGAATTACATCGCTGTTCAATGCTCCTTACTTAACCATCCACTGATATAGGTAAATGTCATAGACATAATCTCAAAAAGGTATATCTCACTCTATGAAAATAGACGTACAGATATATCAATTTGAAATTGGTGCATAACAACGGATATTCAAAACCAAATATTTGCCGTCCGGCAAACAACCCAGGTGACTTCCTCAAATATCACCAATTATAACGAATTCCGATATAATGAGGATGATCACCTAATTCCCAATAACTTACTCCCACTCAATATCTGTAAAACCATACAGATGTGAGAATCAAACCTGGTAAATACATACCCTGGAGTAAGTGTCTAATTGGGAAATCAGTTTTCTTTTAACAGTACACAGTGAAACTGAAACATTAAAATGTTTCGATGGGGTATCCCGGTATTCATAGTAATGCCTCTTCCATTATCCAGATTCACAACTGTAACCGTATAATTCTTGCCACCTCTCCAAATCCCTTTATATGTCTTTAGTCATTACCTTATGCACACCCCTTTAGGCCAAATGGTTTTCTTCCTTCCCTACCGTTCGGCACTAGCCTATGGTTTGGAAGAAGACTATCCAATAAGCATAATGGGTGTATTGTCCTAATCCTAGGAGCACTCGCAATGCGAGAGAAGGTGAAGATAAAAGACAACCGAATGAACTTAATTCTTATATCTCCTGAACCAGGATCCATCCCCGAACTGGAACAAGTTCCTTTTGAGTTCGTATATAACCATACGATGGATTATCCAATAAACTTGGGATCTTCGTAGTGATACGGAGTGTCCTGGAGAAATACAAAGGTGATTTAGGATTGGCGAAGAAATACTTGGTTTGGTCGTGAATAGCAGTCGCAATTTACTTTGCCCTTTTACTAATCCCTTTCTTTGTCTTAACATAATACCTTCTGTACACCATTTAGGCTAATTGGTTTTCTTCATTCCCTACCGGTCGGCACCTGCCTATGGTTTGGAAGAAGACTATCCAATTTGCGTAATAGGTGTACTATCTCCTAAACCAAGGAGTACTCGCACTGAGAGAAGGTGAAAGGAAAAGACAACTGAATAGTCCTATTCGTTTTCTCCAGAACCAGAAACCATCCTCGAATTCCTTCGAGTTCGTAAATAACCATACGATGGTTTTGTCCAATGGAAGTGGACGTTCGTAGTAATATGGGGTGTCCTGGAGAAAAGGGTAAACGTAGGAGTGGCAATGAGGTCTGCAACTCTGACAATCCAAAAGCCAGTGTTAAGAAGGTTCGGTCAACTTGGTCACTGAGTCATAATCTAGGGTCGGGTCAATGGTCTCTGCCAAAGAGAGAGAGAAAAGAAACACTCAGAGTGCACTCTAACCTAGATCAGAATGGTTATCACTTTATCTAATCTGGAAACCTCCCACTGTAACGTCAAATTCTTCCCCAAACCTGAAAGAAGAATTAGCCGGGATCACCCGAGGAGTAAACCAACTCATCAGTGGGAATCAGGATCCAACTATCATCGCATGATAACGTGACGGAATCCGCTCACGCTATCACACTCCAGAAGGTATGCACATATCTGGCAAGTTTCAGTTCTTTTGAAACTCCCGATGTGGATTTTTGCCCCATACTCTTATGACCTTGACTTTGGCCAACAAATCATAAGTCACATGTCAAGTTCTACCCGTCATTGTCCAGGTTGATTTGAACCCACCCGTACAAGACCTTGACTTTGGCCAACAAGGCTATACGACTGTCCCAAACCAACGCATCTATCTATGCAGCATATGAATACCCAACAGCTACCAAACACTGTGCCTTGACTTTGGCCAACAAACACAGCTTGAATACTATTAACTATCCATATGAAACGACGGAGGGCTACGAATGGTTTCTGGCGAAAACCTTTAACGTAATGAACTTGATATCGTTGAAGGAACTGATAGCTTTATAAAAATATAGTGACGAAAACCTTTGCTAAAGAGGTCACTCCCGGTGAAGGGATCTCGGCTCTTTCTTCGTAGAATGAGGTGCAGGATATTCCAACTGAATACCATGATGCAAAGCAAAAGTAATCGGCTATAGTGAAGTTATTGTCCTGACGCAAACTTCTGTCCAAGGGATCACTCCCGGTGAAGGGATCTCGGCCCTTGCCTCATCGACTGAGGAGCAGGATATTCCAACTGAATACCACTGTACAAAACAAAAAAGAACGCCGTTCCAATAACAGCTTTTGAAAAAGTGTTCCAACAACATCAGAATAGGTTTGTTTAGCTTGCATTGATCCGAATCAACGCAGTCCCATCAATTGATCACAACACAAAGAACGAAAATATACTGACGTACGTATATGCCATCCGCATTCGACACTGGGTCCCGTCATCACCCGTTAGGTTAGCTAACTAACGACAGAGCGGGGACTGGACTAGCGCGGATCTACTAATATATACAATATATAATTTTCGCTCAAGGCGTGATAGAATGCAACATCACATAAATGTACAGCATCACAGAACAATACAGATATCTGGGATCCCCGGGTTTCACAGAGCCGCTACTGAAACCCGACGTTCCCCTGGTCGTGTGGATAGCCTGTGCAATGAAATCCTAGACCCCTACGGGCGCGGCAAGTCACCCGCCAAAACCTGAAGCGTGGCAGCCCCCTTCAGCAACGTGAATGGACCACCCAGCACTTCACGGAATCTGGCAACTTGGGCACCCCTGCTGGGTCAATCCTATACCCCTTACGAGTGTGGCGAACAGCCCGCCAATTCTAGAGTAAAGCCCCCTCCGTCTCAATGCCATGAGATGCGGGCTCGTTGCCCTCTAGAACCCGGCTGTCCGTGCACCCCTCCGCGGGGTAATCCTAGTACAGAAAGTAAAATATACATACAACGGGTACATCGACCGCAACCTGGTCGTGCCCCAAAAGAATAATACAAACAGGCAGTGACGGCAGTCCATATATCGGACGCTCGCCCCGCAATAACAAATGTACATATAAAACAAAACTGTACTACCACTACAACCAGGCTATCCTCACGACCGATCCGCAACAACACAGCACAATCACAGAACATCAACGTGAATGTCACGTTCGCAAATCCATCTAAAAGGGCTATAGCAGATAGACTGGATTTACCGATCGAATGACATTCACGGTCGCAGATATAATGTAAATACTGTGAACTAGCATGTTTAAAATATCCGATCGAACAAATTTATCAAAGTGGGCCCCAAGCAGTACTGTAGCACTTACAGAAAATCTGGGCCCAAAAATAATATCCCAAAACCCCTATTTCCTATTCAAAAGCCCTCTGGAAAAATTTGGTTCAGTGATTCCACTTAACCACCGTGGAACCGCGGCCAAACCAGGGGTTTGGCCGCGTTTCCGCGGTCATAGTAAGAAATCAGTGAATCATATTTTCCCAGAATTCTTAGAATTTCTTGCATGTCTTTCTGCAATGACCTGAAAAATTTTTGGAGCTGGAAAAATTTCAACAAAGAACACATGCACTAGAAATACGGTTTTTTCGATTTCTGTTCGATCGAGTCCTAAACATGCTAGAGCAAGCTAGGCATGGTTAATGGCGTGGCTCTGATACCAATGTAAGTCCGCGGCGGCGCCCCGGCCGTCGATCCGACGCCGGAAACGCGGAAACAAAAACTTTGCAAACCAGCAAACTGGCACCACCGCCCACTTTTAATCCGGATCGGGCCATTAACCTAGCTACTAGCAAAATAAAATAAGAGTAGAGAAGTATACCAAGGGATCAGTGTCCTTCGGTCTTCGTCTCCACTCCGATCTCTTCGTGGAATCTCCGTCCGTCTCCTCCTCGTCGGAAAGGGCACCATGTAGCCGGGTTTGTTTACGGGCTCCCACCTCTGGACCGAGGCAACTCGGGCGCGAAGTTGGCTAGCCGACGCGTCCAAGGTTTGCTGTAGAATAGTGTAGTAGCCATGTCTCTTTGGGGTTATAGAAATTGCCTTGGATGTAGAGGAAAGAGGTTAAGGAAAATTGGTGCTTTCAATTTCCTAGCAAGAAAATGAGATGAAGAATAATGCCACCACTCAAAAATGATCCTCTCATCTCACTCCAAAAAAATGGCCGGCCTCTTCTAATGGTGGAGGAAAAAGAACAGCCACAATGATACAAGAGGAAAAAAAGAAATGATAATGAGAAAAAGGTCACCCTCATTTCTCATCACAATCAATCTTTACATTTCCATTCTCATAAAGGCAATGGAATGACCACAATGGAATCTCATGATGATAAGAACACTCATGATGCCTCACAAATGCAAGAAAGCCCTCCACAAAATGTTATTTGCAAACTTGCAAATAACCCCCTACAACGAAAAGTCCGGCCGCGAAAGAACAAAGGAAAACCGGCCGGAACGGAATGCAAACTGGCAACTTCAGAAAACTGATCTCGTAATAAATTACAGGGAAACCCCACTACTGCATATACATGCCCGCATTTGTATTCCCACTGAATACAATGCAAAGAGACAAAATCTACACTGTCTAATACTAGGATCCGGCTTAAACCAAAGCCGGCTAGTAAAAACTGTCCGATCACGATCCGTGCAATACCGCACGTATCTGATCAAACCTTGCCAAATCTCCATACGGCCTCTACAGCGTTTCACCCGAAACTTGAGTAACTGTGTGTGGTGGACTCCAAAGACTCGTCAATATTATGGCTGTGGATTTAACCACTAGTACGTCAGAGGTATCAGCCAATACATAACGGGCTACCAGTTATTGACCAAAAGGGACGTCGATGAGGGAACTCATCCTGACACCCTACTGAGCCTGTCAGTGACAATATCCATACAGTCCGGTCCGTTCGTCTATGAGCATCGCATGGCGGGCCTAGGGGTTGGTAAAAGTCAGACCCCCAATAACGGTACAAGTCGTGTCGGAGTGTAGCCCAGAACACCCTGAGATACTACTGGAATACTGTAGGGTTCCTAGGCACTCACAAGAGGTCTCACAAGGCATCAACCATGCCAATTTTAAATTTTACGGCTGCCGAGAAACCCAAATACGGATCGTTGGCTAGAAATCTAGGCGAAATAAGAATCTAGTTAACAACTTAACTAAAAGGAAACGGAAATACAACCTTTGTAGATCCGGTGCTCCACCTCCATCGCTCCGCAACGAAGTCCTCTCACTGTCCAAAATAAATCCCGGGCTCTAGCGTCGGCTTCATCGTAGAATAGGCGAGCTAGGTCGTCGATGTCCATGCCGAAGATGATCTACGTCGAGGCATCGCAAGATCAAGCTCCCACTTCACCAAGTCATGAAACTTGTGAAGAAAACACCCTATACTACTTGGCAAGAGGTATAAGATGAAGAAATAGGAAGTGGGTTCACTTTAGAAATGGATTTCTCACTCATATTCATCAATCACCATTGATGAAGCTTGGTTTTCTTCTTGAAGGAGAAGAAGAAGAAGATGATAATTATTATGATAAGTTGTTTTTCAAAAAGAAAATAAAAAGAATACTTATCATCATGAAACCATGGTTTAGTGTAGAGTATTAATCTTGGTTGAAAGGAATGGTTAGGGTTAAGCATGAGACAAAATGGTCACAAGGTCAATACTTCATGAACCTTCATGAATAAAACAAAGAAGGCCACCATTTCATCTTATGTTAATATTTTTCCAAAAAAAAATAAACAAATGAATAAATGAATAAGCAAATAAAAACCCTAACCATTTCTTTAACCAAGGTTTAATTCTTTACACAAACCCTGATGAGCATGTATCATTAAACATGATACAAACAAGTGCACAAAATCATATCGGATATGTAATGCGCACATCCGAGTGAGAAAATCCATCTTAAGTGAACCAATACTAGTTAATGCAAAGTAATATATCAAATATATAATTATGCATTAAATCATTAAATCAACACTTGATTTAACGATCCGGTCATGACGCACACAACCGACTGGTATCATTAGTAACAACTTATCGAATCAACACTTGATCCAATAACCCGGCTATATCGCATATAACCGATCAATGTCACATCGCGAGAATCGAATACAGTATCACATACTGGTATTATTCTCGGTCCCGCACATATCTCATATGCGCTCCAATTTCGTTTCGCTTGAGCCAGGAAACCTCTGTGTAGGACTCTAAAGACTCGTCAATACGCCGGCAGCAGATGATGATCATATCAAACATCCACAAGCTGCAAGCGGTCTGCTAAACGTAACGGCCACCCGGGTATTGAGCGATCAGAAGATCGACGAGCAAGCCCGCTCACACTCCTGTGAATCCAACCAGTAACACTTACCGTACAGTCCGGTCTGATCGTCTGATATGTCGCATATCTCGCCTAGGGGTGGTAAACGTCAGACCCCAATAGCTCGATAAGTCGTGTCGATATGAGGTCTATAACAATTCGAGATACTACTGGTAACACTTACCAGTAAATCTCAGCAACCCTGGCCAGGGATTTCCTGTTATAGCCAATCGAACACAGAGCAACATCAACTCCCTATACCGGGAGAGACGAATCCCCTCCTATCGCTCATTGTCTCCATGTGATTCGGGACTGTACCCAAAAACCACCGTTTTGCACGCCCTCTTGGACGTGGAAATCAAAGCACAGTGGGAACTACACAAGACTCTATGACGATCTCGGGTCAACAGACTACTCTGTACCAGTGTCACCATAGAACTGCCATCTGACGTAAGGTATAATACCATCTGGGAGTTCTCGGCGAGTCCGTCCAGTGTACCCAGTCTCCACTGAGCACCCGTATATCATCTCTGATGTCAAACACCAATGGATATGGGATCATCCATCGCCCATCTGTATGGGTCGAGAAGGTATACGCTAGTCTACTCTGGTATATCGATGCCCCGTCTCGATACACCGACGACTAGGGACTTTGAAGGATGTACTTATGGACTACCATGTCCCCACTAGTATGATCTGCATCATAGTCCAGGTAGTCAAGTACACATCCTAAGGGCTTTACCAACATATAACAGAGAGACAATCAGTATACACGTTAAGGTAAAGAGCAACCAGATAGCATACTATCATGTCGAGCAAGAAATTCATCCCTATATATGTCCCAGCATCCACTACAATATGCATCCTATGTACAGTAATGGCCTCTAGGGCATACATATAATTAACAATCTCCCACTTGCACTGGGCCATCTGTAGCAGTGGTTGCAGTATCTCATACTCAACCATCCCATAAAAGTCTCTCTCTGGGAAAAGGCCTTTGTGAGTGGATCCGCCGTGTTGTCCTCTGAGTCTACTCTCCTAACCTCGATCACCCTGGAGATCAACTATCTCCATGATCAGGTGATACTGCCTTAGAATATGTCTGGATCGCTGATGGGACGGACGTTCCTTGGCATAAGCCACAACTCCATTGTCACACAATGGGAGGAACTAAGTTCATCTCATGAACAAATATACATCCAGACTGCCTCTTTGGTAGCATCTCAAATAGCGATGTATCCAGCCTTTATCGTCTAGTATGCCACGGTATCTAGCTTGGAACTCTTCCAACATACCGTCCCTTTACTGAGGGTAAAGACAATGCATGTGACTGACATTCAGTCATCCTTATCACTCTGGAACCCTTCCAGTGATTCTCCCCAGAATCGATTGATACCATCTCACTACAACTAGTGAGAATCCTAACATCCAATTAGATCTATCTTATAGATCCAAACTCAGGATTTAGGAGGTATCTCTTTGATCCTATAGAGAATCATTGTGATAAACGGAGATTGGCTGAGCGTTGCATAGGAAACTTCTTCCCTATCAAGAGTATGTCATCCACGTACTCTACGAGGATCGTCACTATACTCCCTACTACCTTTTTGTTTATACAAGATTCATCTACCATTTTGATGATGTCAAACTCTTTGACTAATTCATCAAAATATACGTTCCAACTCCGCGATGCCTGCTTTATCCTATAAAACATCTTGCACACGTTTCCGCTGCTCCCACTGTCTACGAGGCCCTCTGGCTGTGTACTTATAGTTCTAAATCAATATTTAGAAAAGCAGTCATGACACCCAACCGCCAGATATCGTAGTCATGGTATGTAGCCGTGGCAAGTAGGATCTGGATGGACTTAAGCATAGCCACTTGAAAAGGTTTCATCATTATCCACGCCTGGTCGATGACTAAAACCTTTAACAAGTCTAGCTTTCAAAGTCTCAACTTTTCCATCTACACCAAGTAATCTTCTCAAGATATACTTGCTCCTGATGGGGATTTAACCCTTCAGATATAGCAACCAAAGTCCATACTTTGTTGGTGTACATGGATTCCATCTCAGATCGCTAAGCATCCAGCCATTCTTACAGAGTCCCACTCCTGATGGCCAGCTCGAAACTAGTTGGGTCATCATCTCATGATGCAATCCTCGCTCCCACTGTCATAGAGTAACCGAAGTATCTCTCAGGTGGGTGAGGAACCCTACTAGATCGGCAGAGAGGCTGAGGTTCGTTGGTTTCTACTGAATCCTTTGGTTCAATCAAATCATCAGCTGTTGTTTGTATGGCTGGAACCTTTCCAGTTGTACATAACAGACCTTGCCTCGAGCTTGTCCGGATTATGCTTTTAGACATAGGCCGGTCAACCCCAAATCTTAACTAGCTTAAGACATGGGCTCTTTCCTTTCCATATCACATATGAAGTGGTAGGAAACTGATTTGATTGGAACCCTATTCAATAGGTATGCAGCTTCTCAAGTGCATAACTCCCAAAAAGGAAACAGGAAACACAGTAGTACTCATCATAGAGCACACCATATCACATAGGGTGCCATTGCTCCACCCCGATATACCATCGTGCTATGGTGTATACGGAGGAGTAATGCTGAGAGAGAATCTCATTCTCCTTTAGAATAATCCAGGATTTCCGTGCTCAAGTATTCTCCTCCTTGATCTCATCAAAGGACATAATACTTATACCCTTATTTTGGATCTCTACTTCTAACTTATATTCTGTGAGTTTCTCAAAAGGTTCGGACTTGTGTTTCAACAGGAACATAGGACTGAATCTCGAAAGATCATCAGAGAATGTAATGAAGTATAAAGAACTGGTCCTGGCATGTGTAGACAGGGGACCTTACATACATCAACATGTATCATCCCAAGAGTTTACCAACTCTTTCTCTGTTTCCATTAAACAGAGCTGGTGTCATTATATCTTTGTGACATGACTGGCAAGTTTCACAAGATGTAGATTCAAACTGATTTAAATATGCATCTACATGTAACTTCAGCTAGTCGGGTCGCATTGATATGACCTAGTCTACAATGCCTCAAGAAGGATTCGTTCATTTCTGAACTCTCCCTCTTGTGTGTGTTCTGTATACTAAAGAACTGTAGTTTGATTTAGAACATCAATGCTTTTAGATAACGTGCCTGAACCGATCAACTTTTGATTATAGGAAATGTTCAAAACATTATCCAACTATACAAAATTTTATCATTTCTTTACTAATAAAGAGATGGATATGATTTTGTATATCAGGTTCGGTATCTAATAGCATTCATTCAGAATCAATGTATTTAGAATACAGGGTGACAGTGATCAACAGACTTGGCTGCAACACTTGCCCCGTTTTCTGTCTCATGAAACTTATCACCCGTTCTCAGTTTTTCTACCCTTTTGTAGCCCTATGTAACAGATTACATATCTGGGATCCTGATCCGGTATCATATACCCAGGATGCGGAGGATACTGAGAAACAGTTCTCTGTAATAAACACACCCGAAGATGATGCATCAGTATGCACTCTCTTCGTTTGGGCGGCACGGGAATTCTGGTAATCCCTAATTTCCTGCTCTGTCTTATAACAATTATAAGTTAGAGCGGGACCAACGTTCCCCAGCTCAGTATAACAAGCGGGTTCGGGCAATATTCCGTATTATTATCTTGATTAAGGCGTGATATGGTCGCTACCAGGAGAGAGAGAGAAGAAAACACTCAGCGTATGCTCTTGCAAGAATAGATTGGTTATTATTTTATCTAATCAGGATGGCTCCCACTGCTTTTTATCAAATCTTCCTTCAAACCCTAAAAGGAAAGACTAGCCGGGATTAATTACACACTACAAGTTCGCCAATCTTTCAGCCAGGCCAGTGTCGGTACTTTGAGGGAGGTCCCCCGTGCTTTCGCACGAACCTAATTAATGTAAACCTCATTTTCCCAGAGGCATAACCTCGTTGACACCTTTCTAGACACCTACTTGATCGGCTAAATATAATGTGTAAAACTCTCCCAGGAGTAACTCTTACTCGCAGCGGGTATCGGGATCCAACTATCTCATAGAAGGTATGCAATCTCATTGCAAATTTCAACACTTGAAATTCCCGATAATATTTTGCCCCGAACGATCTATGACCTTGACAAGGTCAACAAACCATAGACCGCAAGTCAAGTTCAACCCGTCATTTCTTGATTGAATCAAACCCACCCGCACGACCCTTGACAAGGTCAACAAGGCCGCACGACTACCCTAACCCAATCTGCATCATATGCATAAGCAGATAAATACTGGTTAGCTACCGCACACTGCGCCTTGACAAGGTCAACAAACGCAGCACGAATACTAAACAGGATTTATCTGAAATGACGGAGGGCTACGACAGGTTTTTCTGAAAACCTATTGCGTAATGAACTTGATATCGTTGCAGAATCAAATGATTTTAAAATGGAGTGCTTTTGAGGCTTTTCTAGTTTTGCTAAAGGAGTCACTCCCGGTGAAGGGATCGTCGGTCCTTTCCTCGTCGAATGAGGTGCGGGATATATCATATATATCACTGTGCAAAGCAGAACTCTTAAAAGCAATCAAAAGACAAACCGAGTGTTGTAGCATCTGCCAGTTACTGCTAAAGGAGTCACTCCCGGTGAAGGGATCTCGGTCCTTTCCTCATCGAATAAGGTGTAGGGTATATCATATATACCGCTATGCAAAGCAAGAACTGTAGCTACCTGTTTTATTTTGAAATTCGATTCTACAACATCTTAGGTTTCTTTTCTTTCATTAATCACATTAATGAAGTCCCATCATTTAAGTACCTAAACATCACAGATAAATACGACGTACACTTATGCCATCCGCATTCGCCTCGATGTCCCCTCGTGCACTGTTAGGTTAGGTAACTAACGGCAGAGCGGGGCAGGGCTAGCGTGGGTGTAAAACATAAGTAACGTCTATATAATATATCATATATACTATATACAGCATCCATCACAGAACATCACATGATCATATCACAGATATCGCAGCAGAAGAATCATTTGAAATATTGGATATACTAGGACGTCCGTGTTTTCAATACGAGCCAGTATAAAACACGGATTCCACGGTCGCGATGAATAGCCAAACCCACACCCCTAGACCCCTACGAGAGCGGCAAGCAACCTTACCAATTCTGGAGTTAGGAGACTCGGACTCGACTCCTCGAGTTGGTCTCCCACTGGACTCCAGAACCCGGTTACTTGTGCTCCCCTCCTTGGGTCTATCCTAGTGCGGAAAAGTAAATAATATACAACAACGGTGACAACTTCCGCAACCTGGAAGTGCCCCAATTTAAGAATATTACATACAAGTTTTTACATGAATGAAAATGAAAAACAATCATCTCACATAAAAAACCGCGGCTATTCAAACACGACGATCCAATATAACATATCCAGCAACACATAACATCACATGTCATCAACGTAAGTAAATATGAGCATCCCAATTGTCGTTAACATATAACAACGAAACCGGCGATATCACATATTACACTTACGGTCACAGAAAAGAAAGTGTAAAACTACAACAGTTGGAATCCGCAACCTCCTCAGACATCGCATGCCTGACCAAATGAATTACTTAGACATCGCATGCCTAACAATTATAAACCCCGCATTTTAGTCTCAAAATCGAAAACTCTTTTCAATATCAAGTCGGGCAATTCAACAAGATTCCCGACATCCTGATCGAATGCTCGTCGCAAACTTTAGTAGACGGCCGCACCCCCGACGCCGTCGACGAAGTGCACCAAGGCGGAACACCGCTACCGCGAGCACCCAAACGGATGCTTTCGGCGACGGGGTTCTCTTACAGTCACTTGGTCGGGGCTAAGGGGTGTAGCTGTCTATTAAGTTTACCCGGCAAGTATTCGCGTACGCTACGTGATTGCGACGGACTTTTGATCGCATCAAAATTCCGTGGCAACCGATCAAGTGAGACTAAACTGCTATGTTTATAACATTCATTCAGTTATCTCATAACTACTTGTGAATTCCAATTATTGTATCCCATTCCAGATAAATAGAAAATGTTAAACTTTCCGATCGAACATTCAAACACCCAAGGTTTCCCGATACAGATCAACTCATGAAATAAGTTCAAAGACATTCACTTCATGCCTCAGTACCAACGGTCCAGCCGTAGAAGGGTCAAGCCAACGCCTCACATGTGGCACGCCGTACTGCCCCAAACCCAAGGGTTCAAAGGGCAGTTCAAGACGGTCACATAATCGAGTTAAGGTTTGTTGTCTTCTAGAGGGACCATTGCGTTAATTGCACTACTTAGAACGTCTTTGAACTACGGAAAAGTCCAACAATTGGAAATTTCCCGACAGGGAAAAAAGTGGGTATTTATGTCCGATCGAACTTTTTAACATATTCTAAAATATCCGGAAAGCCACATAGACAAAGTCTGATAATCCGATCGAATCATGTACGCTCCAAAACACCCCAGAAAATTCAACTCTTGAATTCAAATTAAAAATTCCCATAAAATCCAGCACTAAAATATAGGAGTTACTGTGCAAGAATTAATGACAGATAAGACAAAAGGGCCGCGGAACCGCCGCATTAGCACGCTAATGCCGCGGTTCCGCCGCACTTTTATGGAATCATGTGATAATTTTTGCACCGTAATTCTTAGTTTTTCCTACTGAATTTTTTAGGAATTTTTAATTCACAAAAATCCCAGTTTTTGGAAAAAGTCCAGAGAGCATTTTGGAATCGGGGTTTCGGTTCGATCGGGTTTCAAACTCCGTCTACGCATCGCCTAAGGCTCTAGCTAGGCTCTGATACCACTGTAGGGTTCCTAGGCACTCACAAAAGGTCTCACAAGGAATCAACCATGCCAATTTTAAATTTTACGGGTGCCGAGAAACCCAAATACGGATCATTGGCTAGAAATCTAGGCGAAACAAGAATCTAGTTAACAACTTAACTAAAAGGAAACGGAAATACAACCTTTGTAGATCCGGTGCTCCACCTCCATCGCTCCGCAATGAAGTCCTCTCGCTGTCCAAAACAAATCCCGGGCTCTAGCGTCGGCTTCATCGGAGAATAGGCGAGCTAGGTCGTCGATGTCCATGCCGAAGATGATCTACGTCGAGGCATCGCAAGATCAAGCTCCCACTTCACCAAGTCATGAAACTTGTGAACCCTATACTACTTGGCAAGAGATATAAGATTAAGAAATAGGAAGTGGGTTCACTTTAGAAATGGATTTCTCACTCATATTCATCAATCACCATTGATGAAGCTTGGTTTTCTTCTTGAAGGAGAAGAAGAAGAAGATAATAATTATTATGATAAGTTGTTTTTCAAAAAGAAAATAAAAAGAATACTTATCATCATGAAACCATGGTTTAGTGTAGAGTATTAATCATGGTTGAAAGGAATGGTTAGGGTTAAGCATGAGACAAAATGGTCACAAGGTCAATACTTCATGAACCTTCATGAATAAAACAAAGATGGCCACCATTTCATCTTATGTTAATATTTTTCCAAAAAAAAATAAACAAATGAATAAATGAATAAGCAAATAAAAACAATAACCATTTCTTTAACCAAGGTTTAATTCTTTACACAAACCCTAATGAGCATGTATCATTAAACATGATACAAACAAGTGCACAAAATCATATCGCATATGTAATGCGACATCCGAGTGAGAAAATACATCTTAAGTGAACCAATACTAGTTAATGCAAAGTAATATATCAAATATATAATTATGCATTAAATCATTAAATCAACACTTGATTTAACGATCCGGTCATGACGCACACAACCGACTGGTATCATTAGTAACAACTTATCGAATCAACACTTGATCCGATAACCCGGCTATATCGCATATAACCGATCAATATCACATCGCGAGAATCGAATACAGTATCACATACTGGTATTATTCTCGGTCCCGCACATATCTCATATGCGCTCCTATTTCGTTTCGCTTGAGCCAGGAAACCTCTGTGTAGGACTCTAAAGACTCGTCAATACGCCGGCAGCAGATGATGATCATATCAAACATCCACAAGCCGCAAGCGGTCTGCTAAACGTAACGGCCACCCGGGTATTGAGCGATCAGAAGATCGACGAGCAAGCCCGCTCACACTCCTGTGAATCCAACCAGTAACACTTACCGTACAGTCCGGTCTGATCGTCTGATATGTCGCATATCTCGCCTAGGGGTGGTAAACGTCAGACCCCAATAGCTCGATAAGTCGTGTCGATATGAGGTCTATAACAATTCGAGATACTACTGGTAACACTTACCAGTAAATCTCAGCAACCCTGGCCAGGGATTTCCTGTTATAGCCAATCGAACACAGAGCAACATCAACTCCCTATACCGGGAGAGACGAATCCTTCCTATCGCTCATTGCCTCCATGTGATTCGGGACTGTACCCAAAAACCACCGTTTTGCACGCCCTCTTGGACGTGGTAAGGTGGAAATCAAAGCACAGTGGGAACCGCACAAGACTCTATGACGATCTCGGATCAACAGACTACTCTGTACCAGTGTCACCATAGAACTGCCATCTGACATAAGGTATAATACCATCTGGGAGTTCTCGGCGAGTCCGTCCAGTGTACCCAGTCTCCACTGAGCACCCGTATATCATCTCTGATGTCAAAAACCAATGGATATGGGATCATCCATCTCCCATCTGTATGGGTCGAGAAGGTATACGCTAGTCTACTCTGGTATATCGATGCCCCGTCTCGATACACCCACGACTAGGGACTTTGAAGGATGTACTTATGGACTACCATGTCCCCACTAGTATGATCCGCATCATATTCCAGGTAGTCAAGTACACATCCTAAGGGCTTTACCAACATGTAACAGAGAGACAATCAGTATACACGTTAAGGTAAAGAGCAACCAGATAGCATACTATCATATCGAGCAAGAAAGTCATCCCTATATATGTCCCAGCATCCACTACAATATGCATCCTATGTACAGTAATGGCCTCTAGGGCATACATATAACTAACAAATACCTACCAGCAAATATCCTGCCTTGGCCAAGGACTTTTCATGTTCTGGCTCTCCTAGACACAGCGCGACCTCACCCCCAATACCGGGAGAGACGAACCCCTGCAGATCTGCTCACTGCCTCCATGTGGCTCGGAACTGTACCCAACTAAAATCTGTTTGCTCGTCTCCTTTGAGCGTGGTAGGGTAGTAATCAAAGCACAGTGGGAACTCACACGAGACAAATGACGATCTCAGGTCGATGAACTAACCTGTACACATGTCACCAGGGAACTGCTATCTGACATCAGGTATAATACCAACTAGCAGGTTCCCGGCGAGTCCTGTCCGGTGTACTCCTAACCCAATGAGCACCTGTATACATCTTAGGTCAACCAACTGACACCAGTGGCTTGTGAGACCGGCCACCGCCCCTCGTCGGGGTCTCGACTGTATACACTAGTCTACTACGGAGTATCGATGCTCTATCTCGAAACTCCCACTACTAGGGACCTTTTAAGGATGTGCTTATAGACTCCAGCTCTCACGTATATGATCGCCCTCATACTGCTGGTGGTCAAGCAAGAATCCTAGGGGCTCTATCAACGTGTAACAGCGACTCGTTAGGTCACCTAAAGCAGTACACAATGATAAAGATAAACCAGATAGCATACTATCATCTCAAGTAAGACTGTCCTACCGGCATAGGTCCTCCTCAATCATTGCAATCACGTGCCTGTGATCCAATAATTGACTCTGAGGGCACTATATCCAACAGCTGGGACATATATAGGTAGGACTTTCTTGCTCGACATGATAGTACGCTATCTGGTTGCTCTTTATCTTAACATGTATACGTTCTGTCTCTCTGTTACATGTTAATGAAGCCCTTAGGATGTGTACTCGACTTCCAGGACTATGATGCAGATCATACTAGTGGGGTCTGGGTAGTCCATGAGTACATCCTTCAATGTTCCTAGTCGTAGGAATATCGAGACGGGGCATCGATATTCCAGAGTAGACTAGCGTATATCTTCTCGACCCATGTGATGGGCGATGGATGATCCCATATCCATTGGTGTTTGACATCAGAGATGGTATGCGGGTGCTCAGTGGAGACTGGGTACACTGAATGGACTCGCTGAGAACTCCCAGATGGTATTATACCTCATGTCAGATGGTAGTTCTCTGGTGACACTGGTACAGCTTAGTCTGTTGACCCGAGATCGTCATAGAGTCTTGTGTGTCTCCCACTGTGCTTTGATTTCCACCCTACCACGGCTCTACTGAGTCGTGCAAACAGGTGGTTTTTGGGTACAGTCCCGATTCACATGGAGGCAATGAGTGATAAGAGGGGATTCGTCTCTCCCGATATTAGGGGTTGATGTTGCGCTATGCTCGACTGGCCATAACTGGAAATCCCTGGCCAGGGTTGCATTGATTTATTGGTAAGTGTTATCAGTAGTTTCGTGCTTGTTATGGACCTTACATCGGCATGACTTATCAAGCTACTGGGGTCTGACGTTTACCACCCCTAGGCGAGATATACGACATATCAGACGAACAGACCGGACTGTGTGGTAAGTGTTACTGGTTGGATTCACAGGAGTGTGAGCGGGCTTGCTCGTTGATCTTCTGATCGCTCAATACCTGGGTGGCCGTTACGTTTAGCAGACCGCATGCGGCTTGTGGGTGTATGATATGATCATCACCTACTGCCGACGTATTGACGAGTCTTTAGAGTCCCACACAGAGGTTTCCTAGCTCAAACGAAATGAAATAGGAGCGCATATGAGATATGTGCGGGACCGAGAATAATACCAGTATGTGATACTGTATTCTATTCTGGCGATTTGTATCATTGGACGGTTATATAAGATATAGTCGGGTTACCGAATCAAGTGTTGATTCGATACATTGATACACTTGATATTAGTCGGTTATATGGGATATGACCGGATCGTTAAATCAAGTATCGATTTAATGATTTAATGTATAATTATATATTTGATATATTATTTTACATTAACTAGTATTGGTTCACTTAAGTTTTGTTTTCTCACTAGTTTGTGCATAAGTGTATATATGATATATATTTGTGTACATATGTTTGTATCATGTTTGATCATACATACAAGTTGTATGTATGAGAATTATATCAAGATTAAGTTTAAGATTAGGGTATTGTTTTATCAAGAGAATTAATAAAAGAAATGAACTTGGTCAAAGTTGTCAAGCTTGAAGAAGCTTAGAGAAACCTTGACAAAGTCCACTCTTTTGTCATTTCTTTTGATAATTCTTTAACGTAACCTTTAACCTAATACCTTGGTCAATTCTCTACATGAGTTAAGCATGAGGGCTTAACTCAACCATGGTGCCATAATTAAAAGGATAAGTTTCATTCTTATTTCATTATCTTTTTATTCTTTCTTCTTCTTCATCTTCATCAAGCTTCATGAAAGCTTGCTAGCTCCAATGGTGCCATGAGAAAAAGAGTGAGAAATCCAATTCTAAAGTGAAACCACTTCCTATTTCTTCATCCTCTACCACTTGCCATGTAGTAGAGTGTGTTATCTTCATATGTTTCATGACCTAGTGAAGATGGAGCTTGGGTTTGAGTCGCCTCGACGTAGATCATCTTCGGCACCGAAGTCAACGACCTAGCCCGATCATTTCTCCGACGAAACCATCGCTAGAGTCCGGGATCCCGATGATCGCAGCGGAGGGACGTCAACACGGAGCTAAAGAAGTGGAGGACTGGATCTACAAAGGTTGTATTTCATTTCACTTGTAGGTAAGTTGTTAACTTGCTTTGTATCTCCTTACCTCTAGTAACGATCTAGCATTAGGGTTCTTCGGCACAAGGAAAATTTTGATTTTGGCATGGTTGATCAGTTGTAGAACCTCATGGGTGTGCCTAGGAACCCTACACCAATATGTTTAGATGTTACATTGCCACCTTATCATACTTCAGGCTTATTCTTTGTGGTTTATATATCTGATAGTTTTGACCTAGGATTATGTCGTGCATTCGGTTTCTGCTTGTAGATGTTTTCTATTCACGAGTTGGTGACTCACCCCCATTGTGCCATAGCTTCTTGCAGGTTTTGCCGTACAGGTTCCATAGCGGCATTTCTGGCACACTGCTTTCCTTTGCGGGTGATTTGCTTGGTAGGTGGGTTCTTTGCATCAGAACTGTAAGTCGATGTACAACACCCCACGACTTGCGGGGAGGCAGAAAAATGAAAAACGATCTTGTTCTTTGCATGAACATCGACTAACCGAGAATCTTTGCTAAACGATAACTAACAAGAATCATAGAAGTTCTAAACTACTATTAGAAGTGATTATACCTAATGAACCGTGTCCTTCTCCTTTTCGTTGTCCGCATCCTTCTCGGCCTCCTCCACATAATAGATGATCCACCCGAGACCTATACTCCAAGCTTTACCTCTAACTTAAGGTAACTAGGTTTCTTAAAGTGCTAATCTAAGTAGCCTAGGTGATATAGAGAAGTGTTATGGATTAAATAGTCTTTTCTAATCCTTAGTCTCAACACATGAGAGGGGAGGATTAGGGTTTGAAGAGAGAGAGCTTGAGGAGAGAGAAAGTGAGCAAGAGAATTGTAATAAGATAATGATCTATCATGATATATATGAAGCATTATTATTTATCCAAAAATCAAATAAAGGATTTAACAACCATGCTTCATAAATACGTATGAGTGATTCATCTCCATGAGTCATTAACCATTTATGATGCATTAATGACATGGATGAATCACATAAATGAGTCACTAATCTCATTTAATGCAATGCCACCTAAACCCCCAAGTCACCAAACCTTCTAGAAACTTCTCGTGAAATTACGAGAACGCCCCTCCTATCCGTGAAAACACGGAAAAACTTTAGACTGTATAAATCCAATAACCCGATACTAGAATCTGGCTTAAACCAAAGCCGACTGGTAAAAACTGTCCGAACGACGTACGAGCGTTTAAACACGTATGCGTCCGTACTCTTTGTCATAAGACCATACGACCTCTATATCGTTTCTCCTGGAGCAGGGAAACTCTCTGTGTGGGACTCTAGAGACTTGACTACTACGCTGGTAGTGGGTTTAACCACAGACCGCAAGCGGCACTAGCTGTACGTAACGGTCCCCAGGTAGATGTCGATAAGAAGGCCGATGAGGAAACCCATCCGAACTCCTACTGAACCTGCTGGGACAATCTCCGTACAGTCCGGTCTGTTCGTCTAAGACTATCGTATATCGGGCCAGGGGGTCGGCAAGCGTCAGTCCCCTAGTAGCGGTATAAGTCGTGTCGGAGCGAAGCCCATTACACCGTGAGAAACTATTGGAACCTACCAGTAAATCTCGCTTGCCCTGGCCAGGGACTTTGCGTAATGGCTCTCTGACACAGCGCGATATCAACCCCCAATACCGGGAGAGACGAATCCTTTCTAACCGCCACAGCCTCCAAGTGCTTGGGACTGCACCCAACTGCTACCTGTTTGCATGACTCCTTTGAGCCGTGGTAGGGTAGCAATCTAAGAACAGTGGGACACACTCGAGGCGATGCAGCAGTGTCAAGTCTGCAGACTATGATGTACTCATGTCACCAGGGAACTGTTAACTGACGATGGGCATAATACCAACTAACAGTTCCCCGCGAGTCCTGTCCGATGTACCTGTAACCTAACGACCACCTGCATACTATCTCCAGTACGACATACTGACGGCTGTGGGACAGACCATCTGAGAAGCGTATACACTAGTCTACTCCGGAGTATCGATGCCCTGTCTTGATAATCCTACGACTAGGGACCTGAATAAGGATGTGCTTGTAGACTACCCAGCCCCCACTAGTGGGACTGCCATCACAACGCTGGTAGTCAAGCAAGATCCTAAGAGCTCTATCAATACGTATACTCACATATTAAGATAGAAAAACCAAGTAGCATACTACCATGTTTAGCAAGACTGTTATATACATGTGAATATCCCAAGCTTCCATTAAGTAATATACAAACTAGTATGATACAATAATGGCCCCTAGGGCATATACACTAACAATCTCCCACTTGCACTAGGGCCATGTACTGGCATATCGAAGACTGATGATCTCGAGTAGCCTCTCGAACTGAATCTGAGGTAGGGCCTTCGTGAATGGATCAGCAATGTTCTCTTCAGTAGCAACTCTCCGGACCTCGATCTCCCGACGATCAATGATCTCCCTCATCAGGTGATACCGCCTTAAGATGTGTCTGGACTTCTGATGGGACCTTGGTTCCTTCGCTAAAGCTATAGCTCAGTTGTTGTCGCAATACAGAGGTATTGGATCAACAATGGTAGGAACCACCTGAAGTTCTGTTAGGAACTTCTTCATCCAGACCGCTTCTTTTGCGGCATCGCAAGCAGCAATATACTCCGCTTCTATCGTCGACTCAGCAACGGTGTCCTGCTTGGAACTCTTCCAGCACACCACCCCTCCATTGAGGGTAAAGACATAACCTGACATGGACTTCGAATTGTCCTTATCACTCTGGAAGCCGGAATCAGCAAAGGCCTCCATCTTGAGGTCTTTTCCGCCGTAAACCAAGAACATCTCCTTAGTCCTCCTCAGGTACTTGAGAATGTTCTTTACTGCTATCCAGTGCTTCTCCCCTGAGTCTGACTGATACCGGCTTACCACGCTCAGTACGTGAGCTACATCTGGTCTTGTACACAACATCGCATACATTATAGAGCCTACCGCAGAAGCGTAGGGTATAATAGACATGCGTTCCCTTTCCAAATCAGTCTCGGAAGACATCTCTTTGGACAGGGTGATTCCGTGACAAGCCGGTAGATTACCACACTTAGAATCTTCCATACTGAATCTTTTCAGTATAGTGTCGATATACCTGGACTGCAAAAGTCCCAACATCCTCTTGGATCTATCACGATAGATCCGGATCTCCAGAATGTAAGAGGCATCACCCAGGTCTTTCATGGAGAACCTGTGTGACAAGAATCCTTTGACAGATTGTAGCATAGGAATGTCATTTCTTAATAGAATGTCATCCATGTACAAGACGAGGAATACGACAGTTCTTGCTACAACTTTACTATATATACATGGTTCATCTGGATTTTTGATAAAGTCATATTCTTTGACTGTTTCATCAAAACAGATGTTCCAACTCCGCGATGCTTGCTTTAATCCATAAATGGATTTAAGCAACTTGCATACTTTCCCGCTGCTCCCACTCTGATTGAAACCCTCTGGCTTATCCATATAGAAGCACTCTTCTAAATTGCCATTCAGAAAAGCCATCTTTACGTCCATCTGCCAGATTTCATAATCATGGAAGGCAGCAATAGCAAGAAGGACCTGAATGGATTTGAGCATAGCCACTGGAGAAAAAGTTTCGTCATAGTCCAAACCAGGTCTTTGACGAAAACCCTCTGCAACAAGTCTAGCCTTATAGGTTTCCACCTGTCCATCTACACCAATCTTTTTCTTGAAGATCCATTTGCATCCTATGCGTTTTACCCCATCTGGAGCAAAGTCCAAAGTCCATACTTTGTTGGTGCACATGGACTCCATCTCGGTCCGCATTGCATCCAGCCATCTTACCAAGTCGCCGCTCTAGATGGCCTGCTGGAAGCTAGTAGGTTCATCATTATCAATGACGCAATCCTCTCTATCCCTGTCTATGAGAAAACCGTAGTATCTTTCAGGCGGATGAGATGGTCTACTACTCCTACGGAGGGGTGCGGGAATGCCCTGTTCTTCTTGAACTACTGGTTCTACCAAACTTTCAGTAGCAGTTTGTGGTTCTAGAATTTCTTCCAATTCTATTTCGCTCCTACTTGTTTCCTTTTCTAAAAACTGATGTTCTAGAAAATGGGTATTACGAGAAACAAAAACCTTTTGTTCCTCTTCGTAATATAATAGATATCCCCTGGAGTTCTTTGGATATCCCACAAACTGACATTTTACTAATAGTGCCTCGAGCTTGTCCACATGCTGCTTTTTAACAAAAGCTGGACATCTCCATATCTTTACATACTGAAGATGGGGTTTCTTCCCACCCCACATATGATATGGCGTGGTAGGCATAGTCTTGGTAGGAACCATGTTCAAAAGATATGCCGCTGATTCTAGCGCATAACCCCAGAAAGATCACGGTAACTCAGCATTACTCATCATGGATCGTACCATATCCAATAGGGTTCGATTCCGTCTCTCCGATACACTGTTATGCTGTGGAGTGTATGGAGGAGTAAGCTGAGAGAGAATTCCTTTCTCTTTTAGGTAACCTACGAACTCGGCACTTAAGTATTCACCACCTCGATCAGATCGTAGTGTCTTGATACTTTTGCCGGTTTGGTTTTCTACTTCATTCTTATACTCCTGGAATTTTTCAAAAGCCTCGGATTTATGCTTCATCAGATAAATGAATCCATACCTTGAGTAATCATCTGTAAAAGTAATGAAATAGGAAAAACCATCTCTTGCATGTGTAGACATTGGACCATATACATCGCTGTGTATGAGTCCTAAGAGCTCGCTCGCTCTTACTCCATGTCCAGTAAATGGAGTCTTTGTCATCTTTCCTTTGAGACAAGATTGACAAGTGGCAAAAGTTTGATATCCGAACAAGTCCAAATATCCTTCTCTATATAACTTAGTCAACCTTCTCTCATTGATGTGACCCAGTCTACAATGCCATAAGAAAGCTTTATTTAAATCTGGAGACTTTCTTTTTAGTGTGTTCTGGACATTGAAAATTTGGAGTTGGTTTAAAACATACATACCGTTATCCAGTGTGCCGGACCCAATCAAACTATGATTAAGGTGGATGTTAACAACATCACTTACAAACGTGAAATCATAACCTTTATTTGATAACAAGGAAACAGATATTATATTACACGTTAAGCTGGGTACACAGAAACAGTTATGTAAAACCAAAATGTGTCCACTCGTCAATCCCAGGTGATAATCCCCTACGGACACAGCTCCCATGCTAGCTCCGTTAGCAACCATCAGGGTCATATCACCATCCATCAGCACTCTACGGTTTCTCAGTACCTGCAATGAATTGCATATATGAGATCCTGATCCGGTATCCAATACCCAGGAAGTAGAATTGATTGACAGACAATTCTCAATTACAAACGCACCTGAAGTCGAAGCCACAGCTTGCTTCGGTTCCTGGTTCTTGGCATTCAACGCCTTGCAATCTTTCTTCCAGTGCTCTTTCCTATTACAATGGAAACACTCATCCTGGGCCACTACTGGTACCGCAAACTTTTTCTTTCCCTTCGCTCCCACCTTACTTACACCTCCTCTAGGTTTGGTGGCGGCCTTCTTTTTCCATCCTTTGGCCCTAGCCTTGGACCCAGAAGAAGAAGCACTGCTAACAAACATAGCAGGTGTTTCCCTTGCCTTCTGCAAGGTGCCCTCTGCACTCCTCAACATGTTAAGGAGTTCCGGAAGTTTAACTTCTTTTCTTTGAATGTTGAAGTTCAGAATAAACTGGACGTAGGTGGAAGGAAGGGACTAGAGAATAAGGTCTGCATAGAGCTCATTATCCAAAGTCATCCCAAGGTCTGCGAGCTCTTCTATATAGCCAATCATCTTTAGGACATGTTCTCCTACCGATGATCCGACGGCCAACCTCGCTCGAAACAAGTTCTTTGAGGTCTCGTATCTTGCTATACGAGATTGCTCTCCATAAAGTTCCTTTGTATGGAGAAATATGGCATCTAGTTCCATATCCTCGTGCCTCCTCTGATGTTCATTGTTCATCGAGGCAAGCACGATGCACTTGGCCTTCGCGCAATCGAAATCCTAGGTTTTGCGGATTTCCTTATCCGCATTACTGGATTTGGGACCAGGGACAGCAGGTGCCTTAGCGGTGAGGACGTACCCCAATTTGTCATAGGTCAAAACCATTTGACATTCCGCAGCTAATCTTTATAGTTTGGCCCTGTCAGTATATTTTTCTCTAAAAGTAACTTAAGTCCAGTCATTATCAAGGTCGCTGCAAGTAGGAGAGAGAGAAGAAACACTTTAGCTTGATGCTCTTGCAAGTTTAGAGTGGTTTTTAATGTAGGGTTACTAGGGACACTAATGAGGTTCTACAAGGCATCAACCATGCCGGATTAAAATTTTAGCCGTGCCGAATAACTCTAAACAAGATCAATAACTACAGATTAGGCGAACATATGAAAGTAAATCACATTTACACTAAGGGAATACGAAATACAACCTTTGTAGATCGGTCCTTCACTTCTTAAGCTCCTTGATGTAGTCCCGTCGCTGCGATCATCGGATACCCGGACTCTCGGACGGCTCCATGAGAAAATTGCAACAGTATTGCTTGAAGTCTTCGAGGCCGAGGATGATCTACGTCGAGGGAATACGGACTCAAGCTTCTACTTCACTAACCAAAGAATTAGTGAAGCAAACACCCTAAACTATAAAGTGCTAGTCTAGTAGAGGATGGTGAGATAGGAAATGGGTACACTTTAGATTTTCTTTTCTCACTTTGGTTCTTACCCTTTTTCAAACCCTGGCATCAAGATGAAGGAGGAAGAAGATGAACTCAAAAATGAGAATGAAATTTTTCAAGAGAGAATAAGCTAATCATGGTGAGTGAGTATCATATACTAACTCATGTAGAGATATTACCATGGCTAATGATAGTGGTTAGGTTAGTTAATATCTTAAGCAAGACAAAACTAGTGGACTAGGTCAATGCAAGGATAAGCTTCATGAAGCTTCATGCATATGATCAAATATCCACTAATTTTGTATTTACTTTAAATATAAAAACCTAACAAATATAATTAGTATGGTATAAGTCTTCTACACCCATGAAATGTGTATCAACAACCATGATACAATTTGTAAACACAAATAAATATATATCATATATATATCAAGTTGTGCACAAGTGAGAAAAAATAAATGCTTAAGTGAACCAATATTAGTTAATGTAAATTAGTATATCATATATACAATTATAAACTAAATTATTAAATCAACACTTGACTTAATAATCCGGTTATATCATATATAACCGGCTAACATACAATGTATCGATTTATCGAATCAACCCTTGATTTGATAACTTGGTTATATCGCATATAACCGATCGACACAAACTCGTGAGAATAGAATACAGTATCGCATACACGCATTATTCTCGGTCCCGCACATATCACATATGTGCTCCTATTTCGTTTTGCCTGAGCCAGTACAACCTCTATGTAGGATTCTAAAGACTCGTCAATACGCCGGCAGTAGGTGATGATCATGTCAAGCACCCACAAGCCGTCAGCGGTACTAGCTGTACGTAACGGCTATCCAGGTATTGAGCGATCAGAAGATCAGCAAGCAAGCCCGCTCCAACTCCTGCAAAAAGCCTGACAGTGACACTACTGTACAGTCCGGTCTCCTCGTCTGATATGTCGCATATCAAGTCTAGGGGTGGTAAACGTCAGACCCCAATAAATGATAAGTCATGCCGATATGAGGCTCATAACGGGTCGAGAAACTACTGGTAACACTTACCAGTAAATCTCTAAACCAGCCCTGGCCAGGGACTTCCCTGTTATGGCCAATCGAGTATAGCGCAACATCAACCCCCAATACCGGGAGAGACGAGACCCCTCCTATCGCTCATTGCCTCCATGTGACTCGGGACTGTACCCAAAAACCACCGTTTTGCACGCCCTCTTGGACGTGGTAAGGTGGAAATCAAAGCACAGTGGGAATCACATAAGACTCTATGACGATCTCGGGTCTACAGACTATCCTGTACCAGTGTCACCAGAGAACTGCCATCTGACGTAAGGTATAATACCATCTGGGAGTTCTCGGCGAGTCCGTCCAGTGTACCCAGTCTCCACTGAGCACCCGTATATCATCTCTGATGTCAAACACCAATGGATATGGGATCATCCATCGCCCATCTGTATGGGTCGAGAAGGCATACGCTAGTCTACACTGGTATATCGATGCCCCGTCTCGATATACCCACGACTAGGGACCTTGAAGGATGTACTTATGGACTACCATGTCCCTACTAGTATGATCCGCATCATAGTCCAGGCAGTCAAGTACACATCCTAAGGGCTTTACCAACATGTAACAGAGAGACAAACAGTGTACACGTGAAGATAAAGAGTAACCAGATAGCATACTATCATGTCGAGCAAGAGAGTCCTCCCTATATATGCCCAAGCATCCACTACAATATACATCCTATGTATAGTAATGGCCTCTAGGGCATACATATAACTAACAATCTCCCACTTGCACTAAGGCCATCTGATAACAGTGGTTGTAGTATCCCATACTCAACCATCCCATAATAGTCTCTCTCTGGGAAAAGGCCTTCGTGAGTGGATCCGCCGTGTTGTCCTCTGAGTCTACTCTCCTGACCTCGATCCCCTGGAGATCAACCATCTCCATGATCAGGTGACACTGCCTTAGAATTTGTCTCGATCACTGATGGGACGGGCGTTCCTAGGCATAAGCCACAACTCCATTGTCACACAATGGTAGGAACAAAGTTCATCTCATGAACTAATATACACCCAGACTTCCTCTTTGGTAGCATCTTTGGTAGCGATGTATCTAGCCTTTATCGTCTAGTATGCCACGGTATCTGTCTTGGAACTCTTCCAACATACCGTCCCTTTACTGAGGGTAAAGACAATGCCTGTGACTGACATTCAGTCGTCCTTATCACCCTGGAACCTTTCCAGTGATTCTCCCCAGGATCGATTGATACCATCTCACTATAACTAGTGAGTATCCTAACATCCAATTAGATCTATCTCATAGATCTAAAACCCAGGATTTAGTAGGTATCATTTTCATCCTATAAGGAGAATCAGTGTGATAAGCAGAGATTGATCGTGCGTAGCATAGGAAACACCTTTCCTATCAAGAGTATGTTATCCACGTACTCTACGAGGATCATCACCATACTTCCTACTACCTTTTTGTATATACAAGGTTCATCTACCATTTTGATGAAGTCGAACTCTTTGGCCACAACATCAAAACAGACGTTCCAACTCCGCGATGCCTACTTTATCACATAAAACATCTTGCACGCGTTTCTGCTGCTCCCACTATCTACGAAGCCTTCTGACTGTGTACTTATAGACTCTATCTTCTAAAACATCATTTAGAAAAGCAGTCATGACACCCAACCGCCAGATATTGTAGTAATGGTATGTAGCCGTGGCAAATAGGATCTGGATGGACTTAAGCATAGCTACTTAGAAAAGGTTTCATCATAATCCATACCTGGTCAATGATGCAAACCTTTAACAAGTCTAGCTTTGAAAGTCTCAACTTTTCGATGTACACCAAGTAATCTTCTCAAGATATACTTGCTCCTGATGGGGATTTAACCCTTCACATAAAGCAACCAAAGTCCATACTTTGTTGGTGTATAAGGATTCCATCTCAGATCGCTAAGCATCCAGCCATTCTTACAGAGTCCCACTCCTGATAGCCAGGTCGAAAATAGTTGGGTCATCATCTTATGATGCAATCCTCGCTCCCACTGTCATAGAGAAACCAAAGTATCTCTCACGTTGGTGAGAAACCCTACTAGATCGGCGGAGAGGCTGAGATTCGTTGGTTGCTATTGAATCCTTTGGTTCTACCAAATCATCGGCTGCAGTTTGCATAGCTGGAACTCTTTCCAGTTCTACCTCATGTCCACTAATTTCTTCACAAGAAATTCCGTTTCATAAAGGTGGCATGCTGAGAAACAAAACATCTTTTGTTCCTCAGTTTGGTAGAAGATATTCCCTTGTGAATGCTTGGGATATCCAACAAACTTCTACAGAACTGACTTTGCCTCGAGCTTGTCCGGATTATGCTTTCAGACATAGGCTGGACAACCCCAAATCTTAACAAACTTAAGATATGGGCTCTTCCCTTTCCATATCTCATATGAAGTGGTAGGCAACTGATTTGATCGGAACCCTATTCAATAGGTATGCAACTTCATAAGTGCATAACTCCCTAAAAAGAAATAGGAAACTCAGTAGTACTCATCATAGAGCGCACCATATCATATAGGGTGTGATTGCTCCGTCCTGATACACCAACGTGCTCTGGTGTATCCGGAGGAATAATGCTGAGAGAGAATCTCATTCTTAGATTAGTCCAGAAATCACGTGCTCAAGTATTCTCCTCCTTGATCACATCAAAGGACATAATACTTATACCCGTTGTTGGTTCTCTACTTCTAACTTATATTCTGTGAATATCTCAAAAGGTTTGGACTTGTGTTTCAACAGGAACATGTCTGAATTTTGAGAGATCATCAGAGAATTTAATGATGTACAAAGAACCGGTCTTGGCATGTGTAGACAGGGGACCTACATACATCAACATGTATCATCCCAAGAGTTCACTAACTCTTTCCCTGTTTCCAATAAACAGAGTTGTGGTCATCTTATCTCTGTGACATGACCAGCAAGTTTCACAAGATGTAAATTCAAACTAATTTAAATATGCATCTATATGTAACTTCAGCTAGTCGGGTCATATTGATATAACCTAGTCTACAATACCTCAAGAAGGATTCGTTCATTTCTGAACTCTTCCTCTTGTGTGTGTTCTGTATACTAAGAACTGTAGTTTGATTTAGAACGTCAATGCTTTTAAATAACGTGCCTGAACCGATCAACTCTTGATATAGGAAATGTTCAAAACATTATCCAACAATACAAAATTATATCCTTTCTTTACAAATAAAGAGACTGATATGATTCTGTACATCAGGTTCGGTATCTAATAACATTCGTTCAGAATCAATGTATTCATGTAATACAGGGTGACAGTGACCAACAGACTTGGCTGCAACACTTGCACCGTTTTCTGTCTCATGAAACTTATCACCCGTTCTCAGTTCTCTACCTTTCTGTAGCCCATGTAATATAATACATATGTGGGATCCTGATCCGGTATCAAATACCCAGGACGTAAAGGACACTGAGAAACAGTTCTCGGTAATGAAAACACCCGAAGAAGATGCATCATCATGCACTCTCTTCGTTTGGGCGGCACGGGAATTCTGGTAATCCCCAATTTCCTGCTCTGTCTTATAACAATTATAAGTTGGAGCGGGACTAACGTTCCCCAGCACAGTATAACAAGTGGGTTCGGTCAATACATCCGTATTATTATCTTGATTAAGGCGTGATATGGTCGCTACCTGGAGAGAGAGAGAAGAAAACACTCTGCGTGCGCTCTTGCAAGATCTGATTGGTTATTATTTTATCTAATCAGGATGGCTCCCACTGTTTTTATCAAATATTCCTTCAAACCCTAAAAGGAAAGACTAGCCGGGATTAATTACACCCTACAACTTCGCCAATCTTTCGGCCAGGCCAGTGTCGGTACTTTGAGGGAGGTTCCCCGTGCTTTCGCACGGACCTAATTAAAGTAAATCTCATTTTCCCAGAGGCGTAACCCTGTTGATACCTTTCTAGACATCTACTTGATCGGCTAATTGCACTGTGTAAAACTCTCCCAGGAGTAACAATTACTCGCAGTGGGTATCCGGATCCAACATCTCATAGAAGGTATGCAATCTCATTGCAAATTTCAACACTTGAAATTCCCGATGATATTTTGCCCCAAACGATCTATGACCTTGACAAGGTCAACAAACCATAGATCGCAAGTCAAGTTCAACCCGTCATTTCTTGATTGAATTAAACCCATCCGCACGACCCTTGACAAGGTCAACAAGGCCGTACGACTACCCTAATCCAATCTGCATCATATGCATAAGCAAACAAATACTGGTCAGCTATAGCACACTGCGCCTTGACAAGGTCAACAAACGCAGCACGAATACTATGCAGGACTTATCTGAAATGTCGGAGGGCTACGACCGGTTTTTCTGAAAAACTATTGCGTAATGAACTTGATATCGTTATAGAATCAAATGATTTTAAAATGGAGTGTTTTTTAGGCTTTTGCTAGTTTCGCTAAAGAGGTCACTCCCGGTGAAGGGATCGTCGGCTCTTTCCTCGTCGAATGAGGTGCAGGATATATCATATATATCACTGTGCAAAGCAAGAACTAGAAAAGCAATCAAAAGACAAACCGAGGGGTGTAGCATCTGCCAGTCATTGCTAAAGGGGTCACTCCCGGTGAAGGGATCTCGGCCATTTCCTTATCGAATAAGGTGCAGGATGTTCTACAAGGAACACCGCGATGCAAAGCAAGAACTGTAGCTACCTGTTTTTGAAAATTCGATTCCACAACATCTTTTAGGTTTCTTTTCTTTCATTAATCATATTAATGAAGTCCCATCATTTAAGTCACCTAAACATCACAGATAAATACGACGTACACTTATGTCATCCGCATTCGCCTCGATGTCCCCTCGTGCACCGTTAGGTTAGGTAACTAACGGCAGAGCGGGGCAGGGCTAGCGCGAGTGCAGAACATAAGTAACGTCTATATAATATATCATATATACTATATACAGTATCTATCACAACATATCAAATGATCACATCACAGATATCGCAGCAGAAGAATCATATGAAATAAAGGATATACTAGGACGTCCGTGTTTTATTTTGAGCCTCTATAAAACATGGATTCCACGGTCGCGATGAATAGCCAAACCCACACCCCTAAACCCCTACGAGAGCGGCAAGCAACCCTACCAATTCTAGAGTTAGGAGATCCGGACTTGACTCCTCGAGTTGGTCTCCCACTGGACTCTAGAACCCGGTTACTTGTGCTCCCCTCCTTGGGTCTATCCTAGTGCGGAAAAGTAAATAATATACAAATGGTGACATCAACCTCAACCCGGAAGTGCCCCAATAAAAGAATATTACATACATTGAACTTTACATGAATGAAAATAAAAACTCTCATCTCACATAAAACCCCCGGCTATTCAAAACGCGACGATCCAATATAACATATCCAGCAACACATAACATCACATGTCATCAATGTAAGTATGCATACACCGATTGTCGTCGACGTATAGCAACGAAAACCGGCAACACAACTACATACTACACTTACGGTCACAGAAAAGAAAGTGTAAAACAACAACAGTTGGAATCCGCAACCAACCATAGACATCGCATGCTTAACAGTTATAAACCCCGCATTTTAGTCTCTATATCGAAAACACTTTTCAATATCAAGTCGGGCAATTCAACAAGATTCCTGATATACTGATCGAATGATCGGATATCGTCGACGAAGTGCACTAAGGCGGAACACCGCTGCCGCGAGCACCCGAACGGATGCTTTTGGCGACGGGGTTCTCCTATAGTCACTTGGTCGGGGCTATGAGGTGTAGCTATCTATTAAGTTTACCCGGCGAGTATCCGCGTACGCTACGTGATTGCGACGGACTTTTGATCGCATCAAAATTCCGTGGCAACCGATCATTTGAGACTAAACTGCTAGATTTATAACATTCAAATTAGTTATATCATAACTACTTGTGGATTCCAAATATTGTATCACATTCCAGATAAACAAACAATGTTAAAATTTCCGATCGAATAATCAAACACCCAAGTTTTCCCAAATGGTTCTCAACACTTGAGGGGGATTTAAAAACATCGATCACATGCCACAGTACCAACGGTCCAGCCGTAGAAGGGTCAAGCCAACGCCTCACATGTGGCACGCCGTACTGCCCCAAACCCTAAGGTTCAAAGGGCAGTTCAAGACGGTCACATAATCGAGTTAAGGTTTGTTGTCTTCTAGAGGGTCCATCGCGTAACTTGCACGATCTAGACGTTCTCAAACAACGGAAAAATCCAACACGTGGAAATTTTCCGGGTCGGGGAAAAAGTGAGTTATTGATGTCAGATCGAACTTTTTAACAGTTTTTGAATATCCGGAAAACCCAACGAAATTAAATTCTCTGATCGAATCAATGAATACAAAATAAACCGCAGAACACTCAACTCTTGAGTCAGATAAATATACCCAGAAAATATCAGGAAATCAAACAGAAACATTACTGTGCAAAAAGAAAACGGTGACGTCACCATTTGGCCGTGGAACCGCCGCACGAGCCATGCTCGTGTCGCGGTTCCGCGGCGCTTTGGGAGCCATACGTTGTCGTTTTGCACAGGTGTCCTTATAATTGCCTGCTGATATTTTTAAGCATTTTGAATTCAGAAAAATCCCAGATTTTAAAAAATGTACAGAGAGGGGTTTAAAGTGTTGATTCCGGGTTCGATCAGGGTTTTAACTTCGTAAACACATCGCCTAATGCTCTAGCTAGGCTCTGATACCACTGTAGGGTTACTAGGCACACTAATGAGCTTCTACAAGGCATCAACCATGCCGGATTAAAATTTTAGCCGTGCCGAATAACTCTAAACAAGATCGTTAACTAGAGATTAGGCGAACATAAGAAAGTAAATCACATTTACACTAAGGGAATACGAAATACAACCTTTGTAGATCGGTCCTTCACTTCTTAAGCTCCTTGATGTAGTCCCTTCGCTGCGATCATCGGATACCCGGACTCTCGGACGGCTCCATGAGAAAATTGCAATGGTATTGCTTGAAGTCTTCGAGGCCGAAGATGATCTACGTCGAGGGAATACGGACTCAAGCTTCTACTTCACTAACCAAAGAATTAGTGAAGCAAACACATTAAACTAAAGTTCTAGCATAGTAGAGGATGGTGAGATAGGAAATGGATACACTTTAGATTTTCTTTTCTCACATTGGTTCTCTATCTTTTTCAAACCCTAGCATCAAGATGAAGGAGGAAGAAGATGAACTCAAAAATGAGAATGAAATTTTTCAAGAGAGAGAATAAGCTAACCATGGTGAGTGAGTATCATATACTAACTCATGTAGAGACATTACCATGGCTAATGATAGTGGTTAGGTTAGTTAATATCTTAAGCAAGACAAAACTAGTGGACTAGGTCAATGCAAGGATAAGCTTCATGAAGCTTCATGCATATGATCAAATATCCACTAATTTTGTATTTACTTTAAATATAAAAACCTAACAAATATAATTAGTATGATATAAGTCTTCTACACCCATGAAATGTGTATCAACAACCATGATACAATTTGTAAACGCAAATAAATATATATCACATATATATCAAGTTGTGCACAAGTGAGAAAAAATAAATGCTTAAGTGAACCAATGTTAGTTAATGTAAATTAGTATATCATATATACAATTATACACTAAATTATTAAATCAACACTTGACTTAATAATCCGGTTATATCATATATAACCGGCTAACATACAATGTATCGATTTATCGAATCAACCCTTGATTTGATAACTTGGTTATATCGCATATAACCGATCGACTCAAACTCACGTGAATAGAATACGGTACCGTATACACGCATTATTCTCGGTCCCGCACATATCACATATGCGCTCCTATTTCGTTTTTCCTGAGCCAGTACAACCTTTATGTAGGACTCTAAAGACTCGTCAATACGCCGGCAGTAGGTGATGATCATATCAAGCACCCAAAAGCCGTCAGCGGTACTAGCTGGACGTAACGGCTACCCGAGTATTGAGCGATCAGAAGATCAGCAAGCAAGCCCGCTCCAACTCCTGCAAAAAGCCTGACAGTGTCACTACCGTACAGTCCGGTCTCCTCGTCTGATATGTCGCATATCAAGTCTAGGGGTGGTAAACGTCAGACCCCAATAACCGATAAGTCATGCCGATATGAGGCTCATAACGGGTCGAGAAACTACCGGTAACACTTACCAGTAAATCTCTAAACCATCCCTGGCCAGGGACTTCCCTGTTATGGCCAATCGAGTATAGCGCAACATCAACCCCTGATACCGGGAGAGACGAGACCCCTCCTATCGCTCATTGCCTCCATGTGACTCGGGACTGTACCCAAAAACCACCGTTTTGCACGCCCTCTTGGACGTGGTAAGGTGGAAATCAAAGCACAGTGGGAATCATACAAGACTCTATGATGATCTCGGGTCTACAGACTAACCTGTACCAGTGTCACCAGAGAACTGCCATCTGACGTAAGGTATAATACCATTCGGGAGTTCTCGGCGAGTCCGTCCAGTTTACCCAGTCTCCACTGAGCACCTGTATATCATCTCTGATTTCAAACACCAATGGATATGGGATCATCCATCGCCCATCTGTATGGGTCGAGAAGGCATACGCTAGTCTACACTGGTATATCGATGCCCCGTCTCAATACACCCACGACTAGGGACCTTGAAGGATGTACTTATGGACTACCAAGTCCCCACTAGTATGATCCGCATCATAGTCCAGGCAGTCAAGTACACATCCTAAGGGCTTTACCAACATGTAACAGAGAGACAATCCGTGTACATGTTAAAGTAAAGAGTAACCAGATAGCATACTATCATGTCGAGCAAGAAAGTCATCCCTATATATGTCCAAGCATCCACTACAATATACATCTTATGTATAGTAATGGCCTTTAGGGCATACATATAACTAACATTTAATTTATCTAAACTGGATGGCTCCCACTGTTTCTCGAATCCTTCCTCAAACCATAAAAGAAGAATTAGCCAGGACTATGCTCAACGTACAATACTTGCTTAACCGTTCAGCCAGGCCTGTGTCGATACTTTGAGGGAGATTTTCCAACGCTTTCGTGAAGTTCCTTAATTAAATAACCTCTTTTCTCTGGGGGCGTAGCCCCGCTGACACCTACTTGGTTTATAGCATTGATCGTTAAGTGACGAATATCCTGATAAGTAGCATATACTCACAGTAGGATCGGGATCCAAATATCATCGCCTGATAATGCTGAAGGAATCCTACCAACATTCATCAAACTCCAAATGGTATGCATCTCATTGCAAATTTCAGTTTCTTTAGAAATTCCCGATATAAATTTTTGCCCCATGCTCTTATGACCTTGGCTTTGGTCAAAATGTCATAAGTCACATGTCAAGTTCTACCCGTCATTATCTTGTCAATTTGAACCCATCCGTACATACCCCTGACTTTGGTTAAATGATAATACGACTGTCCCAAACTAACTCATCTATCTATGCAACAAATGAATACCCAGCAGCTACCAAACACTATGCCTTGACTTTGGCCAAAATGCATAGCTTGAATACTACTGAATACCCAAATGAAATGACGGAGGGCTACGAATGGTTTTGGCGAAACCGTGAACGTAATGAACTTGATATGACCGAAGGAACCTGATACCTTTTAAAAGGAGTGGTTAAAGCTCCGCAATTAAAAATATCATCTGTTTTAAAATAACCGAGTGGTTTCTTTTAAATTGTTCCAACGATTCAACTTTTGGTTTATTTTTCTTTGCATTAATAATAATGCGTCCCATCATTAACCTATCATAGCAGAAAACAACGAAAATACAACGTCCTCTTATGCCATCCGCATTCGCCACTGGGTCCCGTCATCACCCGTTAGGTTACTTAACTAACGGTAGAGCGGGGGCTGGGCTAGCGCGGGTCTAAAACATAAGTGACGTCTAAATTGCTATCATATATAGATATTGTACATTCGTCAGACGCAATAATAGGCATTCCAGATCACAAATGAACATTATTGGATATGCAAGCAATCCGCGTTTCTTTTGAGCCTGCAACGAAAGACGGATTACACAGTTGAGATGAATAGCCATTACCACACCCTAGACCCCTACGGGTGCGGCAAACTACCCGCCAAGTACCCGAAGTGAAGCGGTCTCCCTCAACGACGTGAGTAGGCCACTAAACATTTCAAAGTACCTGGTAGTTTGTGCACCCCACCTTGGGTCTATCCTAGGAGCAAAAACAGTAAAATGAAATAATACAATGGTGGCTACATCCGCAACCTAGATGCGCCCCACAAAATAATATTACAACATATTACAATTACATCGAATGAATTAAAATAATAACCCATCACAAAACCCCGGCTAATCATCACAACAATCCAATACAGTTCATAATCACAAACAGTAAAATCCATTACAAAAATGTGCAACCCCCTGCCAACCGACATACTAGCAGTTAGGGGAGGTTTACGAACACATTATACAATCACAGATATAATCATATTAGCAAACATCGTAAAATTTCGATCGAGCAAAACACTTTAGATTCTACTCCAAAACTTCTTTGTGCACCTGAGATCTTAGCAGAAAATAAAATATCCCAGAAATATCATTGTTAACACATAAGAGTTACTGAAGAAATTTGGGCTGACTCGGCCCCAACTCGGCCGCGGATCCGCTGCGGATCGCATGGATCCGCCGCGGTTCCGCGGTGAGTTAGCCGAGTCACAAGTCCAAATTTCTGCAGTAACCCTATTATTCCCTGCTTGTTATTCTGCAGGTCACTGAAAAATTTTTAGGGCTTGTTTTAAATTTGACAGAAACTGTGTTAAAACAATGATTTTTCCAGTTCTTTTTGCGTTCGAAATTCTTACGACTTTGATAATGAGTTAATTATTGTCTAGCGAGGCTCTGATACCACTGTAAGTCGATGTACAACACCCCACGACTTGCAGGGAAGCGGAAAAATGAAAAACGATCTTGTTATTTGCATGAACATCGACTAACCGAGAATCTTTGCTAAACGATAACTAACAAGATTCATAGAAGTTCTAAACTACTATGAGAAGTGATTATACCTAATGAACCGTGTCCTTCTCCTTTCCGTTGTCCACGTCCTTCTCGGCATCCTCCACGTAATAGATGATCCACCCGAGAGCTATACTCCAAGCTTCACCTCTAACTTGAGGTAACTAGGTTTCTTAAAGTGCTAATCTAAGTAACCTAGGTGATATAGAGAAGTGTTATGGATTAAATAGTCTTTTTCTAATCCTTGGTCTCAACACATGAGAGGGGAGGATTAGGGTTTGAAGAGAGAGAGCTTGAGGAGAGAGAAGGTGAGCAAGAGAATTGTAATGAGATAATGATCTATCATGATATATATGAAGCATTATTATTTATCCAAAAATCAAATAAAGGATTTAACAACCTCGCTTCATAAATACATATGAGTGATTCATCTCCATGAGTCATTAAACATTTATGATCCATTAATGATATGGATGAATTACACAAATGAGTCACTAATCTCATTTAATGCATATGCCACCTAAACCCCCAAGTCACCAAACCTTATAGAAGCTTCTCGTGAAATTACGAGAATGCCCCTCCTATCCGTGAAAACACGGAAAAACTTTAGACTGTATAAATCCAATAACCCGATACTAGAATCTGGCTAAAACCAAAGCCGACTAGTAAAAACTGTCCGAACGACGTACGTGCGTTTAAACACGTATGCGTCCGAACCCTTTATCGTAAAACCATACGACCTCTATATCGTTTCTCCTGGAGCAGAGAAACTATCTGTATGGGACTCTAGAGACTCGACTACTACGCTGGCAGTGGGTTTAACCACAGACCGCAAGCGGCACTAGCTGTACGTAACGGTCCCTAGGTAGATGTCGATAAGAAGGCCGATGAGGAAACCCATCCGAACTCCTACTGAGCCTGCTGTGACAATCTCCGTACAGTTCGGTCTGTTCGTCTAAGACTATCGCATATCGGGCCTAGGGGCGGCAAGCGTCAGTCCCCTAATAGCGGTATAAGTCGTGTCGGAGCGAAGCCCATTACACCCTGAGAAACTATTGGAACCTACCAGTAAATCTCGCTTGCCCTGGCCAGGGACTTTGCGTAATGGCTCTCTGACACAGCGCGATATCAACCCCCAATACCGGGAGAGACGAATCCTTTCTAACCGCCACTGCCTCCAAGTGCTCGGGACTGCACCCAACTGCTACCTGTTTGCATGACTCTTTTGAGCCGTGGTAGGGTAGCAATCTAAGAACAGTAGGACACACTCGAGGCGAAGTAGCAGTGTCAAGTCTGCGGACTATGCTGTACTCATGTCACCGGGGAACTGTTAACTGACGATGGGTATAATACCAACTAACAGTTCCCCGCGAGTCCTGTCCGGTGTACCCGTAACCTAACGAGCACCTGCATACTATCTCCAGTACGATGTACTAACGGCTGTGGGACAGACCATCTCCCTAACTAGGATGAGAAGCGTATACACTAGTCTACTCCGGAGTATCGATGCCTTGTCTCGATAATCCTACGACTAGGGACCTGAATAAGGATGTGCTTGTAGACTACCCAGCCCCCACTAGTGTGACTGCCATCACAACGCTGGTAGTCAAGCAAGATCCTAAGAGCTCTATCAATACGTAAACTCACATATTAAGATAGAAAAACCAAGTAGCATACTACCATGTTTAGCAAGACTGTTATATACTTGTGAATATCCCAAGCTTCCATTAAATAATATACAAACTAGTATGATACAATAATGGCCCCTAGGGCATATACACTAACAAGAACCACCATTGTATATGTATTATTCTTGTATCTAGAAATTCCATCAACCAAAACTTGTTTATTATTTCAGACTTAGACACTAGTGATGTATTATTTCGACCTTAGAGTCGCTTGTAGTAGTAATACGGTTTTCATGCTATTTGAGTTCTTTTTGAGTTTTTGATCCTCGCCATTCGGCGTTGTATATTATATTGCTTGCGTGGTTGTGACCGTCGATTGACGAAATTCTAGCTCCCGCTTGGGGATGCCTTTTATCATTGCATATATATATTATTCTTGTTGTACCCCGTTCGGGGCCAGTATTTACAAAAGAAACTCTGCCAAAATTTTTAGAAAAGACTTTACATTTTAAATATGCATATTCGGCTTAGTTATTTAACAACCTTGACTTCAAAACATGTTTTCTTCATTTCTTTAAACTAGTTTTCTTTATTTACTCCTTAAAATGGTTTTAGATTTCTGGGCGTTTGGCTTACTTGGATCAGATGGGGTCCTATAGACTTCATATGGTTCAAGATCCAGTCACGTGCTCTTTCGGGTCGTGACAGTATCATACTAGTTTGTATATTACTTAATGGAAGCTTGGGATATTCACAGTTGTATTGACAGTCTTGCTAAAAATGGTAGTATGCTACTTGGTTTGTGTCTACTTGAATATGTGCATATGTTTCTTTAACGTATCGCTTATACATATTAGTAGAGCCCTTAGGATCTTTGCTTGATTGCCAGCATTGTGATGGCAGTCACACTAGTGGGGGCTGGATAGTCTATAAGCAACATCCTATACAGGTCCCTGGTCGTAGGATTATCGAGACAGGGCATCGATACTCCAGAGTAGACTGGTGTATACGCTTCTCATCCCAGCATAGGGAGATGGTCTGTCCCACAGCCATCAGTACGTCGTACTGGAGATAGTATGCAGGTGCTCGTTAGGTTACGGGTACACCGGACAGGACTCACTGGGAACTGCAGGTTAGATTTATACCCATCGTCAAATAGCAGTTCCTAGGTGACATGAGTACAGCTTAGTCCGTCGACTTGATACTGCTACTTCGCCTCGGGTGTGTTTCCACTGTACTTAGATTACTACTATACCACGGCTCAAAGGAGTCGTGCAAACAAGTAGTAGTTGGGTGCAGTTCGAAGCACTTGGAGGCAGTGGCAATTAGACAGGATTCGTCTCTCCCGGTATTGGGGGTTGATATCGCGCTGTGTATGGAGAGCCATTACGCAAAGTCCTTGGCCAGGGCAAGCGAGATTTACTGGTAGCTTCCAGTAGTTTCTCATGGTTTAATGGGCTTCACTCCGACACGACTTATACTGCTATTAGGGGTCTGATGTTTACCGCCCCCCTAGGTCCGATTTGCGATAGTCCTAAACGAACAGACCAGACTGTATGGAGATTGTCACATCAGGCTCAGTAGGAGTTCGGATGGGTTCCTCATCGTCCTTCTTATCGACATCTACCTGTGGACTGTTACGTACAGCTAGTATCGCTTATGGCCTATGGTTAAACCCACTGCCAGCGTAGTGTCGAGTTTTTAGAGTCCCACACAAAGAGTTTTCCTGCACCGGGCTAAAGGTGTAGAGGCCGTATGGTTTTACGGCAGGGCCGCGGTCACTTACGTACACTTGTGCACGTAATATGATCGGGCAGATAATACTAGCGGGCTTTGGTTTAAGCCAGATTCTAGTATTATACAGATGGATTTATTCAGTCAAAGATTATCCGTGTTTTTAAGAAATACGGATGGGAGGGGCAGTCTCGTAATTTGTCGGGAAGCTTCTAGAAAAAGGTGACTCATTTGTTTTTATTTCTTTATGGATTAAACACAAATGAGGTGGAGATATGAGTTGTAAGTTTTCATTAAATGCTTAATGACTCATGAGGTAATTCACCATTTAGGATTAAATGAAGCTTGCTAGATATTTCTAGATATTTGATCAAGAGATATTTGTATGCTTCATTATATTCTTTCATGATTTATTATTCATATGATTATCACAAAAGCTTTCTCTCTCCTCAAGTATTCATCTTCTTCCTCAAACCCTAATAGCTCTCATGAGTTGAGAAACCTAGGGTTTAAGTGACTAACTAATCCATCTTATTACTCTACACCCTCTTTGACTTCTAGATTAGCGATCTAGAAACCATAGTTATCTCAGATTCGAGATAGGAGCTCGGACTATAGACTCTCGGGTGGATCGTCTTTGACTCAAGGAGGCGTTTGAGGTGCCCTTGTTCCATAGAGCCTACGAGACGTGGAGGATAGCGATGAAGACCCGAAGGACAAGTAATGTGAGGTATAACTTCGAATCCGAGTAGTTAAACCTCTCGTAGTTTGCTAGTAATGGTTTAGGCACGATCCGTGTGCTCAAGTCCGTGTTACGAAGCTTTGATAATTGTTTTTCATATATTCCGCCTCCCCGCAAGCTCGTGGGGTGCGTGACATAGACTTTCAATGGTATCAGAGCCTACTAAACCTTTACTAGCTTGTTAGCAACTATTTAGAACTTCGATCTTCGGAAAAACACGAAAACATAACCCCATACCCCTCAAGTTTCTGTCAATTTTAAACGTGTCGAAAAAATTATTTGATAGGTATGAAAATTCACAGCTGGGAATTCTAAGAATACTAGTGAAATACGAAGTCTCAACTCGGTTAGAACGCCGCGGAAGCGCGGCGGATTAGTGCAATCCGCCGCGGATCCGCGGCCAAGTCAACTCCGAGTTAACTCGGATTTACACAGTAACTCTTGAATTTGGGTGTTTTGTTTTCCCGTATATTTTGTTTCTGCCCAGGTTATTTCAGTGCTGGCTTGCATTTAGGGTAGAGACGGAAAAATGTTGTCGATCGATATTCTAAGTTATTTGCTAATCGGGTTTTATCTGTAATGTTTAATGTGTTCGTAAACCTCCCCTAATTGCTAGTATGTCGGTTAGCAGAGGTTGCACATTTTTGTAATGGTTTTTACTGGTTTATGTATATGAACTTCATTGGATCGTTGTGATGATTAGCCGGGGTTTGAGATGGGTTTTTATATTCATTCATTCGATATAAATTGTAATATGATGTAATATTCTTTTGCGGGAACTTCCGGGCTGAGGTTGTAGCCACCGTTGTATTATTTCATTTACTGTTTTCTGCTCCTAGGATAGAGCCAATGTGGGGTGCACAAACTACAGGGTACTTTGAAGTGTTTAGTGGCCTACTCACATTGTTGAGGGAGACCGCTTCACTTCGGGTACTTGGCGGGTAGTTTGCCTTACCCGTAGGGGTCTAGGGTGGGGTAATGGCTATTCATCACAACTGTGTAATCCGTTTTTCGTTGCAGGCTCAAAGGAAACGTGGATTGCTTGTATATCCAATAATGTTCATCAGTGATCTGGAATGCCTATTATTGCGTCACGAATGTACAATATCTATATATGATAGCTATTAGTCGTCACTTATGTTTTGCACCCGTGCTAGCCCAGCCCCCACACTGTAGTTAGTTAAGTAACCTAACGGGTGAATGACGGGGCCCAGTGACGAATGCGGATGGCATAAGAGAACGTTGTATTTTCGTTGTTTTCTTCAATGATAGGATAAATGATGGGACACATTATTTTAATGCAAAGAAAATAAACCAAAGTTGAATCGTTGGAACAAATTTAAAAGAAACCACTCGGTTATTTTAAAAGAGCAGAATTTTTTAATTGCGGAGCTTTAACCACTCCTTTTAAAAAGCTATCAGGTTCGTTCGATTATATCAAGTTCACTACGTTCACGGTTTCGCCAAAACCAGTCGTAGCCCTCCGTCATTTCATATGAATGGTCAGTAATATTCAAGCTATGTTTGTTTGGCCCTTAGTCAAGATATAGTGATTGGTAGCTGCTGGGGTGTTCACATGTAGCATAGATAGATGCGTTGGTTTGGGACAGTTGTATTACATTGTTTGGCCCTAAGTCAAGAGTATATATGGGTGGGTTCAAATTAACAAGATACTGATGGGTAGAACTTGACATGTGACTTATGATTTGTTGGCCCTTAGTCAAGGTCATAAGAACATAGGGCAAAAATCCACATCGGGAGTTTCTAAAGAAACTGAAACCTTCTAGTGTTGCATACCATTTGGAGTTTGATGAATGTTGGTAGGATTCCTTCAGCATTATCACATGATGATATTTGGATCCCGATCCTATTATGAGTATCCGCTACTCATCAGGAGATTCGTCACATAACGAACAATACTATAAATCAAGTAGGTGTCGAGAAAGGTGTCAGCGGGGCTACGCCCCCAGAGAAAAGAGGTTATTTAATTAAGGAACTTCGCGAAAGCGTTGGAAAACCTCCCTCGAGGTACCGACACCGGCCTGGCTGAACGGTTAAGCATGTATTGTACGGTGAGATCAGTCCTGGCTAATTCTTCTTTTATGGTTTGAGGAAGGATTCGCGAAACAGTGGGAGCCATCCAGTTTAGATAAACTAAAAACCAATCTAAACTTGCAAGAGCATCATGCTAAAGTGTTTTCTTCTCGCTCTCTCTCATTGCAGCGACCTTGTAACCATAACTAGGTTACATCTTGATAACAATTTGACTGAATCTGACTTTTATGACTGGCAAAGGTCTGTCCAGATGTCCATTGCCTATGACAAGCTGGACCACCCTATTACTACTCAAGATCCCATCGTCCCAGGTCCAGTTTCCACCGTCATGGATATGGATATCCGTCAGACAAGGGAAAAGGATAGTGCGAATGCCAAGTGCCTCGTGTTGGCTTCAGTTAATGGTGTATACCAGAAGCAGCACGAGAAGATGGACTTAGTTTCCATCTTTCTCCATAACAAAGATTTATATGGAGGCAATCTCGTATCGCAAGATATGAGACCTCGAACGAATTGCTTCAAGCGAGGTTGGCTGTCGGGTCATCTGTAGGGGACAACGTCCTTACGATGACTAGCTATATTGATGAGCTCACGGGCCTGGAGACTACGTTGAGAAACAGGTCATATACTGACTTATTTCCACAGTCCCTACCCTCTACTTACACCCTGAAAGAAACCAGGGAGACACCCGCTCTGCTTAATGGGGGACCTTCTTCTTATGCATCCAGGGCGAAAGCAAAGGGTGAAAAGAAGAAGACCTCCACAGAGCCGATATACGGTGTCAGTGAAGAAGAAGGAAAGGGAAGAGCAAAAGTTTCGGGACTTGGTGTAGGTAAGGAGGGATGTTCCTATTGTTATGGGAACGAGCATTGGCAGAACGATTGCAGGGCTTTGGAAGCCAGTAGCCAGGATACGAAGCATATTGTGGCTTCGGCCTCAAGTGTGTTTGTGATTGAGAACCGTTTGTCAATTAACTCTACTTCCTGGGTAATAGATACCGGATCAGGATCTTATATCTGTAATTCATTACATGCTTTGAGAAACCGTAGAGTTATCAGGGTAGGTGATTTTTCTCTCAGAGTTGCAAACGAAATGAGCATGGACGCTGAATCTATGGGAGAATATCACCTAGGTTTGACAAGTGGGCAGATATTGATTCTACGTAACTGTTTGTATGTACCTAGTTTGACTTGTAATATCATATCAGTATCCTAACTTTCGATAGAGGGATATGACTTTACATTCGTAAGCGATGTAGTTCGCATCCACTTAAATCAAGTTCTGATTGGGTCCGGTACATTAGATGATGGCATATACGTATTGAATCAAGCTCAGGTTTTCAATGTCCAGAACACACTTAAAAGAAGGTCTCCAGAAGTAAATCAGGCTTTCTTATGGCATTGTAGACTAGGTCATATCAATGAAACATGATTGACTAAGTTACATAGAGAAGGATATTTGAATCCCTTCGAATATCAATCTTATGCTACTTGTGAATCTTGTCTCATGGGAAAGATAACAAAGACTCTGTTTACTGGACACGGAGTAAAAGCGAGCGAGCTCTTGGGACTCATACACAGTGACATGTGCGGTCTAATGTCTACACATGCAAGATGTGGTTATTCCTACTTCATTACTTTTACGGATAATTTCTCTATGTATGGACATATCTTCTTAATGAAGCATAAATCCGAGGCTTTTGAGAAATTCCGTGAATACAAGAATAAAGTGGAAAACCAAACAGGCAAAAGAATCAAGACACTGAGATCTGATCGAGGTGGTGAATACTTAAGTGCCGATTTCCTGGGTTACTTAAAAGAGAATGGAATTCTCTCTCAGCTTATTCCTCCATACACACCACAATACAACGGTGTATCAGAAAGGAGGAATCGAACCCTATTGGATTTGGTTCGTTCCATGATGAGTAAGGCTGAGTTACCGCGATCTTTCTGGGGTTATGCACTAGAATCAGCTGCATATCTTTTGAACCAGGTTCCAACCAAGACTGTGCCTACCACACCATATCAGATGTGGAGTGGGAAGAAACCCTGTCTTATCACTTTAGGACATGGGGATGTCCAGCTTTTGTAAAAAAAGCAGCATCCGGACAAGCTCGAGGCACGCTCAGTACGGTGTAAGTTTGTGGGATATCCAAAGAACTCCAAAGGGTATTATTTCTATTACGCAGAGGAACAAAAGGTTTTTGTTTCTCGTCATGCCCACTTCTTGGAAGCTGAATTTTTAGAAAATCAGAAGAGTGGGAGCGCAGTAGAACTAGAAGAAATTCCAAAACGACAAGCTGTTACTGAAAGTATGGTAGAACCAGAAGTTTCAGAAGAAAGGGACATACCGGCGCCTATCCGCAGAAGTAGTAGGCAGTCTCATCCGCCAGAGAGATACTACGGTTTTCTCATAGACGAGGATCGAGAAGATTGCATCATTGATAATGATGACCCTACTAGCTTCCAGCAAGTCATTCAGAGCGGCGACTCGGTAAAATGGTTGGATGCAATGCGGACCGAAATGGAGTCCATGTACACTAACAAAGTATGGACTTTAGACATTGCTCCAGATGGGGTAAAACCCGTAGGATGCAAATGGATCTTCAGAAAGAAGATTGGTGTAGATGGACAGGTTGAAACCTATAAGGCTAGACTTGTTGCAAAGGGTTTTCATCAAAGACCTGGTTTGGACTATGACGAAACCATTTCTCCAGTGGCTATGCTCAAATCCATTCGGGTCCTTCTTGCCATTGCTGCCTTCCACGATTATGAGATCTGGCAGATGGATGTAAAGACGGCTTTTCTAAATGGTAATTTGGAAGAATGCGTCTATATGGATCAGCCAGAGGGATTCAATCAGAGTGGGAGCAGCGGTGAAGTGTGCAAGTTGCTTAAGTCCATTTATGGACTAAAGGAGGCATCGCGGAGTTGGAACATCTGTTTTGATGATACTGTCAAAGAATTTGACTTTATCAAAAATCCAGATGAACCATGCATATACAGTAAGATTGTAGGGCTAGTTGTAATATTCCTCGTCTTGTACGTGGATGACATTCTCCTAATAAGAAATGATATTCCTATGCTACAGTCAGTCAAAAGATTCTTGTCACAGAAGTTCTCCATGAAGGACCTGGGTGATGCCACCTACATTCTGGGGATCCAGATCTATCGTGATAGATCAAAGAGGATGTTGGGACTTTCGAAGTCCAGATACATAGACACCATATTGAAAAGATTCAGTATGGAAGATTCTAAGTGTGGTAACCTACCGGCTTGTCACAGAATCAACCTCTCCAAAGAGATGTCTCCCAAGACTGATTTGGAAAGGGATCATATGTCGATTATACCCTACGCTTCTGCGGTAGGCTCTATAATGTATGCGATGTTATGTACCAGACCAGATGTAGCATACGCATGAGCGTTGTAAGCCGGTATCAGGCAAACCCAGGGGAGAAGCACTGGATAGCAGTAAAGAACATTCTCAAGTACCTGAGAAGGACTAAGGAGATGTTCTTGGTGTATGGCGGAAAAGACCTCCAGATCGAGGCCTTAGCCGACTCCAGCTTCCAGAATGACAAGGATGACTCCAAGTCCATGTCAGGTTATGTCTTTACCCTCAATGGAGGGGCGGTCTGTTGGAAGAGTTCCAAGCAGGACACCGTTGCTGACTCAACGATGGAAGCGAAGTACATAGCTGCTTGCGATGCTGCAAAAGAATCTGTATGGATGAAGAAGTTCCTCACAGAACTTCAGGTGGTTCCTACCAGTGTTGGTCCAATACCTCTGTATTGCGACAACAACGGTGCTATAGCTTTAGCGAAGAAATCCAGGTCCCATCAGAAGTCCAGACACATCTTAAGGCGGTATCACCTGATCAGGGAGATCGTAGATCGCCGGGAGATCGAGGTAAAGAGAGTAGATACGGAGAATAACATTGCTGATCCATTCACAAAGGCCATTCTTCAGACGCATTTTGAGAGGCTATTCGAGATGATAGGTCTGCGATATTCCAGTACATGGCCCTAGTGCAAGGGGGAGATTGTTAGTGTTTATGCCCTAGAGGCCATTACTGTATCATACTAGTTTGTATATTACTTAATGGAAGCTTGGGATATTCACAGTTGTATTGACAGTCTTGCTAAAAATGGTAGTATGCTACTTGGTTTGTGTCTACTTTAATATGTGCATATATTTCTTTAACGTATCTCTTATACATATTAGTAGAGCCTTTAGGATCTTTGCTTGATTACCAGCATTGTGATGGCAGTCACACTAGTGGGGGCTGGGTAGTCTATTAGCAACTTCCTATACAGGTCCTTGGTCATAGGATTATCGAGACAGGGCATCGATACTGTAACAACCGAGTCCGTTTATACCAATTCCAGTTTCCGTATTTATTTATTTGCGGCATTTTATTGATCTTTCATATTGTGGGTGCGATGATTTAACACTTTACACTGCATTCGACCCGACCCGCTTGTTTGAACCTATTTGATTCTTATCTATAGATTACCTTGACTTGTTGTATGGACACGTGCATCTCATGTATACTGCATACTGGCATTTTACTTGGCATTGCATCTTTTATCATATAACATTTTAGGTCTTGTAAAATAATTTAATATTACATTCATAACCTGCTTGATACCCCTAACCCCGTGGTAGCATCCGCGCATCTTGTTCTCGTCCCGTTCAGTGAAACGAACGTGTTTGGATGGCTACGCGCACGTACATGCATCCGTTCTTAGGGGTATGCATTTTTGTTACCTAAGCATTCCTTTTGAAATTTGGAAGTCGCATATATTTTTCATATTTTAAATCTGAATTTTTAGACCCGACCCGGGCGTGTTTTGGAGTAAGTTTGTATTTGCCAAAATCTCAAAACGGACTAATATTATAATATTATATTCCTTATTTCATTCAAAATTTTCCTAACTAAATAAATATTTTTTTCATAACTTAATTGTTTATCCTTTCTCTCTCTCTCTCTCCTGACTCTCTCTCTCTCTAAATATATTTTTAATATTTTCTAAATCTAAATTTTTATATATCAGACTCTCTCTCTCTCTCTCCGTTTCTCTCTCTCTTAACATATATTTTTAAATATTTTAAAAGATTGCACACGTCTCTCTCTCTCTTCCTCGTCTCTCTCTTTCTTCCTCTCCCACTAATATCTTTGTTTCTCTTCTCGTGGAAAAGCCCTTGCCGCACCTCAGAAAACTCGACGCGACCCTCGTCGCCATCCTCCTCTCCACCTCACAGCACCCACCATCTCCAAGGCCACCTCCTTCTTCTTCCTCAACATACCCCACAACCCTTTCCTCTGCAACCCTAAATCTTTGCCTCCTTCCTCCTAACCCATCTCGCCGACATCAACACCCCATCACTACAACTCCCCAAGACACATCGTCCTCTCTCGGGCCAATCTCCTTCGACTTCATCACACGTCACCACCTTCGTTAGACCCTTGCCTCGTCAACCTTCGCCGCATTAGAACCAATCTCGCTATCAACTCCATCGCCTGACTCAAACCCATCATCGCCTCGCCTCAAACAACTCAAACCAACCGCCGATCCCTAACACCGAATCCTCAAGCATCATCATCGTCTTCATCTCATCCGAAAACAAAGAATCACATCCTCGCTGGCACCTATCGCCTTCAACCACCGAGCAACACTAACCAAGCCCCAACATATATAGGAGCAGTCGTCTCTACTTCTTCTGCTCAAGACCAGCCAACTATCCCTCTTGATGCACCAAAAGGGAATGGAATGGTGTTGCTAATGGATCATTACTGCAGAAGCCAAGCCTACAAAATTCGTCATTGGCATCTAACGGTTCATATGGTAGAGGTGCTTTACCAAATGGGCTTCCTTCCTCTTGTTACAATGATTCAAAGTTCAGTTTTGATGGAATGAGATCATCTTCGCCCTGGTTTGATGGCTATGTAAATAATGTTGTCCCTTCAACTGGTCCACATGTTTCGAACTCTATATCTGGGGAGATTCGTTTGAGATCGCCGGAGTCGGCCGTGCCATCGATGATCCCGACGACCCAGCAAGCATTTCTAACCCGTGTGATCCCCTTGTGCGTTGTTTGGATTCGTTCCGTATACCGCGCGTCGCGACTTTTCCCACCGACGTGTGACGCTCTGAATACCGTTTATTGATCCGTCAGGCAAGTAAAAACTTGCTACATGCTATTATATTATTATTATACTTATTTAACTGCATATTGTATCGGTAGATTGAAGTTAATGCCGCTTGTTCCATGTTAACATTCCGATGTCCATTATATCATTTTAGATTTATAGCCCAGAACATATCATGTTGCATTTAGTGTTACTATACATAGCACCAAAATCCATATTTAAATCAAATAACACTTATTTGCATAGCCTATAGTAACCCTTTCATAGTTTATACCTTATCGGACGACCGTTTACATACAGCTAGCCTAATTTATATTCAATTGCATCTTTAAATTATTTAGTACATATTAACATGATTTTAACATCCATATTTGCTATACTGCATTCATATAATGTTGAAACCATCCCTTAAACCCAAACTGATAACCATGCATCTACATACCTTAATATGTACCTGATTGCATTTCACATTGCATGTTCCAGTTTATTGTGCTATTAGTACCCATGCTTGTTTTGTATACCCATGCTTATGCTAGTTGATTATGAGCACCCACATGATATCTTGTACACCCCTGACATGACTTGTTATACCCATTACTTGACACGACATGGTACCGTGCAACTCTTAACATGACATGACACCTTTATACATTACCTGGCTTGACCTGATGTACCATGGTCTTTCCTGTTACCTGATCTTATATCTAATGCCAACAAACCTGACATGTTGTCCTTACGGACCGTTCCTGTTGTCTATCTGGACAAACATGTACCTGCCTGATCCTGTGTTGGCATTAGCTCCAAATTATTTAATACCTGACTCGAATACATATAACCTGGGGGTATGGGGAAATCAATGATGAAACCTGACTTGTAACTCGACAGTTCGCTACCTTTACTGATCAGTTTTAGAGGCTGGGCAAGCCTTGGGATGATGCTGCTGATATCATCCATCGTTATCCATTACCTTTTTAGAGGCTAGGCCAGCCTTAGGATGATGCCATGGACATCATTCATCATTACCCCTTTTCCTTTAGTGCCTAGCGACATGTCTCGGTTTCAGCCCGAGAATCTTCACCGTGATCCCGGGCACGCACGGGATACTATTGAGTTACATCGATGATTCATCAAGTTGATTTCAAAGACTTGAAAGCAGTTAACCCAATAGACCAGTTTAGATAATTCACTACACATTATCCCACTGTCCTTACTTATATCACTGTTATGCTTGTTTACCATTTATGCTCATACTTGCATGTATTGCTACCCCTGTTTATATTATTGCTTGATGTTATGACGCGCTGAAGTCTGGGTTTTGTATGGCCCAGATCCTCTACCTTTGTTGCAGACTGATCAGGAGTATTGCCGTTGTTAGACCAAGCGGTGAAGATCCTGTTGGTATGTAGTTTTACCTTCTAGGTGTTTCATTTATTGTATCTTTTGCTTCCGCATATTATCATTTCTTGACTCATTTATTCTGGATCATGGACATGTACTAGATAGTATAGTTTACTTTCCTGTTCTTGATATCTCTACAGCCGTAATGTGACTGTGGAAGGATTTTTCCTATCCACATGTAGCATGGTTGGCTATGTTACATGGCTATTTTAGCGTACTCTAGGAAGCAGGGCGTGACATGGTTTGTTTAGTATCAGAGCCATGGGATATAGGTTAATCGGGTTTGATTCTTTTGTAGTTGGGTATTGGACCTAATACACGAATCAGAATACTCGTGATAAGGAACATGTCCTGCCACCTTGTTATCGTGATTCTTGAATCATATCTTTCTCGTATCCTTTGCTTTGACGATATGCAAACAACTTTGCATCTCGGCTTGAAACCTTTTTGGATTCACCATTGTTTCTCCCTGTTTCTTGATTCCGATACTAGGATTTAGGCGACTTGAGTGGAGTTATGTAATTGTACCCATGAACTGCAGCATGGTTACAATGCGGTACTCTATTTGAGTAACTTGGAGTCCTGGTCTTGATTCACTTCCATATTCCATGATTGTTATATTACCTTGTTTTTCTCGGTTCCTTTGCTTACCATTCCTTGTCTTATCGCCAGCTTGAATCATGTTTCCCGTGCTTAAATTCTCTTCGGTATCTTGACTTCGGATGAAGACATCTCGGTATCTTACTTGTTCATGTTTTCCCTGCATTAGAATTATTCAATTCTGGTGCATCCCTGGTTTGTTGTTGTCTTGGGAATGGATTTTCGCGGCACTTTCCATGCTCATATTGATTGTAAGGAAAGGGAAGCGATTCTCCTTATTTCCGGACATCCAGAGTTTGTCTTTTCTGGAGGAAGTTTCTTTGTCGGGCCAGTCGAGTTTAGGGCTGGGCCGAAAAATAATGTTCTTTCGTCGATGGAAGTTGATAAGGATGAAGTGCCAGCTGTTGTTCGAGATTTCATGGATGTATTCGAAGACATATCGGGCTTACCACCGAAGCGAGACGTGGGGTTTGCGATAATCTTATTCCTGGTGCAGCGCCAATCTCAAAGGTGTATTATCCAATGGCACCAGTAGAGTTGGAAGAAGTCAAGAAGCAGGTTGTTGAATTACTTGAGAAGGGTTGGATTCGCAGCAATAACTCATCTTGGGGAGCTCCAGTTCTTCTAGTAAAGAAGATGATGTCACAAGGAGGATGTTCATCGATTGTTGAGAATTAAACCGGGTGACTATTAAGAACAAGTACCCGATCCCTCGCATTGGCGAATTGTTCGAGCAGCTTAGTGGCGCGAGGGTATTCTCGAAGCTGGATTTGCAATCCGGATATCATCAGGTCCGAGTTAAGTCAGAGGATATTTGCAAGACTGCGTTCAGAACTCGGTATGGACTTTACGAGTATTTGGTGATGCCCTTCGGAGTAACGAATGCGCCGGCAATATTTATGGACTTGATGAACCGAATCTTTCACCGTTCTTGGACCAGTTTATAGTGGTGTTCGTTGATGATATTCTGGTCAACTCAAAAGAGTATTGAAGAGCGTGCAGAACACTTGAAGATCGCACTGCAGACATTGAGGCAAGAAAGATTTTATGCTAAGATGAGCAAGTGTGAGTTTTGGCTTGAAGAAGCGAAGTTTTTGGGCATGTCGTATCCGGTGATAGAATCGTCGTTCATTCCGAGAGGATTGCAGCAGTTCGAGATTGGCCAATTCCGAAGAATGTTGCGGAGATAAGAAGCTTTCTTGGACTTGCCGGGTATTACAGGAGGTTCGTGGAGAACTTTGCTCGTCTGGCAGAGCCTTTGACCAAGCTTACGCGCAAGGAGGTACCATTTGTGTGGATGGATAGGTGTGCGTCAGCTTTTGAGGCGCTAAAGCAAAAGTTGATAACCGCTCCTATTCTGACCGTGGCAGACAATTCCGGAGGATTGGTGTTTCACAGCGACGCGTCTGGGAATGGTTTGGGATGTGTTTTGATGCAGCATGGGAAAATTATAGCTTACGCATCTAAACAGTTGAAGATCCATGAGAAGAATTACCCAACTCATGATTTGGAGCTAGCAGCTGTAATTTTCTCTTTGAAGATTTGGAGACACTACTTTTTGGGCGAAAGGGTCGAAGTATTCAGCGATCACAAAAGCCTAAAGTACGTGTTCACACAGAAAGAGCTTAACATGAGGGAGCGTAGATGGTTGGAGCTGATGGCTGACTACGATCTTGATCTTAAGTACCATCTGGGGGAAAGTTAATGTAGTGCCGGGTGCGCTTAGTCGGTTGCCAGCAATTCGGATGTTGACTGCACAGAAGGAGCTTGTCGAGGATTTTCGGAGATTCGAGTTGGAGATTGTGCTACCGCATTTTTCAGGACAGTTGATGTAGCTGCAGGTACAGTCGTCGTTGATCGAGAATTTTAAAGCAGCGCAATTGCAGGACCCAAGATTGTAGAAGTTTCGAGAACAGGTTGAAGTCGGACTTCGAACGGACTTATTGGTTCATGAAGATGGTTCGTTGCGATATGGTAGTCGTTTGTGTGTGCCAAAGGGAGACATCCACGAAGAAATTATGATGGAGTCGCACAGTTCCGCATATTCCGTACATCCAGGAGGCACAAAGATGTATCGAGATATACGACAGCATTTCTGGTGGAAAGGCATGAAACGGGAGATTGCCCGCTTTGTAGCAAAGTGCTTGGTGTGTCAGCAAGTTAAGGCTGAACATAAACGGGTTGCTGGTTTATTGCAACCACTTCCGATTCCTCAATATAAGTGGGAACATATAATCATGGATTTCATGACGGCTTTACCGCGAAGTCCAAAAAGGCAACAGTGCAGTTTGGGTGATTGTTGATCGATTGACCCAAGAAGCTTATTTCATACCATTTCGAGTTGGCCAATCAACAGAAGCTTTGGCAGAACGGTACATGCAGGAGATTGAGAGATTGCATGGAGTACCTGTGAGCATCGTTTCCGATCGTGATACCCGATTCTTATCGCACTTCTGGAGGAGCTTACAGGAAAGTTTGGGGACTCGATTGAAGTTTAGCATATCTTATCATCCTCAGACTGATGGCCAATCGGAGAGTGTTAGTTATATGTATGCCCTAGAGGCCATTACTGTACATACGATGTATATTGTAATGGATGCTTGGACATATATAGGGAGGACTTTCTTGCTCGACATGATAGTATGCTATCTGGTTGTACTTTGTCTTAACATGTACTCTGATTGTCTCTATATTACATGTTGATAAAGCCCTTAGGATATGTACTCGACTACTGGGACTATGATGAGATCATACTAGTGGGGCCACGGTAGTCGACGAGTACATCTTATAACTGTTCCTGGTCGAGGGTGTATCGAGACAGGGCATCGATACACCAGAGTAGACTAGCGTATACGCATCTTGACCCATATGATGGGCGATGGATGATCCCATATCCATCGGTGTTTGACATCAAGGATGGTGTACGGGTGCTCAGTGGAGACTGGGTACACTGGACGGACTCGCTGAGAACTCCCAGATGGTATTATACCTCACGTCAGATGGCTGTTCTCTGGTGACACAGGTACAGAGTAGTCTGTTGACCCGAGATTGTCATAGAGTCTTGTGTGATTCCCACTGTGCTTTGATTTTCATCATACCACGTCCAAGAGGGCGTGCAAAAAGGTGGCTTTTGGGTACAGTCCTGAATCACATGGAGGCAATGAGCGATAGGAGGGGATTCGTCTCTCCCGGTATAGGGAGTTGATGTTGTGCTGTATTCGATTGGCTATAACCGGAAGTCCCTGGCCAGGGTTGCTGAGATTTACTGGTAAGTGTTATCAGTAGTTTCTCGAACTGTTATAGACCTCAAATCGACACGACTTATCAAGCTACTGGGGTCTGACGTTTACCACCCCTAGGCGAGATATGCAACATATCAGACGACGAGACCGGACTGTACGGGAGTGTTACTGTTTGGATTCACAGGAGAAGTTACAGGCTTGCTTGTTGATCTTCTGCGCGCTCAATACCTGGGTAGCTGTTACGTTTAGCTGACCGCTTGCAGCTTGTGGGTGTTTGATATGATCATCACCTACTGCCGGCGTATTGACGATTCTTTAGAGTCCTACACAGAGGTTTCTTGGCTCAGGCAAAACGGAGTAGGAGCACATATGTGATATGTGCGGGACCGAGGATAATGCGATATGAGATACCGTATTGTATTCTCGCGATATTTGATATCAGCCGGGTCATCGGATCAAGTGTTGATTCGATGAATCGGTACGGATATATATTAGTCGGTTATATGCGATATAGCCGGATTGTCGGATCAAGTGTTGATTCGATAATTTAATGTATAATAATATATATGATATATTAAATGACATTAACTAATATTAGCTCACTAAAAGATTCTTTTTCTCACTCGGATAATACATTGATATATATGCGATATATGTTAATTGTATTATTTTATTTGGTTACAATAAATATTATATATGTGATATATAATATTGTAACATGATATGATAAATAATGCAACATGTTTAGTAGAGATTGAACAAGATTAAGGTTTGACTTGGGTTAATGCTTTCTAGATGATTCTAGAAGGTTTAGTTTTGTTTTGTGAAAGATATTTTGTTATGACTCATTCTTAACTCAACCCAAACCCTAACCCTTGATCAATTCTCTACAATGGTTAAGTCAACCATGGTTGCATAATTCATCATTATCGCTTTTGCATTATTCATCACAAAAGGTATTCTATTATTGTTCATCTTCTTCCTTCATCTTTCTTCATGAAAAAGCTTGCTAGCTTTTTTAATGTGATGAATAAATATGAGAAAAAGATAAATAAAGAGAGCAAAAATCCTACTTCATCATCCTCATCTTCCCTTACCATTTAGATGAGGGTGTTCACATCATTTCATGAGTGTTAGCTTGTGTTAACGGAACTTCAAGGTAGATCATCTTAGTATCGAAGATCGGAAGCAAAGGTTGCATCTTTCTCTTCGTGGAACCTCTCGAGAGTCCGGATCCCGATGATCGCAGCGAAGGGACCACAACACGGAGCATATAAAGTGAAGGACCGGATCTACAAAGGTTGTAATCCCTCTCACTTAGTGTTAAAGTTGTTAACATATTAGTTTTCGCCTAATCTCTAGTTTAAAGATCCGTATTCGGGTTGTTCGGCACGGCTAAATTTTTAATCGGGCATGGTTGATGCCTCGTAGACCCTTGTACGCGTGCCTAGCAACCCTACAGTGGTATCAGAGCCAAGCTAGAGCTTTAGGCGAAGTCTAGACGAAGTTTAAAGTCCGATCGAACGCCGAAACCCCGACACGGAACCCTCTCTGTACATTTTTCAAAAATGTGGTTTTTTCTGAATTAAAAATTCTCAGAAAATTAAGCAGGAAAAACTAAGAATTACTGTGAAGTACGGACGTCTAACTCGAAAATTTGACCACGGAACCGCGGCGAAACCATGGGTTTTGCGGCGGTTCCGCGGCCAAAATTTGGACTTAGTCCCTGAAGTTTCATGTAATTATTTTTAGGCCCTTTCTTGTTATTTTTTTCTGTGAATATTTTAATTCCACTCAAGTGTTGAGTTTTCAAGGGTTGTATTGGGAAATCGTTGATTCGATCGGATAATTTAACTTTGTTTAGTTTGTCCGGATAATTTTTAGAAACTGTTAAAAAGTTCGAACGGATATCAATAACTCACTTTTTCCCCTATCGGAAAATTTTTCAAAAGTTGGATTTTTTTTCTCATGTTTAAGAATGTTCTAAGTCATGCAAGTAACGCGGTGGACCCTCTAGAAGATAACAAACCTTAACTCGATTATGTGACCGTCTTGAACTGCCTTTTGAACCTTAGGGTTTGGGGCAGTACGGCGTGCCACATGTGAGGCGTTGGCTTGACCCTTCTACGGCTGGACCATTGGTACTGTGGCATGTGATGGATGTTTTTAAACTGATTTCAAGTGTTGAGATATATTGGGGAAATCTTGGGTGTTTGATTATTCGATCGGAAAGTTTAACATTGTCTATTAATCTGGAATGTGATACAATATTTGGAATCCACAGGTAGTTATGAGATAACTGATTTGAATATTATAGACATAGCAGTTTAGTCTCAGATGATCGGTTGCCACGGAATTTTGATGTGATCAAAAGTCCGTCGCAATCACGTAGCGTACGCGGATACTCGCCGGGAAAACTTAATAGACAGCTACACCTCTTAGCCCCGACCAAGTGACTGTAGGAGAACCCCGTCGCCGAAAGCATCCGTTCGGGTGCTCGCGGCAGCGGTGTTCCGCCTTAGTGCACTTCGTCGACGGCATCCAGGGGTGCGGCCGTCTACTAAAGTTTGCGACGAGCATTCGATCAGGACGTCGGGAATCTTGTTGAATTGCCCGACTTGATATTGAAAAGAGTTTTCGATAAATGAGACTAAAATGCGGGGTTTATAATAGTTAGGCATGCGATGTCTAAGGAATTCATTTGGTTAAGCATGTGATGTCTAAAGAGATTGCGGATTCCAACTGTTGTAGTTTTACACTTTCTTTTCTGTGACCGTAAGCGTAGTATGTAGCGTATCGCCGGCTTCGTTGCTATACATCAACGACAATCGGGATACGCATACTTGCTTACGTTGATGATATGAGATATTATGTGTTGCTGTGATATGTTGTATTGGATCGTCGCGTTTGAATAGCCGGGGTTTTATGTGAGATGAGAGTTTTATCTTTTTCATTCATGTAAAATTCATTTGTATGTAATATTCTTTTATTGGGGCACTTCCAGGTTGCGGAAGATGTCACCATTGTATATTATTTACTTTTCCGCATTAGGTAGACCCAAGGCGGGGAGCACAAGTAACCGGGTTCTATGGTCCAGTGGGAGACCATCTCGAGGAGTCGAGAACGGGTCTCCTAACCCTAGAATTGGCTGTGTTACTTGCCGCTCTCGTAGGGGTCTAGGGATGTGGGTTTGGCTATTTATCGCGATCGTGGAATCCATGTTTTATACAGGCTCGTATTGAAAACACGGACGTCCTAGTATATCTAATATTTCATATAGTTTCTTCTGCCTCAATGTTCTGTGATGAGATCATATTACTGCCTGAAACGAATGTTTATATTATATATATGAGATATATGTTATATTGCATATTTCGGTTTCAAAAAGAGATGCTTGCGAAGCATAATTAAAATGGGACTTCATTAATGAGATTAATGAAATAAAAGAAACCTAAGATGTTGTAGAAACTTGTTTATAAAAACTGGTAGCTCTAGTTCTTGCTTTGCATAGCGGTGTTCCTTGTAGAACATCCAGCACCTTATTCGATAAGGAAAGGGCCGAGATCCCTTCACCGGGAGTGACCCCTTTAGCAATAACTGGCAGATGCTACACACTCGGTTTGTCTTTTGATTGCTTCTATAGTTCTTGCTTTGCATAGTGATATTTGTGAAATATCCTGCACCTTATTCGATGAGGAAAGGGCCGACGATCCCTTCACCGGGAGTGACCCCTTTAGAAAAACTAGAAAAGCCTCAAAAACACTCCATTTAAAATCACTCGATTCTACAACAATATCAAGTTCATTACGCAAAGGGTTTTCTTAAAAACCTGTCGTAGCCCTCCGTCATTTCAGATAAGGACTGTTTAGTATTCGTGCTGTGTTTGTTGACCTTGTCAAGGCGTAGTGTGCGGTAGCTGATTACTGCTTATCTGTATAAGCATATGATGCGATTGGATTAGGGTAGTCGTGCGACTTTGTTGACCTTGTCAAGGGTCGTGCTGGTGGGTTTAATTCAATCAGGAAATGACGGGTTGAACTTGATTTGCGGTCTATGGTTTGTTGACCTTGTCAAGGTCATAGATCGCTTGGGGCAAAAATATTATTGGGAATTTCAAGTGTTGAAATTTGCAATGAGATTGCATACCTTCTATGAGATAGTTGGATCCCGATACCCGCTGCGAGTAAAAGTTACTCCTGGGAGAGTTTTACACATTACAATTAGCCGATCAAGTAGGTGTCTAGAAAGGTGTCAACGGGGTTACGCCTCTGGGAAAACGAGGTTTACTTTAATTATGTTCGTGCGAAAGCACGGGGGACCTCCCTCAAAGTACCGACACTGGCCTGGCTGAAAGATTGGCGAACTTGTAGCATGTAATTAATCCCGGCTAGTCTTTCCTTTTAGGGTTTGAAGGAAGATTTGATTAAAACAGTGGGAGACATCCTGATTAGATATATTATATAACCAATCTAATCTTGCAAGGGCATACGCTGAGTGTTTTCTTCTCTCTCTCTCCAGGTAGCGACCATATCACGCCTTAATCAAGATAATAAAACGGATATATTGACCGAACCCGCTTGTTATACTGAGCTGGGGAACGTTGGTCCCGCTCCAACTTATAATTATTATAGAACAGAGCAGGAAATTGGGGATTACCAGAATTCCCGTGCTGCCCAAACGAAGAAAGTGCATACTGATGCATCATCTTCGGGTGTGTTCATTATAGAGAACTGTTTCTCAGTATCCTTTACGTCCTGGGTATGTGATACCGCATCAGGATCCCGCATATGTAATTTGTTACATGGGCTACAGATAGGTAGAGAACTGAGAACGGGTGATAAGTTTCATGAGACAGAAAACGGTGCAAGTGTTGCAGCCAAGTCTGTTGGTCACTATCACCCTGTATTACCAGAATACATTGATTCTGAATAAATGTTATTAGATACCGAACCTGATATACAAAATCATATCAGTCTCTTTATTAGTAAAGAAAGGATATAATTTTGTATTGTTGGATAATGTTTTGAACATTTCCTATATCAAGAGTTGATCGGTTCAGGCACGTCATCTAAAAGCAATGTCGTTCTAAATCAAACTACAGTTCTTAGTATACGGAACACACACAAGAGGAAGAGTTCAGAAATGAACGAATCCTTCTTGAGGTATTGTAGACTAAGTCATATCAATGCGACCCGACTAGCTAAGTTACATATAGATGCATATTTAAATTAGTTTGAATTTACATCTTGTGAAACTTGCCGGTCATGTCACAATGATAAGATGACCACAGCTCTATTTATTGGAAACAGAGAAAGAGTTAGTGAACTCTTGGGATTGATACATGTTGATGTATGTAAGGTCCCCTGTCTACACATGCCAAGATCGGTTCTTTCGACTTCATTACATTCTCTGATAATCTCTCAAGATTCAGACATATGTTTCTGTTGAAATACAGGTCCGAACCTTTTGAGATATTCACAGAATATAAATTAGAAGTAGAGAACCAAAATACGGGTATAAGTATTATGTCCTTTGATGAGATCAAGGAGGAGAATACTTGAGCACAGAATTCCTGGACTATTCTAAAGGAGAATGAGATTCTCTCTTAGCATTACTCCTTCGTATACACCACAGCACGTCGGTGTATCGGGGCGGAGCAATCACACCCTATATGATATGGTGTGCTCTATGATGAGTACTGCTGAGTTTCCTATTTTCTTTTGGGAGTTATGCACTTGAGAAGCTGCATACCTATTGAATAGGGTTGAAATCAAATCAGTTGCCTACCACTTCATATGTGATATGGAAAGGGAATAGCCCATATCTTAAGTTGGTTAAGATTTGGGTTGTCCGGCCTATGTCTAAAAGCAAAATCCGGACAAGCTCGAGGCAAGTTCTGTTATGTAGAACTGGAAGGGTTCCAGCTATACAAACTGCAACTGATGATTTGGTAGAACCAAAGGATTCAATAGTTTCCAACGAACCTCAGCCTCTCCGCCGATCTAGTAGGGTTCCTCACCCACCTGAGAGATACTTCGGTTTCTCTATGACAGTGGGAGTGAGGATTGCATCATGAGATGATGACCCAACTAGTTTCGGGCTGGCCATCAGAAGTGGGACTCTGTAAGAATGGCTGGATGCTTATCGATCTGAGATGGAATCCTTATACACCAACAAAGTATGGACTTTGGTTGCTTTATCTGAAGGGTTAAATCCCCATCAGGAGCAAGTATATCTTGAGAAGATTACTTGGTGTACATAGAAAAGTTGAGACTTTCAAAGCTAGACTTGTTAAAGGTTTGCATCATAGACCAGGTATGGATTGTGTTGAAACCTTTTCTAAGGATCTATGCTTAAGTCCATCCAGATCCTACTTGCTACGGCTACATACCATGACTACGATATCTGGTGGTTGGGTGTCATGACTGCTTTTCTAAATGCTGATTTAGAAGATAGCGTCTATAAGTACACAGCCAGAGGGCTTCGTAGACAGTGGGAGCAGCGGAAACGTGTGCAAGATGTTTTATATGATAAAACAGGCATCGCGGAGTTGGAACATCTGTTTTGATGTTGTAGTCAAAGAGTTTGACTTCATCAAAATGGTAGATGAACCTTGTATATACAAAAAGGTAGTAGGGAGTATGGTGGTGATCTTCGTAGAGTACGTGGATGACATACCCTTGATAGGGAAGGAGTTTCCTATGCTACGCTCGGTCAATCTCCGCTTATCACAAGGATTCTCCATATAGGATCAAAGTGATACCTCCTAAATCCTGGGTTTTGGATCTATGAGATAGATCTAATTGGATGTTAGGACACTCACTAGTTGTAGTGAGATGGTATCAATCGATCCTGGGGAGAATCACTGGAAAGGTTCCAGGATGATAAGGACGACTGAATGTCAGTCGCAGGCATTGTCTTTACCCTCAGTGGAGGGACGGTATGTTGGAAGAGTTCCAAGCTAGATACTGTGACTTACTAGACGATTAAAGGCAAGATACATCGTTACCAAGGATGCTACCAAAGAGGCAGTCTGGATATATATAAGTTCATAAGATGAACTTCGTTCCTACCATTGTGTGACAATGGAGTTGTGGCTTTAGCCTAGGAACTACAGTCCCATCAGAAATCCAGATATAATTCTTAGGCAGTATCACCTGATCATGGAGATGGATGATCTCCAGGGAAATCAAGGTTAGGAGAGTAGACACAGAGGACGACAGCGCGGATCCACTCACAAAGGCCTTTTTCTCAGTAGAGACTTTTATGGGATGGTTGAGTATGAGATACTTCAACCGCAGCTAATTATTGGGTATGCGATACCATAACAGATGGCCCTAGTACAAGTGGGAGATTGTTAGTTATATGTATGCCCTAGAGGCCATTACTGTAAATACGATGTATATTGTAATGGATGCTTGGACATATATAGGGAGGACTTTCTTGCTCGACATGATAGTATGCTATCTGGTTGTACTTTGTCTTAACATGTACTCTGATTGTCTCTATATTACATGTTGATAAAGCCCTTAGGATATGTACTCGACTACTGGGACTATGATGAGATCATACTAGTGGGGCCACGGTAGTCGACGAGTACATCCTATAACTGTTCCTAGTCGAGGGTGTATCGAGACAGGGCATCGATACACCAGAGTAGACTAGCGTATACGCATCTTGACCCATATGATGGGCGATGGATGATCCCATATCCATCGGTGTTTGACATCAAGGATGGTGTACGGGTGCTCAGTGGAGACTGGGTACACTGGACGGACTCGCCGAGAACTCCCAGATGGTATTATACCTCACGTCAGATGGCAGTTCTCTGGTGACACTAGTACAGAGTAGTCTGTTGACCCGAGATTGTCATAGAGTCTTGTGTGATTCCCACTGTGCTTTGATTTCCATCATACCACGTCCAAGAGGGCGTGCAAAAAGGTGGCTTTTGGGTACAGTCCCGAATCACATGGAGGCAATGAGCGATAGGAGGGGATTCGTCTCTCCCGGTATAGGGAGTTGATGTTGTGCTGTGTTCGATTGGCTATAACCGGAAGTCCCTGGCCAGGGTTGCTGAGATTTACTGGTAAGTGTTATCAGTAGTTTCTCGAACTGTTATAGACCTCAAATCGACACAACTTATCAAGCTACTGGGGTCTGACGTTTACCACCCCTAGGCGAGATATGCAACATATCAGACGACGAGACCGGACTGTATGGGAGTGTTACTGTTTGGATTCACAGGAGAAGTTACAGGCTTGCTTGTTGATCTTCTGAGCACTCAATACCTGGGTAGCTGTTACGTTTAGCTGACCGCTTGCAGCTTGTGGGTGTTTGATATGATCATCACCTACTGCCGGCGTATTGACGATTCTTTAGAGTCCTACACAGAGGTTTCTTGGCTCAGGCAAAACGGAGTAAGAGCACATATGTGATATGTGCGGGACCGAGGATAATGCGATATAAGATACCGTATTGTATTCTCGCGATATTTGATATCAGCCGGGTCATCGGATCAAGTGTTGATTCGATGAATCGGTATGGATATATATTAGTCGGTTATATGCGATATAGCCGGATTGTCAGATCAAGTGTTGATTCGATAATTTAATGTATAATAATATATATGATATATTAAATGACATTAACTAATATTAGCTCACTAAAAGATTCTTTTTCTCACTCGGATAATACATTGATATATATGCGATATATGTTAATTGTATTATTTTATTTGGTTACAATAAATATTATATATGTGATATATAATATTGTAACATGATATGATAAATAGTGCAACATGTTTAGTAGAGATTAAACAAGATTAGGGTTTGACTTGGGTTAATGCTTTCTAGATGATTCTAGAAGGTTTAGTTTTGTTTTGTGAAAGATATTTTGTTATGACTCATTCTTAACTCAACCCAAATCCTAACCCTTGGTCAATTCTCTACAATGGTTAAGTCAACCATGGTTGCATAATTCATCATTATCTCTTTTGCATTATTCATCACAAAAGGTATTCTATTATTGTTCATCTTCTTCCTTCATCTTTCTTCATGAAAAAGCTTGCTAGCTTTTTTAATGTGATGAATAAATATGAGGAAAAGATAAATAAAGAGAGAAAAAATCCTACTTCATCATCATCATCTTCCCTTACCATTTAGATGAGGGTGTTCACATCATTTCATGAGTGTTAGCTTGTGTTAACGGAACTTCAAGGTAGATCATCTTAGTATCGAAGATCGGAAGCAAAGGTTGCATCTTTCTCTTCGTGGAACCTCTCGAGAGTCCGGATCCCGATGATCGCAGCGAAGGGACCACAACACGGAGCATATGAAGTGAAGGACCGGATCTACAAAGGTTGTAATCCCTCTCACTTAGTGTTAAAGTTGTTAACATATTAGTTTTCGCCTAATCTCTAGTTTAAAGATCCGTATTCGGGTTGTTCGGCACGGCTAAATTTTTAATCGGGCATGGTTGATGCCTCGTAGACCCTTGTACGCGTGCCTAGCAACCCTACAGAGAGAACGATCCAAACTCTTGAAGACATGTTGAGAGCTTGCATGTTAGACTTCAAGGGTTAGTGGGTGGAACATCTACACTAGGTGGAATTTTCATACAATAACAGTTCTCAGGCGACTATTCTGATGGCTCCATTCGAGGCTTTTATGGTCGTAAGTATCGTTCACCTGTTTGTTAGGACGATGTCGGTGAACGAAAATTGTTAGGACCAGATTTGGTTGTGCAAACATTGGATAAGGTTAACAATATCCGGAATCATATGAAGGCAGTGCAAGATCGGCAGAAGAGTTGGGTCGATACATCGAGAAGACCTCTAGAGTTCGCTATTGGTGATCTAGTATTCTTGAAGATATCACCGACTAGAGGGGTGATCCGTTTCGGAAGTCGAAGAAAGCTTAGTCCTCGATTCGTTGGACCTTTTCAGATCTTGGAACGTGTTGGGGAAGTGGCTTATCGTTTGGCGTTACCGCAATCCTTGGCGAATGTTCATGACGTGTTTCATGTATCTCAACTCCGTAAATATGTCCGAGATGAAACACGCGTGCTGGATCATTCGGAGCTGACTGTCCAAGAAGATTTGACTTTTGAGGAGTGACCGATGACGATTGTGGATCGTAGAGAAAGGTTCTTAAGAACAAAGTTATCCCTCTTGCACTTGTTTCTTGGGGTAATCGCTCACAAGGAGAGTCAACTTGGGGGAACGAGCAGTTGAAATCCGACATAAGTTTCCACATCTATTCTTGCAATTCTTGATTGATTATCCTTCTTTGTTCTTAGAATTTCGAGGACAAAATTCTTTTTGTAGTTGGGTATAATGTAACAACCGAGTCCATTTATACCAATTCCAGTTTCCGTATTTATTTATTTGCGGCATTTTATTGATCTTTCGTATTGTGGGTGCGATGACTTAACACTTTACACTGCATTTGACCCGACCCGCTTGCTTGAACCTGTTTGTTTCTTATCTATAGAATACCTTGACCTGTTGCATGGACACGTGCATCTCATGTATACTGCATACTGGCATTTTACCTGGCATTGCATCTTTTATCATATAACATTTTAGGTCTTATAAAATAATTTAATATTACATTCATAACCTGCTTGATACCCCTAACCCCGTGGTAGCATCCGCGCATCTTGTTCTCGTCCCGTTCAGTGAAACGGACGTGTTTGGATGGCTACGCGCACGTACGTGCATCCGTTCTCGGGGGTATGCGTTTTTGATACCTAAGCATTCCTTTTGAAATTTGGAAGTCGCATATATTTTTCATATTTTAAATCTGAATTTTTAGACCCGACCCGGGCGTGTTTTGGAGTAAGTTTGTATTTGCCAAAATCTCAAAACGGACTAATATTATAATATTATATTCCTTATTTCATTCAAAATTTTCCTAACTAAATAAATATTTTTTTCATAACTTAACTGTCTATCCTCTCTCTCTCTCTCCTGACTCTCTCTCTCTCTAAATATATTTTTAATATTTTCTAAATCTAAATTTTTATATATCAGACTCTCTCTCTCTCCGTTTCTTTCTCTCTTCACATATATTTTTAAATATTTTAAATGATTTGCACACGTCTCTCTCTCTTCCTCGTCTCTCTCTTTCTTCCTCTCTCACAAATATCTTTGTTTCTCTTCTCGTGGAAAAGCCTTTGCCGCACCTCAGAAAACTCGACGCGATCCTCGTCGCCATCCTCTTCTCCACCTCACAGCACCCACCATCTCCGAGGCCACCTCCTTCTTCTTCCTCAACATACCCCACGACCCTTTCCTCTGCAACCCAAAATCTTTGCCGCCTTTCTCCTAACCCATCTCGCCGACATCAACACCCCATCACTGCAACTCCCCAAAACCCATCGTCCTCGCTCGGGCCTATCGCCTTCGACTTCATCACACGTCACCACCTTCGTTAAACCCTCGCCTCGTCAACCTTCGCCGCATTAGAACCCATCTTGCTATCAACTCCATCGCCTAACTCAAACCCATCATCTCCTCGCCTCAAACAACTCAAACCAACCGCCGATCCCTAACACCGATTTCTCGAGCATCATCATCATCTTCATCTCATCCGCAAACAAAGAATCGCATCCTCACTGGCACCTATTGCCTTCAACCACCGAGCAACACTAACCAAGCCCCAACATATATAGGAGAAGTGGTCTCTACTTCTTCTGCTCAAGACCAGCCTACTATCCCTCTTGATGCATCAAAAGGGAATGGAATGGAGCTGCTAATGGATCATTACTGCAGAAGCCAAGCCTACAAAATTCGTCATTGGCATCTAACGGTTCATATGGTAGAGGTGCTTTACTAAATGGGCTTCCTTCCTCTGGTTACAATGATCCAAAGTTCAGATTTAATGGAATGAGATCACCTTCGCCCTGGTTTGATGGCTATGTAAATAATGTTGTCCCTTCAACTGGTCTACATGTTTCGAACTCCGTATCTGGAGAGATTCGTTTGAGATCGCCGGAGCCGGCCGTGCCGTCGACGATCCCGACGACCCAGCAAGCATTTCTGACCTGTGTGATCCCCTTGTGCGTTGTTTGGATTTGTTCCGTAAACCGCGCGTCGCGACTTTTCCCGCCGACGTGTGACGTTCCGTATATCGTTTCCTGATCCGTCAGGCAAGTAAAAACATGCTACATGCTATTGTATTATTATTATACTTATTTAACTGCATATTGTATCGGTAGATTGAAGTTAATGCCGCTTGTTCCATGTTAACATTCCGATGTCCATTATATCATTTTAGATTTATAGCCCGGAACATATCATGTTTCATTTAGTGTTACTATACATAGTACCAACATCCATATTTAAATCAAATAACACTTATTTGCATAGCCTATAGTAACCCTTTCATAGTTTATACCCTATCGGACGACCATTTACATACAGCTAGCCTAATTTATATTTAATTGCATCTCTAGATTATTTAGTATATATTAACATGATTTTAACATCCATATTTGCTATACTGCATTCATGTAATGTTGAAACGGTCCCTTAAACCCAAAATGATAACCGTGCATCTACATACCTTAATCTGTACCTGATTGCATTTCACATTGCATGTTCCAGTTTATTGTGCTATTAATACCCATGCTTGTTTTGTATACCCATGCTTATGCTAGTTGATTATGAGCACCCACATGATATCTTGTACACCCCTGACATGACTTGTTACACCCATTACATGACACGACATGGTACCGTGCAACTCTTGACATGACTTGACACCTTTATACATTACCTGGCTTGACCTGATGTACCATGGTCTTACCTGTTACCTGATCTTGTGTCTAATGCCAACAAACCTGACCTGTTGTCCTTACCGACCGTTCCTATTGTCTATCTAGACAAAGCTGTACCTGCCTGATCCTGTGTTAGAATTAGCTCCAAATTATTTAATACCAGACTCGAATACATATAACCTGGGGGTATGGGGAAATCAATGATGAAACCTGACTTGTAACTCGACAATTCGCTACCTTTACTGATCAGTTTTAGAGGCTGGGCCAGCCTTGGGATGATGCTGCTAACATCATCCATCGTTATCCATTACCTTTTTAGAGGCTAGGCCAGCCTTGGGATGATGCCATGGACATCATTCATCATTACCCCTTTTCCTTTAGTGCATAGCGGCATGTCTCGGTTTCAGCCCGAGAATCTTCACCGTGATCCTGGGCACGCACGGGATACTATTGAGTTACATCGATGATTCATCAAATTGATTTCAAAGACTTGAGAGTAGTTAACCCAATAGACCAGTTTAGATAACTTTCTACACATTACCCCACTGTCATTACTTATATCATTGTTATGCTTGTTTACCATTTATGCTCATACTTGCATGTATTGCTACACCTATTTATATTATTGCTTGATGTTATGACGCGCTGACGTCTGGGTTTTGCATGGCCCATATCCTCTACCTTTGTTGCAGACTGATCACGAGTATTGCCGTTGTGAGACAGAGCGGTGATGATCCTGTTGGTATGCAGTTTTACCTTCCAGTTGTTTCATTTTTTGTATCTTTTGCTTCTGCATATTATCATTTCTTGACTCATTTATTCTGGCTCGTGGACATGTACTAGATAGTTTAGTTTACTTTCCAGTTCTTGATATCTCTACAGCTGTAATATGACTGTGGAAGGATTTTTCCTATAGACAGGTAGCATGGTTGGCTATGTCACGTGCCTATTTTAGCGTACTCTGGGAAGCGGGGTGTGACAGATACTCCGGAGTAGCCTGCTGTATACGCTTCTCATCCCAGCATAGGGAGATGGTCTGTCCCACAGCCATCAGTACGTCGTACTGGAGATAGTATGCAGGTGCTCGTTAGGTTATGGGTACACCGGACAGGACTCGCCGGGAACTGCAAGTTGGATTTATACCCATCGTCAGATAGCAGTTCCCAGGTGATATGAGTACAGCTTAGTCCGTCGACTTGATACTGCTACTTCGCCTCGGGTGTGTTCCAACTGTACTTAGATTACTACCCTACCACGGCTTAAAGGAGTCGTGCAAACAGGTAGTAGTTGGGTGCAGTCCCGAAGCACTTGGAGGCAGTGGCGGTTAGACAGGATTCGCCTCTCCCAGTATTGGGGGTTGATGTCGCGCTATGTATGGAGAGCCATTACGCAAAGTCCCTGGCCAGTGCAAGCGAGATTTACTTGTAGCTTCCAGAAGTTTCTCATGGTGTAATGGGCTTCACTCCGACACGACTTATACCGCTATTAGGGGTCTGACGTTTACCACCCCCTAGGCCCGATATGCGATAGTCCTAGACGAAAAGACCGTACTGTACGGAGATTGTCACATCAGGCTTAGTAGGAGTTCGGATGGTTTCCTCATCGTCCTTCTTATCGACATCTACCTGGGGACCGTTATGTACAGCTAGTACCGATTGCGGCCTGTGGTTAAACCCACTGCCAGCGTAGTGTCGAGTCTTTAGAGTCCCACACAGAGAGTTTCCCTGCACCGGGCAAAAGATGTAGAGGCCGTATGGTTTTATGGCAGGGCCGCGGTCACTTACGTCCACTTGTGCACGTATTATGATCGAGCAGATAATACTACCGGGGTTTGGTTTAAGCCAGATTCTAGTATTATACAGATGTATTTATTCAGTCAAAGATTATCCGTGTTTTTCAGAAATACGGATGGGAGAGGCAGTCTCGTAATTTTTCGGGAAGCTTCTAGAAGAAGATGACTCATTTGTTTTTATTTCTTTATGGATTAAACACAAATGAGGTGGAGAGATGAGTTGTAAGTTTTCATTAAATGCTTAATGACTCATGATGTGATTCACCATTTAGGATTAAATGAAGCTTGCTAGATATTTCTAGATATTTGTATGCTTCATTATATTCTTTCATGATTTATTATTCATATGATTATCACAAAAGCTTTCTCTCTCCTCAAGTCTTCATCTTCTTCCTCAAACCCTAATAGCTCTCATGAGTTGAGAAACCTAGGGTTTAAGTGACTAACTAATCTATCTTATTACTCTACACCCTCTAGGACTTCTAGATTAGCGATCTAGAAGCCATAGTTATCTCAGATTCGAGATAGGAGCTCGGATTATAGACTCTCAGGTGGATCGTCTTTGACTCGAGGAGGCGTTTGAGGTGCCCTTGTTCCATAGAGCCTACGAGGCATGGAGGACAGCGATGAAGACTCGAAGGACAAGTAACGTGAGGTATAACTTCGAATCTGAGTAGTTAAACCTCTCGTAGTTTGCTAGTAATGGTTTAGGCACGATCCGTGTGCTCAAGTCCATGTTACGAAACTTTGATAATTGCTTTTCATATATTCCGCCTCCCCGCAAGCTCGTGGGGTGCGTGACATGGACTTACACTCGCCACACTGCCAGGCTCATCGTCTGCTCCACGAAAAACATTTCTCTCCCCGGGGAACCATACCGGGTCCACCATGAACCCGAAAACGGATCATCCAACTCCTTGAATCAGGTTTCAAGCACACGTCTCAGAACCGAGAAAACGCATGGTGGACGCACTGAAATATCATATCAAGGGTAACCGGGTTTTTAAAACAATACATACTCTCTTTTGAAATACCCACGGTTCCCAAATCCAGAAATATCTTGGAAACAACATAACTCAATGCGTATAATAATAGAGCATGATGTATGTGACATATAAGAGAAATGCGAGCATATCAGTGTATCATGCAACATCGTATAAAAGTGCACAGGTAACTATAGCAAGTAAATGATGTATAGGGTCATATCATGATGCAGCAATCCTACTGTGTAGTGACATGGCAATTATAGATGATGAAGTGTGTGAGCCGGCAATCTGTGTACGTGTAACATACGCATCATCGATAATAGTGTAAGTGTACTAACACAGGTATATGCAATGCAATACTAATATCATGAATGCAGCATAGGGTAAATCATCAGCTAAAAGCTATAAGGTATACGTAGCTATCATATGTCCGAGTCAGTGAATCTATCAATCGGCACCTAGCCCAAAACATCGCGTACGGTATAACCCATCGTACGGCAACCTCTAGTCAAGGGTATGGACCAACATCAAGTCAAACTCATCACGCACGGAAAATCATCGTGTACCAATAAGGATCCTATCATTCTATACAACAAATGAGGGTACGGCCTAATATCACATACGGCCTATCATTCATGATTCACCATATTCTATATATATCTATATACCTATGTCCCAGGTCATATCCGCAATAATCTCATATCAGGGGACCGACAGGGTATAAACCATCTCGATCGACTCGCATCCGTATACCATCATATCGTCATATCATCATGTCGGGTTTACATAAACATTCTATCTCTACTATAAGTATAAGTATCTAATCTAACATACACACCCGAACCATACAATCGGACTTTTAAAGAAGCGAATCGTAGTTTTGAAAATAGGGGTTACGGTGTTTTTAAGAAAAAGATATCATTTGAAAATCCGTAACATCCCTCAAGATATATTTTTAAAAGATACATACGACTCTTCGGTTTAGAAAAAGGTATGGTTCGGATGACGCATCTACTTCGATTATCTAGTCCTGCGGTACCCTAAACGGCAATATCGACAAACGTCGTCCTCAAATTCCGTCATCACATAAAATGCCGTATCATCTCATTTCTACCTATAGTATCATTAACTATCCTCTACTATACCCCTGGTTTTCCAAATCTAGTTTTCCTAACCATATTCTAAAATCAGTTTTCTATCAATACTTTGCGGGGGTGCTATACGCCATCCACCCGACTTCCCCCGTGGATATAGATCACTCACCTGGTCTTCGCTCGCTGAAATCGATGACGCCACGCTCCGTCATCTCGGAATTCATGCAAAGGTACCTACAATAACCAACAGTCGCAATGCGTATTAAAATCGAATCCGGAAAACCGATACAGCGCACGGTGCGCTCATAGGTTAGAACCTATGGCCTACACGTGCAAAAACAATCAAACAACCCTTGTTGTCGATGTACAAACATCCAACAACCCAATAAAAATCCAATATCAAGAAAGTGCATTTTAAAATATTGAAAACATAGCCTAAAACACACCAAAATGCTCCCAGATTTTCCCAAGGTGACAATTAGCCAATTCTGCATATAGGAGGGGTCTATTTTAGCGCAAAAGGAGCCATGGACCAAATCTGGGACCCTATTTTCCTGCTCTGGCCGAAATTGTGGCCAGAATGGATAAATCTAAGGCCTTGGGTTGGGGTATGGGGCTAGAGTTTCAGTGGTAGCTTCCTAGGTGCCTACACGACTCCCAGTAATTGTAAAATCATTTCTAGTGCCCCCGGGTTACTCCAGATTCCAAAATACTCTCTCAAATCATACATTTATCCGAAATCGGGGTTTCTAAATCCGTGTTTTGGGGTTTCTAGTCTCTGGTTTAGGTCAATAAACAGCACCCAAGTCTAGTTAACAGCCACAACATCACCAATTTCAAACAAACACTCAACCCTTTACTAGGGTTTCCCAAGTTCACTAAACTTCACAATATCAGTTTAAAATTAACATGGATGTAAAAGAAATGTGAATACTAAGCTCATGGTTCAGGAAATACCTCATTTGGCAACTCAAGAATTTTCTTGAGTTGCCCCAAGTGTCCAAAATGCAAGCTTTCTTGGTCCAATATGTTGCTAGTGAGCTTGTGCATCTTTTTTGTGAAATGTGGTTTGAGTTTTGAAGTGTTTTTCATGGAGTTTAAGAGGCTTGAAGAGGGGAGGGAGTGAGGGATGAAGCAGCAGCAACAAGAGAGGGAGGGGAGAGGAAAGGATGAGATGAAAATGGTGAGATGAGTGAATGGCCAAGTCAAAGATACCCCTCACCTTTCTCTCTCTCACCCATACCTAATACTATATTCATTTTCTTTTCTTATCTTTTCTTTTCTCATTAACTTACAACCATGCAAGAATCATGAGGAATGCCATGATAAACAAAAATGTAACAAGTGAAGAAAAGACTTGTGCATGTTTTGCACAAAACACGCTTAAAACCCGATTAGCGATTTTTAATCACGATTAGCACTAAATTAGTGTCAAATAACTCGTAAACCTTCATAATTTGCATAAATCCAATAAGGCACCCTCATTTTAGTAATTTCCATAATTTTCCAAATTTTTCCCAATTTATCGGTATTTAATTATACCGAAATATTAAAATATTCAATATAATATTATTTAATTATAAAAATTTCCAAAATTAATATTTTATTTTTCTGAAGTGTTACATATATATGTACACATATAACTCAAGTCACATTTATATCAAACTCATTTCATGTCTTGGAAAAATTATCTATATTCTCATATCTTCTCACATCCGTATATCGACATATTAAGCCAAGTCATCTATTTCATCACATTCTCTTTTCATCATAACTATATCTCGCATCAATTCATCTTGCATATACATCACATTCTCTTTTCATCATAACAATATCTCACATCAAGTCATCTTGCATATTCATCATATTCTCATTTGTATGTATGTAGAATGTAACAACCCTAAACTTTCTGTACAGAATTTTTTCAAAAATACAGAAAGGAACACCTGAGCCTGAGCATAAGTTATAAATTTAATTTGATTTTGAACAGCAAGAAAGCACTTGTAGCTCATTAGTAAAGCCTTGCACTGCTGTGACATAGCCTCTGTGATCGAATCCCCCCAGCCATATATATTTTTACTTGATTTTTCATTTAATCTTTTAGAAGCCAAAAGGTTTACACGTGCACTACACGTAAAATGAAAAGTCACAAAATAATTAAACATGTTCACTGAGTTATACCAAACGACAAGGACACGTGGCGAAAATCCAAGCACAGTCCACCGGTATTGGACCGGTGAGATTGTCTATGGGGCCGGTGCCGCCTGGCCCCCCGTAGGAAATGCTCCAAAAATTTTACCCCTGAACCCCTAGGCCTACCTCACTACCCCCATACTGTTTGATTTCTCTGCACATTTCCAGAGAATTAAAAACGGGCATTTATCCACATTTTAATGCACATTTTAATTCTATTCTTCATTACCCTAAACCCTAATTTTCCCTACAAATACCACACTCCATTTCACCCCTCCTCATTCAGAATTCCATTACAAAAACTCTCTAAAAATTTCCAAGTCCCAAGTTATACAAGTGGAGTTAACAAAAGGCGAAGTTTCAGGAAGATTCCCGCGACGAAACGACTCCCCGACGATCCCAAACTCTTCCCCTACCTCTTCTCTCTAATTTTAACCTATAAGTCCCCTCTCCCCTCCTCTTTTGCTATTCTAAAACTTCTCCTTTTCAAAACTCATCGGAAGCGGAGTTATTCTGACTTCCGATTCGTTTTTCTTTAAAAACTCTATTTTTTCTTAAACAATAAAATACCATATTCTCTCATAATGATCAACAAATATATTAGAACAAGTTTCATCTCAAAAGAATCTATGATGCAACTTTTATCGCATTTTTTACGGTTAAATAACATATACTTTACTTTCGACACAATTCAACATATTCCCTTTTATTACCTTTAGAAAACTCACGAGGTAATGACCTACCTCATCACAACACACATTTTTGACATAGCACGATAACTCTTGGAACATTAGTTTATGGGAAAATACTAGTTTACGATTAAATACCTTGAACATTCAAATACCGTTTTCTTTAAAAAGTGTGTTATTTAATTCCATGCAATTGAGCCTCTACAACCCATTTTGAGGAACCCCGATCGGGATGGTGCTGTTTATCGCACATCCTAGGACCTAGTAGAGTGAGATGCGGACCTCCACAAGGAGCATTCGATCACGATGGAATTTTTAATGCAATTTTTAAGAAAAGTGTGATTTCTATTTAATAAATAAATTATATATTTTTAAATATTAGATATATATAAATACTATCAAAATATCTACTTTAAGTATACAATATATATATATTCCATGTTTTCTAAATCAAAGGAATCACAAATTTCATGAAACTACGTTTACATTTCAATAACATTCCATTATTACACTAAAATGCCATATACCATGAAAACTAGGTTATATCCACTAGAATATTTCACTTTATAAAAATTACAATTATGAAAACCCTAAAGACGATAATTAAACACTTGAGGTGTATTTTGAAAATATATCAAAACTACTTTTCATAAAACACCCTCAAGTTAAATTAATTTACAATAAGAACCCTAGTAAACATAGTTTTAAGCGGGACCGGTTCTCTTGAGCCTCAGGGAGCCGGAGAATATGGGTGCTTGCCTATCTAAGGTATACAACCTAACAATGGTGTTATCAACACGGTAATTGTCTTGGAAAAAGACACAAATCCTGTCATCCATGTGCAGCAGTTACCGATAACTCCAAAACAATCAGGACTTCAATTCTGTTTAAAAGTCTAACTCGGTTCGAGTCATGATCTGAAATCAATCTGACTTGAATTCAATTCAAGTAAAACTGCAATACAACATGAATCCATGAATGCCAGAATAAAATCTATCCATATCAACATGAACATGACTGAACCGAACCATGGATATACTCTGATTACATGATTATCCATTCCATTTACTGATATCATGATTTCGGCAAGTCTTCCATTTACTACAAGACGATACAATACAATCAGTATAATTAATACAATCAATACAATAGACATTACGGGATTTATAAAGGGGTAGACTGGCACAGAACATGTTAAAGGTGGCACGAGGTGGTCACTAAAAGACGTTATTACATCCATGCCGTTGTTCCGTGGTATTTTCGACGGAGCCTTGTACTACGGGTTACCAAAGTCCACGGTATAAGTCGGACTCCTCTCGTATACACTGGCATATTTTGTACCAAGCTACAACAACTATGTTAGTATAACAAATATAATATTATCTACTTCACGTGTTCTATTCTCTGTCTATTCTTCTCCTTCTTTCTTTGGGACTTACCAAACGATTGTCCGCTGATGACATTCCTATTTCACTTCTTCTTTGGAATATTGTCAGGAGGACCTAACTCTGAGGTGTTCGTGACCAGTCAGGAGCACTTGGAGCAGTTCACAGAAGACCCTGAGCATTGACTTTACTTGTACTCATTTTATTTTCAGTTCATGCCATTATTTAGGCATTGCATTCCAGACTTGTATTTATATTTCCAGTTGTACTGTAAAGGAATTTTGAATAAATAAAAGTTGATGTTCTTTTACATCTCTTCTTGTGTACATTTTACTTTATATTGCTTAGATAAGCTTAGCGTGTTAACTTATGAGTAAATACGCCGTGTGACCCGTCGCATCTCCTTACCCATATACTGGGAAGCGGGGCATGACAGATTTTGTTGGTGGCCCATGCAGGTCAGTACCACATGAAACCCTACCATGCAGGTCAGTTCTGCAAGGACATGCAGGTCAATTCTGCATGAAGTCCTAAGCAATATAACACAAGAATCAGCAACTAAAAACATTCTTTACATTTCATATTCCTTGAATCTTACAATTTCATATACTTTGAATCTATCCTAACCCTATTTTTCTTTCAAGGTTATGGATTCTCCAAACAATACCGGCACCAACTTCAACAACACACCACCACCTCTACCGCTTACGCCTACCGTTGCTACTCCGATCAATGGGCAGACGGTACTTCTTGAGGCAATCCGAACCTCCTGGAAAGACAGCAGCAGCAGACTGCTATCTTATTAAACCGTCCAGAAGTGGAAGCACCCAGAGTAAAGCAATTCCGGGCATTGCACCCAAAACAATTTTTGGGGAAAGAGAGCCCTTTAGAAGCTGAAGAATGGGCTCAGAGCATTGAGGATGATCTGGTAGCAGCACAAGTGCTAGAGATCGCTTGGGTACGAGTTGCAAAGCTGCAACTCACTAACAACGCCCGAGTTTGGTGGAAAGTGAAATAAAGCCGTCTTGACCAACCGATCGAATGGAAAACCTTTCACGACATGTTCGACGCGAAGTACTTTCCAGAGACTGCCCGATTTGATAAGGAGCAGCAATTCATCCATCTACAACAGGGTTCGATGTGGACCAAATCTGTGGATGAGCATGATATTGAATTTACCATGCTCAGTAGGTTCGCGGCATACTTGATACCGACTGCAGAGATCAGGTCCAGACGATTTCAGCAAGGGTTAGACCTAGAGATCCAAGCTGCCTTAGCTACAGGGGATTTCCCAACCCATGACCTAGCTTTGAAAGCTTCCCGTCAATATGAGGCAGTAGTGAAGAAGAAGGGCAGACCTCAATCTGCCGGAGTGAAGCGCCCTACCACTCAGATGGCAGGAGGAGTCCCTTCAAGGCCAACTTTTGAACCCAGGAGACCGGAAGAAACAAATAACCGGCCAAGTCCAGATTTTTTCTTCTACTGCAAGAAGGATGGACACCTATGGAAGGACTGTAGGCGCACAAAAGGTCTGTGCTTAGTTTGTGGCGCATCGAATCATGGAATTGGAACATGTCCTTATAGACGCAACCCAGCTCTAACACACAACCCTTATCCGCAGCGGCCAGCTATCCAGGCTCCTGCACCTCATCTTGCTCTTCCAGCTGCACCTCCATGTGGACCTCCTGAATAGCCTAATCGCCAATTCTATCAGGCACTGAGGAACATGCCTCGAGGACAGAGGAATGTGCCTCCATCTAGGAGGAATGTAACCCGGCGTCAAGCGTTCACATTAGTGGTCGTAGAAGCCGAGACTGTAGACCAAGGTAACCCTGGTAATTCCCTCACATCTTTTTTCAATCCTACCAAAACTTTTGCATTCTTTCGTTCTTCCAAATATTTTTAAGCATTATCACTAGTTCTATAACCATCAATATCACCAAATTGTTTTGAATCTGTTACACTTTCCTTCTACAAATTTCGAGGGCGAAATTTGTAGAAGGAGGGTAGAATGTAACAACCCTAAACTTTCTGTACAGAATTTTTTCAAAAATACAGAAAGGAACACCTGAGCCAATTTACTTTTGAACAGCAAGAAAGCACTTGTAGCTCATTGGTAAAGCTTTGTACTACTGTGACATAGCCCCTGTGATCGAATCCTCCCAGCCACATATATTTTTACTTGATTTTTCTTTTAATCATTTAGAAGCCTAAAGGTTTACACGTGAACTACACGTAAAATGAAAAGTCACAAAGTAATCAAACACGTGCACTGAGTTATACCAAGCGACAAGGACACGTAGCGAAAATCCAAGCACAATCCAACGGTATTGGACCTGCGAGATTGTCTATGGAGCCGGCGCCGCCGGGCGACCCCTTAGGCAATGCTCCAAAAATTTTACCCCTGAACCCCTTGGCCTGCCTCACTACCCCCATGCTATTTGATTTATCTGCACATTTCCAAAGAATTAAAAATGGATATTTATCCACATTTTAATTCTAATCTTCATTACCCTAAACCCTAATTTTCCCTATAAATATCACACTCCATTTCACCCCTCCTCATTCAAAATTCCATTAAAAAAACTCTCTAAAAATTCCAAGTCCCAAGTTATATAAGTGGAGTTAACAAGAGGCAAAGTTCCGGCGAAGTTTTGGGAAGATTCCTGCGACGAAACGACTCCCCGACGATCCCAAACTCTTCCCCTACCTCTTCTCTCTAATTTTAACCTATAAGTCCCCTTTCCCCTCCTCTTTTGCTATTCTAAAACTTCTCCTTTTCAAAACTCATCGAAGTGGAGTTATTCCGACTTCCGATTCATTTTTCTTTAAAAACTCCATTTTTTTAAACAATAAAATACCATATTCCTTCATAATGATCAACAAACATAAAAAAACATATTATAACAAGTTTCATCTCAAAGAATCTATTATGCAATTTTTATCGCATTTTTACGGTTAAATACCATATACTTTACTTTCGACACAATTCAACATATTCCTTTATATTACCTTTAGAAAACTCACGAGGTAATGACCTACCTCATCACAACACACATTTTTTATATAGCACGATAACTCTTGGAATATTAGTTTATGGGAAAATACTAGTTTACGATTAAATATCTTGAACATTCAAAACCCGTTTTCTTTAAAAAGTGTGTTATTTAATTCCGTGCAATTGAGCCTCTACAACCCATTTTGGGGAACCTCGATTGGGATGGTACGGGTTATTGCACATCCTTGGGCCTAGTAGAGCGAGATGCAGACCTCCGCAAGGAGCATTCGATCTCGATGCAATTTTTAAGAAAAATGTGATTTCTATTTAACAAATAAATTCAATATTTTTAAATATTAGATATATATAAATACTATCAAAATATCTACTTTAAGTATACAATATATATATTCCATGTTTTCTAAATCAAAGGAATCACAAATTTCATCAAACTACCTTTACATTTCAATACTATTCCATTATTACACTAAAATACCATATACAGTGAAAACTAGGTTATATCCGCTAGAATATTTCACTTTATAAAAATTAATATTATGAAAACCCTAAAGACGATAATTAAACACTTGAGATGTATTTTGAAAATATATCAAAACTATTTTTCATAAAACCCCCTCAAGTTAACTTAATTTACAATAAGGACCCTAGTAAACAAAGGTTTAAGCGGGACCAGTTCTCTTGAGCCTCAGGGAGCCGAAGAATATGGATGCTTGCCTATCTATGGTAGACCACATAACAACGGTGTTATCAACACGGTAATTTTCTTGGAAAAAGACACAAATCCTGCCGTCCATGTGCAGCAGTTACCGATAACTCCAAAACAATCAGGACTTCAATTCTGTTTAAAAGTCCGAATCGGTTCAAGTCATGATCTGAAATCAATCTGACTTGAATTCAATTCAACTATAAATACAATAAAACATGAATCCATAAATGCTAAAATACAATCTATCCATATCAACATGAACATGACTGAACCGAACCATGGATATACGCTGATTACATGACTATCCATTTATATCCATTCCGTTTACTGATATCATGGTTTCGGCAAGTCTTCCTTTTACTACAAGACAACACAATACAATCAGTACAATCAATACAATAAATATTACAGGGTTTATAAAAGGGTAGACTGGCACAGAGCATGTTAAAGGTGGCACGATGTGGTCACTAAAAGACGTTATTACATCCATGTCGTCGTTCCGTGGTATTTTCGACGGAGCCTTATACTACGGGTTACCAAAGTCCACGGTGTAAGTTGGACTCCTCTCGTATACACTGGCATATTCTGTACCAAGCTACAACAATTACGTTAGTATAACAAATATAATATTATCTACTTCACATGTTCCATTCTCTGTCTATTCTTCTCCTTTTTTTCTTTGGGACTTACCGAGCGATTGTTCGCTAACGACATTCCTATTTCACTTCTTCTTTGGAATGTTGTCAGGAGGACCTGACTCTGAGGAGTTCGACACCAGTCAGGAGTACTTGGAGCAGTTCACAGAAGACCCTGAGCATTGACTTTACTTGTACTCATTTTATTTTCGGTTCATGCCATTGTTTAGGCATTGCATTCCAGACTTGTATTTATATTTACAGTTATACTGTAAAGGAATGTTGAATAAATAAAAGTTGTTGTTCTTTTACATCTTTTCTTGTGTACATTTTACTTTATATTGCTTAGATATGCTTAGCGTGTTTACTTCTGAGTAAATACGTTGCGTGACCCGACGTGTTTCCTTACCCGTATACTAGGAAGCGGGGCATGCCATAGAATCTCGTATCATCTATTGTCATACGAATATAATATGTACATTGACATGCATCCTCAAGCCAACATATCCACTAATGGCATCTTTTATCGTATCATCTCATACTAAAACCTTTAATCATATCCGTAAGTTCGTAGCATATCTTTTCTCCAAATATAATTTATACATCGATTTTCCATATCAATGGTTGTGGTGGTTGCTATACGCCATCCACCCGACTTCCCCTGTAGATATATATCTACTCACCTGCCAAATCCTCGCTTAGTCGAATTCGATGTGCTTCGTCGTCTCGGAAGTCCACGCGAAGGTACCTACATATCAACGCACAATCGAAATGCTATTAAAATAAAGTCCAAAAACCGATACGGCACTCGAATTGATTATAGGTTAGAACCTATATCTTACGCATGCAAAAACAACCAAATAACCCTCGTCGTTGACATACAAACGTCCAACGATCGAATCACATCAAGAAATTCATAAATCCAAGTTTCAAATATCGGAAAACATAACATGGCAACTGAGGAAATCACTCCGAGATTCTACCACAGGTAGACTAAGACAAAACAACCAATACAGGGGCTAGGTTATAAGGTGTATAAGCTACAGACCAAAATCCAACACCACAGCCCACAATTTGGCCAGCGAGAATGCTAGTTTTCCCGGTGTCGCCGGTCCCAACATGGAGTTGGTGTCTCGTTCTTCTGTGGTGGTCTCCTAGTGGTCCTATTAGGTCAATGTACTTGTTTTATTTTCTTAAAAACATCCCAACTTACTCCAGATTCCCTGTAGTCCTCAAAGCTTCACAAAACCGACACGGGAAAATTCTAAGTTCGTGTATCAGGTTCTAATCTCTGGTCTAGGCCATTAAACATCACCAAGGTCAAGTAAAACACTAACTATACCTCAAATACACCATCACAACTCAACCCATACCCTAAACCTCATCTTGGAATATTCAAAGATCATAAAACTACACTAGTTAGCTCTAAATTACTATAGGACGTAAAGAAACTAAAGACTTAAAAAAAAGTAGAAATATCCCTTCTTTGGCAACTCAAGAAAATTCTTGGCTTGCCCAAACTGCTCAAAATCCAAACTTGGTTCCACTATAGGGTGTAGGATGAGGTGGGTATCAACTTTTGTGAAGGGAGTGTGGGGTTTTGGTGATAATTTGAGGTGTTTGTGGAGGAGGTGTTAGTTATATGTTTGCTTTAGAGGCCATTATTGTACATATGATGTATATTATATTGGATGCTTGGACATATATTGGGAGGACTTTCTTACTCGACATGATAGTATGCTATATGGTTGCTCTTTATCTTGACATGTACACTTATTGTCTCTCTGTTACATGTTGATAAAAACCTTAGGATGAGTACTCGACTGCCAGGATTATCATGCAGATCATACTAGTAGAGCCAGGGTAGTCCATAAGTACATCCTTCAATTGTTCCTAGTCGTGGGAGTATCGAGATGGGGCATCGATATTCCAGAGTAGACTAGTGTATATGCTTCTTGGCCCATGTGATGGGCGATGGATGATCCTATATCCATTGGTGTTTGACATCAGAGATTATATACGGGTGCTCAGTGGAGACTGGGTACACTGAACAGGACTCGCTGAGAGCTCTTAGATGGTATTATACAACACGTCAGATAGCAGTCTCTGGTGCCACTGGTACATGTTAGTCTGTAGACCCGAGATCGTCATAAGGTCTTGTGTGATTCCCACTGTGCTTTGATTTCCACCTTACCACGTTCAAGAGAACGTGCAAAATGATGGTTTTTGGATACAGTCCCGAGTCATATGGAGGCAATGAGCGATAGAAGGGATTTCGTCTCTCCCGGTATTTGGGGTTGATGTTGCGCTATGCTCGATTAGCCATAACAGAAAATCTCTGGTCAGGGTTGCTGAGATCTACTGGTAAGTGCTATCAGTAGTTTCTCGAACCGTTATGGGTCTCACATCGGCATGACTTATCAGGCTATTGGGGTCTGACGTTTACCACCCCCAGGCTGGATATGCGACATATCTGACGAAGAGACCGGACTGTACGGTAGTATTACTTATTAGATTCGCAGGAGTATGAGCAGGCATGCTTGTTGATCTTCTGATCGCTCAATACCCGAGTGGCCGTTACGTCTAGCAGTACTGCTGACGGCTTGTGGGTGACTGATATTATCATCACCTACTGCCGGCGTATTGACGAGTCTTTAGAGTCTTACATAGAGGTTTCCTAGCTCAGGCGAAACGAAGTAGGAGCACTTATGTGATATGTGAGAGACCGAGATTAATACGTGTATGAGATACCGTATTCTATTCTCGCGATATGTGATATCGGTCGGTTATATGTGATATAACCGGGTTATCGAATCAAGTGTTGATTCGATAAGTTGATACATATGATATTAGTCAGTTATATGTGATATATCCGGATTATTAAATCAAGTGTTGATTTAATAATTTAATATATAATTATATATTTGATATATTAATTTTACATTAACTAATATTAGCTCACTTAAGCCTTTTTCTCACTTGTGTAAACTTAATATATATGTGATATATATTATTGTGTCATGCTAGTTGCTACATGCTACATGGGTGTATGAGACTCACACCATGCTTATCATAATGAAGGATTTTATTTATTTAAAGTAAATCAAAATTAGTTGGAAATTAGTCACATGGTTTGAGCTTAGTGGAAGCTTGTAGAACCATTGACTTAGTCCACTAGTTTTGTTTTACATTAGATATTTATTAACCCAACCATTACCTTAAGCCATGGTTAAGTCTCTACATGAGTTAATATGAGATATTATCTCACCCATGGTTGCTATTCTACACTTGCTTCTCTCCATGGTTGCTTTTCTTCATCTCCTTCCTCAAGCACTCTAGCCTTTTGTGAGGTGAAGAAAATTAGTGAGAAAAACATTTCTAAAGTGAGCAAACTTCCTACTTCATCAACCTACATTAGATTAGCCTTTTATTTTAGGTTGTTTGCTTCACTAATTCCTAATTAGTGAAGAGGTAGCTTGAGTTAGTGTCTCCTCGACGTAGATCATCTTTGGACTCGAAGACTTCAAGCAAGCTTGTTCATTTCACCTTGTAGAGCCTTACTGTAGTCCGGGAGATCGCTACTTGGAGCGAAGGGACTACTACACGGAGTTTTTGAAGTGAAGGACCGGTCTACAAAGGTTGTATTCCTTATTCACTTAGATGTAAAGATGTTTACATGTATGTTCCGTCTAATTCTCTAGTTAAGATTCTAGGTTAGGGTTCTTTAGCGCGCCAAATTTTTGAAAACGGTATGGTTGATGCCTCTCGAAACCCAGTGGTCGTGCTACGGAACCCAGCAGTGGTATCAGAGCAAAGCTATTGAATTAGACGATATTTGTAGAATTACGAAACCGAAACAACTCCGAAACTTCGAAACAAAAAGCCTAGTTTCTGTCAAATTTTAAAAGTCTTCTAAAAAAATTTTAAGTAACTGCAGAATTTTACATGAGATGTAACATGAACACCAGAGCAAAACGAGACTTTTTCTCCGGGTTTGACTCGGTGAAACCTCTTTAAAAACCGGTGCCACCGGTTTTAGTGAGGAGTTTTGGGCTCATTTTGCTTTGGTGTTCCGGTCTGTGTTTCAGGTGTTGCTTGTTTTTACTGAGATTGCATGTGATGTTATCTTCATGTAAAGGCAATTCGGAGTGCTTCGTAGTCATAATTCTAGCATCGTTTCGGGTAATCTTGACGACGTTAAAAAGTTCGAACGAATATCAAATACCCATTTTTTCTCCCTCGTTGGAAATTTTCCAAAAGTTGGAATTTTCCAATTTAAAGATATTCAAAAAATCATGCAGGTAATTCTATGTACTCTCTAGAAGAACGAAACCCTAACTCAATTCTATAACCGTCGAAACCGCTACCAAACCCTAGGGTTTGCGGTAGTTCCGTGGTGCCATAGGTGAGTCAAAGGTTGTCCCTTCTACGGTTGGTCCATAGGTACTGTGGCATGTTTTGGGTATTTTTTTAAACTTCGCTAAACTGTTGAGATCTTTGGGAAATTTTGGGAATTCGTTGATTCGATCGAAAAGTTTAACATCGTCTAAACTATCTGTGATTGTGATACAATATTTGGAATCCAAAATAATTAGTTTTGTGAAAACTAATTTGAATTTTATAAATCTAGCAATTTAGTCTCAATTGATCGGTTGCCGCGGGATTTTGATATGGATCAAAAGTCCGTCGCAATTTTATAGTGTACGCGAATGTTTGCCGGGTAACATTACTAGATAGCCATGCCCCATAGCCCCGACCAAGCGACTGCAGGAGAACCCCGTATCCTAAAGCATCCGTCCGGGTGCTCGTGGCCGCGATGTTCCGCCTAAGTGCACTTCATCGACGGCATCGTGGGGTGTGGCCGTCTACTAAAGTTTCCGACAAGCATTCGATCAGGATGTCGGGAATCTTATTGAATTGCCCGACTTGTTATCGGAAAGTGTTTTCAATGACGAGACTAAAATGCGGGGTTTATAATTGTTATGCATGAAATTCGGGGTTTATGATGTCTAAGGAATTCATTTGGTTAGGCATGAAATCCGAAGTATGTGATACATTGGGTTTATGATGTCTAAGGTGGTTGCGGATTCCAATTGTTGTAGTTTTCACTTTCTTTTCTGCGACCGTAAGTGTAATATGTGGTGTATCGCCGGTTTCGTTGCTATATGTCAACGACAATTGGGATACGCATATTTACTTACATTGATGACATGTGATGTTATGTGTTGATGTGATATGTTATATTGGATCGTCGTGTTTGAATAGCCGGGTTTTTTTATGTGAGATGGGAGTTTTTCATTTTCATTCATGTAAAAAACTTATATGTAATATTCTTTTATTGGAGCACTTCCGGGTTGAGGATGATATCACCAATGATGTATATTATTTACTTTTTCGCGTTAGGATAGACCCAAAGCGGGGAGCACAAATAACCGGGTTGTAGAGTCCAGTGGGAGGCCATCTCGAGGAGTCCAGATCGGGTCTCCTAACTCTAGAATTGGTAGGGTTATTTGCCGCTCTCGTAGAGTTCTAAGGATGTGGGTTTGGCTATTCATCACGACCGTGGAATCCGTGTTTTTTACTGGCTTTATTTAAAACACTGAATTCCTAGTATATCCAATAAATTTCATATGTGGACTTCTGCTGCTGATATTCTGTGATGTGATCACATTATATGATGAGACAAATGTTGTTATTATATATATGATATATAATAAGCGTTGCTTATCTTTTGCACCCGCGCTAGTCCCGCCCCGCTATGCCGTTAGTTAAGTAACCTAACGGTGCATAACGGGACACTGTGGCGAATGCGGATGGCATAAGTGTACGTTGTATTTTCGTTTCTTCTGTGATGCTTAGGAAGCTTAAGTGATGGGACTTCATTAATGAGATTAATGAAAAAGAAAGGAACCTAAAGATTTTGTAGAATCCTATTTTTTTTTAAAAAAAACTGGTAGCTCTAGTTCTTGCTTTGCATAGCGGTATTCCTTCTAGAATATCTAGCACCTTATTCGATAAGGAAAGAGCCGAGATCCCTTCACAGGGAGTGACCTCTTTAGCGAAACGGGCAGATGCTACAACCCACTCGGTTTTGTTTTTGATTGCTTTTTTAGTTAATGCTTTGCATAGTGGTATTTATGAATATCCAGCGCCTCATTCAATGAGGAAAGAGCCGAGATCCCTTCACCGGGAGTGACCTCTTTAGCAAAACTAGTAAAAGCCCAAAAAACACTCCTTTTCAAAATCACTCGATTCTACAACGATATCAAGTTTATTACGCAAAAGGTTTTCTTAAAAACTTGTCGTAGCCTTTCGTCAATTCAGATAAGTACTATTTAGTATTCGTGCTACGTTTATTGACCTTAGCCAAGGCGTAGTGTGCGGTAGCTAATTAGTGCTTATCTGCAGCATATGATGCGATTGAGTTAGGGTAGTCGTACGGCTTTGTTGACCTTAGCTAAGGGTCGTACGGGTGGGTTTAATTCAATCATGAAATGACGGTTGAACTTGACTAACGCTTATGATTTGTTGACCATAGCCAAGGTCATGAGTTGCTAGGGGTAAAATATTATCGGGAATTTCAAGTGTTGAAATTTGCAATGAGATTGCATACCTTCTATGAGATAGTTGGATCCCGATACCCACTGCGAGTAAAAGTTACTCCTGAGAAAGTTTTGCACATTACAATTAGCCGATCAAGTAGGTGTCTAGAAAGGTATTAACGGGGTTACGCCCCTGGGAAAATGAGGTATATTTTAATTAGGTCCGAGCGAAAGCATAGGGAACCTCCCTCAAAGTACCGACACTGTCCTGACCGAAAGATTAGTGAACTTGTAGGGTGTAATTAATCCCGGCTAGTCTTACCTTTTAGGGTTTGAAGGAAGATTTGATAAAAACAGTGGGAGCCATCCTGATTAGATAAAATAATATCCAATTTGATCTTGCAAGAGCATACACTGAGTGTTTTCTTCTCTCTCTCCTGGTAGCGACTGTGACATACCTTAACCTGCTTATTATGCTGAGCTGAGGAACGTTGGTTCCGCTCTACCTTATAATTGTTATTAGTCTGAGCAGGAAATAGGGGAATACCAGGATTCCCATGCCACCCAATCGAGGAAAAAAGCATGTTGATGCATATTCTTCGGGTGTGTTCATTACCGAGAACTGTTTCTCAGTATCCTCTACGTCCTAGGTATGAGATACCGGATCAGGATCCCATATATGTAATCTGTTACATGGGCTACAGAAAGGTAGAGAACTGGGATTGGGTGATATGTCTCTAAGTGTACAAAATGGTGCAATTGTTGCAGCCAAACTAGTTGGCAAATATCACTTTGTATTAATACATTGATTCTGATCAAATGTTATTACATACCAAACCTGATATACAACATTACATCAGTTTCTTTATTAAGTTAAAGAAGGATATAACTTTGTATTGCACGATAATTTTGTGAACATTTCTCTTAATCAAGAGTTGATTGGATCAGGCACGTTATATAATGGCATATACGTTCTAAATCAAACCACAGTTCAAAGTATACAGAACACACACAAGAGGAGTAGTTCAGAAATGAACGAATCCTTCTTGTGGCATCGTAGACTAGGTCATATCAATGCGACACAACTAGCTAAGTTACATATGGATGAATATTTTAATCCGTTCGAATTTTCATCTTATGATATTTATCAGTCATGTCTCAAAGGTAAAATGACCAATACTCCGTTTACCGGAAACAGAGAAAGAGTTACTGAACTCTTGGGATTGATACATGGTGATGTATGCGATCCTATGTCTATAAATGCCTGGGTTGGTTCCTCATACTTTATTATATTCAATGACCATCTCTCAAGATTCGGACATATGTTCCTGTTGAAACACAAATCTGAAACTTTTAAGAAATTCAAGGAATATAAAGTTGAAGTTGAGAACCAGATGGGTAGAAGTATTAAAGTCCTTCGATGTAATCGAGGAGGAGAATACTTGAGCACGGAGTTCCTGGATTATTTAAAAGAGAATAGGATTCTCTCTCAACTTACTCCTCTGTATACACCACAGCACAACGGTGTATCAGGGCGGAGGAATCGCACCCTATTAGATATGGTGCGCTCTATGATGAGTACTGCTGAGTTTCCTGTTTCCTTTTGGAGTTATGCACTTGAGAAGCTGCATATCTATTGAATTGGGCTCCAACCAAATCAAGTGCCCACCACTCCATATGATATATGGAATGGGAAGAGACCATCTCTTAAACGAGTTAAGATATGGGGTTTGTCCGGCCTATGTTTGAAAACAAAATCCGGACAAGATCGAGGCAAGGTCAGTTCTGTATAAGTTTGTTGGATATCCCGAACATTTGCGAGGGTATATCTTCTACCACAATGAGGAGCAAAAGGTGTTTTGTTTCTCAGCATGCCACCTTTTTAGAAAAGGGATTTCTTATGGAAGAAATTAATGGTCATGAGATAAAACTGGAAGGAGTTCCAACTGGACAAACTAACAGCTGATGATTTGGTGAAACCAAAGGATTCAATATTCTTCAACAAACTTCAGCCTCTCTGTGAATCTGGTAAGGGTTCCTCATCCACCTGAGAGATACTACGGTTTCCTCAGTGACGGTGGGAGCGAGGATTGTATCATAGTAGATGATGACCCAACTAGGTTCAGGCAGGCCACACGAGTGGAGACTCTTTGAAATGGCTGGATGCTATGCGATCTGAGATGGAATCCATGTACACCAACAAAGTATGACTTTGAATGTTGCACCTGAAGGGGTAAAACCCATCGGGAGAAAGTGGATCTTAAGAAGATTCTTGGTGTAGATGGAAAAGTTGAGACTTTCAAAGCTAGACTTATAGTAAAAGGTTTTCGTCAATAACCAGGTGTGGATTATGATAAAACCTTTTCTCAAGTGGTTATGCTTAAGTCCATCAGGATTAAAGCAGGCATCGCGGAGTTGGAACATCTGTTTTGATGTGGCAGTCAAAGAGTTTGACTTCATCAAAAATACAGATGAACCTCGTATATACAAGAAGGTTGTAGAGAGTAAGATTGTCTTTCTCGTATTGTACGTAGATGACATACTCTTGATAGGAAATGGGTTTCCTATGCTACACTCGGTCAAGCTCCTCTTATCATGAGGATTCTCCATGAAAGATCTGGATGATACCTACTACATCTTGAGGATTAAGATCTATAGAGATAGATCTAAGCAGATGTTGGGAGTGTCCCAAATCCAGGTGCATTAATACCATACTAAAGGGGTTTAGTATGGAAGATTCTAAGCGTAGTGGTTCGCCCACTTATTCAGGAATCACTCTCTCCAAAAAGATGTCTTCCAAGACTGATTTGGAGAGAGCTCGCGTGCAAGGGATACCCTATACTTCGGCGGCAAGCTCTATCATGAATGCGATGTTATGTACCAGACTAGATGTAGCTTACTCATTAGATGTAGTGATCAGGAATCAATCGGATCTTGGAAGAATCACTAGAAAGCTGTGAAGGACATTCTTAAGTACTTGAGAAGCACTAAAGAAAGGTTCTTGGTGTTTGGTAATGGTGAACTCCAGTGGGGGTCCTTTACCAATTCAAGCTTTCAGAGTGATAAGGTTGACTAATAGTCAGTCTCAGGCTTTTTCTTTACCCTCAGTGGAAGGACGGTATGTTGGAAGTGTTCCAAACTAGATACCGTGGCAAACTAGACGATAAAGGCTGAATACATTGCTACCAACGATACTACCAAAGAGGTTGTCTAGATATTTCTTGTTCATGAGATGAACATGGTTCCTACCATTGAGCGTCGAATAACTGTTATTGTGACAATAATGGAGTTGTGGCTTTGGCCTAAGAACCCCGGTCCTATCAGCGATTTAGACATATTCTGAGGCAGTATCACTTAATCAGGGAGATGGTTGATCTCCAGGGGATCGAGGTTAGGAGAGTTGACGCGAAGGATAACACGGCGAATCCACTCACAGAGGTCTTTCCATACAGAGACTTTATGGGACGTTGGTTATGAGATACTACAACAACTGGCCCTAGTGCAAGTGGGAGATTGTTAGTTATATGTATGCCCTAGAGGCCATTATTGTACATATGATGTATATTATAGAGGATGCATAGACATATATAGGGAGGACTTTCTTGCTAGACATGATAGTATGCTATCCGGTTGATCTTCAGGGGATCCAGACATATTTTGAGGCAGTATCACTTGATTAGGGAGATGGTTGATCGCCAGGGGATCAAGGTTAGGAGAGTTGACGCGAAGGATAACACGGCGGATCCACTCACAGAGGTCTTTCCATAGAGAGACTTTTATGGGACGTCGGTTATGAGATACTACAACTGGCCCTAGTGCAAGTGGGAGATTGTTAGTTATATGTATGCCCTAGAGGCCATTATTTTACATATGATGTATATTATAGAGGATGCTTAGACATATATAGGGAGGACTTTCTTGCTCGACATGATAGTATGCTATCTGGTTGCTTTTTATCTTGACATGTACGTTTATTGTCTCTCTGTTACAAGTTGATAAAGCCCTTAGGATAAGTACTTGACTACCAGGATTATAATGCAGATCAGACTAGTGGGGCCAGGGTAGTCCGTAAGTATATCCTTCAATTGTTCCTAGTCGTGGGAGTATCGAGACGGGGCATCGATATTCCATAGTAGACTAGCGTATACGCTTATCGACTCATGTGATGGGCGATAGATAATCCCATATCCATTGGTGTTTGACATCAGAGATGGTATACGGGTGCTCAGTGGAGACTGGATACACTGAACAGGACTCGTCGAGAACTCCTAGATGGTATTATACCTCACGTCAGATAGCAATTCTCTGGTGATACTGGTACAGGTTAGTCTGTAGACCCGAGATCATCATAGAGTCTTGTGTGATTCCCACTGTGCTTTGATTTCCACCTTACCACGTTCAAAGGAATGTGCAAAACGGTGGTTTTTGGGTACAGTCCCGAGTCACATGGAGTTAATGAGCGATAGGAGGGGATTTCGTCTCTCCCGATATTGGGGGTTGATGTTGCGCTATGCTCGATTAGCCATAACAGAAAATCTCTGGCCAGGGTTGCTGAGATTTACTGGTAAGTGTTATCAGTAGTTTCTCGAACCATTATGGGCCTCACATTGGCATGACTTATCAGGCTATTGGGGTCTGACATTTACCACCCCCAGGCTGGATATGCGACATATCTGATGAAGAGACCGGACTATATGGTAGTGTTACTTATTGGATTCGCAGGAGTATGAGCAGGCATGCTTGTTGATCTTCTGATCGCTGAATACCCGGGTGGCCGTTATTGTTAGTGTATATGCCCTAGAGGCCATTAATGTATCATACTAGCTTGTATATTACTTAATGGAAGCTTGGGATATTCACGGTTGTATTAACAATCTTTCTCAATATAGTAGTATACTACTTGGTTTATATCTATCTTAATATGTGTATATGTTTCTTTTAGCATATCGCGAATACATATTGATAGAGCCCATAGGATCATGCTTGACAACCAGCGTTGGTGATGGCAGTCACACTAGTGGGGGCTGGGTAGTCTACCAGAACGTCCTTTTTCAGGTCCCTAGTCGTAGGATTATCGAGACAAGGCATTGATACTCCGAAGTAGACTAGTGTATACGCTTCTCGTCCCAGCAAAGGAAATGGTCTGTCCCACAGCCATTAGTACGTTGTACTGGAGATAGTATGCAGGTGTTCATTGGGTTACGAGTACACCGGACAGGACTCGCAGGGAACTGTTGGTTGGTATTATACCCGTCGTCGGTTAACAATTCCCAGGTGACATGAATAAAGCATAGTCCGTAGACTTGACACTGCTGCTTCGCCTCAAGTGTGTTCCCACTGTTCTTAGATTGCAACCCTACCACGGCTCGACTGAGTCGTGCAAACAGGTAGCAGTTGGGTGCAGTCCCGAAGCACTTGGAAGCAGTGGCAGTTAGATAAGATTCGTCTCTCCCGGTATTGGGGGTTGATATTGCGCTATGTTTGGAGAGCCATTACGCCAGGTCCCTGGCCAGGGCAAGTGAGATTTACTGGTAGGTTTTCCAGTAACTTCTCAAGGTGCAATAGGCTTCACTCCGACACGACTTATACCGCTTTTAGGGGACTGACGCTTGCCACCCCCTTAGGCCCGATATGCGATAGTCCTAGACGAACAGACCGGACTGTATGAAGATTGTCACATCAGGCTCAGTAGGAGTTCGGATGAGTTTCCTCATCGGCCTTCTTATCGACATCTACCTGGGGACCGTTACGTACAGCTAGTACCGCTTGCGGCCTGTGGTTAAACCCACTACCAGCGTAGTGTCGAGTCTTTAGAGTCCCACACAGAGAGTTTCCCTGCTTCAGGCGAAACGATATAGAGGTCGTATGGTTTTACGACAGGGTTCGGACATATACGTGTACTTGTGCACATATGATGTTCGGACAGATTATACTAGCAGGCTTTGGTTTAAGCCAGATTCTAGTATTGGATTATTGGATTTATGCAGTCTCGGTATATCCGTGTTTTTCGTAATTAAATGAAGCATGGATGATATTTGTGCAAGATATTTGTGCAAGATATTTTTGATGCTTCATATTATTCAAAGTGAGAAAGGTTCAATTCATAATTAACATACACACTCTCTCTCCTCAAGCTCTCCTCTTCTTTAACCTAACCCTAATCCTCTCATGCGTTGAGATCCCAAGGTTTAGAAAGACTAATATATCCTTAATCCATCTCTATATCCTCTAGGTCACTTGGATTAGCAATCCTAGCCACTTAGTTACCTCAAGTTAGAGGTTAAAGCTTGAAGGAGGAACTCTCAGGTGGATCTTCTATTACATCGAGGAGGCCGACGAGGAGGTGAACAAGAAGGACTAGTATCTTGAGGTATAATCATCTATCATAGTAGTTTAGCACTTCGAGATAGTTTGTTAGTTACGGTTTAGCAATGATCCGTAAAGTTAGTCGATGTTACCTAGAACAAAATGATTGTTTTACCTATTCCGCCTCCCCGCATCTTGTGGGGTGTGTAACGTCGACTTAAAGTGGTATCAGAGCCTAGCTAAACCACAACTAACATGTTAGCAAAGTCTTTAGAAATTCGATCGAAAAGTTATCCCGAAAAAACGACGTTTTCACTAATTTTCTGCCGTTTTTAAATTGGGGTCGAAAAATTTTTCAGGGACCCTTAAAAATACAAGCAGGGTTTTTAAAGAATTGTGAAGAAATTTGGGTTCCTGACTCGGCCATACCACCGCGGAACCGCGGCCGATCCAAGCGATCCGCCGTGGATCCGCGGCCGAGTTGACACCGAGTCAACCCAAATTTGCTCAGTTATTCTTCTGTATTGATGTTGTGTTTTCTGGGATGTTTTGTTTCTGCTCAGGTTTTATGTGCACAGAGAATTATTTGGAGTAGTTTCATATGTGGTGCTTGATCGAAATTCTAAGAACTTTGGCTAACAGGATTATATCTGTGTTGTGATTTATATGTTTGTAAACCTCCCCTAACTGCTAGTATGTCGGTTACCAGGGGGTTGCACATTTCTGTAATGGTTACTTTATGTTTGTGGATATGAACTTGTTGGATTGTCGTGAATGGATAGCCGGGGATATGAGACGAGTGTTTCTTTCATTCAAATGTAAATTGTAATTTGTTGTAATATTCTTTTGCGGGGCACATTCGGGTTGAGGTTGTAGCTACCGATGTATTATTTCATTTACTGTTTTCTGCTCCTCGGATAGACCCAAGGTGGGGTGCACGAACAACCGGGTACTTTGTAGTGCTAAGTGGCCTACTCACGTTGTTGAGGGAGACCGCATCACTTCGGGTACTTGGCGGGTACTTGGCCCTACCCGTAAGGGTCTAGGGTAGGGTTTTGGCTATTCATCGTGACTGTGTAATCCGTCTTTCTTTGCAGGCTCAAACGAAATGCGGATTGCTTGTATATCCAATATGTTCATCTGTGATATGGAATGCCTATTATTGCGTCTGACGAATGTACAATATCTATATATGATATCTAGAAGGCGTTACTTATGTTTTGCACCCGCGCTAGCCTAGCCCCCGCTCTGTCGTTAGTTAAGTAACCTAACGGGTGAATGACGAGGCTCAGTGGCGAATGCGGATGGCATAAGTAGACGTTGTATTTTTGTTGTTTTCTGCAATGATAGATTAATTGATGGGACGCATTATATTAATGCAAAGAATATAAACCAAATTTGAATCGTTAGAACAATTTAAAAGAAACCACTCGGTTAATTTTAAAACAGCAGAAATTTAATTACGGAGCTTAAACCACTCCTTTTAAAAGCTATCAGGTTTCTTCGATCATATCAAGTTCACTACGTTCACGGTTTTGCCAAAACCATTCGTAGACCTCCGTCATTTCATTTGGGTATTCAGTAGTATTCAAGCTATGTATTTTGACCAACGCCAAGGTATGGTGTTTGGTAGATGCTGGGTATTCATCTGTTGCATATATAGATGAGTTGGTTTGGGACAGTCGTACTGCCATTTAGCCAACGTCAGGGGTATGTACGGGTAGGTTCAAATTAACAAGATAATGATGGGTAGAACTAGACATGTGACTTATGACATTTTGAACAACGCCAAGGTCATAAGAGCATGGGGCAAAAATCCATATCGGGAGTTTCTAAAGAAACTGAAACTTGCTAGAGATTGCATATCATTTGGAGTGTGATAATTTTGGTAGGATTCCTTCAGCTTTATCACACGATGATATTTGGATCCCGATCTTACTGTGAGTATATGCTACTCATCGGGAGATTCTTTCACTCAACGATCAAAGCTATAAACCATGTAGGTGTCGAGAAAGGTGTTAGCAGGGCTACGCCCCCAGGAAAAAGAGGTTATTTAATTAAGGAACCTCGCGAAAGCGTCGTAAAACCTCCCTCGAAGTACCGACACTAGCCTAGATGAACGGTTAAGCAAGAATTGTACGGTGAGAATAGTCCTGACTAATTCTTCTTTTTTAGTTTGAGGAAGGATTCGAGAAACAGTAGGAGCCATCCTGTTTAGATAAACTAAAAACCACTCTAAACTTGCAAGAGTATCATGCTAAATTGTTTCCTCTCTCTCTTAATTGCAGCGACCCAGAACATGACAGGCCTTAAGTTACTATTAGATAAAAATATTTTGACAGGGCCAAACTATATAGATTGGTTCCATAATGTCAAAATGGCAATTACTTATGACAAATTGGGGTATTTCCTTACTACTGAGGCCCCTGCCGTCCCAGGTCCAGAATCCAGTGTCGTGAATAAGGAAATCCACAGGACCTGGGAGATTGACTGCGCGAAGGCCAAATGCTTCATGCTTGCCTCTATGAATAATGAACATCAGAGGAGGCACGAGAATATGGATCTTGAATCCACATTTCTTCACACCAAGGAACTGTATGGAGAGCAATCTCGTATAGTAGATACGAGATCTCGAAGAACTTGTTTCAGTCGAGGATGGCCGTCGGATCATCTGTTGGGGAACATTTCCTCAAGATTATTGGCTACATAGAGGAGCTCGCGGACCTCGGGACAACATTAGAGAACGAGCTGTATACAGACTTGATTCTCCAGTCCGTTCTTTCCACATACGCCCAGTTTATCTTGAATTTCAACATTCAAGATAAAGAAGTTGAACTTCCAGAACTCCTAAACAAGTTAAGGAGTGCAGAGGGTACCTTGCAGAAAGCAAGGAAAACACCCACTATGTTTGTTCGTAGTGCTTCTTCTTCCAGGTCCAAGGCAAGGGCCAAAGGAAGGAAGAAGAAGGCCGCTACCAAACCAAGAGGTGGTGTTGGTAAGGTGGAAGCCAAGGGAAAGGCAAAGGTTGCGGTGCCGGTAGTGGCAAAGGACGAGTGCTTCCACTGTCGTAGGAAAGGCCATTGGAAGAAAGATTGCAAAGCTTGGATTGCCAAGAATCTGGACCCGAGGCAAGTTGTGGCTTCGGCTTCAGGTGTGTTTGTAATTTAAAATTGTCTGTCAATCAACTCTTCTTCCTGGGTATTGGATACCGGATCAGGATCTCATGTATGAAATTCATTGCAGGCACTGAAAAACCGTAGAGTGCTGAAGGTTGGTGATATGACCCTCCATGTTGCTGACGAAGCTAGCGTGAATGCTGTGTCCGTAGGGGATTATCACCTTGGATTGACGAGTGGACATATTTTGGTTTTACGCAACTGTTTTTGTGTACCTAGTTTAACGTGTAATATCATATCAGTATCCTTGTTATCAAAAGAAGGTTATGATTTCACGTTTGTAAGCGATATTGTTAACATCCACCTTAATCATGGTTTGATTGGGTCCGGTACACTAGATAACGGTATATACGTGTTAAACTAATTACAGATTTTCAATGTCCAGAACACACTAAAAAGAAAGTCTCCAGATACAAATCAGGCTTTCTTATGGCATTGTAGACTAGGTCACATCAATGAGACAAGGTTAACCAAGTTACAAAAAGAAAGATACTTGGATCCGTTCGAATATCAATCTTATGCCACTTGTCAATCATGTCTCAAAGGAAAGATGACAAAGACTCCATTCACTGGACATGGAGTAAGAGCGAGCGAGCTCTTAGGACTCATACACAGTGATGTATGTGGTCCAATGTCTACACATGCAAGAAGCGGATTTTCATATTTCATTACTTTTATGGAAGATTACTCTAGGTATGGATTCATTTTCTTGATGAAACATAAATCTGAGGCCTGTGAGAAATTCTGAGAATATAAGAATGAAGTAGAAAACCAAACCGGCAAAAGTATCAAGACACTGAGATCTGATCAAGGTGGTGAATACTTAAGTACCGAGTTCCTGGGTTACCTAAAAGAGAATGGAATTCTCTTTCAGCTTACTACTACATACACTCCACACATAACGGTGTATCGGAGAGACGGAACCGAACCCTATTGGATATGGTACGTTCCATGATGAGTAATGCTGAGTTACCGCGATCTTTCTGGGGTTATGCACTAGAATCGGCTGCATATCTTTTGAACAGGGTTCCTACCAAGACTGTGCCTACCACACCATATCAGATGTCGAGTGGGAAGAAACCCTATCTTCAGTATCTGAAAATATGGGGATGTCCAGCTTTTGTTAAAAAGCAGCATGAAGACAAACTCGAGGCACGCTCAGTACAGTGTAAGTTTGTGGGATATCCAAAGAACTCCAAGGGGTATTTTTTCTATTACGCAGAGGAACGAAAGGTTTTTGTTTCTCGTAATGCCCATTTTCTAGAACAGCGCTTTTTAGAAAAGGAAACAAGTAGGAGCGCAATAGAACTGGAAGAAATTCCAGAACCACAAACTACTACTGAAAGTTTGGTAGAACCAGAAGTTCCAGAAGAATAGGACATTCCCGCACCCCTCCGCAGAAGTAGTAGGCCGTCTCATCCGCCTGAGAGATACTACGGTTTTCTCATAGACGGGGATAGAGAGGATTGCGTCATTGATAATAATGAACCTACTAGCTTCCAGCAGGCTATCCAGAGCAGCGACTCAGTAAGATGGCTGGATGCAATGCGGACCGAGATGGAGTCCATGTACACCAACAAAGTATGGACTTTGGACTTTGCTCCAGATGGGGTAAAACCCATAGGATGCAAGTGGATCTTTAGGAAGAAGATTGGTGTAGATGGACAGGTGGAAACCTATAAGGCTAGACTTGTTGCAAAGGGTTTCCGTCAAAGACCTGGTTTAGACTATGATGAAACTTTTTCTCCAGTGGCTATGCTCAAATCCATTCAGATCCTTCTTGCCATTGTTGTCTTCCACGATTATGAGATCTGGCAGATGGACGTAAAGACGGCTTTTCTAAATAGAAATTTGGATGAGTGCGTCTATATGGATCAGCCAGAAGGTTTCAATCAGAGTGGGAGCAGCGGGAAAGTGTGCAAGTTTCTTAAGTCCATTTATGGACTAAAGTAGGCATCGCGGAGTTAGAACATCTGTTTTGATGAAACGGTCAAAGAATATGACTTTATCAAAAATCCAGATGAACCATGTATATATAGTAAGATTGTAGCACGAACTGTCGTATTTCTCGTCTTGTAAGTGGATGACATTCTCTTGATAGGAAATGGCATTCCTATGCTACAATCTGTCGAAAGATTCTTGTCACACAGGTGTAAGTCTACGCCAGCACCCCGGCCAATAATCTGAGGCCAAACGCGGAACAAAAACTTTTACAACTGCCGCTAACATAGACTTTAACCCGGATCTAGCCATTAATGCTAAACTAGCTAACTACAAAGATGATAGAATGGCTATACCGATCGATCCGTGTCCTTCGGTTTTTAGCCATCATCCCACGCTCCTCGTGGCATCTCCGATCTCCTGTCTCCTCGTCGAGGTGGCACCACGTCAACGGATCTTTATACGGGCTCCCGCCTCTATACCGAGGCAACTCAGACATAAAGTATGCTAAGCGACATGTCCAAGATGAAGTAGAGAATGAGTGTGGATACTTTGTCTCAAACACCCTAAGGTTCTCATCACATGAGAGGGATAGGGTGGAGGTTGAAGAAGATGCAAAGAGTTGAAGAGTGTGAGCTCAAGGAAAATCAAGTGAGCAAAAACTAATTCTCAAAAATCAACCCTTGGCTGTCCACTATTTTTGGGTGTGATATATATTAGGTTTTGTAATGAAATATCAAGGAAAATATCATACCAAAATATCTCCACTAACCCTAAAAATATCCTACCCAAAACAAACACCATTAATTCTTTAATGACCCATTAGATGACTCATTACATGAGTCATTAGTGAACATTCTAGAATAAATATGTCATGAAAAATGAGTCACACTTTCCAAAACCATTTAAACATTTAAAGTAAAATGTTTAACCAAAAGAAATGTATCTTCTAAAGTAATCTCATAACGGATTACGAGAATACCCCTCACCAGTATATACATACCTATATCCGTATTCCGACCGAATACGAATACCACGAGACGAAAGTATTCCAACACAATATAATACTTGGATCCGGCTTAAATCAAAGCCCACCGGTATTATCTGTCTGAACCATGACACGTGCACAAGTGCACGTGCATGTTCGAACCCTGCCATAAAACCATACGGCCTCTACAACGTTTCGTCCGAACTAGGGAAACTATCTGTGGTGGACTCTAAAGACTCGTCAATACCCTGGCAGTGGGTTTAACCACAAGCACGTCAGCGGCATTAGCTGTACGTAACGACTGCCCATGTATTGACCGAAAGGGAAGCCGATGAGCGAACTCATCCTGAAACCCTACTGAGCCTATCAGTTACAATATCTGTACAGTCCGGTCCGGTCGTCTACGAGCATCGCATACCGGGCCTAAGGGTTGGTAACGTCAGACCCCTAATAGCGGTATAAGTCGTGTCGGAGGGTAGCCCTGAACACCCTGAGAAACTACTAGAATACCTACCAGTAATTCTCACCTGCCTTGGCCAAGGACTTGGTCTAATGGCTCTCCTAGACACAGCACGATCTCACCCCCAATACCGGGAGAGACGAATCCCCTGCCGATCCGCTCACTGTCGCAATGTGGCTCGGGACTGTACCCAACTAAAACCTGTTTGCACGACTCCATTGAGCCGTGTTAGGGTAATAATCAAAGCACAGTGGGAACTCACACAAGACAAATGACGACCTCAGGTCGATGAACTAACCTGTACACATGTCACCAGGGAAATGCTATCTGACGCTATGTATAATACTAACTAGCAAGTTCCCGACGAGTCCTGTCCGGTGCACTCATAACCCAATGAGCACCTGTATACATCTTAGGTGATCCAACTGACACCAATGGCTTGTGAGACCGGCCACCGCCCCTCATCGGGGTCTCGACTGTATACACTTGTCTACTCCGGAGTATCGATGTGTTAGTTATATGTATGCCCTAGAGGCCATTACTGTATATAGGATGTATATTGTAGTGGATGCTGGGACATATATAGGGAGGACTTTCCTGCTCGACATGATAGTATGCTATCTGGTTGCTCTTTACCTTAACGTGTACACTGATCATCTCTCTGTTACATGTTGGTAAAGCCCTTAGGATGTGTACTTGACTACCTGGACTATGATGCGGATCATACTAGTGGAGACATGGTAGTCCATAAGTACATCCTTCAAAGTCCCTAGTCGTGGGTGTATCGAGATGGGGCATCGATATACCAGAGTAGACTAGCGTATACCTTCTCGACCCATACAGATGGGCAATGGATGATCTCATATCCATTGGTGTTTGACATCAGAGATGATATACGGGTGCTCAGTAGAGACTGGGTACACTGGACGGACTCGCCGAGAACTCCCAGATGGTATTATACCTTACGTCAGATGGCAGTTCTCTGGTGACACTGGTACAGAGTAGTCTGTTGACCCGAGATCGTCATAGAGTCTTGTGTGGTTCCCACTGTGCTTTGATTTCCATCTTACCACGTCCAAGAGGGCGTGCAAAACGGTGGTTTTTGGGTACAGTCCCGAATCACATGGAGGCAATGAGCGATAGGAGGGGATTCGTCTCTCCCGGTATAGGGAGTTGATGTTGCGCTGTGTTCGATTGGCTATAACCGGAAATCCCTGGCCAGGGTTGCTGAGATTTACTGGTAAGTGTTACCAGTAGTTTCTCAAACTGTTATAGACCTCATATCGACACGACTTATCGAGCTATTGGGGTCTGACGTTTACCAACCCTAGGCGAGAAATGCGACATATCAGACGATCAGACCGGACTGTACGGTAGTGTTACTGGTTGGATTCACTGGAGTGTGAGCGGGATTGCTCGTCGATCTTCAGATCGCTCAATACCCGGGTGGCCGTTACGTTTAGCAGACCGCTTGCGGCTTGTGGGTGTTTGATATGATCATCACCTGCTGCCGGCGTATTGACGAGTCTTTAGAGTCCTACACAGAGGTTTCCTGGCTCAAGCAAAACGAAATAGGAGCGCATATGAGATATGTGCGGGACCGAGAATAATACGTGTATGTGATACCGCATTCCATTCTCGCGATGAATGTATCGGAAGGTTGTATGCGATATAACCTAGTTATCGAATCATGGATTGATTCGATAAGCCGATACATTGGATGTTAGTCGGTTATATATGATATGACCGGATCGTTAAATCAAGTGTTGATTTAATGATTTAATGTATGATTATATATTTGATATATTACTTTGCATTAACTAGTATCGGTTCACTTTAAATGGATATTCTCACTCGGATGTGCACATTGTATATGTGATATACTTTTGTGCACTTGCATGTATCATGTTTGATAATACATGTTTGCTAGGGTTTGTGTAAAGAATTAAACCTTGGTTAAGTAAATAGTTAGGGCTTTTATTTTGTTACTCATTCATTTATCTTTTTAATTGGATTAAAAAGAAATGGATAAGAAAACAAAATGGTGGCTTTCTTTGTTTGCATCTTGAATCTTCATGAAGCTTTGACCAAAGTCACCACTTTGTCTTCATCTTTAACCCTAACCATTCATCTAACCTTAGTCAATTCTCTACACTTGACCATGGTTGATTATGATAAGTATTCTATTATTTTCTATTTTTCTAAATGACTTATCATAATATTATCTTCATCTTCTTCTTCTTCTTCACTTGAAGAAAACCTTTCTTCATCAATGGTGATTGATGAAAAATGAGTGAGAAATCCAATTTTAAAGTCTACCCACTTCCTATTTCTTCATCCTCTACCTCTTGCCAAGTAGTAGAGTGTGTTTTCTTCACAAGTTTCATGACTTGGTGAAGTGGGAGCTTGATCTTGTGATACTTCGACGTAGATCATCTTCGGCACGAAGCTGACGACCTTGCCCGCCCATTTCTCCGATGAAGCCGACGCTAGAGCCCGGATTTTGATTTTGACAGTGGAAAGGACTTCATCACGGAGCCGTGGAGGTGGAGGACCGGATCTACAAAGGTTGTATTTCCGTACTCTTAGTTAAAGTAGTTAACTAGTTGCTTTGTCGCCTAAACTTCTAGCCAACGATCCGTATTAGGGTTTCTCGGCAACCGTAAAATTTGAAATTGGCATGGTTGATGCCTTTTGAGACCTCTTGAGAGTGCCTAGGAACCCTACAGTGGTATCAGAGCCTAGCTAGAGCCTTAGGCGATGCGTAGACGACGTTTGAAACCCGATCGAACCGAAACCCTAATCTCAAAATGCTCTCTGTACATTTTCTGAAATCTGGTCTTTTTCGAAATTAAAAATATGCAGAATAATCAGCAGGAAATTCTAAGAATTACGGTGCAAAAATTACCTAATGATCTCTCTAAAGTACGGCGGAACCGCGGCATCAGCTTGCTAATGCGGCGGTTCCGTGGCCGTTTTGTCTTATATGGCATCTAATTTTGCACAGTAATTCATAATTTTCAGTGCTGGTTTTCCTGGGAATTCTTAATATTTTTTTCAAGAGTTGAATTTTCTGGGTTGTTTTGGGGATTCGAATGTTCGATCGAATTATCAAATTTTGTCTGTGTGGCTTCCGAATAATTTTTTGAATATGTTAAAAAGTTCGACCGGATATAAATACCCAATTTTTCCCCTGCCGGAAAATTTCCAAGTGTTGGATTTTTCCGAGGTTTAAAGACGTTCTAAGTAGTGCAAGTAACGCGATGGTCCCTCTAGAAGACAACAAACCTTAACTCAATTATGTGACCGTCTTGAACTGCCTTTTGAACCTTTGGGTTTGGGGCAGTACGGCGTGCCACATGTGAGGCGTTGGTTTGACCCTTCTACGGCTGGACCGTTGGTACTGAGGCACGAACTGAATGTTTTTAGACTTGTTTCATTTGTTGATTTGTATCGGAAAACTTGGGTGTTTGAATTTTCGATCGAAAAGTTTAACATTTTCTATTTATTCGGAATGTGATACAATAATTGGAATTCACAATAAGTTATGAGATAACTGAATGAATGTTATAAACATAGCAGTTTAGTCTCACTTGATCGGTTGCCACGGAATTTTGATGTGATCAAAAGTCCGTCGCAATCACATAGCGTACGCGGATACTCGCCAGGTAAACTTAATAGACAGCCTCACTCCATAGCCCCGACCAAGTGACTGTAGGAGAACCCCGTCGCCGAAAGCGTCCGTTCGGGTGCTTACGGCAGCGGTGTTCCGCCTTGGTGCACTTCGTCGACGGCGTCGGGGGTGCGGCCGCCTACTGAAGTTTGCGACGAGCATGCGATCAAATTGTTGGGAATCCTGTTGAATTGCCCGACTTGGTATTGAAAAGAGTTTTCGATTTTGAGACTAAAATGCGGGGTTTATAATTGTTAAGCATGCGATGTCTAAGGAATTCATTTGATTAGGCATGCGATGTCTATGCAGGTTGCGGATTCCAACTGTTGTAGTTTTACACTTTCTTTTCTGTGACCGTAAGTGTAATGTGTGATATCGCTGGTTTCGTTGCTATATGTCAACGACAATTGGGATGCGCATATTTACTTACGTTGATGACATGTGATGTTATGTGTTGCTGGATATGTTATATTGGATCGTCGTGTTTGAATAGCCGGGGGTTTTTTTATGTGAGATGAGTGTTTTTTCATTTTCATTCATGTAAAAACTTGTATGTAATATTCTTTTATTGGGGCACTTCCAGGTTGCGGAAGATGTCACCGTTTGTATATTATTTACTTTTCCGCACTAGGATAGACCCAAGGAGAGGGCACAAGTAACCGGGTTCTGGGGTCCAGTGGGAGACCAACTCGAGGAGTCGAGTCCGGGTCTCCTAACCCTAGAATTGGTAGGGTTGCTTGCCGCTCTCGTAGGGGTCTAGGGGTGTGGGTTTGGCTATTCATCGCGACCGTGGAATCCGTGTTTTATACTGGCTCGTATTGAAAACACGGACGTCCTAGTATATCCAATATTTCATATGATTCTTCTGCTGCGATATCTGTGATGTGATCATGTGATGTTCTGTGATAGATACTGTATTTAGTATATTTGATATATTATATAGATGTTACTTATGTTTTACACCCGCGCTAGCCCTGCCCCGCTCTGCCGTTAGTAACCTAACCTAACGGTGCACGAGGGGACATCGAGGCGAATGCGGATGGCATAAGTGTACGTCGTATTTATCTGTGATGTTTAGGTACTTTAATGATGGGACTTCATTAATGTGATTAATGAAATAAAAGAAACCTAAGATGTTGCAGAATCGAATTTCAAAATAAAAAGGGTAGCTACAGTTCTTGCTTTGCACAGCGGTATATATGATATATCCTGCACCTTATTCGATGAGGAAAGGACCTAGATCCCTTCACCGGGAGTGACTCCTTTAGCAACAACTGGCAGATGCTACACACTCGGTTTGTCTTCTGATTGCTTTTAAGAGTTTTGCTTTGCACAGTGATATATATGATATATCCCGCACCTTATTCGATGAGGAAAAGACCGACGATCCCTTCACCGGGAGTGACTCCTTTAGCAAAACTAGAAAAGCCTCAAAAGCACTCCATTTTTAAAATCATTTGATTCTACAACGATATCAAGTTCATTACGCAATAGGTTTTCAGAAAAACCTGTCGTAGCCCTCCGTCATTTCAGATAAGTGCTAGTTAGTATTCGTGCTACGTTTGTTGGCCTGCGTCAAGGCGTAGTGTGCGGTAGCTAACTAGTATTTATCTGCTTATGCATATGATGCAGATTGGATTAGGGTAGTCGTGCGACTTTGTTGGCCTGCGTCAAGGTGTTGGAGATAGTGCCCTCAGAGTCAATTATTAGGTCACAGGTACGTGATTGTAATGATTGAGGGAGGACCTATCCCGGTAGGACAGTCTTACTCGAGATGATAGTATGCTATCTGGTTTACCTTTATCATCGTGTACTGCTTTAGGTGACTTGACACGTCGCTATTACACGTTGATAGAGCCCCTAGGATTCTTGCTTGACCACCAGCAGTATGAGGGCGATCATATAAGTGGGAGCTGGGGGTCTACAAGCATATCCTTAAAAGGTCCCTAGTCGTGGGAGTTTCGAGACCGGGCATCGATACTCCATTAGTAGACTAGTGTATACAGTCGAGACCCCGACGAGGGGCGGTGGCCGGTCTCACAAGCCACTGGTGTCAGTTGGATCACCTAAGATGTATACAGGTGCTCATTGGGTTATGAGTACACCGGACAGGACTCGCCGGGAACATGCTAGTTGGTCATATACCAGACGTCAGATGGCAGTTCCCTGGTGACATGTGTGCAGGTTAGTTCATCGACCTGGGGATCGTCATTTGTCTCGTGTGAGTTCCCACTGTACTTTGATTACTACCCTACCACGGCTCAAAGGAGTCGTGCAAACAGGTTTTAGTTGGGTACAGTCCCGAGCCACATGGAGGCAGTGAGCGTATCTTCAGGGGTTCGTCTCTCCCGGTATTGGGGGTGAGGTCGTGCTGTGTCTAGGAGAGCCATTACACAAAGTCCTTGGCCAAGGCAAGGAGATTTACTGGTAGGTATTCCAGTAGTATCTCAGGGTGTTCTGGGCTACACTCCGACACGACTTGTACCGCTTTTGGGGGTCTGACTTTTACCAACCCCCTAGGCCCGCCATGCGATGCTCATAGACGAACGGACCGGACTGCACGGATATTGTCACTGACAGGCTCAGTAGGGTTGTCAGGCTGAGTTCACTCACAGACATCCCTTTTAGTCAATAGCTGGTGGCCCGTTACGTATTGGCTTATACCTCTGACAGGCTAGTGGTTAAATCCACAGCCATTGTATTGACGAGTCTTTAGAGTCCCCCACACTTTCAGTTACTCAGCTTTCGGGCGAAAGGTTGTAGAGGCCGTATGGAGATATGGCAAGGTCCGATCAGATACGTGCGGTATTGCACGGATCAGGATCGGACAGTTTGTACTATAGGCCGTATGGTTATATGGCAGGGTTCGATCAGATGCGTGCGGTATTGCACGGATCAGGATCGAACAGATATTACTAGCCGGTTTTGGTATAAGCCGGATCCTAGTATAGTACAGTGTAGATTTTGTCTCATTGCATTTGTATTTCGGTCGGAATACAAATGCGGGTGTGTATGCACAGTATCGGGGTTTTTCCTGTAATTAATTACGGGACCAGTTTTCTGGAGTTGCCAGTTTGTTTTCCGTTTCGGCCAATTTCCATTGTTCCGTTCATTGGCCGAAGATTGGTGGAGGAGGGCTTATTTGCATTGTTGCAAATAGGCATTTGTGGAGGGGGGTCTTTGCATATTTCCTTGTATCATGATGGCTCACCTTACCTTGACCTTGCTTGACTTTTTGACTTCATCATGGTTGCACATTTTCATGATTTCTTGACTTTGGTTGTGATGATGGGAGAGGAGATGGTTGTTGAGTGTTGGACTTTACAAGCCATCATTTCTCTTTGCATTATTGTTCTAGCCACTCTCTCTCTCTCTCCAATCACACAAAATGAAAATGGGGGCCGGCCACTCTTGGGTGTGGTTTTGATTGATTCATTTGGTATGGCTTTTTTTGGTTCATATATTGTGCAAAGAAAAGTGCTCTCTAGTTCATCTCCAAAATCCTTTTCTTCTCCTCCACAAATGGCAACTCCACAACCCCAAAAATGAGACATCTTCTACTACACATTCTACAGCGTATCTTGGGCACGTCGAGTAGCCGGCTTCGTGCCCGAGTTGCCTCGGCATTGAGGTGGGAGCCCGTAAACAAAGTAGGCGATGTGGTGCACTTCCGGCGACGAGGAGGAGACGGGACTTTTCCGCAGGAGATCGGGACCATGACGAGAAGACCGGAGGACTTGGATCGTCGGTATATCTCTATTCCCTATCTTCTAGTTAGCTTAGACTTCTTAATGGTTACGATCCGGGTGTTTAGTGCGCGGTGGTGCCGGTTTGCTAAGTCCGCAAAATTTAAGTTTTTCACCGCTTCCGCATTCCGGCGTCGGATTGACGGCCGGGGCGCCGCCGTGCACTTACAGTGGTATCAGAGCCTCGCCATTAACTTAGTCTAGCTTTGTGTAATGTGTTTGCATTTCCGATCGATCAAAAAGTTCCAAAACTGCATTTTAGTTCGCATCAGTTTCTGTTGAAAATTTTTGGTCTCGAAAATTTTTTCAGGTTATAAAATATTGATGTACTGGAAAATCTAAGGGTTCTGTAAAAATTTGACGAAGTAACTCCACAGTTGTAGCGCGGAACCGCCGCGAAAACCCCATTTGTGCGGCCCTTCCGCCGCGCACTATTCACATCACTTCACCATTTTTTTACAGAGGCCTTCTGGGCTTAAAATATGGGCTTTGGAATATTAAAATTGGGCCAATTGTTTCTGTGAGTGCTACAGTTTTCTTTGGGGCCCACTTGTTAATTGTTTGATCAATCAGAAATTTTTTAAACACATTTTTCACAGTATTTACATTATATCTGCGACCGTGAATGTCACTCGATCGGTAAATCCGGTCTAACTGCTATAGCCCGGTTAGACGGATTTGCGAACGTGACTTTCACGTTGATGTTCTGTTTTTGCTGTGATGTTGCGGATCGGTCGTGGGGGATAGCCTGGGTGCAATGCTAGTACAGTTTTGTTGTATTATGTACATTTGATATTGCGGGGCGAGCGTCCGACATGTGGACTGCCGTCACTGCCTGTTTGTATTATTATTTTGGGGCACGACCTGGTTGCGGTCGATGTACCCGGTGTATGTATATTTTACTTTCTGTACTAGGATTACCCCGCGGAGGGGTGCACGGATAGCCGGGTTCTAGAGGGCAGCAAGCCCGCATCTCATGACATTGGGACGGAAGGGGGCTTCACTCTAGGATTGGCGGGCTATTCGCCGCACTCGTAGGGGGTACAGGTTTGACCCAGGAGGGGTGCCCAAGTTACCGGATTCCGTGAAGTGCTGGGTGGTCCATTCACGGTGCTGAAGGGGGCTGCCTCGCTTCAGGTTTTGGCGGGTGACTTGCCGCGCCCGTAGGGGTCTAGGATTCTCATTGCACAGGCTATCCACACGACCAGGGGAACGTCGGGTTTCAGTAGTGGCTCTGTGAAACCCGGGGTTCCCAGATATCTGTATTGTTTCTGTGATGCTGTTCATTCTCTGTGATGTTGCATTTTATTCACGCCTTGAGCGAATATAATATATTGGTATATATATTAGTAGATGTTGTATATGTTTTACATCCGCGCTAGTCCAGTCCCCGCTCTGTCGTTAGTTAGCTAACCTAACGGGTAATGACGGGACCCAGTGGCGAATGCGGATGGCATATACGTACATCAGTATATTTTCGTTTTTTTTTGGTGTGATCAATTGATGGGACTGCATTGATTCGGATCAATGCAAAGTTAAAAACAAACCTAATCTGATGTTGTTGGAACACTTTTTCAAAAAGCTGTTATTGCAAGGACGTTCACTTTTGTTTTGCATCGTGGTATTCATTTGGAATATCCTGCTCCTCAGTCGACGAGGCAAGGGCCGAGATCCCTTCACCGGGAGTGACCCCTTGGACAAAAAGTTTGCGTCAGGGCATTAACTTCACTATAGCCGATTACTTTTGCTTTGCATCGCGGTATTCATTTGGAATATCCTGCACCCCATTCTACGGGGAAAGAGCCGAGATCCCTTCACCGGGAGTGACCTCTTTAGCAACGGTTTTCGTCACTATATTTTCTAAAAAGCTATCCGTTCCTTCGACGATATCAAGTTCTTTACGTTAAAGGTTTTCGCCAGAAACCATTCGTAGCCCTCCGTCGTTTCATATGGATAGTCAATAGTATTCAAGCTGTGTATGTTGGCCAAAGTCAAGGCACAGTGTTTGGTAGCTGTTGGTTATTCATATGCAGCATAGATAGATGCGTTGGTTTGGAACAGTCGTACTGCCATGTTGGCCAAAGTCAAGGGTATGTACGGGTGGATTCAAATTAACCTGGAAAATGACGGGTAGAACTTGACATGTGACTTATGATATGTTGGCCAAAGTCAAGGTCATAAGAGCATGGGGCAGAAATCACATCGGGAGTTTCAAAAGTACTGAAACTTGCCAGATATGCGCATACCTTCTGGAGTGTGATGACGTGAGCGGATTCCGTCACGTTGTCATGCGATGAGAGTTGGATCCCGATTCCCACTGATGAGTTAGTTTACTCCTCGGGTGACCCCGACTAATTCTTCTTTCAGGTTTGGAGGAGAATTTGAGGTACAGTGGGAGGATTCCAGATTAGATAAATTGGTAACCATTCTGATCTAGGTTAGAGTGCACGCTGAGTGTTTCTTTTCTCTCTCTCTTTGGCAGCGACCATTGACCCGACCCTAAGACTTTGACTCAGTGACCAAGTTGACCGAACCTTCTTAAACACCGGCTTTTGGATTGTCTGAGTTGCAAACCTCATTGCCACTCCTACTTTTACCCTTTTCTCCAGGACACCCCGTTTTACTACGAACGTCCACTTCCATTGGACAAAACCATCGTATGGTTAGATACGAACTCGAAAGAATTTATTCGAGGATGGTTTCTGGTTCTGGAGAAAACGGATAGGATTATTCAGTTGTCTTTTCCTTTTACCCTCTCTCAGGTTACGAGTACTCCTTGGTTTAGGGGTAGTACACCTATTACGCAAATTGGATTGTCTTCTTCCAAACCTTAGGCTGGTGCCGACCGGTAGGGAATGAAGAAAACCAATTAGCATAACGATGGTGTGCAGAAGGTATTAAGTTCAGACAAAGCAAGGGATTAGTAAGAGGGCAAAGTAAATTGCAACAGATATTCACGACCAAACCAAATATTTCGTTACCACTCCCACATCACCTTTGTATTTCTCCAGGACACTCCGTATCACTACGAAGATCCACAGTTTTATTTGGATACTCCATCGTATGGTTATATACGAACTCGAATGGAACTTGTTCCAGTTCGGGGATGGATTCTGGTCCAGGAGAAATAGGAATAAGATTTATTCAGGTGTCTTTTATCTTCACCCTCTCTCATTGCGAGTGTTCCTAGGATTGGGACAGTACACCCATTATGCTTATTGGATAGTCTTCTTCCAAACCATAGGCTGGTGCCGAACGGTAGGGAAGGAAGAAAACCATTTGGCCTAAAAGGGTGTGCAGAAGGTAAAGACTAAAGACATATGAAGGGATTTGGAGAGGTGGCAAAGAACTATACGGTTACAGTCGTGAATCTATAAGAGGCATCACTAGGAATACCAGAATACCCCATCGGAACATTTCAATGTTTCAGTTTCACTGTGTAATGTTAAAGGAAAACTGATTTCCCGATTAGATACTTACTCCAGGGTATGTATTTACCAGGTACGATTCTCACATCTGTATGGTTTTACAGATGATGAGTGGGAGTAAGTTATTGGGAATTGGGTGATCATCCTCATTATATCGGGATTCGTTGTAATCGGTGATATTTGAGGAAATCACCTGGGCTGTTTGCCGGTTGGCAAATATTTGGTTTTGAATATCCGCTGTTATGCACCAATTTCAAATTGATATATCTGTACGTCTATTTTCATAGAGTGAGATATACCTTTATGAAATTATGTCTACGACATTTACCTATATCAGTGGATGGTTAGGTAAGGAGCATTAAACAACGGTGTAATTCTTCATAACCAAAGGTACAGTTTTCAACCTACGACACACAATGAATGAGTTATCAGACTCAAGGGACGTATACAGAGTATTGTATGTTGTCCAGGGTCCATCAGGACAGAGGGGTTGGTCCTCGTACTATATTCGGTTTACTTATGACTTCTCTAGTTTTTAGACGAGTGTTTCGCGGAAACACAGGGTCCAAATTTTGAGAAGTTATGGGTATTTGAATAGAGTAGAGAACCAGGTATAGCAAGTATCGGGATTCTTCAAAGAGATCGAAGATGTAGATACTTGTGTATGGTATTCAGTTGATAGTAATAATAAAGAGATCTTGCTTCTCTTTCAGGTTACTCATAATTGGAAGTATTCCTAAGTTGAGTAACGCTGATCGGCCTCCTTCCATTTAGTTGACATGCGCTGGGGACAGCTGCATGATTTGAATCTGGTTCAATTAAATCAGTGCCTCTGTTTCTATATTGGATATAGAACAGTTCATATCTTAACGATGTTAAGGTACGGGGAGTTGTCCGGTTTATGATTAAAACCAGACACTGGACAACTCAAGGCACGTTTCTGTAATGGCTGTTTGTGGGTTGACCCAGGCTATGACGAGGGTTGACTTTCTACCATCTGGATGAACAATAGCAATATTGTTCTAGACTCGCCACAGTTTTATTAAAAATGGATTTTTTCAGAAAACAGTAGTGGGAGTATGGTAGAACTGGAAGTGATTCCAGAACCACAAACGATTACTGAAGATTTGATAAGGAACCTAAAGATTCAATCTGGATTGACATTCCATTGGCCACTCCGCAGATAAGGTGGGTAACTTCAGGCACCCGAGAGGTACTACGGTAGCCTCAAGGACGGTGACAGGGAAGTTCTTGTTTACCCACAATTGCCATTGCTGTTGTTCCAGGTTACGAGACCCGGCGGGAGGATGAGTATAGCGTCGTTCTAAACCAGTTTTAGAAGTGTACGTCTATATGACTCTGCCAGAGGGTTGTCGTAGTCAGTGGGAGCAGCGGAAGCATTGGTGGACAGGTAGCTTATGTCTATTTATAGACTAAAGCAGATGTAGCGGAGATAGATCATCTGTTTCTGACGTGACAGTCATGGGTTTGACTTCATCAGAATAGGGGATGGATCTGTTGAGAAGGTAGTAGGGTGTGATGTCCTGGTATCTGGATGACATACACAGAATAGGAAAAGAAACTCCTATACTACAATCGGTTATACTTTGGTCGTCACACAGTTGTTTCTCCACAAAGGAAATGGATTTTACATCAGACATACTGGTTACTAGATCTATGGTTTTAGATCTAGATTTGGGTGGTTTCCCAATCAGGGTACTTGACAGCATTCTAAGAGTATTTAGGATGGACGACTCCTGGCACGGTAGTGTACCTGCAGGTAATGGAGTCACCCTCTCCAAAGGTGTCTTACAGACTAAAGGGGAGAGGGACGGGCATGATTGGCAGATCACTTGCTCAGGCAATTGAGTCAATCATGAGATGTCAAGTACCACACCAGATGTTGTTCTTGCACTAGATGCAATAAGTTGACATTAATCCAATCCTGGAGAAACAGTCGGAAGCAGTTTTAGAACATAAGTGGATGTTCTAGGGATATGATAACGACAGCCTCATTCAGGAGACAGTTATCATTCCAGGCTTCCAAGGTGACATGGACGACAAGGAGGTTGTCAGAGTTATAGTTTTCCTTCTGATGAGGGGCAGTATTTTGGACAGGTGGTCCAAGCCAATACTGAGGGAGGCATGGCGCGCAGGATACTGATTAAGTTCAGTTGTCGATACAGTCTAAGAAGTTTGGATTTGGAGTTCCTTTATGAGCTAGGTCCCATCAGACATCCAGACACATTCTAAGACAGGTATTGCTCATTTCGGGAGATGGCTTTCTCCGCGAACTTGAGATATAGAGAGACATAGAAAGAAACAACTAAGCGGATCCACTCACTGAGGCTATTCCTCGAACGCAATAGTTCCGCAAACGAGCTTTGTGAGACTGACTAGTAGAGGAGTTAGATGTTCGGTATCACACGGGCTGTGAGTATGCGACATCGCAATAATTAGCCTTGAGTGCAAGTGGGAGATTGTTGGAGATAGTGCCCTCAGAGTCAATTATTAGGTCACAGGTACGTGATTGTAATGATTGAGGGAGGACCTATCCCGGTAGGACAGTCTTACTCGAGATGATAGTATGCTATCTGGTTTACCTTTATCATCGTGTACTGCTTTAGGTGACTTGACACGTCGCTATTACACGTTGATAGAGCCCCTAGGATTCTTGCTTGACCACCAGCAGTATGAGGGCGATCATATAAGTGGGAGCTGGGGGTCTACAAGCATATCCTTAAAAGGTCCCTAGTCGTGGGAGTTTCGAGACCGGGCATCGATACTCCATTAGTAGACTAGTGTATACAGTCGAGACCCCGACGAGGGGCGGTGGCCGGTCTCACAAGCCACTGGTGTCAGTTGGATCACCTAAGATGTATACAGGTGCTCATTGGGTTATGAGTACACCGGACAGGACTCGCCGGGAACATGCTAGTTGGTCATATACCAGACGTCAGATGGCAGTTCCCTGGTGACATGTGTGCAGGTTAGTTCATCGACCTGGGGATCGTCATTTGTCTCGTGTGAGTTCCCACTGTACTTTGATTACTACCCTACGACGGCTCAAAGGAGTCGTGCAAACAGGTTTTAGTTGGGTACAGTCCCGAGCCACATGGAGGCAGTGAGCGTATCTTCAGGGGTTCGTCTCTCCCGGTATTGGGGGTGAGGTCGTGCTGTGTCTAGGAGAGCCATTACACAAAGTCCTTGGCCAAGGCAAGGAGATTTACTGGTAGGTATTCCAGTAGTATCTCAGGGTGTTCTGGGCTACACTCCGACACGACTTGTACCGCTTTTGGGGGTCTGACTTTTACCAACCCCCTAGGCCCGCCATGCGATGCTCATAGACGAACGGACCGGACTGCACGGATATTGTCACTGACAGGCTCAGTAGGGTTGTCAGGCTGAGTTCACTCACAGACATCCCTTTTAGTCAATAGCTGGTGGCCCGTTACGTATTGGCTTATACCTCTGACAGGCTAGTGGTTAAATCCACAGCCATTGTATTGACGAGTCTTTAGAGTCCCCCACACTTTCAGTTACTCAGCTTTCGGGCGAAAGGTTGTAGAGGCCGTATGGAGATATGGCAAGGTCCGATCAGATACGTGCGGTATTGCACGGATCAGGATCGGACAGTTTGTACTATAGGCCGTATGGTTATATGGCAGGGTTCGATCAGATGCGTGCGGTATTGCACGGATCAGGATCGAACAGATATTACTAGCCGGTTTTGGTATAAGCCGGATCCTAGTATAGTACAGTGTAGATTTTGTCTCATTGCATTTGTATTTCGGTCGGAATACAAATGCGGGTGTGTATGCACAGTATCGGGGTTTTTCCTGTAATTAATTACGGGACCAGTTTTCTGGAGTTGCCAGTTTGTTTTCCGTTTCGGCCAATTTCCATTGTTCCGTTCATTGGCCGAAGATTGGTGGAGGAGGGCTTATTTGCATTGTTGCAAATAGGCATTTGTGGAGGGGGGTCTTTGCATATTTCCTTGTATCATGATGGCTCACCTTACCTTGACCTTGCTTGACTTTTTGACTTCATCATGGTTGCACCTTTTCATGATTTCTTGACTTTGGTTGTGATGATGGGAGAGGAGATGGTTGTTGAGTGTTGGACTTTACAAGCCATCATTTCTCTTTGCATTATTGTTCTAGCCACTCTCTCTCTCTCTCCAATCACACAAAATGAAAATGGGGGCCGGCCACTCTTGGGTGTGGTTTTGATTGATTCATTTGGTATGGCTTTTTTTGGTTCATATATTGTGCAAAGAAAAGTGCTCTCTAGTTCATCTCCAAAATCCTTTTCTTCTCCTCCACAAATGGCAACTCCACAACCCCAAAAATGAGACATCTTCTACTACACATTCTACAGCGTATCTTGGGCACGTCGAGTAGCCGGCTTCGTGCCCGAGTTGCCTCGGCATTGAGATGGGAGCCCGTAAACAAAGTAGGCGATGTGGTGCACTTCCGGCGACGAGGAGGAGACGGGACTTTTCCGCAGGAGATCGGGACCATGACGAGAAGACCGGAGGACTTGGATCGTCGGTATATCTCTATTCCCTATCTTCTAGTTAGCTTAGACTTCTTAATGGTTACGATCCGGGTGTTTAGTGCGCGGTGGTGCCGGTTTGCTAAGTCCGCAAAATTTAAGTTTTTCACCGCTTCCGCATTCCGGCGTCGGATTGACGGCCGGGGCGCCGCCGTGCACTTACAGAAGGGTCGTGCGGGTGGGTTTAATTCAATCAGGAAATGACGGGTTGAACTTGACTAGCGCACTATGGTTTGTTGGCCTGCGTCAAGGTCATAGGACGCTACGGGCAAAATATTATCGGGAATTTCAAGTGTTGAAATTTGCAATAAGATTGCATACCTTCTATGAGATAGTTGGATCCCGATACCCGCTGCGAGTAAGAGTTACTCCTGGGAGAGTTTTACACATTACAATTAGCCGATCAAGTAGGTGTCTAGAAAGGTGTCAACGGGGTTACGCCTCTGGGAAAACGAGGTTTACATTAATTAGGTTCGTGCGAAAGCACGGGGGACCTCCCTCAAAGTACCGACACTGGCCTGGCTGAAAGATTGGCGAACTTGTAGTGTGTAATTAATCCCGGCTAGTCTTTCCTTTTAGGGTTTGAAGGAAGATTTGATAAAAAGCAGTGGGAGCCATCCTGATTAGATAAAACATAACCAATCTATTCTTGCAAGAGCGCACGCTGAGTGTTTTCTTCTCTCTCTCTCCAGGTAGCGACCATATCACGCCTTAATCAAGATAATAATACGGATATTGACCGAACCCGCTTGTTATACTGAGCTGAGAATTCCTATGCCGCCCAAACGAAGAGAGTGCATGCTGACGCATCATCTTCGGGTGTGTTCTTTATACAGAACTGTTTCCCTGTATCCTCTACGCCCTGGGTATGTGATACCAGATCAGGATCCCAGATATATAATCTGTTACATAGGGCTACAGCTAGGTAGAGAACTGAGAACGGGTGATAAGTTTCATGAGGCAGAAAACGGGGCAAGAGTTGCAGCCAAGTCTGTTGGTCACTGTCACCCTGTATTCCAAATACATTGATTCTGAACAAATGTTATTAGATACCGAACCTGATATACAAAATCATATCAGTCTCTTTATTAGTAAAGAAAGGATATAATTTTGTATTGTTGGATAATGTTTTGAACATTTCCTATATCAAAAGTTGATCGGTTCAGGCACGTTATCTAAAAGCATTGATGTTCTAAATCAAACTACAGTTCTTAGTATACAGAACACACACAAGAGGAAGAGTTCAGAAATGAACGAATGCTTCTTGAGGCACTGTAAACTAGGTCATATCAATGCGACCCGACTAGCTGAAGTTACATGAAGATGCATATTTAAATCAGTTTAAATCTACATCTTGTGAAACTTGCCAGTCATGTCACAAAGATATAATGACACCAGCTCTGTTTATTGGAAACAGAGAAAGAGTTAGTGAACTCTTGGGATGATACATGTTGATGTATGTAAAGTCCCCTGTCTACAAATGCCAAGACCGGTTCTTTGTACTTCATTAAATTCTCTGATGATCTCTTTTGATTCAGACGTATGTTCCTGTTGAAACACAAGTCCGAACCTTTTGAGATATTCACAGAATATAAGTTAGAAGTAGAGAACCAAAATACGGGTATAAGTATTATGTCCTTTGATGAGATCAAGGAGGAGAATACTTGAGCACGGACTTCCTGGACTATTCTAAAGGAGAATGAGATTCTCTCTCAGCATTACTCCTCCGTATACACCATAGCACGATGGTATATCGGGGCGGAGCATTCACACCGTATATAAGGTGTGCTCTATGGTGAGTACTACTGAGTTACCTATTTCCTTTTTGGGAGTTATGCACTTGAAAAGATGCATACCTATTGAATAGGGTTCAAATCAAATCAGTTGCCTACCATTTCATATGTGATATGATAAGGGAAGAGCCCATATCTTAAGTTAGTTAAGATTTGGGGTTGTCCGGCCTATGTCTAAAAGCAAAATCCGGACAAGCTCAGGCAAGATCTGTTATGTAGAACTGGAAATGTTCCAGCTATACAAACTGCAGCTGATGATTTGATACAACCAAAGGATTCAATAGTTACCAACGAACCTCAGCCTCTCCGCCGATCTAGTAGGGTTCCTCACCCACCTGAGAGATAGTTCGGTTTCTCTATGACAGTGGGAGCGAGGATTGCATCATGAGATGATGACCCAACTAGTTTTGAGCTGGCCATCAGGAGTGAGACTCTGTAAGAATGGCTGGATGCTTAGCGATCTGAGATGGAATCCATGTACACCAACAAAGTATGGACTTTGGTTGCTATATCTGAAGGGTTAAATCCCCATCAGGAGCAAGTATATCTTGAGAAGATTACTTGGTGTACATGGAAAAGTTGACACTTTCAAAGCTAGACTTGGTAAAGGTTTGCATCATTGACCAGGTGTGGATCATGATGAAACTTTTTCTAAAGATCTATACTTAAGTCCATCCAGATCCTACTTGCCACGGCTACATACCATGACTACGATATCTGGTGGTTGGGTGTCATGACTGCTTTTCTAAATGATGATTTGGAAGAGAGCGTCTATAAGTACACAGCCAGAGGGCTTCGTAGACAGTGGGAGCAGCGGAAACGTGTGCAAGATGTTTTATATGATAAAGCAGGCATCGCGGAGTTGGAACATCTGTTTTTGATGAGTTAGTCAAATAGCTTGACATCATCAAAATGGTAGATGAACCTTGTATATACAAGAAGGTAGTAGGGAATATAGTTGTGATCCTCGTAGAGTACGTGGATGACATACTCTTGATAGGGAAGGAGTTTCCTATGCTACGCTCGGTCAATCTCCGATTATCACAAGGATTCTCCATATAGGATCAAAGTGATACCTACTAAATCCTAGGTTTTGGATCAATGAGATAGATCTAAATGGATGTTAGGATTCTCACTAATTGTAGTGAGAAGGTATCAATCAACCCTGGGGAGAATCACTGGAAGGGTTCCAGGGTGATAAAGACGACTGAATGTCAGTCACAGGCATTGTCTTTACCCTCAGTAAAGGGACGGTATGTTGGAAGAGTTCCAAGAAAGATACCGTGGCATACTAGACGATTAAAGGATGAATATATCGTTACTTAAGATCCTACCAAAGAGGCTGTCTGGGTATATATATTAGTTCATGAGATGAACTTAGTTCCTCCCATTGTGTGACAATGGAGTTGTGGCTTATGCCAAGGAACGTCCGTCCCATCAGTAATCCAGACATAATCTAAGGCAGTATCGCCTGATCATGGAGATGGTTGATCTCCAGGGGATCGAGGACAGGAGAGTAGACTCAGAGGTCAACACAGCGGATCCACTCACAAAGGCCTATTCCCAGAGAGAGATTTTTATGGGATGGTTGAGTATGAGATACTACAACCACTACTACAGATGGCCCTAGTGCAAGTGGGAGATTGTTAGTTATATGTATGCCCTAGAGGCCATTACTGTACATAGGATGTATATTGTAGTGGATGCTGGGACATATATAGGGAGGACTTTCCTGCTCGACATGATAGTATGCTATCTGGTTGCTCTTTACCTTAACGTGTACACTGATCGTCTCTCTGTTACATGTTGGTAAAGCCCTTAGGATGTGTACTTGACTACCTAGACTATGATGCGGATCATACTAGTGGGGACATGGTAGTCCATAAGTACATCCTTCAAAGTCCCTAGTCGTGGGTGTATCGAGATGGGGCATCGATATACCAGAGTAGACTAGCGTATACCTTCTCGACCCATACAGATGGGCGATGGATGATCCCATATCCATTGGTGTTTGACATCAGAGATGATATACGGGTGCTCAGTAGAGACTGGGTACACTGGACGGACTCGCCGAGAACTCCCAGATGGTATTATACCTTACGTCAGATGGCAGTTCTCTGGTGACACTGGTACAGAGTAGTCTGTTGACCCGAGATCGTCATAGAGTCTTGTGTGGTTCCCACTGTGCTTTGATTTCCATCTTACCACGTCCAAGAGGGCGTGCAAAATGGTGGTTTTTCGGTACAGTCCCGAATCACATGGAGGCAATGAGCGATAGGAGGGGATTCGTCTCTCCCGGTATAGGGAGTTGATGTTGCGCTGTGTTCGATTGGCTATAACCGGAAATCCCTGGCCAGGGTTGCTGAGATTTACTGGTAAGTGTTACCAGTAGTTTCTCGAACTGTTATAGACCTCATATCGACACGACTTATCGAGCTATTGGGGTCTGACGTTTACCACCTCTAGGCGAGATATGTGACATATCAGACGATCAGACCGGACTATACGGTAGTGTTACTGGTTGGATTCACTGGAGTGTGAGCGGGCTTGCTCGTCGATCTTCAGATCGCTCAATACCCGGGTGGCCGTTACGTTTAGCAGACCGCTTGCGGCTTGTGGGTGTTTGATATGATCATCACCTGCTGCCGGCGTATTGACGAGTCTTTAGAGTCCTACACAGAGGTTTCCTGGCTCAAGCGAAACGAAATAGGAGCGCATATGAGATATGTGCGGGACCGAGAATAATACGTGTATGTGATACCGCATTCCATTCTCGCGATGAATGTATCGGAAGGTTGTATGCGATATAACCTAGTTATCGAATCATGGATTGATTCGATAAGCCGATACATTGGATATTAGTCGGTTATATGTGATATGACCGGATCGTTAAATCAAGTGTTGATTTAATGATTTAATGTATGATTATATATTTGATATATTGCTTTGCATTAACTAGTATCGGTTCACTTTAAATGGATATTCTCACTCGGATGTGCACATTGTATATGTGATATACTTTTGTGCACTTGCATGTATCATGTTTGATGATACATGTTTGCTAGGGTTTGTGTAAAGAATTAAACCTTAGTTAAGTAAATGGTTAGGGTTTTTATTTTGTTACTCATTCATTTATCTTTTTAATTGGATTAAAAAGAAATGGATAAGAAAACAAAATGGTGGCTTTCTTTGTTTGCATCTTGAATCTTCATGAAGCTTTGACCAAAGTCACCACTTTGTCTTCATCTTTAACCCTAACCATTCATCTAACCTTAGTCAATTCTCTACACTTGACCATGGTTGATTATGATAAGTATTCTATTATTTTCTATTTTTCTAAATGACTTATCATAATATTATCTTCATCTTCTTCTTCTTCTTCACTTGAAGAAAACCTTTCTTCATCAATGGTGATTGATGAAAATGAGTGAGAAATCCAATTCTAAAGTCTACCCACTTCCTATTTCTTCATCCTCTACCTCTTGCCAAGTAGTAGAGTGTGTTTTCTTCACAAGTTTCATGACTTGGTGAAGTGGGAGCTTGATCTTGTGATGCTTCGACGTAGATCATCTTCGGCACGAAGCCGACGACCTTGCCCGCCCATTTCTCCGATGAAGCCGACGCTAGAGCCCGGATTTTGATTTGGACAGCGGAGAGGACTTCATCACGGAGCCATGGAGGTGGAGGACCGGATCTACAAAGGTTGTATTTCCGTACTCTTAGTTAAAGTAGTTAACTAGTTGCTTTGTCGCCTAAACTTCTAGCCAACGATCCGTGTTAGGGTTTCTCGGCAACCGTAAAATTTGAAATTGGCATGGTTGATGCCTTTTGAGACCTCTTGAGAGTGCCTAGGAACCCTACACGATGCCCTGTCTCAAAACTACCACGACTAGGGACCACTTTTAAGGAAGTGCTTATAGACTACCCAACTCTCACGTATATGATCGCCATCATATTATTGGTAGTCAAGCAGGATCCAAAGGGCTCTATCAACGTGTAATAGTGAACATGTCACCTAAAGCTGTAGACGATGATAAAGACAAACCAGATAGCATACTATCATCTCGAGTAAGACTGTCCTACCAGTATAGGTCATCCCTCAATCATTGCAATCACATACCTGCGATCCAATAATTGACTGTGAGGGAACAATATCCAACAATCTCCCACTTGCACTTAAGGCTAATTATTGTGATGTCTCATACTCACAGCCTGTGTGATACCGAACACCCAACTCCTCTACTAATCAGTTTCACAAAGCTCGATTGTAAAACTCTTGTGTTCGAGAAATAGCCTCAATGAGTGGATCCGCCCTGATGTTTCTTTCTATGTCTCTCTTAATCTCATGTTCGCGGAGAAATCCATCTCCCGAATTGAGTAATACCTGTCTTAGAATATGTCTGGATATCTGATGGGACCTAGTTCATAAATGAACTCCAAATCCAAACTTCTTAGACTGTATCGTCAACTGAACCTAATCAGTATCCTGCACCATGCCTCCCTCAGTATCCTCTTGAACCACCTGTCCAAATTACTGCCCCACTTCGTCAGATGGAAAACTATAACTCTGACAATCACTCTGTCATCCATGTCACCTTGGAAGCTTGGAATGATAACCGTATCCCGAAGGAGGCTGCCTTCATCAAATCCCTAGAATATCCACTTATGTTCTAAAACTGCTTCTGTATGTTTCTCCAGGATTAGATTAATATAAACTTATTGCATCTAGTGCAAAAGCAACATCTGGTGTGGTACTTGACATCTCACGATTGACTCAATTGCCTAAGCAAGTGATATGCCAATCATGCACATCTCTCTCCCCTTTAGTCTGTAAGACACCTTTAGTGAGGGTGACTCTATCACCTGCAGGTACACCACCATGCCAGGAGTCATCTATTCTAAATACCTTTAGAATATTATTTAAGTACCCAAATTGGGAAACTAACCAAATCTCGATCTAAAACCGTATATCTAGTAACCAGAATGTCAAATATTATATCCATATTCTTTGTGGAGAAACAACTGTGTGACAACCACAGTATAACCGATCGTAGTATAGGAATTTTACTTCCTACTCTGTGTACGTCATCCAAATACCAGGACATCATACCCTACTATCTTCTTAACAGATCCATCCCCTATTCTGATAAAGTCAAAGCCATGACTGCCACATCAAAAATAGATGATCTATCTCCGCTATATTTGCTTTAGTCTATAAATAGACATAAGCTACTTGTCCACTATGCTTCCGCTGCTCCCACTGACCACAATAACCCTCTGGCAGAATAATATATACGTGCACTTCTAAAGCTAGTTTAGAACGACGCTATACTTAACCTCCTGCCGGGTCTCATAGCCTGGAACAACAATAGTGTTAAGTCTGGATAAATAAAAACCTCCCTATCACCGTCCTTGAGGCTACCGGAGTACCTCTCGGGTGTCTGAGGTTACCCACCATATCTGCGGAGTGACTAATGGAATGTCAAACCCGATTGAATCTTTAGGTCCTATTAAATTTTCAGTAATCGTTTGCGGTTCTGGAATCACTTCCAGTTCCACCATACTCCCACTACTATTTTCTTAAAAAGTCCATTTTACTAAAACTGTGGCGAGTCAAGAACAATATCACTTTTGATATTCCAGATGGTAGAAAATCAACCCTCGTCATAGCCCGGGTCAACCCACAAACTGCCATTACAGAAACGTGCCTTGAGTTATCCAGAGTCTGGTTTTAAGCATAAGCCGGACAACTCCCCGTACCTCAACATCGTTAAAATATGAACCATTCTATATCCAATTGTCACGACCCGAAATATTAGCTTGTGACCAGCACTTGGATCACGCAACATCTAAAAGCGTCACGGAATTCAAGTAAGCTGAAACCCAGAAATCTAAACCTTTTAAGAAAAATAAAGAAGGTGGGGTTTTGAAATAAAGGTATAATGAAATCAAGTTTTCTTAATGGATAGAAAAGGAACATGAATGATGCAAGTGAAATTTACTAGTTTGAAACATGTTTCGTCTTTTAAAAATTTTGGCAGCACCTCCTTTATATATTTTGATCCAAAACCACCAATACAAAATAATGAAAAAGGCATCCCCAAGCGGGAGCTAGCTCTTCGCCAAACGGCGGATCACAACCACGCACTACAGTATAAATAAGTATACGATGCCCAACGGCGAAGTTCACCACAAAAAGATAAATAAAAAGGCAAGACATCAAAACCACAAGTAGCGAAAAACCCCTCGCTCTAAGTCTCGCAACCACAATCCCACTAAGTCTCATTGCTTATACAATTTACTAATTTAGATTGATGGAGTTAACTAGATACAATATGAAATATAAATACAAGAGTGGGTACGATACAAATGTTCCACCTACCAATGCAAAACACCCGAATGCAACTGTGTGCCAGCGAAGCCACTACTGATCCAAGCGGTCAACCTGTAAGAACTGTGGCACAACGGGGGTGAGTAGAAAAATATCAACAGATAGAAATCGAATAAACAACGACTCCTAGGTCAACTATATCATAAAGGTAGTACTATGATATCTAGGGTGACCGGGTCTGTATGTGCCAACAAGGTAGTCAATACCTATATGCATGCGGATAGCATCCAACAGAAATAATCAATGCATGTATGCATATGGATCTCGTCCATCCATAGAATCAATATCTATATGCACGTAAATATCATGAAGGAGTGTGCATGAAAGTATGAGGATATATATCAACGGTGTCCCTCCCGACACATCAAAATCATGGAACCTGAGTGCCTAGCATCGACACTCGAAAACATCATGAAAACCGTGCCCAGCATCGGCACGTAAATCTTCAAATATCGGGCTCCATCAGTCCGGATCGGCCCACGGGCTCCGTCAGTCCGGATCGGCCCATATCATCTCTCGACTCCGATCGGTATCCTCCGGATATCCGCCGAGCCCAAAAACTATCACCGGTAGGTAGTAGTCCCTCTGCCAGGCTCACCGTCTGTATACACAGCATTCCTTTCTTACCCCGGGGTACCATACCGGGTCCACCATGTACCCGCAATCGGCCTCATCCGCCTCCTCGAATCGGGTTTCACATGTCTCTCTCAGAACCGAGAAAACACATGGTGGACGCACTGAAATATCATATCAAGAGAAACCGGGCTTTCTAAATAACACATAATCTCTTTTGAAATGTCCATGGTTCTCAAATCCAGAAATCTCATGAAAACAGCATATCTCAATGCGTAAAATCATAGAGCATGATGTATGCGACATATAATAAAAATGTAAGCATATCCGTATATCATGCAACATGGAAAAGTGATATGACATGTTAAGGGAAAACCGCTCTTTTAAATGATTCCAATTTTTAAAACATAACATGCGGTTCCCAATTTTCCAATAAAACCAGTTATCTATGTAGGCACAATATATATATGCGCAAGTATAGAGGTACCAATGTGTATATGCGCCAATATGGGTATGCAATGTGCATATGCGCAAGTATGGATGTATCAATGTATATATATGCAAGCATGTCATGCGAAGAGTCATATCATGATGCAGCAATCCTACTGTGTAGTGACATGGCAATTATCGATGATGAAGTGTGTGAGCCGGCAAATCTGTGTGCGTGTAACATACGCATCATCGATAATGGTGCAGGTGTACTATCACAGGTATGAGTAATGCAATAAGAATAATATGAATGCAGCATAAGGTAATCATACGCAAATACTGACGTGTATACATATCTAACATGATCGAGTCGGTGAATCAATCAATCGGCATCCAGCCTAACAACATCGCGTACGGTATAATCCATCGTACGACCACCTCTAGTCAAGGGTACAGATCAATCATCAAGTCAAACTTATCACGCACGGAAAATTATCGTACGGCGGCATTAAACTCATAGGGATCCTATCATCCTATACGACAAATGAGGGTACGACCTATTATCACGTACGGCCTATCATTCGTGATTCACAACATTCTATATATGTATATATATCTATGTACCTATGTCCCGGTTCACATCCGCAATAATCTCATATCTGGGGACTGGCATGGTATAAATCATCTCGATCGACTCGCATCCGTATACCAACATCTCATCATATCATCATATCAAACTTATATTCTTTCATCGCATTTATGTCACACATCAAATCGAATTTACATAAATATTCTATCTCCACTAAGTATAAGTATCTGATCTAACATACACACCCAAACCATACAATCAGATTTTTAAAGAAGTGAATCGTAGTTTTGAAAATAGGGGTTACGGTGTTTTTAAGGAAAAGATATCATTTGAAAATCCGTAACATCCCTCGAGGTATATATTTAAAAGATACATACGATTCTTTAGTTTAGAAAAAGGTATGGTTCGGTTGACACATCTACATTGACTATCTAGTCCTACAGTACCCTAAACGGCAATATCGCTAAAAGTCATCCTCAATTTCCATCATCCTATAATAGTCGTAACATATCACTTCTAGCTATCCTTTAGTTTCTAATTTGGTTTCATAGCTATGTTCATTCTAACCTTAGTTTCCTAATCTACGTTTCCTTAACCATATTCTATAAATCAGTTTTCTATCAAAACTTTGTGGGGGTGCTATACGCCATCCACCCGACTTCCCCCCGTGGATATAGATCCACTCACCTTGGTTCTTGTTCGCCGAAGTCGATGACGCCATGCTCCGTCGCCTCGGAATCCACGCGGAGGTACCTACAATAATAAACAATCGCAATGCGTATTAAAATCAAGGCAGAAAAACCAAAATGGCACACATTTCGCTCATAGGTCAAAACCTACAGATTTGCGTGCAAAACAAGACAATTATCTTAGGTCGTTGACGTACAAACGCCACACGAAGGAAACACAATACCAAATATCAAAATCAAGTCAAAACGAAGTCGTAAAACCATGCATCAACTGTTGGATATAGTGCCCTCAAAGTCAATTATTGGATTGCAGGTACGTGATTGCAATGATTGAGGAGGACCTATACCGGTAGCACAGTCTTACTCAAGATGATAGTATGCTATCCGGTTTGTCTTTATCAGTCGTGTACAGGTTCAGGTGACTGGTCGCTATTACACGTTGATAGAGCCCTTAGGATCTTGCTTGACTACCAACAATATGATGGAGATCATATACGTGAGAGTTGGGTAGTCTATAAGCACATCCTTAATTTTGGTCCTTAGTCGTGGGAGTTTCGAGACAGGGCATCGATACTCCGGAGTAGACTGGTGTATACAGTCGAGACCCGACGAGAGGCGGTGGCCGGTCTTACAAGCCACTGGTGTCAGTTGGATCACCTAAGATGTATACAGGTGCTCATTGGGTTATGAGTACACCGGACAAGACTCGTCGGGAACCTGCTAGTTGGTATCGTACCTAAAGTCAGATAGCAGTTCCCCGGTGACATGCGTACAGGTTAGTTCATCGACCTGAGGTCGTCATTTGTCTCGTGTGAGTTCCCACTGTGCTTTGATTTCTACCCTACCACGGCTCAAAGGAGTCGTGCAAACAGGTATTTTTTGGGTACAGTCCCGAGCCACATGGAGGCAAGTGAGCGGATCGGCAGGGGATTCGTCTCTCCCGATATTGGGGGTGAGATCGCGCAGTGTCTAGGAAGCCATTACACCAAAGTCCTTGGCCAAGGCAGGTGAGAATCACTGGTAAGTATTCCAGTAGTTTCTCAGGGTGTTCAGGGCTTGTCTCCAACACGACTTATACCTCTATTGGGGGTTTGACATTACCAGCCCCCAAGGCCTGATATGCGATACTCATAGAAGAACGGACCGGACTGTATGTATATTGTCACTGTTAGGCTCAGTAGGGTTCCAGGATGAGTTTGCTCATCGGCTTCCCTTGAGGTCAGTACATGGGCAGCCGTTACGCACTGCTAGTGCCGCTGACGTGCTTATGGTTAAACCCACAGCCAGGGTACTGATGAGTCATTAGAGTCCACCTCAGATAGTTTCCCAAGTTCGGGCGAAACGTTGTAGAGGACGTATGGTTTTATAGCAGGGTTCGGAAAATGTACATGCATTTATGCACGTGTCATATTTCGGGCAGATAATACTGGTGGGCTTTGGTTTAAGCTAGATCCATGTATTATATTGAGTCGGAATATTTTAGTCTCTCGTATTCGTATTCGGTCAGAATACGGATACAGGTATGTATATACAGGTGAGGGGTATTTTCGTAATCCGTTATGAGAATATTTTAGAAGATGCATTTCTTTTTGGATTAATCATTTTGGTTTAAATGATTATTGGATTTTGGAAATGGTGACTCATTATGGATGACACATTATTCTAGCATGTTCATTAGTGACTCATGCTAATGAGTCACTAAGTGAGTCATGAAGAATTAAATGTGTTTTGTTTTGGGTTTGGATATTCGAGGAGATATTTTCATTAGATATTTGTTTATGGTTTTGATTATATATCCTCTCATATCTATTCACAAGAGAAGGATGAAAGAACACAAGTTTTGGGCTTGATTTTCTTTTGCTCACTAATGTTTCTTGAGTTCACCATTTCCAAACCCTAGCATCTTCTTCAACCTCCACTCTTACCCTCTCATGTGATGAGAACCAAAGAGTGTTTGAGACAAAGTATTCTATATCATTCTCTACTTCATCTTGGTCATCTCTTTTAGTAGACTTGATGACCGAGTTGCCTCGGGATAGAGGCGGGAGCCCGTTTAAAGATCCGTTGACATGGTGCCACCTCGAGGAGAAGACCGGAGATCAAGCGAGATCACAGATGCCGCAAAGGAGCGTGGGATGATGGCTAAAGACCGAAGGACTCGGATCGTTCAGTATAGCCTTTCTACCTCTTTACAGTTTGTTAGTTTAGCGTTAATGGCAAGATCCGGGTTATAGTATGCGATAGCGCCAGTTATAAAAGTTTTTGTTCCGCGTTTGGCGTCAGATTGACGGCCGGGGCGCTACCGTAGACTTACATGGTATCAGAGCCATGCCATTAAGCTTTACTAACTTGTTCTAACGCGTTTAAAACAACGATCGAACGAAATTTCCGAAACCGCATTTTTCAGTGTAAAGTTTCTGTCGATTTTAAAAACTAGTCTAAAAATTATTTTGAGCATCTCAGAAAATCGTGCAGCCGTTTTTAAGAATTATGGTGAAATTTGGTGGACTGTGGCTACAGTACTGCTGTGGAACCGCCGCACAAACCAGGGTTTGGCCGCGGTTCCGCCTCCAGTTTGTGCCTACAGTAAACCCTATTTCTACAGTGTGTTCTGCAAGTAAAATTGTGGTTTCTGGAATATTTCTTTTGGGCCCAGAATTTATTACTGTACTGCAAATATACGTGGGGCCCACTTCGGGAAGTTTTGTCGATCGAAATTTTAAACTTGTTAGATTACAGTACTTACATTATATCTCCGACCGTGAATATCATTCGAGTGGTAAATTGCGTCTAATTGCTATAGCTCTTTTAGACGGATTTGCGAACGTGACATTCGCGTTGATGTTCTGTGTTGTGCTGTGATGTTGCGGATTTGTCGTGGTGGATAGCTGTGTGCAATGGTAGTGTAGTTTGGATTTATTTGTACATTTGATATTGCGGGGCGAGAGTCCAACATGTGGACTGCCGTCACTGCCTGTTTGTATAATATTCTTTTGGGGCACGACCGGGCTGAGGTCGATGTACCCGTTGTATATATTTTTCATTACTGTACTAAGTTTACCCCGCGACGGAGTGCACGGATAGCCGGGTTCTGGAGGGCAACGGGTCCGCATCTCATGGCTTTGAGAGGCAGATGGGTCTCACTCTAGAATTGGCAGACCATTCGCCGCACTCGTAGGGGTACAGGTTGACCCAAGGAAGGGTGCTCAAGTTACCGGATTCCGTGAAGTGCAGGGTGGTCCATTCACTTTGCTATAGGGGGCTGCCTCGCTTCAGGTTTTGGCGGGTAACTTGCCGCACCCGTAGGGGTCTAGGTTTCATTGCACAAGCTATCCACACGACCAGGGGAACGTCGGGTTTCAGTAGCGTCTCTGTGAAACCCGGAGATCCCAGATTATCTGTATTGTTCTGTGATGCTTATTACTTTTCTGTAATGTTGCATTTTATCACGACTGGAGCGATTATTGTATATTGTTATATATACTAGTAGATGTTGTATATGTTTTACATCCGCGCTAGTCCAGTCCCCGCTCTGTCGTTAGTTAAGTAACCTAACGGGTGATAACGGGACCCAGTGATGAATGCGGATGGCATATACGTATATTTTATTTTCGTTTTATTCTGGTGTGATTAATTGATGGGACTGCGTTGATTCTGATCAATGCAAAGGAAAACAAACCTGTTTGGATGTTGTTGGAACAGTTTTAAAAAGTGTTATTACAAAGACGTTTTCTTTTGTTTTGCACAGCGGTATTCAGTTGGAATATCCTGCACCTCATTCGATGAGGCAAGGGCCGAGATCCCTTCACCGGGAGTGACCCCTTGGGCAGAAGTTTGCATCAGGGCAATAACTTTACTATAGTTGATTACATGTTTCTTTGCATCGTGGTATTCAATTGGAATATCCTGCACCTCATTCCACGAGGAAAGAGCCGAGATCCCTTCACCGGGAGTGACCTCGTTAGCAAAGGTTTTCGCCACTATATTTTTATAAAAAGCTATCAGGTTCCTTCAACGAGATCAAGTTCATTACGTTAAAGGTTTTTCACCAAAAACCAGTCGTAGCCCTCCGTCATTTCATATGAATGGTCAGTAGTATTCAAGCTATGTTGGTTTGGCCCTTAGTCAAGACATAGTGATTGGTAGCTGCTGGGGTGTTCACATGTTGCATAGATAGATGCGTTGGTTTGGGACAGTCGTACAGCCTTGTTGGCCCTTAGTCAAGGGCGAGTATGGGTGGGTTCAAATTAACAAGATAATGATGGGAAGAACTTGACATGTGACTTATGATTGGTTTGGCCCTTAGCCAAGATCATAAGAGCATGGGGCAAAAATCATATCGGGGGTTTCTAAAGAAACTGAAACTCGCTAGGCATGCGCATACCTTCTGATATGTGATAACGTGAGTGGATTCCGTTACATTATCATGCGATGAGAGTTGGATCCCGATTCCCACTGATGAGTTGGTTTACTCTTCGGGTGATCCCGATTGATTCTTCTTTCAGGTTTGGAGGAGAATTTGACAGTACAGTAGGAGGTTTCCTAATTAGATAAAATGATAACCATTCTGATCTAGGTTAGAGTACACGCAGAGTGTTTCTTTTCTCTCTCTCTTTGGCAGCGACTTTTGACCGACGCTAGACTATGACTCAATGACCAAGTTGACCGAACCTTCTTAAAATACTGGCTTTTGGATTGTTTGAGTTGCATAAGTCATTGCCGCTCCTTCTTTTACCCTTTGCATTTCTCAGAACACCCCGTATTACTATGGACATCCACTTCTATTGGATAGATTTATCATATGGTTATATACGAACTCAAAGGGACTTCTTCGAGGATGGATCAAGGTTCAGGAGAAATAGAATTGGTTTATTCAGTTGTCTTTTATCATCACCTTCTCTCAGGCTGCGAGGGCTCCTTAGTTTAGGAGAGTACACCTATTACGCTTATTAGATAGTCTTCTTCCAAACCATAGGCAGGTGCCGAAAGGTAGGGAATGAAGAAAACCAATTAGCCTAAGTAGGGTGTACAGAAGGTAATAAGTAATGACAAAATAAAGGGATTAGAAAGAGGGCAAAGTAAATTGCGACTGCTATCATTCATGACCAAACCATATACTTCATCGCCACTCCTATTTCACCTTTGTTTTTTTCCCCAGTTCGAGAGAAATAGAATAAGGTATTATTCAGTTGTCTTTTATCATCACCTTCTCTCAAGTTGAAAGTACTCCTTGGTTTAGGAGAGTACACCTATTATACTTACTGGATAGTCTTCTTCCAAACCATAGGCTGGTGCCGAACGGTAGGGAAGGAAGAAAACCATTTAGCTTAACAATGGTGTACAGAAGGTAACGACTAAAGACAAATAAAGGGAATTGGAGAGATGACAAAGAAATATACGGTTATAGTCATGAATTGGATTATGGAAGAGGCATTACTAGGAATACCAGGATACCCCTATGAAACATTTTCATGTTTCAGTTTCACTGTGCATTGTTAAAGGAAAACTGATTTCCCGATTAGATACTTACTCCAGGGTATGTATTTACCAGGTATGATTCTCACATCTGTATGGTTTTACAGATGATGAGTGGGAGTAATTATTGGGAATAAGGTGATCATCCTCATTATATCGGAATTCTTTGTAATTGATGATATTTGAGTAAGTCGCCTAGGTTTATGCCAGACGGCAAGTATTTGGTTTTGAGTATCCGTTGTTGTGCACCAATTTCAAAATGATATATCTGTACGTTTATTTTTATAAAGTGAGATATAACTTTTTGAAATTATGTCAGTGACATTTACCTATATCAGTTGACGATTGGGTAAGGAGTATTGAACAACGGAGTAGTTCTTAACCATAAGTACAGTTTTCAACCTACGATGCACAGGTTTTGAGTTATTAGACTCAGGGGACTCATACAGAGTATTGTATGCTGTCCAGTGTCCATCAGGACAAAAGGGTTGGTCCTTGTACTATGTTCTGTTTACTTATGACTTCTCTAGTTTTTAGACAAGTGTTTCGTAGAAATACAAGGTCTAAGTTTTGAGAAGTTGTGGGTATAAGAATAAAGTAGAGAACCAGGTATCGCAAGTATCGGGATTCTTCAAAGAGATCGAAGATGTAGATACTTGTGATTGGTATTCAGTTGATAGTAATTGTTTTGAGAAACTTGTTTCTCTTTCTGGTTACTCATAATTGGATGTATTCCTAAGTTGAGTAATGCTGATTAGCCTCTCTCCATTAAATTGATATGCACTTGAGACTGCTGCATGATTGTTTTGAGAAACTTGTTTCTCTTTCGGGTTACTCATAATTGGATATATTCCTAAGTTGAGTAATGCTGATCAGCCTCTCTCCATTAAATTGATATGCACTAGAGACAGCTGCATGATTAGAATCTGGTTCCAATTAAATAAGTGCCAAAGTTTCTATATTGGATATAGAATGGTTCATATCTTAACGATGTTAAGGTACGGGGAGTTGTCCGGCTTATGCTTAAAACCAGACTCTGGATAACTCAGGGCACGTTTCTGTAATGGCAGTTGATTGTAAAGATTCTCGGTGTGTAGCTGGAAAATTGTAGAGAAATCACAACTAAAAAATTATTTGACCGCAATCAATAACGGTGTCGAATGTAGGGCGTTAGTAAGTGCAGATCGTCCACAGGGAAAGTGTAATCGTTCATGTTTCGATTTAGATGAGTTGAAACTTTAAAGAAAAGAAAACAAACAATTCATGATTTGTAAATTGAAGTTCAAGAATTAGAAAATTCTAGATCTAAGAAAACATTAAAATCAAGAATTGAGATTTGATGATTTCCAAACCAACAATCAAGATTCGAAGTGTGGCTCGTAGGAGTAGATCGGATCTATAGATGTGATGAGATCTAATGATTTCATATTCCTATCCATTAACGTATTGATACTAGATCGATGACGATTTATCGAGGTTAAGGATCTTGCGAAGAATGCTAGGGTTTCCTCATCTTATCCTTTGTCCTTTCGATGAATCTCATTCAAAAACTAGCTTCAAGTTAATCAAATGATCGATCTTTGATCCCTAGTTTCGAGCGAACACAATCAAGAAAGCATCGTCTCAAAACTAGGTCATCGATCATTCGATTCACAAGAATTTACAAACGTTATAGGATTTAAGAATTGTAAAAGGATCTAAATCATCATCATTCTATCGATCGTCTCGACTCCTTTACGAGCGGAGTTTACTCAAACATTATCACAAAGCAAACATTCAAGAATCGAAATTGAATCATAATGCTTGAATTGAAAGATAAGCAAGTTAAAAGAATCTCACCTTTATTTATTCAACAATTTGCTACACTTTGCTCAAAGAACTACAAGAATTTGAGAAGGGAACAAGATCGTCGAATCTTGCGTCGCATCGGCTCCTTGAGTCGCGGATCGGCTTGGGTCACTTGCTCCGATGAAGTCCGGCTTCGCTTCTAAAGGCTTTGAAGGCTTCTCGCTTTGATTGAACTCAAAGATCTTGATCTTGGATTGGAATTAGGGTTAGGGTTTTGAAGCGCAAGTCGTGTCACTCAAGTTGCGGGTGAATTTGGGGAAGATGAAGATTAATGATTAATGAACAACCATTAACCCTAGATCTTGGTTCCCTTTTATAGACTTCACAACCCTAGATCTAGAATTCAAAATTTGAAATTCCCTCCAAAAGTTTGTTAGCTAGAGAGGCTTCTAGAAGTAGTTTGTTGGAGGAAAGCTTCTAGGATCTAGGTTGTTAGTTGGCTTGCTTTGGAAGCTTGGAGGTTGATTAGCTTAATTATGATTAGCTTACTTAATGATCCTTGCTGATCTGGCAGAAGCTTCTAGGGTGATCTGGAATTTGACATGTCTTGATGAGATTTATGCACTGAGAGAAAAGTACTGGAGCCAAGCTTGCTTGATGACGTGGCCAATATGCCGCGGATCCACGGCGCAAGCCTGCTTAGGCCACGGATCCGCGGCCCAATAGGAGGCTTAGGGCTTCAATTTGGTACAGTTGCTTCCTGATGGCTTCCTGGTATTTTATGATATATTGAATCTCACAATTCCTTCTAGATTAATACCAGATCTCAAATCCTTAAGTTGGCGTATTTTTAACAGCACTGTTTTACAAATTTGGCCTTTCTCCTGGAATTTCCTGCACAGACTTCGAAACAAGTGTTGCGCAATACAAGGGTGATGCAATGCCATGATAAACAGTCAATTTCCCTAAAATGCCGGTTTTAGAGTATAACACATGTAATCTGGTATTTTAGGGATGTTTTGCTAATATGTGTAATATGAATGCCGAACACCTCTAGATGAATGCAAAAGATAGGGAAATTGCCGTGTTAAAAATACAGTATTTTCGACTGATCAAATTCCCCCAAACTTATTTTCGGTCGTCTCGAGTGAACTGTTTTATTAAAAAGAGAAGGAGAAAATAAAGAAAGAGAAAAACTAACTAGCACACTTTCTTAGGCAACACGATTGCACTGAGCACGTGCAACAAGCCATTAAATCTCTAGGTGTCCCTAGTAGGAGGAGTGTTGTCTCCTGTGAGTTTTCAGCGGATTGCACCCACAAAATCCAATAATAAAAGGAAGATCATGAATATTACATTTAATGAAAAGAATTGTAAAAGAACGACTTTGAAAATTAAGGTTTCCAACTAAGCTAGCTTTTCGATTGTCATGAGCCCTATCTTAATAGTCATGAAAAGATGTTAGAAATCGCGTCCTCCCTCAATAAAACATCGTCTTATTCTTCATTCCTATCTTTCTTCCAAACATCGATCATATAATCCTACGTGTGTGTAAAGAACATCCCTACACCCGGAGAATTCAATTCAAGCTATCATACTCTTGTCCATCGGCCTTAGTACTTTTTAATTAATAAATATTTAGATGAATTTGCTCACACACTTTCATGCGACCGTTAATACTTCTTGAGGTACTAACCGACCGATTACTCATGTGCTTGCTTATTTGGTGTTTTTCCTCGTCTTGCACCATCTAAGACTTAGCAGTGACTCCCAGACCAGTTGGCCTTAGGGCACTAGGTGAAGAGGGACCCTCGCTATATTTTTTTATTGCTGCCTTGGCGATAACAAAACCAGTGTCCATTTTTCTGCACCATTTTATATTTTATTCATTCATATTTTTTTTATTTCCTTCATACATCGGCTTTTAGACAAGAGCATTTCAAGGTATACTCTACTATCCCGAGTTTCAAGACGTGTGTAAGTGCGAATAGCAGGGTATCAACGTTCAAAATGTTTGGCTTCCAGAATAGGAACTATTTTTCAGACTTATTTTTATCCTCAGATTAGTGACCTCATTCATCTTACTAACCCTTAGGACAACGACTCATAACTACTTATTACTAGTTCGTATAAGAAAACTTCTAATTTTCTTGGTTTTCTTAAATTTTTCCAATCTCATGGATGTAATTTTTCACTATCTAATCTTTTATTATCTTATTTATGTACAAAAATTTTATTTATTTTTTGAAAATTTTTAAATTTTTATAGGTTTTTAAAATTTTTAAATTTTTATAGTTTTTTAAAGAAATGTTTTGTGCTTATGCAAATGATATGCCAATGATGCGAAAATAAGCACAAACCTCCCCCAAACTTGTTTTCAACAGTGTCCTCACTGTTGCCATCTGCTAAATCTCGAAAAACCTGTAAGCTTGGGAGGAATTTATTAGTGGGGGCAAAATATTTAAGTGAAGATTCTCCCCCAAACTTATTTTTGGCTCATCATTTTGTGTAAAAATTTTGTTTTCAAGAGCCAGAATATACCCCCCCCCCCAAACTTGAATTAAACAATGTTAAGCTTTGAAAATCACAAGAGGGGGTCAAGAATCATTGGTCGATGCCAACCTTTGCAAAGACCAAAAGTTAACACCAACCATTCGAAAATTTTATCAATGCAGTGCTCTGGTTGGTGGAAGAAGAAGTGGGGGAAGGGTAAGTGGTGGAATAGAATGTGTGTGCGTCTCGTTTTGGAGAGACGATGCAGTGAATGTGATGGATTACTCGCATTCTTTTTACAGTCCAAAAGAGTGGGTGGAGGTTCAATTTCATTGATTGGGAGATGATTCATCTCAACACCCTTGTCATTCAAAAATGCGAGTTCATCAGCGAAGATTTCCTCAAAAGTTCCATCAATACCCCGGAGAAGAATGTCATCACAAATCGCGGGGTGATCTTCAGACTCTAAAAGCAGTTCATAATCAGTGTTAGTTGTTGACCCGGACATCTCGGTGGAAGAGTCCGTATGTGTATGATACATAGTTGGGTCAAACAACAACATATGAAAAGAGTCAAGATCGGTATCAAGAGGATCATCAAATTCGCTGATGTCGACATCCATTAAGTTGATAGAACAGACCTGAGCAGTAGGTTCGGAGGGTACACTTCCCAACTTGTAAATGTTCAACTCAATTGACCTATTCCCGAAAGATAAGGTCATAGAACCATTACGACAGTTGATGATAGCGTTGGAAGTGGCCAAAAAGGGGCGACCTAAAATCATCGGAATTTGATTCCGTGGGTTCGCTACATGCTGTGTATCAATTACAATAAAGTCCACAGGGAATATAAATTCCCTGATTTTTATTAACACATCCTCCAGTTCACCCCTAGGTTTGATGATTGATCGGTCAGCCATCTGAAGAGTTATGCTTGAGGGCTTTAACACTCCGATACATGGTTGCTCATAGACCGAATATGAAAGCAAGTTAACACTAGCTCCAAGGTCTAGTAGAGCACGGTTGATTTGTTTTTCCCCAATAGAAATGGAAATAGTAGGACAACCAGGGTCCTTACGTTTCCTTGGTACTTGTTGGGGGAAAGCCGTGTCTACAGTTTTTGCCATGAATATCTTCTTGGGCACTTGAGTCTTCCTCTTCCTAGAGCACAAGTTCTTAAGAGTTTTCGCATAGGACGGAACTTGTTGGATGGCATTTAGGAGAGGGATGTTGATGTTTACTTGCTTAAACATGTCTATAATCTTCTCCATATGTGGACTCGATTTGTTAGCCCTTAACCGATTAGGATAAGGTGCTTTAGCAATAAGCGCTGGGTCCATCATAGGAGAAGGAAGTGTGTGTGGAACTGATCCTAGAAAAGAGGTAGGGATCGTCGGTGGAGAACTAGAAGAGCTGGGCTGAGGTGGCGAGCCTTGTGGGAAACGAAGAATAGGCTCGCAAGAAGGTGGTGGGGTAGAAGAACTGGGGTCAGAATTAGAAGTAGAAGTGGAAGGAAAGGTTTCAGCCGGGGTGTTATTGATAGATTTTTCAGTATCATCAAACTCTTCCCCAACGTGGTTGTCAAGCACTCTTTCAGATCTCAACGTGATTGCATTCACATGATGTGAGTAACCAGGATTGGGTAAAGGTTGAGCTGGAAGTTTCCCTATTTCTCTTGCACTCATTTCAGCTTTCAATCGTGCAATTTCTTCTTCCATCGATTTAATAGTCTCACTTTGAGAAGTGGAGTTTCTCTTTATGTCATCGATGGAAGTCTTTATTGTCAAAAGCAAATTCATGAATGAAGAGGATTCATCAGTACCGGTCAACTATAAAATACTAGACGGTGCGGGTGTGTTGACCAGATTTTGGAAATTTTGTGCTTGGAAGGGGTGCTGACTCAATGGAAATGGTTGCTGTTGTGGTGGAGGAGCCCTTTGGAAATTGTTTTGGTTTGGAACCGTATTTTGATTTTGTGATTGGTTCCAAGCAAAGTTCGGGTGATTCCTCCAACCCTGATTGTACGTGGAAGAATATGGATCGTTTCTAGGTCTTTGTTGGTAAGCAGAATTGATATGCTCATGACCTTGAAACGGAGAATTTATTGGACATTCTTCCGTCAAATGAGAAGGATCAGAACAATAACCACATACAGTTTTGGAAAGTGACATTTGATTTAAGGCGGCAGCTAAAAATTTGTTCTCCATAGCGTCGAATTTCTTGTGTAAAGCTGAAATTTCAGCTCTAACTCCTATGGAAACATCCGATTGGTTATTGCCACCCCTACACGATTGACTCTCCCACTGTAAAGATTTTTCAGCGAAATCTTTTAGGAATTTCCAGGCTTCCCCATCATCTTTAGTCATGAAGTTGCCTTGACACATGGATTCAAGGGTCTGTCTTGTGTTAGGATTAATGCCCTCATATATGATTCTGTACAGATCCCATCTAGGGATTCCGAGATGTGGATATTGGACTAACAGATCCTTGAAGCGTTCAAGACATTTTGAAAATGGTTCATTTGGAAGCTGGGTGAATTGATTTATTTCGCTACGGACTCGAGCTGTCTTATGATGTGGGTAGAATTTCTTAAGGAATGCTTTGACGAATTCTCCCCAGTTTTAGATGGAATGTGCGGTAGTGTTATACAGCCACTTCTCGGCTATATCGCACAAGGTAAATGGGAGAAGACGAAAACGCATAGCATCCACAGAAAGCTGTGAAGTACCCATCATTACGCATATATTTTCAAATTTGGTGATAAAGACATATGCGTCTTCAGTCTCGAGACCGTGATATTTTGGTAGAAGGTTGATGTATTGGGGTTTTATTTGAAAATTATCCCCGTTGGCTGGTAGAATGGAGAAACGGGTGGAAAGGGGACCTCGTGTAGGATAGCATCTCTCTTGGAGAGAGATGCGGGGTGGATTCTGCGCACCAACGGATGGCGGCAGAGTAGTGGTAAAGAAGTTCGATGGAGACGGATCCATCGATGTGGGTGTGGTGGTGGGTAAAGAAAAGGTAAATGTAGAAATACCGACTTCGGAGTCGATCGGAGAAACGCGGACTAAACGGGCAATAGAATCCCGTGTCCAGCCTATCTTGCACTAAAAAGGGTTAGTAGAAGTGGCAACGTGACTTATAATTAGGGGAATGAATGAATGCGGTGTTTGTTTTGAAAAATAGACGGATTTTTGAAAAAAAATGATGCGATCAGAACAAATGCAACAAGCAAAACCCTAATTCTAGTGGTCGCCTAAGTCAAAGCTCTAGACCGCTCCTAACTGCCAAAAGACAAGTCGCAGGATCAATCCTCCACTGCCTCTTTGTCTCTCCTATGGCCAAGTAAGTGCCAGGTAAGTGGGAGGTTCTCCACTAAGTAAGTAGTGGGCCTAATTAAGTAACCACTAGCCTTCGACACATGGTTGTAAAGAATTCTTGTTGTGTGTGTAACTCAAATGGTCCCCGGCAACGGCGCCATTTGATTGAAGTATAGTATGAAAATTGTAAAGAAATCACAACCAAAAATATTTGACCGCAATCAACTACGGTGTCGGATGTAGATCGTTAGCGAGTGCGGATCGTCCACATGGAAAGTGTAATCGTTCGTCTTTAGAATTAGATGAGTCGAAACTTTAATAGAAAGAAAACAAACAATTCATGATTTGTATTTGAAGTTCAAGAATTAGAAAATCTAGATCTAATAACAAGAAAAAGATAGAATCAAGAATTGAGAGTTTGATGATTTTTCCAACCAAATATCAAGAATCGAAATGAGGCTCGTAGGAATCGATCGGATCTATAGATGTGATGTAATCTTACGATGATGTATTCTTATCCTTTGATGAATTGATACTAAATCGATGATGATCGACGAGAATTAGGGATTTCTAGTGAAACTAGGGTTTCATCATTTATCCCTTGTTCCTTCGTCGATATCATTCACATTCTAGCCTCTAGTAAATTCAAGAAACGATCGTAGATCCCTAATTTCGAGCGATGACAATCAAGAAAGTATCGCAACGAAACTAGGTCATCGATTCTTGAACTTGCTAGGGTTTACAAAACTCGTAGGACTTAAGAATCGTATTAAGATTTGTTACATCATCATTCTATTGATCGTCTCGACTCCTTGACGAGCGGAGTTTTACTCGAACATCACAACAAGAACTACAATTGCAAATTGAGATCGAATCATGATACAAGAATTTAACGAAAGCAAGATTAAAGAATTTCACCTTTTATTTATATCAAAAATTTCATTACAATCGCTCAAGAACTACAAGAGGAAGAACTCGATCGTCGATTTGGCTTCACTCGTCTCCGTGAGTCGCGGATCGGCTTGGATCACTTGCTCGATTGGAGATCGGCTGCGCTCCTAAAAGGTTGAAGGGCTTCTCGCTTGTTTTGGTACTCGAGATCTTGAATTTGGAGTGGAATTAGGGTTAGGGTTTCGCACAAGTCGTGTCACTCGACTTGTGGAAGAAGATGAAGATAGATGTTGAAGAATGAGGAAGAAGTTTAACCCTAGGTTTAGGCTTCTATTTATAGACATCAAAACCCTAGATCTAGGATTTGAATTTTAAGTTTTCCTCCAAAATTTTGTTGAGGAAATTTGAATTTCCCTCCAAAAGTTTGTTGAGGAGAAGCTTCTAGATGTGATTAGTTAGGAGGGAGCTTCTAGAAATAGTTTGTTAGGAGCTTAATCAAGATTAGCTTGCTTAATCATCTTTGCTGATCTGGCAGAAGCTTCGAGAGAATTCTGGATTTTGGCGTGTATTAAATGAATGTAGGCCTTGAGAGAAGACTTTTGCACTAAAAATGGAGAGCTGACGTGTCAAGACTGCGGCAGATCCGCGGCGCAAGCAGGCTCCCACCGCGGATCCGCGGCGCTTTAAGTGCCATAGTGCTTGGGATTTCTGGGCTTCTCTGGTACTGACTTTTGGGCCCTTTTGTGATATGTTGAATTGTGTTTTGCCCTCTAGATTGCTACCAGAACTCAAGACTTGGAGTTGTTGTATTTTTGATCAGCTTCTTTTGGTTTTAATCCTGCAATTTCCTGCACAAATCTCGAAACAAGTATTGCGCAACACAGGGATGATGTGATGCCATGATAAACACACAATTTCCTCAGAAATGTCGGTTTTAGAGTCTAACACATGCAATCTGATATTTTACGACTGATTTGCTAATATGTGTAATATGAATGCCGAACACTTCTATATGAGTGCAAATGATAGGGAAATTGACGTGTTAAAAATGCAGTATTTTCGACTGATCAACACACTTGCCTTAGACACCACAAAAGAAACGCGGATAAGCAAGAATTACCCACGGCCTTCTCTTGTCCTAAGTGAGCGCGACGGTCCTTAGAGTCATCTCTAGATCTTTTTTAGTTAATGAGGATAAATGTTGATGCAAGTTTGTGATTTTCGAGGCTTAGGAAGGGTAATGAACTCCCCACCTAATCTGGATTTGGCCGTGCCCCTTAATTTCCGTATTAATATGCAAACAACCAAGAATCAAAAACACGCACAATTTATTTTTCTTTTTGCGGCGCTGCAATTTATTTGCAAAGAAACCTGCAACAAATTGTTAATTGGAGCAGATTTAGGAAGGAGATAAGAAAGATAGAGGTCACCTGAGATCAGTCATGTTTGGCTACTACACAATATAGTGCCCAACATGAAAACCAAGTGCTCAAAAGCAAAATCAGCCTCAAAAGGCGTATCCAATAATCACATGCGTCTGGTGCGCATGGAAATCAAATCCAAATACAGGTGCCACAATATGCACAAAAGCCCAAAACTACGTGCAACGGGTGTGCACGAAAGCATCTGTCCAGTGCAACGGGTGTGCACGACAACAATATCGGGTGCATTTGATATGCACAAGAATCCAATCAGGTGCACAAGGTGCACAAAACAATATCGAGTATCAAAATCGAATCGACGGTATACAACACATTTCAATCCAAATCCAAATCAGGTATACCGTGGTATATAATCTCACAACCATGTGCATCAACGTGCACAAAAGCAAATCAAATACTAAAAGTGCATGAAAACTATGCCGAAGTATAAATCAAATCATATGCATGCCCTAGGCATGAAATCATAATAAATATCTCAAACGACATCAAAACGAAGTCAGGGGCAACTGTGGTACACAAAATACGTATCAATGCACTACAAGCACAAATAAGCTATACCGAGTGCAAAATCAAATCATCGGTATGAAATCCACGAAATCATAAACACATGATACGAAGGTACAAAATCGACATCAAATGCAATAGATATGCACAAATCGCAAATCAACACAACGGTGTATAAAATATATATATCAAGTGCAATAACTATGCACAAAATGTAAATACCCCGTAGGTGCAGACATGGTGCACGAAATCAATATCAGGAAACTCGTCATCAAAACTCAAATCCAAGCGATATAAGCGTGATACTCGGATCAAAAACGCAAATCACAAAAAAAAGGACATCGAGGTACACCTCCTACAATGTCGAAAAAATAAATCGGGGCGTCTAAAACTGGCAGGGCAAGAACATCCGTTTGCCTCTTGCTCACGACCTGGCATCCTCTGTCTCTGGGTCCTTATCTGTAAGTGCACGGCGGCGCCCCGGCCGTCAATCCGACGCCGGAATGCGGAAGCGGTGAATAACTAAATTTTGCGGACTTAGCAAACCGGCACCACCGCGCACTAAACTCCGGATCGAACCATTAACTAGTCTAAGCTACCTACAAGAATGGGAATAGAGATATACCGACGATCCAAGTCCTCCGGTCTTCATCTCCAATCCGATCTCCTCGCGGGATCTCCGTCCGTCTCCTCCTCGTCGGAAAGGGCACCACGAAGCCGGGTACTTTTACGGGCTCCCACCTCAATACCGAGGCAACTCGGGCACGAAGCCGGCTACTCGACGTGCCCAAGATTCGCTGTAGAATGTGTAGTGAGCTATTGTCTCTTTTGGGGTTCATGGAGGTGCCATATGGTGGAGGGATGAAACAAGAACAATGTGGAGGAGCTAGTGGGTATTTTGGAGCATGATATGAACCAAAGATACACCCACACAATTTTTGGACAGCCCCAATCCTAAGTGGCCGGCCAAAGAGGTGAGGAGAAGAGCATGGAGTGAGGGAGTGATATGATATATATCAAAAAGATCAAAAACCACAACCATAATCAAAAGAGAGAGAGAAAGGAATGGTTATGATATCAAGTAATGATCACAAGCAAAACCAACACTCATCCAACCATCATCACCAAACTCATCATCAACAACCATGATGATCACTAAAAGTCAAGCAATCATGAAGCTAGAAGTCAAGGTCAATGAGAGGCTATCATGATTCAACAATAAGCAAATACCCCCTCCACAAATACTTATTTGCAACAATGCAAATAAGCCCTCCTCCACCAATCTTCGGCCAATGAACGGAACAATGGAAATTGGCCGAAACGGAAAGCAAACTGGCAACTCCAGAAAACTGGTCCCGTAATAAATTACAGGAAAACCCCGATACTGTGCATACACACCCGCATCTGTATTTCGACCGAAATACAAATGCAATGAGACAAAATCTACACTGTACTATACTAGAATCCGGCTTATACCAAAACCGGATAGTAATATCTGTTCGATCCTGATCCGTGCAATACCGCACGTATCTGATCGAACCCTGCCATATAACCATACGGCCTATAGTACAAACTGTCCGATCCTGATCCGTGCAATACCGCACGTATCTGATCGGACCTTGCCATATCTCCATACGGCCTCTACAACCTTTCGCCCGAAAGCTGAGTAACTGTAAATGTGGGGGACTCTAAAGACTCGTCAACACCTTGGTTGTGGATTTAACCACTAGCACGTCAGAGGTATAAGCCAATACGTGACGGGCTACCAGGTACTGACCAAATGGGACGTCGATGAGGAAGCTCACCCCGACACCCAACTGAGCCTGTCAGTGACAATATCCGTGCAGTATGGTCCGTTCGTCTATGAGCATCGCATGGCGGGCCTAGGGGGTTGGTAAAAGTCAGACCCCCAAAAGCGGTACAAGTCGTGTCGGAGTGTAGCCCAGAACACCCTGAGATACTACTGGAATACCTACCAGTAAATCTCCTTGCCTTGGCCAAGGACTTTGTGTAATGGCTCTCCTAGACACAGCACGACCTCACCCCCAATACCGGGAGAGACGAACCCCTGAAGATACGCTCACTGCCTCCATGTGGCTCGGGACTGTACCCAACTAAAACCTGTTTGCACGACTCCTTTGAGCCGTGGTAGGGTAGTAATCAAAGTACAGTGGGAACTCACACGAGACAAATGACGATCCCCAGGTCGATGAACTAACCTGCACACATGTCACCAGGGAACTGCCATCTGACGTCTGGTATATGACCAACTAGCAGGTTCCCGGCGAGTCCTGTCCGGTGTACTCATAACCCAATGAGCACCTGTATACATCTTAGGTGATCCAACTGACACCAGTGGCTTGTGAGACCGGCCACCGCCCCTCGTCGGGGTCTCGACTGTATACACTAGTCTACTAATGGAGTATCGATGCCCGGTCTCGAAACTCCCACGACTAGGGACCTTTTAAGGATAAGCTTATAGACCCCCAGCTCCCACTTATATGATCGCCCTCATACTGCTGGTGGTCAAGCAAGAATCCTAGGGGCTCTATCAACGTGTAATAGCGACGTGTCATGTCACCTAAAGCAGTACACGATGATAAAGGTAAACCAGATAGCATACTATCATCTCGAGCAAGACTGTCGTACCGGGATAGGTCCTCCCTCAATCATTGCAATCACGTGCCTGTGATCCAATAATTGACTCTGAGGGCACTATCTCCAACAATCTCCCACTTGCACTCAAGGCTAATTATTGCGATGTCGCATACTCACAGCCCGTGTGATACCGAACACCCAACTCCTCTACTTGTCAGTCTCACAAAGCTCGTTTGCGAAACTATCGCGTTCGAGGAATAGCCTCAGTGAGTGGATCCGCTTTGTTGTTTCTTTCCATGTCTCTCTAAATCTCAAGTTCGCGGAGAAACCCATCTCCCGAAATGAGCAACACCTGTCTTAGAATGTGTCTGGATGTCTGATGGGACATAGCTCATAAATGAGCTCCAAATCCAAACTTCTTAGACTGTATCGTCAACTGAACTTAATCAGTATCCTGCGCCATGCCACCCTCAGTATTGCCTTGGACCACCTGTCCAAAATACTGCCCCTCATCAGAAGGAAAACTATAGCTCTGACAACCTCCTTGTCGTCCATGTCACCTTGGAAGCCTGGAATGATAACTGTTTCCCGAATGAGGCTGTCGTTATCATATCCCTAGAACATCCACTTATGTTCTAAAACTGCTTCCGACTGTTTCTCCAGGATTGGATTAATGTCAACTTATTGCATCTAGTGCAAGAACAATATCTGGTGTGGTACTTGACATCTCATGATTGACTCAATTGCCTAAGCAAGTGATCTGCCAATCATGCACTTCCCTCTCCCCTTTTGTCTGTAAGACACCTTTAGAGAGGGTGACTCCGTTACCTGCAGGTACACTACCGTGCCAGGAGTCGTCCATCCTAAATACTCTTAGAATGCTGTCAAGTACCCTGATTGGGAAACCACCCAAATCTAGATCTAAGACCATAGATCTAGTAACCAGTATGTCAGATATAATGTCCAAGTCCATGTGGAGAAACCACTGTGTGACGACCAAAGTATAACCGATCGTAGTATAGGAGTTTCCTTTCCTACTTTGTGTATGTCATCCAAATACCAGGATATCACACCCTACTACCATCTCAACAGATCCATCCCCTATTCTGATGAAGTCAAACCCATGACTGTCACGTCAGAAATAGATGATCTATCTCCGCTACTGGTGCTTCAGTCTGTAAATAGACATAAGCTACCTGTCCACCAATGCTTCCGCTGCTCCCACTGACTACGACAACCCTCTGGCAGAGTCATATAGACGTGCACTTCTAAAACTAGTTTAGAATGACGCTATACTCATCCTCCCGCCGGGTCTCGCAGCCTGGAACAACAGCAATGGTAATTGTGGGTAAACAAGAACTTCCCTGTCACCGTCCTTGAGGCTACCGTGGTACCTCTCGGGTGCCTGAAGTTACCCACCTTATCTGCGGAGTGGCCAATGGAATGTCAATTCAGATTGAATCTTAAGGTTCCTTATCAAATCTTCAGTAATCGTTTGTGGTTCTGGAATCACTTCCAGTTCTACCACACTCCCACTACTGTTTTCCTGAAAAAATCCATTTTTAATTTAAAACTGTGGCGAGTCAAGAACAATATTGCTATTGATCTTCCAGATGGTAGAAAGTCAACCCGCGTCATAGCCTGGGTCAACCCACAAACAGCCATTACAGAAAAGTGCCTTGAGTTGTCCAGTGTCTGGTTTTAATCATAAACCGGACAACTCCCCGTACCTTAACATCGTTAAGATATGAACTGTTCTATATCCAATATAGAAACAGAGGCACTGATTTAATTGAACCAGATTCAAATCATGCAGCTGTCCCCAGCGCATGTCAACTAAATGGAAGGAGGCCGATCAGCGTTACTCAATCTTAGGAATACTTCCAATTATGAGTAACCTGAAAGAGAAGCAAGATCTCTTTATCATTACTATCAACTGAATACCATACACAAGTATCTACATCTTCGATCTCTTTGAAGAATCCCGATACTTGCTACACCTGGTTCTCTACTCTATTCAAATACCTATAACTTCTCAAAATTCGGACCCTGTGTTTCCACGAAACACTTGTCTAAAAACTAGAGAAGTCATAAGTAAACCGAATATAGTACGAGGACCAACCCCTCTGTCCTAATGGACACTGGACAACATACAATACTCTGTATAAGTCCCTTGAGTCTGATAACTCATTCACTGTGTGTCGTAGGTTGAAAACTGTACTTATGGTTAAGAAGAATTACACCGCTGTTTAATGCTCCTTACCTAACCATCCACTGATATAGGTAAATGTCGTAGACATAATTTCAGAAAGGTATATCTCACTCTATGAAAATAGACGTACAGATATATCAATTTGAAATTGGTGCATAACAGTGGATATTCAAAACCAAATATTTGCCGACCGGCAAACAGCCCAGGTGATTTCCTCAAATATCACCGATTACAACGAATCCCGATATAATGAGGATAATCACCCAATTCCCAACAACTTACTCCCACTCATCATCTGTAAAACCATACAGATGTGAGAATCGTACCTGGTAAATACATACCCTGGAGTAAGTATCTAATCGGGAAATCAGTTTTCCTTTAACATTACACAGTGAAACTGAAACATTGAAATGTTCCGATGGGGTATTCTGGTATTCCTAGTAATGCCTCTTCCAGATTCACGACTGTAACCGTATAGTTCTTTGCCACCTCTCCAAATCCCTTCATATGTCTTTAGTCTTTACCTTCTGCACACCCTTTTAGGCCAAATGGTTTTCTTCCTTCCCTACCGTTCGGCACCAGCCTATGGTTTGGAAGAAGACTATCCAATAAGCATAATGGGTGTACTGTCCGCATCCTAGGAACACTCGCAATGAGAGAGAGGGTGAAGATAAAAGACAACCGAATAAACCTTATTCCTATTTCTCCTGAACCAGAATCCATCCCCGAACTGGAACAAGTTCCATTCGAGTTCGTATATAACCATACGATGGAGTATCCAAATAAACTGTGGATCTTCGTAGTGATACGGAGTGTCCTGGAGAAATACAAAGGTGATGTGGGAGTGGTAATGAAATATTTGGTTTGGTCGTGAATATCTGTTGCAATTTACTTTGCCCTCTTACTAATCCCTTGCTTTGTCTGAACTTAATACCTTCTGCACACCATCGTTATGCTAATTGGTTTTCTTCATTCCCTACCGGTCGGCACCAGCCTAAGGTTTGGAAGAAGACAATCCAATTTGCGTAATAGGTGTACTACCCCTAAACCAAGGAGTACTCGTAACCTGAGAGAGGGTAAAAGGAAAAGACAACTGAATAATCCTATCCGTTTTCTCCAGAACCGGAAACCATCCTCGAATAAATTCTTTCGAGTTCGTATATAACCATACGATGGTTTTGTCCAATGGAAGTGGACGTTCGTAGTAATACGGGGTGCCCTGGAGAAAAGGATAAAAGTAGGAGTGGCAATGAGGTATGCAACTCTGACAATCCAAAAGCCGGTGTTTAAGAAGGTTCGGTCAACTTGGTCACTGAGTCAAAGTCTTAGGGTCGGGTCAATGGTCGCTGCCAAAGAGAGAGAGAAAAGAAACACTCAGCGTGCACTCTAACCTAGATCAGAATGGTTACCAATTTATCTAATCTGGAATCCTCCCACTGTATCTCAAATTCTCCTCCAAACCTAAAGAAGAATTAGTCGGGGTGACCCGAGGAGTAAACTAACTCATCAGTGGGAATCGGGATCCAACTATCATCGCATGATAACGTGACGGAATCCGCTCACGTCAACACACTCCAGAAGGTATGCGCATATCTGGCAAGTTTCAGTTCTTTTGAAACTCCCGATGTGATTTCTGCCCCATGCTCTTATGACCTTGACTTTGGCCAACATATCATAAGTCACATGTCAAGTTCTGCCCATCATTCTCCAGGTTAATTTGAATCCACCCGTACATACCCTTGACTTTGGCCAAAATGGCAGCACGACTGTCCCAAACCAACGCATCTATCTATGCTGCATATGAATACCCCAATAGCTACCAATCACTGTGCCTTGACTTTGGCCAACATACACAGCTTGAATACTATTGACCACCCATATGAAACGACGGAGGGCTACGAATGGTTTCTGGCGAAAACCTTTAACGTAATGAACTTGATATCGTTGAAGGAACGGATAGCTTTTTAGAAAATATAGTGACGAAAACCTTTACTAAAGAGGTCACTCCCGGTGAAGGGATCTCGGCTCTTTCCCCGTAGAATGGGGTGCAGGATATTCCAACTGAATACCACGGTGCAAAGCAAAAGCAATCGGCTATAGTGAAGTCATTGCCCTGACGCAAACTTTTTGTCCAAGGGGTCACTCCCGGTGAAGGGATCTCGGCCCTTGCCTCGTCGACTGAGGAGCAGGATATTCTAATGAATACCACGATGCAAAACAAAAGTAAACGTCCTTGCAATAACAGCTTTTTGAAAAATGTTCCAACAACATCAGATTAGGTTTGTTTTTAACTTTGCATTGATCCGAATCAATGCAGTCCCATCAATTGATCACACCAAAAAGAACGAAAATATACTGATGTACGTATATGCCATCCGCATTCGCCACTGGGTCCCGTCATTACCCGTTAGGTTAGCTAACTAACGACAGAGCGGGGACTGGACTAGCGCGGATGTAAAACATATACAACATCTACTAATATATATACCAATATATAGTATTCGCTCAAGGCGTGAATAAAATGCAACATCACAGAAATGTACAGCATCACAGAAACAATACAGATATCTGGGATCCCCGGGTTTCACAGAGCCGCTGAAACCCGACGTTCCCCTGGTCGTGTGGATAGCCTGTGCAATGAAATCCTAGACCCCTACGGGCGCGGCAAGTCACCCGCCAAAACCTGAAGCGAGGCAGCCCCCTTCAGCGCCGTGAATGGACCACCCAGCACTTCACGGAATCCGGTAACTTGGGCACCCCTCCTGGGTCAACCTGTACCCCCTACGAGTGCGGCGAATAGCCCGCCAATCCTAGAGTGAAGCCCCTTCCGTCTCAATGCCATGAGATGCGGGCTTGTTGCCCTCCAGAACCCGGCTATCCGTGCACCCCTCCGCGGGGCAATCCTAGTACAGAAAGTAAAATATACATACAACGGGTACATCGACCGCAACCAGGTCGTGCCCCAAAATAATAATACAAACAGGCAGTGACGGCAGTCCACATGTCGGACGCTCTCCCCGCAATATCAAATGTACATAATACAACAGAACTGTACTAGCATTGCATCCAGGCTATCCCCCACGACCGATCCGCAACAACACAGCAAATACATAGAACATCAACGTGAAAGTCACGTTCGCAAATCCGTCTAACCGGGCTATAGCAGTTAGACAGGATTTACCGATCGAGTGACATTCACGGTCGCAGATATAATGTAGATACTGTGAAAAATGTGTTTAAGATTTTCCGATTGACCAAAAATTAACAAGTGGGCCCCAAACTAATACTGTAGCACTCACAGAAATAATTGGCCCAATTTTAATATTCCAAAACCCCTAATACTAGCCCAGAAGCCCACTGGGAAATTTTGGCCCATTGATCTCTCTAAGTTGCGGCGGATCCGCGGCCCAATAGAAGGGTGAGGCCGCGGTTCCGCGCTCTGGAAGAGGGATCAGTGCGTCGAATTTTCCCAGAGTGCTTAGAATTTCCTGCACATCATTCTGAGACCACCTGAAAAATTTTTGGACACCAAAAAATCTTAACAGAAAACTGATGTGCACAAAAACATAGATTTTGGAATTTTGGTCGATCGGAAAAGCAAAACACATCAAACGAAAGCTAGACGAAGTTAATGGCGAGGCTCTGATACCACTGTAAGTGCACGGCGGCGCCCCGGCCGTCAATCCGACGCCGGAATGCGGAAGCGGTGAATAACTAAATTTTGCGGACTTAGCAAACCGGCACCACCGCGCACTAAACTCCGGATCGAACCATTAACTAGTCTAAGCTACCTACAAGAATGGGAATAGAGATATACCGACGATCCAAGTCCTCCGGTCTTCATCTCCAATCCGATCTCCTCGCGGGATCTCCGTCCGTCTCCTCCTCGTCGGAAAGGGCACCACGAAGCCGGGTACTTTTACGGGCTCCCACCTCAATACCGAGGCAACTCGGGCACGAAGCCGGCTACTCGACGTGCCCAAGATTCGCTGTAGAATGTGTAGTGAGCTATTGTCTCTTTTGGGGTTCATGGAGGTGCCATATGGTGGAGGGATGAAACAAGAACAATGTGGAGGAGCTAGTGGGTATTTTGGAGCATGATATGAACCAAAGATACACCCACACAATTTTTGGACAGCCCCAATCCTAAGTGGCCGGCCAAAGAGGTGAGGAGAAGAGCATGGAGTGAGGGAGTGATATGATATATATCAAAAAGATCAAAAACCACAACCATAATCAAAAGAGAGAGAGAAAGGAATGGTTATGATATCAAGTAATGATCACAAGCAAAACCAACACTCATCCAACCATCATCACCAAACTCATCATCAACAACCATGATGATCACTAAAAGTCAAGCAATCATGAAGCTAGAAGTCAAGGTCAATGAGAGGCTATCATGATTCAACAATAAGCAAATACCCCCTCCACAAATACTTATTTGCAACAATGCAAATAAGCCCTCCTCCACCAATCTTCGGCCAATGAACGGAACAATGGAAATTGGCCGAAACGGAAAGCAAACTGGCAACTCCAGAAAACTGGTCCCGTAATAAATTACAGGAAAACCCCGATACTGTGCATACACACCCGCATCTGTATTTCGACCGAAATACAAATGCAATGAGACAAAATCTACACTGTACTATACTAGAATCCGGCTTATACCAAAACCGGATAGTAATATCTGTTCGATCCTGATCCGTGCAATACCGCACGTATCTGATCGAACCCTGCCATATAACCATACGGCCTATAGTACAAACTGTCCGATCCTGATCCGTGCAATACCGCACGTATCTGATCGGACCTTGCCATATCTCCATACGGCCTCTACAACCTTTCGCCCGAAAGCTGAGTAACTGTAAATGTGGGGGACTCTAAAGACTCGTCAACACCTTGGTTGTGGATTTAACCACTAGCACGTCAGAGGTATAAGCCAATACGTGACGGGCTACCAGGTACTGACCAAATGGGACGTCGATGAGGAAGCTCACCCCGACACCCAACTGAGCCTGTCAGTGACAATATCCGTGCAGTACGGTCCGTTCGTCTATGAGCATCGCATGGCGGGCCTAGGGGGTTGGTAAAAGTCAGACCCCCAAAAGCGGTACAAGTCGTGTCGGAGTGTAGCCCAGAACACCCTGAGATACTACTGGAATACCTACCAGTAAATCTCCTTGCCTTGGCCAAGGACTTTGTGTAATGGCTCTCCTAGACACAGCATGACCTCACCCCCAATACCGAGAGAGACGAACCCCTGAAGATACGCTCACTGCCTCCATGTGGCTCGGGACTGTACCCAACTAAAACCTGTTTGCACGACTCCTTTGAGCCGTGGTAGGGTAGTAATCAAAGTACAGTGGGAACTCACACGAGACAAATGACGATCCCCAGGTCGATGAACTAACCTGCACACATGTCACCAGGGAACTGCCATCTGACGTCTGGTATATGACCAACTAGCAGGTTCCCGGCGAGTCCTGTCCGGTGTACTCATAACCCAATGAGCACCTGTATACATCTTAGGTGATCCAACTGACACCAGTGGCTTGTGAGACCGGCCACCGCCCCTCGTCGGGGTCTCGACTGTATACACTAGTCTACTAATGGAGTATCGATGCCCGGTCTCGAAACTCCCACGACTAGGGACCTTTTAAGGATAAGCTTATAGACCCCCAGCTCCCACTTATATGATCGCCCTCATACTGCTGGTGGTCAAGCAAGAATCCTAGGGGCTCTATCAACGTGTAATAGCGACGTGTCATGTCACCTAAAGCAGTACACGATGATAAAGGTAAACCAGATAGCATACTATCATCTCGAGCAAGACTGTCGTACCGGGATAGGTCCTCCCTCAATCATTGCAATCACGTGCCTGTGATCCAATAATTGACTCTGAGGGCACTATCTCCAACATTATCTTCTCTGTGGATTACCAATCCTGCAATCCATCGGATCATCGGCCCTGTCAGGTGTGCTAACGGGGACGATTCCGTTCTGGCACTTCTCTGGTCATCTCTCGGTCAATCATCACGACCACTCGTAAGGCAGCACGTCACTGGCGTCGGCCTCTGGCTCTCTGAATGCATGTGACACATTTGATCCTCGGTGCAAATCTCATTGCAGCAGTGTCCCAGAAGGAATCCTGCTCAGGGTCTCTTCCGATCTCGCATATGTCGAACTGTACGGAGGCTGGTACTCTTACATAATCTTTTCTCGTTTTTTGGACATCTGTGTTCTCGGCACACATTGCCTCAAAAACTGGAAGTATCTCGACGCTTCTGTGTGCATATCAGATCTCTGATCTCGACGGGGAGTAATAACAGCTCGTCAGCGTCCCGCACGAACCTCTGGTTCCACTTGTCTTTATCGTCATCCAATATGACGTCACGCCATACTATCTGCGCACTGCAACTGTTCTCGACCACGGTCAATCCGGAGTCTCTCGTACGGACTTGAAATCGCGTACTCAGTAGCTTCATCATTCCATAAAAGATATCTGGCCGAACACGTCCTCGGGAACTCGTCCCAACCATCGGAGGAATACTCAATACTCGTCCATCCTCGTTCAACTCACAACGCATCTGGGTGAGGTCCTCTATCCAAATCTGGTCAGCTTGCTGATCTCTTATCACATGATATCTGGACGACGTCAAACTTTTCGATCGAGTCATCAAGATCCCAAAATTTCCCGAAGGCTCAACACTTGAGCGCAGTCTAAAAATATCTGGTACATAAGACAGCACCTCTGGACCAACCGTAGAAGGGCAAACCCAAGCCTCATTGATGACACTGCTAAACTGCCATGAACCCTAAGGTTCAAAGCGGTTCCATGGTCATCATGTCGAGTTAGGGTTTCATTCTTCTAGAGGGTCCACAGAATTACCTGCATGTTCCTCCGAAAACTTTAAACTTGGGGAAAATGGGTTTTTGACACTCGCTCGAACTCTTTAGCTTCGCCTATACAACATGTGAATGTTCTTCGCCCGCATGCTAAACAATGCCTCAATCCCCCAGGAAAGGCGATACATCGGTGGTCATCTCTGGATCGGTCTGCTCTAGTCCGGAGTAAGACTCTCCACACTGAAAATCTTCAACTCAACTGGGCCTGCGTCGGCGCATCAATCTGACGAATCACCTTCGTCTCCTAACTCGGGGTAGGCTAGCTATCATCTGTCGCATATCTGCCTGGAAGCTCCGGCGATCTCAGCTCGTAAGCTCTGGAAGCGGCATCCCATCATCTCAGCAACAGCTGGCTCACCTGTCTGCATGGTAGGCGACATCAAAATCTCGAAGGTACGCTGCACATCAACAGTCCTCTCGCAAATGGAGGCTCTAACAATAGCCCGATCATCCGGTGTAAAACCAAGCACTCGCCTCAATAAGAGGCCACCACATAAACACTACATCGAGACGTCCCCATGTCACCAGAAAACACAATGGTCGGCCCTCGTACCAGACGATCTCGCTCTGACCGCAACACAAGCAGCAGCTCAAACTGCGCTCAAACTATGGTGACAGGAACCTCAATCGAGTATCGAAGAAAGCAGATCAACGGCATGAAAGGAAACAACAGATCCAGAATGGGTACATGATCATAAGAAGGAACGGCATCAATGAAAGTATGATCATGGAACTAATAGAATCGAGGATCTCCAATGGATGTATAATCAAGGGTACGAAGAGAATAATAGATCACAAAATATGTACATCCTAAGGTTTCTTAAGAGGAGTATCGTATCGTAAATATGTCGCGGAACATACGTACGGTACGTCACTCTACTCAAGCTACCTACTCCATCAATCAGGGCCAGCCTATGAAACGAAAGTTCGGGTCTAATACCCCCCGTTCAAGTCTAAGTTCCGTAAGGTCAAGCCTAGGTTCCGAAATACACTCCCGCCCTAGACTCCGCATAGTCAAACATAGACTCAAACCAAGGTTAAACCTAGCACTCTGATACCAACTTTGTCACGACCCAAAATATTAGCTCGTGACCAGCACTTGAATCACGCAACGTCTAAAGGCGTCACGGAATTCAAGTAAGCTGAAACCCAGAAATCTAAACCTTTTAAGAAAAATAAAGGAGGTAAGGCTTTGAAATAAAGGTATAATGAAATCAAGTTTTCTTAATGCATAAAAAAGGAACATGAATGATGCAAGTGAAATTTACTAGTTTGAAACATGTTTCGTCTTTTAAAAATTTTGGCAGCACTTCCTTTGTATATTTTGATCAAAAACCACCAATACATAATAATGAAAAAGGCATCCCCAAGCGGGAGCTAGCTCTTCGCCAAACGGCGGATCACAACTACGCACTACAGTATAAATAAGTATATGACGCCCAACGGCGAAGTTCGCCACAAAAAGATAAATAAAAAGGCAAGACATCAAAACCACAAGTAGCGAAAAACTCCTCGCTCTAAATCTCACAACCACAATCCCACTAAGTCTCATTACTTATACAATTTACTAATTTTGATTGATGGAGTTAACTAGATACAATATGAAATATAAATACAAGAGTGGGTACGATACAAATGTCCCACCTACCAATGCAAAACACCCGAATGCAACTGTGTGCCAGCGAAACCGCTACTGATCCAAGCGGTCAACCTGCAAGAACTATGGCACAACGGGGGTGAGTTGCCCACTCGTGAGTAGAAAAATATCAGCAGATAGAAATCGAATAAATAACGACTCCTAGGTCAATTATATCATAAAGGTAGTACTATGATATCTAGGGTGACCGGGTCTGTATGTGCCAACAATGTAGTCAATTCCTATATGCATGCGGATAGCATCCAACGGTAATAATCAATGCATGTATGCATATGGATCTCGCCCATCCATAGAATCAATGTCTGTATCCTCCGGATATCCGCCGAGCCCAAAAACTATCACAGGTAGGTAGTAGTCCCTCTGCCAGGCTCACCGTCTATATACACAGCATCCCTTTCTTGCCCCGGGGTACCATACTGGGTCTACCATGTACCCGCAATCGGCCTCATCCACCTCCTCGAATCGGGTTTCATATGTCGCTCTCAGAACTGAGAAAACACATGGTGGACGCACTGAAATATCATATCAAGAGAAACCGGGTTTTTAAAATAACATATAATCTCTTTTGAAATGTCCACGGTTCTCAAATCCAGAAATCTCATGAAAACAGCATATCTCAATGCGTAAAATCATAGAGCATGATGTATGTGACATATAATAGAAATGTAAGCATATCTGTATATCATGCAACATGGAAAAGTGATATGACATGTTAAGGGAAAACCGCTCTTTTAAATGATTCCAGTTTTTTAAATATAACATGTGGTTCCTAATTTTCCAATAAAACCAGTTATCTATGTAGGCACAATATGTATATGCGCAAGTATAGAGGTACCAATGTGTATATGCGCCAATATGGGTATGCAATGTGCATATGCGCAAGTATGGATGTATCAATGTGTATATATGCAAGCATGTCATGCGAAGAGTCATATCATGATGCAGCAATTCTACTGTGCAGTGATATGGAAATTATCGATGATGAAGTGTGTGAGCTGGCAAATCTGTGTGCGTGTAACATACGCATCATCGATAATGGTGCAGGTGTACTATCACAGGTATGAGTAATGCAATAAGAATAATATGAATGCAGCATAAGGTAATCATACGCAAATACTGACGGGTATACATATCTAACATGATCGAGTCGGTGAATCAATTAATCGGCATCCAGCCTAACAACATCGCGTACGGTATAATCCATCGTACGACAACCTCTAGTCAAGGGTATGGATCAATCATCAAGTCAAACTTATCACGCACGGAAAATCATCGTACGGCGGCATTAAGCTAATAGGGATCCTATCATCCTATAAGACAAATGTGGGTACGGCCTATTATCACGTACGGCCTATCATCCGTGATTCACAACATTCTATATATGTATATATATCTATGTACCTATGTCCCGGTTCACATCCGCAATAATCTCATTTCAGGGGACCGGCAGTGTATAAATCATCTCAATCGACTCGCATCCGTATACCAACATCTCTTCATATCATCATATCAGTCTTATATTCTTTCATCGCATTTATATCACACATCAAATCGAATTTACATAAACATTCTATCTCTACTAAGTATAAGTATCTGATCTAACATACACACCCAAACCATACAATCAGATTTTTAAAGAAGTGAATCATAGTTTTGAAAATAGGGGTTACGGTGTTTTTAAGGAAAAGATATCATTTGAAAATCCATAACATCCCTCAAGGTATATATTTAAAAGATACATACGATTCTTCAGTTTAGAAAAAGGTATGGTTTGGATGACACATCTACATTGACTATCTAGTCCTACAGTACCCTAAACGGCAATATCGCTAAAAGTCATCCTCAATTTCCGTCATCCTATAATAGTCGTAACATATCACTTCTAGATATCCTCTAGTTTCTAATATAGTTTCATATCTATCTTCATTCTAACCCTAGTTTCCTAATCTAGGTTTCCTTAACCATATTCTATAAATCAGTTTTCCATCAAAACTTTGCGGGGGTGCTATACGCCATCCACCCGACTTCCCCCCGTAGATATAGATCCACTCACCTTGGTTCTTGTTCGCCGAAGTCGATGACGCCACGCTCCGTCGCCTCGGAATCCACGCGAACGTACCTACAATAATAAACAATTGCAATGCGTATTAAAATCAAGGCGGAAAAACCAAAACGGCACACGTTTCGCTCATAGGTCAAAACCTACAGCTTTGCGTGCAAAACACGACAATTATCCCAGGTCGTTGACGTACAAACGCCACACGATGGAAACACAATACCAAATATCAAAATCAAGTCAAAACAAAGTCGTAAAACCATGCATCAACTCAAGGAAATGGTCCAAGATTTTACCCTAAGCCAAATTGGTCAATTCTGCATATATTGAGGGCCTAATTTACTTCTAAAGGGACCCCAGAACAAATACGGATCAATTCTAACCTACCCTGGCCGTAAATTGCATCCAGATTGAATAAATCTACGACTTTGGTGCAGGGGTTGGGGCTCAGGTCTTAGTGGTAGCTTCCTAGGTGCCTTCACGACTCCCAGTAATTGAAAAATCATTTCTAGTGTCCCTGGGTTGCTCCAGATTCCAAAATACCCTCACAATTCACACATTTATCCGATGTCGGGGTTTCTAAATCCGTGTTTTGGGGTTTCTAAGCTTTGGTCCATTTCAATAAACAATCCCCAAGTCTAGTTAACAGCCACAACATCACCAATTTTTCAAAGAAACACTCATACCCTTTACTAGGGTTTCCTAAGGTTTACGAAACATCACCATTTCACCTCTAAACTTGCATGAAAGGTAAAGTGAATGGAATACTATGCTAAGGGTGATGAAATTACCTCACTTGGGCAACCCAAGAAAAACCCTAGCTCCTCAAGGTGGTCGAAATATCACTTATCTTGATCCAATGGGAAGAGGGTGTAGAGAGGATCAATTTTTGTGAAAGGGAATTAGGGTTTTGGTGGAGTTTTTGAGATGGATCTCTAGGGGTGAAGTGGAGAGAGATGAAGATGAAGAGGAGAAGAAGAAAGGAAATGGGAAGGGGCATGGGCTACTGCCCCCTTCCCCCCCCCCTCTCTCTCTCTCTCTATTTTAATCTAACCCTCTCGCTCTATTACCCTTTTACCCCTTCTCTTCTTACACTTTTCTTTTTTATTAAAAACCCAAGTCACAAAATATCCAAAATAACATAAGAACACAACATGTAATCACCATATAACATGACATGGTGCACTGGCCACGAAAAACTGTAGAAATACGGATTTGGCTTAATCGCGATTAGGTGCACTAATCAGGTTTTTATCAAAACTGCATATAATAAATTTTTAAAATGCCAAATCCTTTAATTATATTTTTAATTGAATAAATAAATTTAATTTCCTTTTATTTCACAATTATTGGTATATATTTATACCCTTTTTCGAAAACCACAATTTCGTAAATCGGGCAGTTTTCGGGAAAAAATATTATTTTAATATTAAATTCCAAAATAATATTTTATATTTTCTAAAATTTTACACCAATATAGAAACTTTGGCACTTATTTAATTGAAACCGGATTCAAATCATGCAGCTATCTCGAGTGCATATCAACTTAATGGAGAGAAGTTGGTCATCATTACTCAACTTAGGAGTACGTCCAATTATGAGTCACCTGAAAGAGAAACAAGTTTCTCAATAATCATTACTATCGACTGAATACCCAACACAAGTATCTACATCTTCGATCACCTTGAAGAATCCCGATACTTGCGACACCTGGTTCCCTACTTTATTCTTATACCTATAACTTCTTAAAATTTAAACCTTGTATTTCTAGGAAACACTTGTCTAAAAACTAGAGAACTCACAAGTAAACAGAATACAGTACGAGGACCAACCCCTTTGTCCTGATGGAAAATGGACAGCATACAATACTCTGTATGAGTCCGCTGAGTTGAATAACTCAAAACCTGTACATCGTAGGTTGAAAACTGTACTTATGGTTAAGAATTACTCCGCTGTTCAATGCTCCTTACCCAATCGTCAACTAATATAGGTAAATGCCATGGACATAATTTCAAAAATTTATACCTCACTTTATAAAAATAAACGTACAGATATATCAGTTTGAAATTGGTGCACAATAACGGATATTCAAAACCAAAACTTGTCGTCTGGCAAAAACCCAGGCGATTTCTGTAGGGTTCCTAGGCACTCTTGTGAAGGTTCATAAGGCATCAACCATGCCCGGATTAAAAATTAGACGTGCCGAACAACCCAAAGCCGGGATCTTTGCTAGATTATTAGGGTTAAACATGCAAGAAGATAACTTTTATCTAAGTGTGAGGGATTACAACCTTTGTAGTCCGCTCCTTCACTTTACAAGCTCCGAGTAGAAGTCCCTTTGCCGCGATCCACGATCTCCCGGACTCATGAGAGGCTCCACGACTCGAACGATCCATGCTAGCTTGAAGTATTCCAAATCTCCGATGATCTACCTTGAAGTTGCAAAGACTCAAGCTTTCTCACTCTAAAGAGATGAACACACTAATCTCAGGGGCTAGATGAGATGAGGATGAGAGAGTAGTAATTTTTCTTTTCTTTTAAATCATTTTCTCATATTTATTCATCACATAAAGAAAATCTAGTAAGCTTTCTTCAAGAGAGAAGAAGATGATAATGGAAAAAGATAATGAGATTATTTTCTTTTGTGATGAATAGAAATAAAAGCATATGATTGATACATCAACCATGGTCAAGGATGAGTGGCTAATAATTAGTAGAGAATAAACTAGAGTTAGGGTTTGGTTGGGTTAAGAATGTGTCATCCTAAAATATCTTAAGAATGACAAAAGAAAAAGCTTCTAGAAGATGCATGAAGCATCTAACCCAAAACAAACCCTAACCTCAATTAATCATCCTTAAACATGTTTAACAATTAATCATATCATGTCACAATAATATATATCACATATATATTATATATTTGCAACAAAAGAAAATAATACAATTAACATATATCGCATATATATCAATGTATCATCCAGTGAGAAAATGAAATAATAAAGCGAGCCAATATTAGATAATATAATAATATATCATATATATTATTATACACTAAATCATCAAATCAACACTTGATCCGACGATCCGGCTATATCGAATATTACCGACTAATATATCATGTACCGATTCATCGAATCAACACTTGATCCGATGACCCGGTTCATATCTTAATATACCGAGAATATAATACGGTATCCCATATCGCATTATTCTCGGTCCTTCACATATCACATATGTGCCTCTACTCCGTTTCGCCTGAACCAAGAAACCTCTGTGTAGGACTCTAAAGAATCGTCAATACGCCGGTAGCAGGTGATGATCATATCAAACACCCACAAGCTGCAAGCGGTCAGCTAAACGTAACAGCCACCCAGGTATTGAGCGATCAGAAGATCAACAAGCCAGCCTGTGCGTTCTCCTGTGAATCCAATCAGTAACACTCCCGTGCAGTCCGGTCTGTTCGTCTGATATGTCGCATATCAAGTCTAGGGGTGGTATACGTCAGACCCCAGTAACCGATAAGTCGTGTCGATGTGTGGCTCATAACGGGTCGAGAAACTACTAGTAACACTTACCAGTAAATCTCCATATCAGCCCTGGCCAGGGACTTCCAGTTATAGCCAATCGAACACAGCACAACATCAACTCCCTATACCGGGAGAGACGAATCCCCTCCTATCGCTCATTGCCTCCATGTGATTCGGGACTGTACCCAAAAGCCACCGTTTTGCACGCCCTCTTGGACGTGGTAAGGTGGAAATCAAAGCACAGTGGGAATCACACAAGACTCTATGACGATCTCGGGTCTACAAACTACCCTGTACCAGTGTCACCGGAGAACTGCCATCTGACGTGTGGTATATCAACATCTGGGAGTTCTCGGCGAGTCCGTCCAGTGTACCCAGTCTCCACTGAGCACCCATACACCATCTCTGATGTCAAAACACCGATGGATATGGGATCATCCATCGCCCATCATATGGGTCAAAATGCGTATACGCTAGTCTACTCTGGTGTATCGATGCCCTATCTCGATATACCCTCGACTAGGAACAGTTATAGGATGTACTCATCGACTACCGCGGCCCCACTAGTATGATCTCATCATAGTCCAAGTAGTCGAGTACAGATCCTAAGGGCTTTATCGACATGTGAGAGTAAAACAGTAAACCAATACAAGTCAACATGTTAAGATAAAGTGAAACCAAATAGCATACTATCATGACGAGCAAGAAAGTCATCTCTATATATATCCAAGCATCCATTATAATATACATCATATGTACAACAATGGCCTCTAAGGCATATACATAACTAACAATCTCCCACTTGCACTAAGGCCAGCTGCTGTAGTATCGCATACCTAGCATCCCGAATAATCTCTCAAACTGTATCTGGGGAATAGCCTTCGTGAATGGATCCGCAGTGTTGTCCTTCGTATCTACTCTCCTGACCTCGATCTCCCGGCGATCAACTATCTCCCTGATGAGGTGATACCGCCTCAGAATATGTCTGGACTTTTGATGGGACCTGGGTTCCTTGGCTAACGCCACAGCTCCATTGTTATCGCAATACAGAGGTATTGGATGCTCAATGGATGGAACCACTCCAAGTTCAGTAATGAACTTCTTGATCCAGACAGCCTCTTTGGCAGCATCGTTGGCAGCGATGTATTCAGCCTCCATCGTTGAGTCTGCAACGGTATCCTGTTTGGAACTCTTCCAACATACCGCCCCTCCATTGAGGGTAAAGACAAAACCCGAATGCGACTTAGAGTCGTCCTTATCACTTTGGAAGCTGGAATCGGTAAAGGACTCCACCTGGAGTTCTCCGTTACCATACACCAAGAATATCTTCTTAGTCCTTCGTAAGTACTTGAGAATGTTCTTCACAGCTGTCCAATGACTCTCTCCAGGATCTGCTTGATACCGACTCACTACACTTAGTGAGTATGCTACATCGGGTCTGGTACATAGCATCGCATACATGATAGAGCCTACTGCCGAAGCATAGGGTATCCCTTGCATGCGAGCTCTCTCCAAATCAGTCTTGGGAGACATCTCTTTGGAGAGAGTGAGTCCAGAGATCGTGGGTTGGTTCCCACGCTTGGATTCTTCCATACTAAACCTCTTTAGTATGGTGTCAATGTACCTGGATTGGGACAATCCCAGTATCTGTTTAGATCTATCTCTATAGATCATGATTCCCAATATGCAGGAGGCATCACCTAGATCTTTCATTGAGAATCTTTGTGATAAGAAGAGCTTGACTGATTGCAGCATAGGAATATCATTTCCTATCAAGAGTATGTCATCCACGTACAATACGAGGAAGACAACCTTACCCTCTGCTACCTTCTTATAGATACAAGGTTCATCTATATTTTTGATGAAGTCAAACTCTTTGACTACAACATCAAAACAGATGTTCCAACTCCGCGATGCTTGCTTTAACCCATAAATGGATTTAAGAAGCTTGCACACCTTTCCGCTGCTCCCACTATCTACGAAGCCCTCTGGCTGAGTCATGTACACGCTCTCTTCTAAATCACCGTTTAGAAAGGCGGTCTTAACATCCATTTTCCAGATTTCGTAGTCATGGTATGCAGCAATGGCAAGTAAGATCCGGATGGACTTAAGCATAGCCACTGGAGAAAAGGTTTCGTCATAATCCACACCTGGTCGTTGACGAAAACCCTTTGCTACAAGTCTAGCTTTGAAAGTCTCAACTTTTCTATCTACACCAAATTTCTTTTTAAAAATCCACTTGCTCCCAATGGGTTTTACCCCTTCAGGAGCATTTTCCAAAATCCATACTTTATTGGTGTACATGGATTCCATCTCAGATCGCATTACATCCATCCATTTCACAGAGTCACCACTCGTGATGGCCTGCTCGAAACTAGTGGGGTCATCATCATCCATGATGCAATCTTCGCTTCCACCATCAATGAGAAAACCGTAGTATCTCTTAGGTGGACGAGAAACCCTACTAGATCGGCGGAGAGGCTGGGGTTCGTCGGGTACTACTGAATCTTCTGGTTTCAACAAATCATCAGTTGCGGTTTGTGGTGCTGGAACCTCTTCCAGTTCTACCTCTTTGCCACTAATTTCTTTTTCAAGAAATTCCTTTTCTAAAAAGGTGGCATATTGAGAAATAAACACCTTTTGTTCCTCAGCGTGATAGAAAATATATCCTTGAGAATTCTTAGGATATCCCACAAATTTGCAAAGAACCGATCGTGCCTCGAGTTTGTCCGGATTTTGTCTTTTTACATAGGCCGGACAACCCCATATCTTAAACCGTTTAAAATATGGTCTCATTCCCCTCCATATCTCATATGGGGTTGTAGGCACTGATTTAGACGGAACTTGATTCAATAGGTATGCTGCTGTCTCAAGTGCATACCCCCAAAAGGAAATAGGTAACTCAGCTGTGCTCATCATTGAGCGCACTATATCTAATAGGGTGCGATTTCTTCATTCCGATACACCGTTGTGCAGTGGTGTATAAGGAGGAGTAAGCTGAGAGAGAATCCCATTCTCTTTTAGATAATCTAGGAACTCATTGCTTAAGTATTCACCTCCTCGATCAGATCGAAGAATTTTAATACTTTTGCCCGTTTGGTTCTCTACTTCGTGCTTATATTCTCTGAATTTCTCAAAAGCTTCAGACTTGTGTTTCATCAGAAACATATGTCCGTATCTAGAGAGATCATCTGTGAATGTAATGAAGTAGGAAGAACCGTTCCTGGCATGCGTAGACATGGGACCACATACATCACTATGTATTAGTCCTAAGAGTTCAGTAACTCTTTCTCCGTGTCCACTAAACGGAGCTTTGGTCATTTTTCCTTTGAGACATGAATGGCAAGTATCATAAGATGATAATTCGAACGGATTCAAATAACCATCCTTATGTAACTTAGCCAGTCGTGTCACATTGATATGAGCAAGTCTACAATGCCACAAGTAGGATTCGTTCACATCTGAACTTTTCCTCTTGTGTGTGTTTTGTATATTCATGACTGTATTCTGATTTAGAATGAATATGCCATTATGTAACGAGCCTGATGCAATCAACTTTTGATTTAGGAATATGTTCATAACATTATCCTGTACTACAAAATTATATCCTTCTTTACTTAATAAAGAGACTGATATAATGTTGCACATCATGTTCGGTATATAATAGCATTCATTTAGAATCAGTGTATTACGACTTGGTAATACAAGGTGATATTCGCCAACCGCTTTGGCTACGATACTTGCACCGTTCCCTACTTGAACGGAATGATCACCTTTTCCTAGTTCTCTACCTTTTTGTAGCCCATGTAACTGTTTACATATGTGGGATCCTGATCCGGTATCTAATACCCAAGACGTAGGGTGAACTGAGAAACAGTTCTCAAAAACTAACACAACCGAAGAAGATGCATCAACATGTATGTTCTTTTGGGCGGCTTGAGAATCCAGATATTCTCCTGTTTCCTGTTCAGTCTTATAACTCTTATAAGAAAGAACGGGTCTAACGTTCCCTTGCTCAGTACAATAATTAGGTTTAGTCAATACATCCATATTATTATCTTGATTATGGCCTGACATGGCCTCCACCTGGAGAGAGAGAGAAGAAAACACATTAGCGTATGCTCTTGCAAGATTAGATTGGTTATTATCTTATCTAATCAGGATGTCTCCCACAGGTTTTATCAAATCTACCTTAAAACACTAAAAGGTAAGATTAGCCGGGATTAATTACACCCTACAATTTCGTCAATCTTTCAGCCAGATCAGTATCGGTACTTTGAGGGAGGTTCCCCGTGCTTTCGCACGGACCTAATTAAAGTAAACCTCGTTTTCCCAGAGGCGTAACCCCGTTAACACTTTTCTAGACACCTACTTGAATGACTAATTGTCTTGTGTAAAACTCTCCCAGGAGTAACACTTACTCGCAGTGGGTATCGGGATCCAACTATCTCATAGGAGGTATGCAATCTCATTGCAAATTTCAACACTTGAAATTCCCAATAATACTTTTGCCCCTAGCAACACATGACCTTAACATGGTCAACAAATCATAAGCGCTAGCCAAGTTCAACCAGTCATTTCCCGATTGAATTAAACCCACTCGTACGACCCTTAACATGGTCAACAAAGTCGTACGACTACCCTAATCCAATCACATCATATGTTTTAACAGATAAGTATTAATTAGCTACCGCACACTACGCCTTAACATGGTCAACAAACGCAACACGAATACTAAGAAGTACTTATCTGAAATGACGGAGGGCTACGCAGGTTTTTCAGAAAACCCTGAGCGTAATGAACTTGATATCGTCGTAGAATCGAGTGAAGTTTTGAAAAGGAGTGTTTTTGAGGCTTTTCTTAGTTTTGCTAAAGGGGTCACTCCCGGTGAAGGGATCGTCGGCCCTTTTCTCATCGAATAAGGTGCAGGATATATCATATACACCGCTGTGCAAAGCAAAACTCTAAAAGCAATCAAAAGACAAACCGCGTTTTGTAGCATCTGCCAGATTTGCTAAAGGGGTCACTCCCGGTGAAGGGATCGTCGGCCCTTTCCCCATCGAATAAGGTGCAGGATATATCATATATATCACTGTGCAAAACAAAACTGTAGCTACCCTTTTATAAAGTTTTTGATTCTACAACATCTTTAGGTTTCTTTTCTTTTTATTAATCTCATTAATAAATATCCCATCAGCTTATGCTTCCTAAGCATCACAGAAGAAACGAAAGCAGTAATATTTATATATCAGCATGTATATATAGTATAAGCATTCGTCTCAGGCAGTAATATGATCTAATCACAGAACATTGCAGCAGAAGAACATATATGAAATATTGGATATACTAGGACGTCCGTGTTTTCAATACGAGCCTGTATAAAACACGGATTCCACGGTCGCGACGAATAGCCAAACCCACATCCCAAGACCCCTACGAGAGCGGCAAGTAACACTGCCAATTCTAGGGTTAGGAGACCCGGTCTCGACTCCTCGAGATGGCCTCCCACTGGACCCTAGAACCCGGTTACTTGTGCTCCCCTCCTTGGGTCTACCTAATGCGGAAAAGTAAATAATATACACTGGTGACAGCAACCGCAACCTGGAAGCGCCCCAAATAAAAGAATATTACATTACAAATGAATTTTACATGAATGAAAATAAAAACCCTCATCTCACATAAAACCCCCGGCTATTCTGAACGCGACGATCCAATATAACATATCACAGCAACACATAATATCACATATCATCAACGTAAGTAAATATGCGCATCCCAATTGTCGTTGACATATAGCAACGAAACCGGCGATATCACATATTACACTTACGGTCACAGAAAAGAAAGTGTAAAACTACAATATTTGGAATCCACAATCACTTTAGACATCGTAAATCCGAAATATCACATACTTCGCATTTCATGCCTAACTCTATGAATTCCACATATTGTATCACATTCCAGATAAATAGACAGTATTAAACTTTTCGAACAGATAATCAAACACCCAAAATTTCCTAAACTGCTCAACACTTGAGCGGAGTTCAAATAATCCCAGAATATGTCACAGTACCGGTGATCCAGCCGTAGAAGGGTCAAGCCAACGCCTCACATGTGGCACGCCGTACTGCCCCAAACCCGAAGGTTCAAAAGGCAGTTCAAGACGGTCACATAATCGAGTTAGGGTTCGTTGTCTTCTAGAGGGTCCACCGCTTAACTTGTACAATTTTTCCGAAAGATTTAAACCCGAAAAAGATTTCAACACTTGAAAGTTTGCCGTACCGGGAAACAGTGAGTTAATGATATCCGTTCAAATAGTTTAACAATTTCTAAATATCCGGAAAGAAATACGAATTTAAATATTCCGATCGAATCTACGATTACAAAATAAACCCCAGATTTTAACAACACTGGAATCACTGTTAAAAATATCCAGAAGCATCAACAAGCACCTACGGACATTACCAAAAACGCCACGTGTCACAATCCTATCAATCCGCCGCGGAACTGCCGCGCAAGCATGCTTGCGCCGCGGTTCCGCCGCCGTTTGATCGAATTGGGGGCTCGGGTTTTATGGTAATTCTTAGAATTCCCTGCTGATTTTTTTACATATTTTTAATTCAGAAAAATCCCAAAATTTAAAAAATTTCCAGAGAGGGGTCCAATTTTGTCGTTTCGGGTTCGATCGGAGTTTTAACCTCGTAAACACATCGCCTAATGCTCTAGCTAGGCTCTGATACCACTGTAGGATTCCTAGGCACTCTTGTGAAGGTTCATAAGGCATCAAACATGCCCGGATTAAAAATTAGACGTGCCGAACAACCCAAAGCCGGGATCTTTGCTAGATTATTAGGGTTAAACATGCAAGAAGATAACTTTTATCTAAGTGTGAGGGATTACAACCTTTGTAGTCCGCTCCTTCACTTCACAAGCTCCGAGTAGAAGTCCCTTTGCCGCGATCCACGATCTCCCAGACTCATGAGAGGCTCCACGACTCGAACGATCCATGCTAGCTTGAAGTATTCCAAATCTCCGATGATCTACCTTGAAGTTGCAAAGACTCAAGCTTTCTCACTCTAAAGAGATGAACACACTAATCTCATGGGCTAAATGAGATGAGGATGAGAGAGTAGTAATTTTGCTTTCCTTTTAAATCATTTTCTCATATTTATTCATCACATAAAGAAAATCTAGTAAGCTTTCTTCAAGAGAGAAGAAGATGATAATGGAAAAAGATAATGAGATTATTTTCTTTTGTGATGAATAGAAATAAAAGCATATGATTGATATATCAACCATGGTCAAGGATGAGTGGCTAATAATGAGTAGAGAATAAACTAAAGTTGGGGTTTGGTTGGGTTAAGAATGTGTCATCCTAAAATATCTTAAGAATGACAAAAGAAAAAGCTTCTAGAAGATGCATGAAGCATCTAACCCAAAACAAACCCTAACCTCAATTAATCATCCTTAAACATGTTTAACAATTAATCATATCATGTCACAATAATATATATCACATATATATTATATATTTGCAACAAAAGAAAATAATACAATTAACATATATCGCATATATATCAATGTATCATCCAGTGAGAAAATGAAATAATAAAGCGAGCCAATATTAGATAATGTAATAATATATCATATATATTATTATACACTAAATCATCGAATCAACACTTGATCCGACGATCCGGCTATATCGAATATTACCGACTAATATATCATGTACCGATTCATCGAATCAACACTTGATCCGATGACCCGGTTCATATCTTAATATACCGAGAATATAATGCGGTATCCCATATCGCATTATTCTCGGTCCTGCACATATCACATATGTGCCTCTACTCCGTTTCGCCTGAACCAAGAAACCTCTGTGTAGGACTCTAAAGAATCGTCAATACGCCGGTAGCAGGTGATGATCGTATCAAACACCCACAAGATGCAAGCGGTCAGCTAAACGTAATAGCCACCCAGGTATTGCGCGATCAGAAGATCAACAAGCCATCCTGTGCGTTCTCCTGTGAATCCAATCAGTAACACTCCCGTGCAGTCCGGTCTGTTCGTCTGATATGTCGCATATCAAGTCTAGGGGTGGTATACGTCAGACCCCAGTAACCGATAAGTCGTGTCGATGTGTGGCTCATAACGGGTCGAGAAACTACTAGTAACACTTACCAGTAAATTTCCATATCAGCCCTGGCCAGGGACTTCTAGTTATAGCCAATCGAACACAGCACAACATCAACTCCCTATACCGGGAGAGATGAATCCCCTCCTATCGCTCATTGCCTCCATGTGATTCGGGACTGTACCCAAAAGCCACCGTTTTGCACGCCCTCTTGGACGTGGTAAGGTGGAAATCAAAGCACAGTGGGAATCACACAAGACTCTATGACGATCTCGGGTCTACAGACTACCCTGTACCAGTGTCACCGGAGAACTGCCATCTGACGTGTGGTATATCACCATCTGGCAGTTCTCGGCGAGTCCGTCCAGTGTACCCAGTCTCCACTGAGCACCCGTACACCATCTCTGATGTCAAAACACCGATGGATATGGGATCATCCATCGCCCATCATATGGGTCAAGATGCGTATACGCTAGTCTACTCTGGTGTATCGATGCTCTGTCTCGATATACCCTCGACTAGGAACAGTTATAGGATGTACTCATCGACTACCGCGGCCCCACTAGTATGATCTCATCATAGTCCAAGTAGTCGAGTACAGATCCTAAGGGCTTTATCAACATGTGAGAGTAAAACAGTAAACCAATACAAGTCAACATGTTAAGATAAAGTGAAACCAAATAGCATACTATCATGACGAGGAAGAAAGTCATCTCTATATATATCCAAGCATCCATTATAATATACATCATATGTACAACAATGGCCTCTAGGGCATATACATAACTAACAATTTCCTCAAATATCACCAATTACAACGAATTCTGATATAATGTGGATGATCACCTTGTTGGATATAGTACTCTCAGAGTCAATTATTGGATCGCAGGTACGTGATTGCAATGATTGCGGAGGACCTAAACCGGGAGGACAGTCTTACTCGAGATGATATGTAACACCCGAGCCCAATAATACTATGTATATTCCTAGTTGAGGGTTATTTATTGCTCATTCCAATTTTCCTGATTTTCTGGTGTTTATTGCTAAATTTTACCCGGTTAAGTCATTTTGGCACATAACAAATTTTAACTCCGAAAATGAAATTTAAGATGTCCATCTTGGCCTACTCGTCGCCACTAGTCGCGTGGTAGCGTCCGCGTGTCGAGATTCCGTTCCGTTTGGTTAAACGGGCCAGGTTGGGCGACTACGCGCGCGTACAAGTGTCCGACTTGGGGGCATGCATTTTAACCATTAAACACCTATTTTCAAAATTTGGAACTCGCTTAAAATCTTATAATTTGAATTTGGAACTTTTGGGCGCAACCCGGGCGCGATTTGGAAATGTTTCATTTCGCGCCAAAAAGGGCCCATTTAAATTTAATATCGAATATATATATATACATTCTAATCTTTAATTACTAACTGTAATCCCTCAAAATCCTTCATAAATCCTACTGAAATACTTCTCATATTTTTCCCCCGGCCAATCACGAGCTCCTATTGAGCTCGTGGGCCCCCTCCTTTCCATCTCTCTCTCTGCCTCTCTCCTCTTTCTCTCTCTCTCTCTATCTCATCAATCTGTTTCTTTCTCTCTCCTATCTCTCTCACTCTCTCCTCTTTATATATTACGAACACGCAGCCGCCTCCCTCACCATCCTCCTCCATCGCGACCACGAACCCTAACCCTAACCCTAGTCTCGCGATCCCACCGCCGACTTCCCCGCGACCTCGCCGTCACCGCCGGCAGCGCCTCCTCGACCGCCGCACCTCCTCCCTCCTTCCTCCTCTCTCTCCCGCGCCTGCACCCATCTCCCCGACGCCTCCATCCCCTCGCAACCCTTGCCGTCGACGCCACCCATCGTCGTCGACAACCCCGCGACTCCCTCTCACCCTCCTCGGCGCGACCTCGGCATCACCCCCTCCTCTCCTCGCTGGACCACGAGCAGACCCGAGCCCAACGCCTGCACCATCTCCAGGTCGCCGGAAATCGACCCGACGACCCTCGTCGACATCTCCCGCGCCACCTCCTTTCCCCCTCGATCACCTGAGCCGACCACCACCCTCCTCCACTCGTCGCACCCCTCTCCAGCAGGCCCAGCGGCTGTTCCAGCCTTCGCAGCCACCGTCGCAGCCTCGCCGGCGTTCCAGTGCCGTCGAACCCGCCGTGGTCACCCCATGGTGTCTCCCTGTAAGTTTCCTTCTCCTTCCTTTTGATACAACCCCCCCCCCCCCGCTGGTCGTTATTTTGCGTATATCGTATCTTGTTGCTAACTTGTTACCGATGACATTTGTGCCGGAATCCGACCGTGCCGTCTGACGAACCCGATGCTCCAGCGAAGTCCCCTGGTCCGTGTGATCCCGTTGACCTCTGTTGGGACTCGATCCGTGGCCCGTGCTTTCGTATCGTGGTCTCTACCGACATCGCATCCGTGTTTCGGTTTGCGGAACCGCCGAGGCAAGTATCCGAATACTTGCTTTAACATGCTACAAACTTAATAATCATGTTATCTGTTATAATCACACGACTTGGTGACAATTACAATCATCCGTAATGTTAAACCATTGTAGTAGTTACTTGTAGTTAATCGGTATGCTATTAATCCACACTTTAACTAATTAACCAATTTGGCACATCATTGCCTAAATTGCTAGATCATCCTTGTAACTATTATTATGCTTAGTTTAAATTCATGCAAATCCATTACGTATGTTATCGATATCGCTTCACCTTGTGGCTTTTGCACCCCAAAGGTGCATGAACCGATTAATATGAAAATACAAACATCACTGTGTTCACATAGAATAATATTGTTAGTTACTGTTCCTGTTGTTGTTCATTATTCGTTACTATACCTGTTATCATCATATACCTGATTGCATTACTTATTGACCGATCTTGATACACCTGACACATGTACTGACACACCGGACACAACACCCTGTACATATCGACTCTATCTGTGGAAAGTAACCTGACCTGTTACCTGATCTCATGCCTAATGCCGACAAACCTAACCATTCCTGCTGTCGACCCAGACAGACCTACTGTTACTTGACCTTGCGTTGGCATTAGTCCTTGACTACTGAATACCTGACTTGACATACATAGTTTGGGGGTATGGGGAAATCAAAGGTGAAACCGACTTGTAACTCAACAGTTCGATACATTGTTCTGATCAGTCTTACGGGCTTGGCCGGTCCGGGAGTGATGATGCTGACATCACTCGTCTATCCTACTACCTTTTACTGCTTAGCGGCACGTCTCGGACTCAGCCCCGAGGATCATGACCGTGGTCCCGGGCACGCACGGGATACTATTGAGTTACATCGACGATTCATCAATTGGTTTCAAAGACTATAGAGTAGAAAACCTGATAGGACAGTTTAGTCACTACTGCACATTACCCTGTTTATTACTTCTTGTTGCTGCTTATTCATGTTCATGCTTGCATTGTTTATTACCATGTTTATGCTATATACTTGATATCATGACGCGCTGACGTCTGGGTTTTGCATGGCCCAGATTCCGTACCTTTGTCGTCGACTGAGCAGGAGTACTTCAGCCAGCAGGCTGAACTGTGAGTTCTTTAGAGTTTAGTTTATTTACGTCATTTCATTTCCGGATGTGAGCCCGCATTATGGGACATACTGTTTATTCATTGTATTGGATCATTAGCTTCCGCACTTATTGTTTATTGATTCTTGTTATTATGGATTTGGACATGTATTAGATTAGCTTATTATCTTGTTCTTGATATCTTTACAACCGTAATGTGACTGTGGATGGATACTTCCTACCCACAGGTAGCATGGTTGGCTATGTCACGTACCCAAATCTTGCGTACTCTGGGAAGCGGGGCGTGACATGGTTTTTTTGGTATCAGAGAAATAGGTTTATTGGGTTGATTCTTTGTAGTTGGGTATTGCACCCGATACACGAATCATAATACCCGTGATTAGGAAACATGTCCTGCCACCTTGACCGTTTTACCGTCCTTGAATCATTCTTCCGGATCATGTCGACATGCAAACTTACTTTGCATTGTCAATTTGAAAACCTAATTTCTTGTTATCTCTAGGACTTAGGCGACTTGGGTGGAGTTAAGTAATTGCGGCTATGATACCGTGGCATAGCTACAATGCAGTACTCTATTTAAGTATCTTGGAGTTCTATCTTTGGTTTATATATTGAATCTATTATCATGCTAATGTTGTTTGTTTTGATTTCAGGACCATGGCAGATAAGAATTTCAAGACGTATCAGAGGCGTGTGGACGAAGCCGCCATGTTAGGAGTGATACGTGGGATGTTGGAAAATCAGAAGAGGCAAACTGAGCTGATCCAGCAGCAAGCCGATTCATTTCAGGAGGGTTTGCAGGCTATGCAGCAGTCTGTAAACACCGCTGTAGCGAAGCCAGTCGACCGAGTAGGGACCGTGGCAGATTTCAGACGGTTGGGTCCTACTACTTTTACTGGCTTGGAGGAGCCGTTGCCAGCCGAGCAGTGGCTTGTGGACACAGAGAATTTATTGATTGCGGCACAGATCCCAGAAGACAAGAGAGTTGATGTGGTGCGCATTCAGCTGGTGGATTACGCCCGAGAGTGGTGGCTTGTGGAAGAGACCCGCCTGTCCAAGCCAATCAGTTGGGCGGATTTCTCCAAAAGTTTCTTGGAAAAGTTCATCCCGCGGACTGCACGGGAGGAAATGGAGGAGAGATTTATTGGGCTGAAACAAAATGGAGCAGCTGTGGATGTACATGCAGCGGAGTGGACGAGACTTAGCCGTTTTGCTGGGCCCTTGGTCGCCAAGGAGGCAGACAGGGCGCGAAGGTTCTTGCGCAGTTTGGATGTGGACATCCAGAGGCAGATTGTCTCCCTGGGTTTGACCACTTTCTCACAGGTTCTTACGGCAGCCCGAGAGCAGCAGAGTTTATCAGGATCGAAAGGGAACCTTCACCAGACAGCAGTTGCGGCCAGGAAGCCTGCATTTGTACCTAACCGAGATCATGGGCGCAGAGGTATTCCAGTGGACCGTCGAGGTGTAGCGCCAATGAAGAAGCCTGTGATCGTTGACCGAAGGAAGAGCGTGACCTGTGCCTACTGCCACTTACCTGGGCACGTGTATAAGGAGTGTAGAAGAAGACTGGGACTTTGCTTGGTTTGTGGAGCAGCCGATCACGCAGTCAGTGCTTGTCCGTCGAAGCTTCGCACGAGAGATGATATACAAAAGCCTCCGCAGAGACCGTTCCAGGGGCAAAAGCAGCTGACACAAGGACCCAACCAGGGTCGAGCTTTCACTTTGACAGCTGAGGAAGCCAAGGCATCAGGAGAAGTGGTTTCAGGTACTGTACTCGTTCGTGGTTTTCCCGCTTTGGCATTATTTGATTCCGGAGCATCCCACTGTTTTATGTCATCGAATTTTATGACTACACACTCGATCACCTGCACGACCCTGTCTAGTTTTTGGGACATACACACTGGAAATGGGAAAATCATAGCTAGTAAGGAATGTAGAGATTGTATTGTTGTTGTTTGTGGAAGGGAGCTTTTTGCGGATTTCTTGGTGATTGATACGGGCAGTTATGAGGTTGTCTTGGGGATGGATTTTCTTGGCACTTTCCACGCACACATTGATTGTAGGGCAAGGAAAGTAATTTTCCAGATTCCCGGACACCCTGAGTTTACATTCATCGGAGGAAGCAGTTCTGTCGGGCCAGTCGAGTTTAGGGCTAGGCCGACGAACAATGTTCTTGCGGCTATGGTTGTGGATAGTAATGAAGAGCCGGCAGTTGTTCGCGACTTTATGGATGTGTTTGAAGATATTTCAGGCTTACCGCCGAAGCGAGATGTGGAGTTTGCGATTGACCTCATTCCTGGTGCAGCGCCAGTATCAAAATCTTATTATCCGATGGCACCGGTGGAATTGGAAGAAGTTAAGAAACAGGTGGGTGAATTACTCGAGAAGGGATGGATTCGAAGCAGCAACTCACCTTGGGGAGCTCCAGTTCTTTTAGTGAAGAAGAAGGATGGCACGAGAAGGATGTGCATCGATTACCGAGAATTAAACCGGGTGACTATTAAGAACAAGTACCCGATCCCTCGCATTGGAGAACTTTTTGAGCAGCTTAGTGGCGCGAGGGTATTCTCGAAACTGGACTTGCGATCAGGATATCATCAGGTCCGAGTGAAGGCAGAAGACATTTGCAAGACGGCGTTTCGGACTCGGTATGGGCATTTCGAGTATTTAGTGATGCCCTTCGGAGTGACTAATGCGCCGGCAATATTTATGGACTTGATGAACAGGATCTTTTCACCGTTCTTAGACCAGTTTATTGTGGTATTCATTGACGATATTCTGGTGTACTCAAAGAGTCCGGAGGAGCATGCTGAGCACTTAAGGATCGCACTGCAAACGCTGAGACAGGAGAAATTATTCGCGAAGATGAGTAAGTGCGAATTCTGGTTGGAAGAAGTGAAGTTTCTGGGGCATGTCGTGTCGGGCGATGGAATCGCCGTTGATCCCGAGAAGATTGCAGCAGTTCGAGATTGGCCTGTTCCGAGGAATGTTGCAGAGATAAGAAGTTTTCTTGGACTCGCCGGTTACTACAGAAGATTTGTGGAGAACTTCGCTCGTTTAGCTGAGCCGTTAACCAAGCTTACGCGTAAGGAGGTACCGTTTGTTTGGACAGATGGATGTGCATTGGCCTTCGAGACATTGAAGCAGAAGTTGATAACCGCCCCTATCCTAACCATACCGGATGATTCAGGAGGACTGGTGATTCACAGCGACGCATCTGGAAAAGGATTGGGATGTGTTTTGATGCAAAATGGAAAAGTCGTCGCTTACGCATCGAGACAGCTGAAGACTCATGAGCAGAACTATCCGACTCATGACTTAGAGCTTGCAGCCGTGATCTTCGCCCTGAAGATTTGGAGACACTACCTTTTGGGCGAGAGAGTTGAAGTCTTTACGGATCATAAGAGTTTGAAGTATGTGTTCACTCAGAAGGAGTTGAACATGAGGCAACGCAGATGGTTGGAGCTGATGGCCGACTACGACCTTGATCTTAAGTACCATCCGGGAAAAGTTAACGTCATGCCAGATGCGCTAAGTCGGTTACCAGCAATTCAGTTATTGACTGCACAGAGAGAGATCATTAAGGAGTTTCGGAGATTTGACTTGGAGGTTGTGCTACCGCATGCTACAGGACAGTTGATGCAGTTACAAGTACAATCGTCCTTAGTTGAGGAGATTAAAGCGGCGCAATCGCAGGATCCTAGACTGCAAAAGTTTCGAGAGCAGGTTGGAGCCGGACTACGAACCGATCTACTGATCCATGAAGATGGTTCGTTGAGATATGGTAGCCGTGTGTGTGTGCCAAAAGGAGATGTGCGTGAAGAGCTTATGAAGGAGGCACACAGTTCAGCTTACTCTGTACATCCAGGAGGGACAAAGATGTACCGAGATATTCGACAGCATTTCTGGTGGGAAGGTATGAAACGGGAAATCGCTCGCTTCGTGGCTAAGTGCTTGGTATGTCAGCAAGTCAAGGCTGAACACCAAAGGGTTGCTGGTTTGTTGCAACCACTTCCGATTCCTCAATGGAAGTGGGAACATATAACCATGGATTTCGTGACGGCGTTACCGCGGAGTCCAAAGGGCAACAATGCTGTATGGGTGATTGTCGATCGATTGACCAAGGCAGCTCACTTTATTCCTTTTCGGGTTGGTCAATCGACGGAGACTTTGGCAGAGCGGTACATGCAGGAGATTGTCAGATTGCATGGAGTACCGGTAAGCATCGTGTCCGATCGGGACACTCGGTTCTTGTCACACTTTTGGAGGAGTTTACAAGAAAGTTTGGGGACTCGATTGAAGTTCAGCACAGCTTATCATCCCCAAACTGATGGACAATCAGAGAGAACGATCCAGACCCTTGAAGATATGTTGAGGGCTTGCATGTTAGACTTCAAAGGATCTTGGGAGGATCATCTACACCTGGTGGAGTTTTCGTACAACAATAGCTTCCAAGCGACAATTCAGATGGCTCCGTTTGAGGCGCTGTATGGTCGTAAGTGCCGTTCACCTGTTTGTTGGGATGATGTTGGTGAACGAAGGTTACTAGGACCAGATTTGGTGGTACAGACAGTCGAGAAGGTGAATACAATCAGGAAGCACATGAAGGCAGCTCAAGACAGACAGAAGAGTTGGGCCGACACGTCAAGAAGACCTCTAGAGTTCGCCGTGGGCGATTTGGTATTCCTGAAGATATCACCGACTAGAGGGGTGATTCGCTTTGGAAGTCGGGGAAAGCTTAGTCCCCGATTCGTTGGACCCTTCGAGATATTGGAGCGTGTTGGAGGGGTATCGTACCGGTTGGCGTTACCACCGTCATTAGCAGGAGTTCATGATGTGTTTCATGTGTCTCAACTACGGAGGTATGTTCGTGATGAGACCCATGTTTTGGATCACTCGGAGTTGACCGTTCGGGAGGACCTGACTTTTGAGGAGCGACCAGTCGAGATCAAGGATCGAAGAGAAAAGGTTCTTAAGAACAAGGTTATCCCTCTTGTGCTAGTTTCTTGGGGTAACCGATCGCATGGAGAATCTACTTGGGAACGAGAAGACGAGATCCGACAGAAATTCCCTCATCTTTTCCAGTAGTTAGTTATCTTGTATTCTTGGAATTTCGAGGACGAAATTCTTTTGTAGTTGGGTATGATGTAACACCCGAGCCCAATAATACTATGTATATTCCTAGTTGAGGGTTATTTATTGCTCATTCCAATTTTCCTGATTTTCTGGTGTTTATTGCTAAATTTTACCCGGTTAAGTCATTTTGGCACATAACAAATTTTAACTCCGAAAATGAAATTTAAGATGTCCATCTTGGCCTACTCGTCGCCACTAGTCGCGTGGTAGCGTCCGCGTGTCGAGATTCCGTTCCGTTTGGTTAAACGGGCCAGGTTGGGCGACTACGCGCGCGTACAAGTGTCCGACTTGGGGGCATGCATTTTAACCATTAAACACCTATTTTCAAAATTTGGAACCCGCTTAAAATCTTATAATTTGAATTTGGAACTTTTGGGCGCAACCCGGGCGCGATTTGGAAATGTTTCATTTCGCGCCAAAAAGGGCCCATTTAAATTTAATATCGAATATATATATATACATTCTAATCTTTAATTACTAACTGTAATCCCTCAAAATCCTTCATAAATCCTACTGAAATACTTCTCATATTTTCCCCCCGGCCAATCACGAGCTCCTATTGAGCTCGTGGGCCCCCTCCTTTCCATCTCTCTCTCTGCCTCTCTCCTCTTTCTCTCTCTCTCTCTATCTCATCAATCTGTTTCTTTCTCTCTCCTATCTCTCTCTCTCTCTCTCCTCTTTATATATTACGAACACGCAGCCGCCTCCCTCACCATCCTCCTCCATCGCGACCACGAACCCTAACCCTAACCCTAGTCTCGCGATCCCACCGCCGACTTCCCCGCGACCTCGCCGTCGCCGCCGGCAGCGCCTCCTCGACCGCCGCACCTCCTCCCTCCTTCCTCCTCTCTCTCCCGCGCCTGCACCCATCTCCCCGACGCCTCCATCCCCTCGCAACCCTTGCCGTCGACGCCACCCATCGTCGTCGACAACCCCGCGACTCCCTCTCACCCTCCTCGGCGCGACCTCGGCATCACCCCCTCCTCTCCTCGCTGGACCACGAGCAGACCCGAGCCCAACGCCTGCACCATCTCCAGGTCGCCGGAAATCGCGCCGACGACCCTCGTCGACGTCTCCCGCGCCACCTCCTTTCCCCCTCGATCACCTGAGCCGACCACCACCCTCCTCCACTCGTCGCACCCCTCTCCAGCAGGCCCAGCGGCTGTTCCAGCCTTCGCAGCCACCGTCGCAGCCTCGCCGGCGTTCCAGTGCCGTCGAACCCGCCGTGGTCACCCCCTGGTGTCTCCCTGTAAGTTTCCTTCTCCTTCCTTTTGATACAACCCCCCCCCCCCCCCCCCGCTGGTCGTTATTTTGCGTATATCGTATCTTGTTGCTAACTTGTTACCGATGACATTTGTGCCGGAATCCGACCGTGCCGTCTGACGAACCCGACGCTCCAGCGAAGTCCCCTGGTCCGTGTGATCCCGTTGACCTCTGTTGGGACTCGATCCGTGGCCCGTGCTTTCGTATCGTGGTCTCTACCGACATCGCATCCGTGTTTCGGTTTGCGGAACCGCCGAGGCAAGTATCCGAATACTTGCTTTAACATGCTACAAACTTAATAATCATGTTATCTGTTATAATCACACGACTTGGTGACAATTACAATCATCCGTAATGTTAAACCATTGTAGTAGTTACTTGTAGTTAATCGGTATGCTATTAATCCACACTTTAACTAATTAACCAATTTGGCACATCATTGCCTAAATTGCTAGATCATCCTTGTAACTATTATTATGCTTAGTTTAAATTCATGCAACTCCATTACGTATGTTATCGATATCGCTTCACCTTGTGGCTTTTGCACCCCAAAGGTGCGTGAACCGATTAATATGAAAATACAAACATCACTGTGTTCACATAGAATAATATTGTTAGTTACTGTTCCTGTTGTTGTTCATTATTCGTTACTATACCTGTTATCATCATATACCTGATTGCATTACTTATTGACCGATCTTGATACACCTGACACATGTACTGACACACCGAACACAACACCCTGTACATATCGACTCTATCTGTGGAAAGTAACCTGACCTGTTACCTGATCTCATGCCTAATGCCGACAAACCTAACCATTCCTGCTGTCGACCCAGACAGACCTACTGTTACTTGACCTTGCGTTGGCATTAGTCCTTGACTACTGAATACCTGACTTGACATACATAGTTTGGGGGTATGGGGAAATCAAAGGTGAAACCGACTTGTAACTCAACAGTTCGATACATTGTTCTGATCAGTCTTACGGGCTTGGCCGGTCCGGGAGTGATGATGCTGACATCACTCGTCTATCCTACTACCTTTTACTGCTTAGCGGCACGTCTCGGACTCAGCCCCGAGGATCATGACCGTGGTCCCGGGCACGCACGGGATACTATTGAGTTACATCGACGATTCATCAATTGGTTTCAAAGACTATAGAGTAGAAAACCTGATAGGACAGTTTAGTCACTACTGCACATTACCCTGTTTATTACTTCTTGTTGCTGCTTATTCATGTTCATGCTTGCATTGTTTATTACCATGTTTATGCTATATACTTGATATCATGACGCGCTGACGTCTGGGTTTTGCATGGCCCAGATTCCGTACCTTTGTCGTCGACTGAGCAGGAGTACTTCAGCCAGCAGGCTGAACTGTGAGTTCTTTAGAGTTTAGTTTATTTACGTCATTTCATTTCCGGATGTGAGCCCGCATTATGGGACATACTGTTTATTCATTGTATTGGATCATTAGCTTCCGCACTTATTGTTTATTGATTCTTGTTATTATGGATTTGGACATGTATTAGATTAGCTTATTATCTTGTTCTTGATATCTTTACAACCGTAATGTGACTGTGGATGGATACTTCCTACCCACAGGTAGCATGGTTGGCTATGTCACGTGCCCAAATCTTGCGTACTCTGGGAAGCGGGGCGTGACATGATAGTATGCTATCTGGTTTGCCTTTATCAGTCGTGTACAGGTTCAGGTGACTGATCACTGTTACACTTTGATAGAGCCCTTAGGATCTTGCTTTACTACCAACAGTATGATGGCGATCATATACGTGAGAGTTGGGTGGTTTATACGCATATCCTTAATTGTGGTCCCTAGTCGTGGGAGTTTCGAGACAGGGCATCGATACTCCGGAGTAGACTAGTGTATACAGTCGAGACCCCGACAAGGGGCGGTGGCCGGTCTCACAAGCCACTGGTGTCAGTTGGATCACCTAAGATGTATACAGGTGCTCACTGGGTTATGAGTACACCGGACAGGACTCGCCGGGAACCTGCTAGTTGGTATTATACATATCGTCAGATAGCAGTTCCCTGATGACATGTGTACAGGTTAATTCATCGACCTGAGGTCGTCATTTGTCTCGTGTGAGTTCCCACTGTGCTTTGATTTCTACCCTACCACGGCTCAAAGGAGTCGTGCAAACAGGTAGTTTTTGGGTACAGTCCCGAGCCACATGGAGGCCCGTGAGCGGATCGGCAGGGGATTCGTCTCTCCCGGTATTGGGGGCGAGATCGAGCTATGTCTAGGAGAGCCATTACACAAAGCTCACGTCCGTGGCAGGAGATTTACTGGTAGGTACTCCAGTAGTATCTCAAGGTGTTATTAGGCTACACTCCGACACGACTTATACTGCTTTTGGGGGTCTGACGTTGCCAACCCCCTAGGCAGATATGCGATACTCATAGATGAACGGACCGGACTGTATATACATTGTCACTGTTAGGCTCAGTAGGGTTTCCGGATGAGTTCGCTCATCGCCCTCCCTTGAGGTCAGTCCATGGGCAGCCGTTATGCATAGCTAGTGCCGCTGACGGTTTGTGGTTAAACCCACTGCCAGGGTACTGACGAGTCATTAGAGTCCCCCACAGACAGTTTCCCAAGTTCGGGCGAAACGTTGTAGAGGCCGTATGGTTTTATGGCAGGGTTCGGAAAATGCACGTGCGTTTACGCACGTGTCATTTTTCGGGCAGATAGTACTGGTGGGCTTTGGTTTAAGCCGGATCCGAGTATTATACAGAGTAGATATAATATCTTTATCTCAGTTGCATTTGTATTCGGTCGTAATACAAAAACGGGTATATTTATACAGTTACGGGGTTGTCCTGAAATTCGTTTCAGGATCGCTTTTGGAAGTTGCCAGTTTCCAGTTTCCTGTTTTCTATCACCCGTCTTTATCATTCGGTTAAAGACGGATTTATCTTTTCTTGGATGAGAGTGAGTCATGCTTCTAGAAGGTTCTAGAAGTGGTGATGAGGCTTATGACTCATATGTTGCATTAATGATTTTGGTGACAAGGTTTAGTCATTCATTTGTTTCATTAATGTGTTCACGCTAGGTGTCATTAGTGAGTCATGTTTTCATTTATGGTTATGATAAGCTTCTTTTTTATTGTCACCCTCCTTCCTCTCTCCTACTCACCCCCCCCATCTACTTATATTTGGCCGGCCCCTCCCCTTAAAGAGGAGATTGATTTTTGGAAAAAAAGACTATAGTTTTTGGTGCATGGAAATTTCATAGCCTCTACCATTCCATCACCCGATAAAATGGCAACTTCATTAACCGTTCGTCCATGGCTTTGGAAGAAGCGAGACAAAGTATTCTACTCATTCTCTACATCAATCTTGGTCGTCTCTTGTAGCAAACTTGACAACCGAGTTGCCTCGAGTCAGAGGCGGGAGCCCGTTTAAAGAATCATTGACATGGTGCCACCTGGACGAGCAGATCGGAGATCGACGAGATCGGAGCAGCCGCAACGGAGCGTGGGATGATGGTTAAAGAACGAAGGACTCGGATCGTACGGTATAACCTTTCTACTATCTTTACAGTTTGTTAGTTTAGCAATAATGGCAGATCCGGGTTATAGTATACGATAGCGCCAGTTAAAAAGTTTTTGTTCCGCATTTGGCGTCTGTAGACGACCGGGGCGCTACCGTAGACTTACAGTGGTATCAGAGCCTCACCATTTTGCTTTACTAACTTATGCTAACGCGTTTAAAACATCGATCGGACCGAATATCAAAAACTACAAATTCCCAATTCTGAGTTTCTGTCGATTTCAAAAGGGTTCTAAAATTAATTTTACACATCACAGAAAATTCAACAGGCTTTCTTAAGCACGTGGTACAAATTTGGGCACGTGATCATTCAAGATCGCCGTGGAATCACGGTCAAACCTAGGGTTCGACCGCGCATCCGCGGCCATTCTATTGGATCACTGCTCCAAATTTGCACAGTGTCTTCTTCTCTGGAAATTGGGGGTTTTGGTATATATTGTTTGGGCCCAGATTTTGTTACTGTACAGCAGATGTACGTAGGGCCCACTTCGTGATATTTAGTCGATCGAAATTTAAACATGTTAGTTTACAGTACTTACATTATATCTCAGACCGGGAATGTCATTTGATCGGTAAACCGCGTCTGATTGCTATAGTCCTTTTAGACGGGTTTGCGAACGTGACATTCGCGTTGATGTTCTGTGTTGTACTGTGATGTTGCGGATTTTGTCGTGGTGGATAGCAGTGTGCAATGGTAGTGCAGTTTGGATTTATTTGTACATTTGATATTGCGGGGCGAGTGTCCAACATGTGGACTGCCGTCACTGCCTGTTGTATAATATTCTTTTGGGGCACGACCGGGTCGAGGTCAATGTACCTATTGTACATATTTTTTTCATTTCTGTACTAGGTTTTACCCCGCGATGGAGTGCACGGATAGCCGGGTTCTGGAGAGCAACGGGTCCGCATCTCATGGCTTTGAGAAGCAGAGGGGCCTCACTCTAGTATTGGCAGACTATTCGCCGCACTCGTAGGGGGTACAGGTTGACCCAAGGAGGGGTGCTCAAGCAACCGGATTCCGTGAAGTGCAGGGTGGTCCATTCACTTTGCTGTAGGGGGCTACCTCGCTTCAGGTTTTTGGCGGGTAACTTGCCTCACCCGTAGGAGTCTAGGTTTCATTGCACAGGCTATCCAAACGACCAGGGGAACGTCGGGTTTCAGCAGCGGCTCTATGAAACTCGGGGATCCCAGATTATCTGTATTGTTCTGTATTGCTTATTACTTTTCTGTAATGTTGCATATTATCACGCCTGGAGCGATTATTGTATATTGATATATACTATTAGATGTTGTATATGTTTTGCACCCGCGCTAGTTCAGTCCCCGCTCTGTCGTTATTTAAGTAACCTAACGGGTGATGACGGGACCCAGTGACGAATGCGGATGGCATATATGTACATTTCATTTTCGTTCTTTTCTGGTGTGATTAATTGATGGGACTGCGTTGATTCTGATCAATGCAAAGGAAAAACAAACCTGTTTGCAGTTGTTGGAACAAATTTAAAAAGTGTTATTACAAAGACGTTTCCTTTTGTTTTGCATAGCGGTATTCAGTGGAATATCCTGCACCTCATTCGACGGGGCAAGGGCCGATATCCCTTCACCGGGACTGACCCCTTGGGCAGAAGTTTGCGTTAGGGTAATAACTTCACTATAGTCAATTACATGTTGCTTTGCATCGCGGTATTCAGTAGAATATCCTGCACCACACCTCACCTCAGCAAGATCAGATCTGTGAGGTCGTCCCTTCACCGGGAGTGACCTCTTTAGCAAAGGTTTTCGTCACTATATTTTTATAAAAAGCTATCAGGTTCCTTCAGCGATATCAAGTTCACTATGTTAAAGGTTTTTCGCTAAAAACCAGCCGTAGCCCTCCGTCATTTCTTTTGGGTATTCAGTAGTATTCAAGCTATGTATTTTGACCAACGCCAAGGCGTAGTGTTTGGTAGCTGCTGGGTATTCATTTGTTGCATAGATAGATGAGTTGGTTTGGGACAGTCGTTCTGCCATTTTGGCCAACGTCAAGGGCATGTGCGGGTGGGTTCAAATTGGAAAGATAGTGACGGGTAGAACTTGGCATGTGACTTATGACATTTTGACCAACGCCAAGGTCATAAGAGCATGGGGCAAAAAAATCATACCGGGAGTTTCTAAAGAAACTGAAATTTGACAAGTATGCGAATACCTTCTGGAGTGTGAGTAACGTGGATGCATTCCGTCACGCTATCATGTGATGAGAGTTGGATCCCGATTCCCACTAATGAGTTGGTTTACTCTTCGGGTGATCCCGATTGATTCTTCTTTTAGGTTTGGAGGAGAATTTGACAGTACAGTGCGAGGTTTCCTGATTAGATAAAGTGATAACCATTCTGATCTAGGTTAGAGTGCACGCAGAGTGTTTCTTTTCTCTCTCTCTCTCTCTGGCAGCGACCATTGACCGACCCTAGACTATGACTCAGTGACCAAGTTGACCGAACCTTCTTAAAATACTGGCTTTTGGATTGTCTGAGTTGCATAAGTCATTGCCACTCCTTCTTTTACCTTTTGAATTTCTCAGAACACCCTGTATTACTACAGACATCCACTTCCATTGGATAGATCCATCGTATGGTTATATACGAACTCGAAGGGACTTCTTCGAGGATGGATCAAGGTTCAGGAGAAATTGAATTGGTTTATTCAGTTGTCTTTTATTATCACCTTCTCTCAGGTTGCGAGGGCTCCTTGGTTTAGGAGAGTACACCTATTACACTTATTGGATAGTCTTCTTCCAAACCATAGGCAGGTGCCAAAAGGTAGGAAATGAAGAAAACCAATTAGCCTAAGTAGGGTGTGCAGAAGGAAATAACTAAAGACAAAATAAAGGGATTAGAAAGAGGGCAAAGTAAGTTGCGACTGTTATCATTCACGACCAAACCGCGTACTGCATCGCCACTCCTATTTCACCTTTAAAAGAATAAGGTATTATTCAGTTGTCTTTTATCATCACCTTCTCTCAAGTTGCGAGTACTCCTTGGTTTAGGAGGGTACACCTATTATGCTTACAGGATAGTCTTCTTCCAAACCATAGGCTGGTGCCGAACGGTAGGGAAGGAAGAAAACCATTTAGCCTAACGATGGTGTACAGAAGGAAATGAATAAAGACAAATAAAGGGATTTGGAGAGATGGCAAAAAAATATACGGTTGAAGTCATGAATTGGATTATGGAAGAGGCATTACTAGGAATACCAAGATACCCCTAGGAAACATTTTCATGTTTCAGTGCATTGTTAAAACAAAATTGTTTTTCCCGATTAGATACTTACTCCAGGGTATGTATTTACCAGGTATGATTCTCATATCTGTATGGTTTTATAGATGATGGGTGGGAGTAAGTTATTGGGAATTAGGTAATTATCCTCATTATATCGGAATTCGTTGTAATTGGTGATATTTGAGGAAATCGCCTGGGTACAGTTTTCAACCTACGACACACAGGTTTTGAGTTGTTCAACTCAGCGGACTTATACAGAGTATTGTATGTTGTCCAAGTGTCCATCAGGACAAAGGGGTAGGTCCTCATACTATGTTCTACTTACTTATGACTTCTCTAGTTTTTAGACAAGTGTTTCATAGAAATACAAAGTCTAAGTTTTGAGAAGTTATGGGTATAAGAATAAAGTAGAGAACCAGGTATCGCAAGTATCGGGATTCTTCAAAGAGATCGAAGATGTAGATTCTTGTGATTGGTATTCAGATGATAGTAATTGTTTTGGGAAACTTGTTTCTCTTTCAGGTTACTCATAATTGGATGGATTCCTAAGTTGAGTAATGCTGATTAGCCTCCTTCCGTTAAGTTGATATGCACTGGAGACGGCTGCATGATTTGAATCTGGTTCCAATTAAATAAGTGCCAAAGTTTCTATATATTGGATATAGAATGGTTCATATCTTAACGATGTTAAGGTACGGGGAGTTTTTCGGCTTATACTTAAAACCAGACTCTGGATTACTCAGGGCACGTTTCTGTAATGGCTGTTTGTGGGTTGACCCTGGCTATGACGAGGGTTGACTTTCTACCATTTGGAAGATCAATAGTGATATTGTTCTTGACTCGCCACAGTTTTAGTAAAATGGATTTTTTCAGAAAACAGTAGTGGGAGTATGGTAGAACTGGAAGTGATTCCCGAACCGCAAACGATTACGGAAAATTTAATAGGACGTAAAGATTCAATTAGGTTTGACATTCCATTAGCCACTCCGCATATATGGTAGGTAACCTCAGACACCCGAGAGGTAGTTCAGTAGCCTCAAGGACGGTGACAGGGAGGTTCTTATCTACTCAGACTTGACACTACTGTTGTTCCAGGATATGAGACCCGGTAGGAGGGTTGTTGTGGTCAGTGGGAGCAGCGGAAGCATAGTAGGCAAGTAGCTTATGTCTATTTATAGACTTGAGCAGTTATAGCGGAGATAGATCATCTAGTTTTGATATGACAGTCATGGGTTTGACTTCATCAGAATAGGGGATAGATCTGTTAAGAAGGTAGTAGGGTGTGATGTCATGTTATTTGGATGACATACACAGAGTGGGAAGTAAAATTCCTATACTACGATCGGTTGTACTGTGGTCGTCACACAGTTGTTTCTCCAGACAGGATATGGATATAATATTTGACATTCTGGTTTCTAGATCTATGCTATTAGATCTAGATTTAGGTAGTTTCCCAATGTGGTGTAGGGTTCCTAGGCACTCTTGTAAAGGTTCAAAAGGCATCAAACATGCCCGGATAAAAAATTAGACGTGCCGAACAACCCAAAGCCGGGATCTTTGCTAGATTATTAGGGTTTAACATGCAAGATGATAACTTTTATCTAAGTGTGAGGGATTACAACCTTTGTAGTCCGCTCCTTCGCTTCACAAGCTCCGAGTAGAAGTCCCTTTGCCGCGATCCACGATCTCCCGGACTCATGAGAGGCTCCACGACTCGAACGATCCATTCTAGCTTGAAGTATTCCAAATCTCCGATGATCTACCTTGAAGTTGCAAAGACTCAAGCTTTCTCACTCTTATGAGATGAACACACTAATCTCAAGGGCTAGATGAGATGAGGATGAGAGAGTAGCAATTTTTCTTTCTTTTTAAATCATTTTCTCATATTATTTCATCACATAAAGAAAATCTAGCAAGCTTTCTTCAAGAGAGAAGAAGATGATAATGGAAATGATAATAAGATTAATCCTTTTGTGATGAATAGAAAACCAAGCTATATGATTGATATATTAACCATGGTCAAGGATGAGTGGATAAGAATGAGTAGAGAATAAACTAGAGTTAGGGTTTGGTTGGGTTAAAAATGTGTCATCCATAAATATCTTTACAATGACAAAAGAAAAATGCTTCTAGAAGGTGCATGAAGCATCTAACCCTAATCAAACCCTAACCTCAATTAATCATCCTTAAACATGTTTAACAATTAATCATATAATGTCACAATAATATATATCACATATATATTATATATTTGCAACAAAAGAAATAATACAATTAACATATATCGCATATATATCAATGTATCATCCAGTGAGAAAATGAAATAATAAAGCGAGCCAATATTAGATAATGTAATACAATATATCATATATATTATTATACATTAAATCATCGAATCAACACTTGATCCGACGATCCGGCTATATCGAATATTGCCGACTAATATATCATGTACCGATTCAACGAATCAACACTTGATCCGATGACCCGGTTCATATCTGAATATCGCGAGAATATAATAAGGTATCTCATATCGCATTATTCTCGGTCCTGCACATATCACATATGTGCCTCTACTCTGTTTCGCCTGAGCCAAGAAACCTCTGTGTAGGACTTTAAAGAATCGTCAATACGCCGGTAGCAGGTGATGATCATATCAAACACCCACAAGCTGCAAGCGGTCAGCTAAACGTAACAGCCACCCAGGTATTGAGCGATCAGAAGATCAATAAGCAAGCCTGTGCGTTCTCCTGTGAATCCAACCAGTAACACTCCCGTACAGTCCGGTCTGTTCGTCTGATATGTCGCATATCAAGTCTAGGGGTGGTAAACGTCAGACCCCAGTAACCGATAAGTCGTGTCGATGTATGGCTCATAACGGGTCGAGAAACTACTAAAAACAATTACCAGTAAATCTCTATATCAGCCCTGGCCAGGGACTTCCAGTTATAGCCAATCGAACACAGCACAACATCAACTCCCTATACCGGGAGAGACGAATCCCCTCCTATCGCTCATTGCCTCCATGTGATTCGGGACTGTACCCAAAAGCCACCGTTTTGCACGCCCTCTTGGACGTGGTAAGGTGGAAATCAAAGCACAGTGGGAATCGCACAAGACTCTATGACGATCTCGGGTCTACAGACTACCCTGTACCAGTGTCACCGGAGAACTGCTATCTGACGTGTGGTATATCACCATCTGGGAGTTCTCGGCGAGTCCGTCCAGTGTACCCAGTCTTTACTGAGCACCCGTACACCATCTCTGATGTCAAACACCGATGGATATGGGATCATACATCGCCCATCATATGGGTCAAGATGCGTATACGCTAGTCTACTCTGGTGTATCGATGCCCTGTCTCGATATACCCTCGACTAGGAACAGTTATAGGATGTACTCATCGACTACCGCGGCCCCACTAGTATGATCTCATCATAGTCCCAGTAGACGAGTACAGATCCTAAGGGCTTTATCAACATGTGAGAGAAAAACAGTAAACCAATACAAGTCAACATGTTAAGATAAAGTAAAACCAAATAGCATACTATCATGACGAGCAAGAAAGTCCTCTCTGTATATATCTAAGCATCCATCATAATATACATCATATGTACAACAATGGCCTCTAGGGCATATACATAACTAACAATCTCCCACTTGCACTAAGGCCAGCTGCTGTAGTATCTCATACCTAGCATCCCGAATAATCTCTCAAACTGTATCTGGGGAATAGCCTTCGTGAATGGATCCGCAGTGTTGTCCTTCGTATCTACTCTCCTGACCTCGATCTCCCGGCGATCAACTATCTCCCTGATCAGGTGATACCGCCTCAGAATATGTCTGGACTTCTGATGGGACCTGGGTTCCTTGGCCAAAGCCACAGCTCCATTGTTATCGCAATACAGAGGTATTGGATGCTCAATGGATGGAACCACACCAAGTTCACTAATGAACTTCTTGATCCAGACAGCCTCTTTGGCAGCATCGTTGGCAGCGATGTATTCAGCCTCCATCGTCGAGTCTGCAACGGTATCCTGTTTGGAACTCTTCCAACATACCGCCCCTCCATTGAGGGTAAAGACAAAACCCGAATGCGACTTAGAGTCGTCCTTATCACTTTGGAAGCTGGAATCGGTAAAGGACTCCACCTGGAGTTCTCCGTTACCATACACCAAGAACATCTCCTTAGTCCTTCGCAAGTACTTGAGAATGTTCTTCACAGCTGTCCAGTGACTCTCTCCAGGATCTGCTTGATACCGACTCACTACACTTAGTGAGTATGCTACATCGGGTCTGGTACATAGCATCGCATACATGATAGAGCCTACTGCCGAAGCATAGGGTATCCCTTGCATGCGAGCTCTCTCCAAATCAGTCTTGGGAGACATCTCTTTGGAGAGAGTGAGTCCAGAGATCGTGGGTTGGTTCCCACGCTTGGATTCTTCCATACTAAACCTCTTTAGTATGGTGTCAATGTACCTGGATTGGGACAATCCCAGTATCCATTTAGATCTATCTTTATAGATCATGATTCCCAATATGCAGGAGGCATCACCTAGATCTTTCATTGAGAATCTCTGTGATAAGAAGAGCTTGACTGATTGCAGCATAGGAATATCATTTCCTATCAAGAGTATGTCATCCACGTACAATACGAGGAAGACAACCTTACCCTCTGCTACCTTCTTATAGATACAAGGTTCATCTATATTTTTGATGAAGTCAAACTCTTTGACTACAACATCAAAACAGATGTTCCAACTCCGCGATGCTTGCTTTAACCCATAAATGGATTTAAGCAGCTTGCACACCTTTCCGCTGCTCCCACTATCTACGAAGCCCTCTGGCTGAGTCATGTACACGCTCTCTTCTAAATCACCGTTTAGAAAGGCGGTCTTAACATCCATTTGCCTGATTTCGTAGTCATGGTATGCAGCAATGGAAAGTAAGATCTGGATGGACTTAAGCATAGCCACTGGAGAAAAGGTTTCGTCATAGTCCACACCTGGTCGTTGACGAAAACCCTTTGCTACAAGTCTAGCTTTGAAAGTCTCAACCTTTCCATCTACACCAAATTTCTTTTTAAAGATCCACTTGCTCCCAATGGGTTTTACCCCTTCAGGAGCATTTTCCAAAGTCCATACTTTGTTGGTGTACATGGATTCCATCTCAGATCGCATTGCATCCAGCCATTTCACAGAGTCACCACTCGTGATGGCCTGCTCGAAACTAGTCGGTTCATCATCATCCATGATGCAGTCCTCGCTTCCACCATCAATGAGAAAACCGTAGTATCTCTCAGGTGGATGAGAAACCCTTCTTGATCGGCGGAGAGGCTGGGGTTCGTCGGGTACTACTGAATCCTCTGGTTCCATTAAATTATCTGTCGTAGTTTGTGTTGCTGGAACCTCTTCCAGTTCTACCTCATTGCCATCAATTTATTTCATAAGAAAACCCCTTTCTAAAAAGGTGGCATGTCGAGAAACAAACACTTTTTGTTCCTCGGAGTGGTAGAAGATATACCCTCGCGAATGTTTGGGATATCCAATAAACTTACATAAGACAGATCTTGCCTCGAGCTTGTCCGGATTTTGTCTTTTGACATAGGCTGGACAACCCCATATCTTAATATACATAAGAGATGGTCTCTTCCCTTTCCATATCTCATATGGAGTGGTAGGCACTGATTTGGTAGGAACCATATTTAATAGATGTATGGCTGTCTCAAGCGCATACCCCCAGAAGGAAATAGGTAACTCAGCCTCGCTCATCATAGAGAGCACCATATCTAATAGGGTGCGATTCCTCCGCTCAAATACACCATTGTGCTGTGGTGTATAAGGAGGAGTAAGCTGAGAGAGAATCCCATTCTCTTTTAGGTAATCTAAAAACTCACCGCTTAAGTATTCACCTCCTCGATCAGATCGAAGAATCTTAATACTTTTGCCCGTTTGGTTCTCTACTTCGTGCTTATATTCTCTGAATTTCTCAAAAGCCTCAGACTTGTGTTTCATCAGAAACACATGTCCGTATCTAGAGAGATCGTCAGTGAATATAATGAAGTAGGAAGAACCGTTCCTGGCATGCGTAGACATGGGACCGCATACATCACTATGTATCAGTCCTAAGAGCTCAGTAACTCTTTCTCCGTGTCCACTAAACGGAGCTTTGGTCATTTTTCCTTTGAGACATGAATGGCAAGTATCATAAGATGATAATTCGAACGGATTCAAATAACCATCCTTATGTAACTTAGCCAGTCGTGTCGCATTGATATGACCAAGTTTACAATGCCACAAGTAGGATTCGTTCATAACTGAACTTTTCCTCTTGTGTGTGTTTTGTATATTCAGGACTGTATTCTGATTTAGAATGAATATGCCATTATGTAACGAGCCTGATGCAATCAACTTTTGATCTAGGAATATGTTCATAACATTATCCTTTACTACAAAATTATATCCTTCTTTACTCAATAAAGAAACTGATATAATATTGCACATCATGTTCGGTATATAATAGCACTCATTTAGAATCAGTGTATTACGACTTGGTAATACAAGGTGATATTCGCCAACTGCTTTGGCTACAATACTTGCACCGTTCCCTACTTGAACGGAATGATCACATTTTCCTAGTTTTCTACCTTTTCGCAGCCCATGTAACAATTTACATATGTGGGATCCTGATCCGGTATCTAATACCTAGGACGTAGGGTGAACTGAGAAAAAGTTCTCAATAACTAACACACCCAAAGAAGATGCATCAACATGCATGTTCTTTTGGGCGGCTTGAGAATCCAGATATTCTCCTGTTTCCTGTTCAGTCTTATAACTCTTATAAGAAAGAACGGGTCCAACATTCCCTAGCTCAGTACAATAATTGGGTTCAGTCAATACATCCATATTATTATCTTGATTATGGCCTGAAATGGTCGCTACCTGGAGAGAGAGAGAAGAAAACACTTTAGCGTATGCTCTTGCAAGATTAGATTGGTTATTATCTTATCTAATCAGGATGTCTCCCACTGGTTTTATCAAATCTACCTTAAAACCCTAAAAGGTAAGATTAGCCGGGATTAATTACACCCTACAATTTCGTCAATCTTTCAGCCAGATCAGTGTCGGTACTTTGAGGGAGGTTCCCCGTGCTTTCGCACGGACCTAATTAAAGTAAACCCCGTTTTCCCAGAGGCGTAACCCCGTTAACACTTTTCTAGACACCTACTTGAATGACTAATTGTCCTGTGTAAAACTCTCCCATGAGTAACACTTACTCGCAGTGGGTATCGGGATCCAACTATCTCATAGGAGGTATGCAATCTCATTGCAAATTTCAACACTTGAAATTCCCGATAATATTTTGCCCCTAGCGTCCCATGACCTTGACGAAGGCCAAACTACTCATAGAGCGCTAGTCAAGTTCAACCCATTCATTTCTTGATTGAATTAAACCCACCCGTACGACCCTTGACGAAGGCCAAACTACGCCATATGAATACCCTAATCCAGTCGCATCGTATGCTGACAGATAAGTAATAGTTAGCTACCGTACGCTACGCCTTGATGAAGGCCAAACTACCGTAGCACGAATACTAAGTAGTATTTATCTGAAATGACGGAGGGCTACGCAGGTTTTTCAGAAAACCCTGAGCGTAATGAACTTGATATCGTCGTAGAATCGAGTGAAGTTTTGAAAAGGAGTGTTTTTGAGGCTTTTCTTAGTTTCGCTAAAGGGGTCACTCCCGGTGAAGGGATCGTCGGCCCTTTCCTCATCGAATAAGGTGCAGGATATATCATATATACCGCTGTGCAAAGCAAAACACTAAAAGCAATCAAAAGACAAACCGCGTTTTATAGCATCTTCCAGTTTTGCTAAAGGAGTCACTCCCGGTGAAGGGATCTCGGTCCTTTCCTCATCGAATAAGGTGCAGGATATATCATATATATCGCTGTGCAAAGCAAAACTGTAGCTACCCTTTTTATAAAGTTTTGATTCTACAACATCTTTAGGTTTCTTTTCTTTTTATTAATCTCATTAATAAGAATCCCATCAGCTTATGCTTCCTAAGCATCACAGAAGAAACGAAAGCAGTAATATTTATATATCAGCATATATATAGTATAAGCATTCGTCTCAGGCAGTAATATGATCTCATCACAGAATATTGCAGCAGAAGAACATATATGAAATATTGGATATACTAGGACGTCCGTGTTTTCAATACGAGCCTGTATAAAACACGGATTCCACGGTCGCGACGAATAGCCAAACCCACATCCCAAGACCCCTACGAGAGCGGCAAGTAACACTGCCAATTCTAGGGTTAGGAGACCCGGTCTCGACTCCTCGAGATGGCCTCCCACTGGACCCTAGAACCCGGTTACTTGTGCTCCCCTCCTTGGGTCTACCTAATGCGGAAAAGTAAATAATATACACCGGTGACAGCAACCGCAACCTGGAAGTGCCCCAAATAAAAGAATATTACATTACAAATGAATTTTACATGAATGAAAATAAAAACCCTCATCTCACATAAAACCCCCGGCTATTCAGAACGCGACGATCCAATATAACATATCACAGCAACACATAATATCTCATATCATCAACGTAAGTAAATATGCGCATCCCAATTGTCGTTGACATATAGCAACGAAACCGGCGATATCATATATTACACTTACGGTCACAGAAAAGAAAGTGTAAAACTACAATATTTGGAATCCACAATCACTTTAGACATCGTAAATCCGAAATATCACATACTCCGCATTTCATGCCTAACTCTATGAATTCCACATATTGTATCACATTCCAGATAGATAGACAGTATTAAACTTTTTGAACAGATAATCGAACACCCAAAATTTCCCAAGGTGCTCAAATCTTGAGCGGAGTTCAAATAATCCCAGAATATGTCAAAATACCAGTGATCCATCCGTAGAAGGGTCAAGCCAACGCCTCACATGTGGCACGCCGTACTGCCCCAAACCCGAAGGTTCAAAAGGCAGTTCAAGAAGGTCACATAATCGAGTTAAGGTTTGTTGTCTTCTAGAGGGTCCACCGCTTAACTTGCACAATTTTCCGAAAGATTTAAACCCAGAAAAAATTCAACGCTTGAAAGTTTGCCATGTCGGAATAAAGTGGGTTAATGATATCCGTTCAACTAGTTTAACAGTTTCTAAATATCTGGAAAGAAATACGAATTTAAAATTTCCGATCGAATCTACTATTACAAAATAAACCCCAGATTTAAACAACACTTGTAACAACCCCAAAATTTATATACATTTGTATTATCCCTCTTCAATAATATACCGTATTTATTTGTACTTGGTATTTTCCTTTTTCTATTAAATTTAGTATTATTTTATTCCTCAATCTATTATGTATTTTTTTCTAGGTACAATTTCTTTTTCTTATATTTAAGTTTTTAACTTCTCATTCTTATTTTTCCTTTCATAAATATTTAACCCAAATCCATTATTCTTATTCTCTACAGCCCATCTAAAAAGCCTAATTTCTTTTTAAGCAACATCATATATTTAATTCTAATTAAATATGTGCATGAACAACCTTATAGCTCATTGGATAAGTCCTTGCATTGTTATTCCATAAGTCACATGTTCAAATCCCCATTCTTGCAATTATTTTTATCATTTTTTTTTCTTCTCATAACCTACAAATGAGACCTTTCATTTCCAAAATGAATGGTGACCTTTCATTTCTCTTTTAATTCTTATGTTAAATGCATATATTATTATACATAATTCACCATTACACCATCTTAATTGTCCTCCTCCATCTTTTCCTTCCTCATATTTTTCTATCTCTCATTTCTCCCTCTTCACCTAAAGTCCAAGAAGAAGAACATGAAGAACTCTTCAAGAAGGTCTCGCTAGTAACGCGAGGCTGTCGGCGGATAGACAAGCCCGGTGACAATACCGGCTTGTGTATGTAAGTCCCTTCTCTCTTTCCTTCCCTCCATCTCTTTCTTCTTCTCTTTAGATTTCTCTTGTTTTATATTGCCATGAAAAACTTCCTTTGACATATTATAGTTCCTAAATAATTAATTAAATGGATACATATATAAATAATGAACACACAAACATACACACACACATAGTTTGTAAAGTCTTTTTCATTACTCTCAATTCACATGTTAAGATTTCATAGTGACCAATTAGGATTTCATGTTTGTTGTTTTATTTTAAATCACTTTATTTAAAATTTATATTAAAAAAAAAATGAAGTTACGCATAAATACCATGTTTTTCTCATTTCTCACATATGACATATCAATACCTTTAGTTTTAAAATAATTTTTATAAATTAATTTTTAACTCTGAAAATTTCAGAAAATTTACATATGATAGAATATATTATTTTTTACACGCTGTAAAAATTTTAGATCGATCCGTATAACGGTTTAGGAATTACATCGTATTTATTCACTGATCGTAAAACAGAAAACTGCAGTTATCGGTCAACTTCTAGGACATATAATTTGGTATATCGATATCCAAATTGACCAAACTCAGGTGTTTTTGATATCTACATCGAATGATCTAGATTTTCTTAGTTTTATAGTGTTACTGAAAACCCATCTAAGATAAAGAAAACTGCATTAGAATATTAAGTGACGGATCTGGACAGAATCTGTTCCGATTCGCACACTGTTTTTAAATTGGACATAACTCGAACACCCGATGTCCGTTTGTGACAAAATTTATATGTGTAGATGCACCATTGATAGAACTATAATTTTCTATATATTATATTACTTAGGAATGCATGAAAAAAACCTGATATAGGCTTTGCAATAGAATATATAGTTGCTGTCCAGAAATCTGAATTTCTATTTTAAACGCTGATATTAAAATGATCATAACTAGAGCTTCAGAAATGCAAATCATGTGAATCTTGGTGTTTTCGATAATTTCATCAAAATACCTACAATTTTATAATAATTTTCGTAACCTGAAAACCGATAGAAATTAACTCAAACTGCGTTTTAAAAATATGTGACGGTGCCGAATAGATTCTGATCCGTTTTGCGCGACGATACGAAAACATATATATCTCTCAAACCGGTAGTCGTATTTAGGTGAAACTGGAACTTACAATTTTAAAACGCAGTTAATTTATATTCACCTAAATACGACTACCGGTTTGAGAGATATATATGTTTTCGTATCGTCGCGCAAAACGGATCAGAATCTATTCGGCACCGTCACATATTTTTAAAACGCAGTTTGAGTTAATTTCTATCGGTTTTCAGGTTACGAAAATTATTATAAAATTGTAGGTATTTTGATGAAATTATCGAAAACACCAAGATTCACATGATTTGCATTTCTGAAGCTCTAGTTATGATCATTTTAATATCAGCGTTTAAAATAGAAATTCAGATTTCTGGACAGCAACTATATATTCTATTGCAAAGCCTATATCAGGTTTTTTTCATGCATTCCTAAGTAATATAATATATAGAAAATTATAGTTCTATCAATGGTGCATCTACACATCTAAATTTTGTCACAAACGGACATCGGGTGTTCGAGTTATGTCCAATTTAAAAACAGTGTGCGAATCGGAACAGATTCTGTCCAGATCCGTCACTTAATATTCTAATGCAGTTTTCTTTATCTTAGATGGGTTTTCAGTAACACTATAAAACTAAGAAAATCTAGATCATTCGATGTAGATATCAAAAACACCTGAGTTTGGTCAATTTGGATATCGATATACCAAATTATATGTCCTAGAAGTTGACCGATAACTGCAGTTTTCTGTTTTACGATCAGTGAATAAATACGATGTAATTCCTAAACCGTTATACGGATCGATCTAAAATTTTTACAGCGTGTAAAAAATAATATATTCTATCATATGTAAATTTTCTGAAATTTTCAGAGTTAAAAATTAATTTATAAAAATTATTTTAAAACTAAAGGTATTGATATGTCATATGTGAGAAATGAGAAAAACATGGTATTTATGCGTAACTTCATTTTTTTTTTAATACAAATTTTAAATAAAGTGATTTAAAATAAAAGAACAAACATGAAATCCTAATTGGTCACTATGAAATCTTAACATGTGAATTGAGAGTAATGAAAAAGACTTTACAAACTATGTGTGTGTGTATGTTTGTGTGTTCATTATTTATATATGTATCCATTTAATTAATTATTTAGGAACTATAATATGTCAAAGGAAGTTTTTCATGGCAATATAAAACAAGAGAAATCTAAAGAGAAGAAGAAAGAGATGGAGGGAAGGAAAGAGAGAAGGGACTTACATACACAAGCCGGTATTGTCATCGGGCTTGTCTATCCGCCGACATCCTCGCGTTACTAGCGAGACCTTCTTGAAGAGTTCTTCATGTTCTTCTTCTTGGACTTTAGGTGAAGAGGGAGAAATGAGAGATAGAAAAATATGAGGAAGGAAAAGATGGAGGAGGACAATTAAGATGGTGTAATGGTGAATTATGTATAATAATATATGCATTTAACATAAGAATTAAAAGAGAAATGAAAGGTCACCATTCATTTTGGAAATGAAAGGTCTCATTTGTAGGTTATGAGAAGAAAAAAAATGATAAAAATAATTGCAAGAATGGGGATTTGAACATGTGACTTATGGAATAACAATGCAAGGACTTATCCAATGAGCTATAAGGTTGTTCATGCACATATTTAATTAGAATTAAATATATGATGTTGCTTAAAAAGAAATAGGCTTTTTAGATGGGCTGTAGAGAATAAGAATAATGGATTTGGGTTAAATATTTATGAAAGGAAAAATAAGAATGAGAAGTTAAAAACTTAAATATAAGAAAAAGAAATTTTACCTAGAAAAAAATACATAATAGATTGAGGAATAAAATAATACTAAATTTAATAGAAAAAGGAAAATACCAAGTACAAATAAATACGGTATATTATTGAAGAGGGATAATACAAATGTATATAAATTTTGGGGTTGTTACAACACTGGAATCACTTTTAAAAATATTCAGAAGCATCAACAAGTACCTACGGGTATTACCAGAAAAGCCACGTGTCGCCAATCGATGAAGCCACCGCGGAACCGCCGCGCAAGGCATGCTTGCGCCGCGGTTCCGCCGCCGTTTGGACGAATTGGGGGCTCGGGTTTTATGGTAATTCTTAGAATTCGCTGCTGATTTTTTTACATATTTTTAATTTAGAAAAATCCAAGATTTTAAAAAATTTCCAGAGAGGGGTCCAATTTTGTCGTTTCGGGTTCGATCGGAGTTTTAACTTCGTAAACACATCGCCTAATGCTCTAGCTAGGCTCTGATACCACTGTAGGGTTCCTAGGCACTCTTGTGAAGGTTCACAAGGCATCAAACATGCCCTGATAAAAAATTAGACGTGCCGAACAACCCAAAGCCGGGATCTTTGCTAGATTATTAGGGTTTAACATGCAAGATGATAACTTTTATCTAAGTGTGAGGGATTACAACCTTTGTAGTCCGCTCCTTCACTTCACAAGCTCCGAGTAGAAGTCCCTTTGCCGCGATCCACGATCTCCCGGACTCATGAGAGGCTCCATGACTCGAACGATCCATTCTAGCTTGAAGTATTCCAAATCTCCGATAATCTACCTTGAAGTTGCAAAGACTCAAGCTTTCTCACTCTTATGAGATGAACACACTAATCTCAAGGGCTAGATGAGATGAGGATAAGAGAGTAGTAATTTTGCTTTCTTTTTAAATCATTTTCTCATATTATTTCATCACATAAAGAAAATCTAGCAAGCTTTCTTCAAGAGAGAAGAAGATGATAATGGAAATGATAATAAGATTAATCCTTTTGTGATGAATAGAAAACCAAGCTATATGATTGATATATTAACCATGGTCAAGGATGAGTGGATAAGAATGAGTAGAGAATAAACTAGAGTTAGGGTTTGGTTGGGTTAAAAATGTGTCATCCATAAATATCTTTACAATGACAAAAGAAAAATGCTTCTAGAAGGTGCATGAAATATCTAACCCTAATCAAACCCTAACCTCAATTAATCATCCTTAAACATGTTTAACAATTAATCATATAATGTCACAATAATATATATCACATATATATTATATATTTGCAACAAAAGAAAATAATACAATTAACATATATCGCATATATATCAATGTATCATCTAGTGAGAAAATGAAATAATAAAGCGAGCCAATATTAGATAATGTAATACAATATATCATATATATTATTATACATTAAATCATCGAATCAACACTTGATCCGACGATCCGGCTATATCGAATATTGCCGACTAATATATCATGTACCGATTCATCGAATCAACACTTGATCCGATGACCCGGTTCATATCTGAATATCGCGAGAATATAATACGGTATCTCATATCGCATTATTCTCGGTCCTGCACATATCACATATGTGCCTCTACTCTGTTTCGCCTGAGCCAAGAAACCTCTGTGTAGGACTCTAAAGAATCGTCAATACGCCGGTAGCAGGTGATGATCATATCAAACACCCACAAGCTGCAAGCGGTCAGCTAAACGTAACAGCCACCCAGGTATTGAGCGATCAGAAGATCAACAAGCAAGCCTGTGCGTTCTCCTGTGAATCCAACCAGTAACACTCCCGTACAGTCCGGTCTGTTCGTCTGATATGTCGCATATCAAGTCTAGGGGTGGTAAACGTCAGACCCCAGTAACCGATAAGTCGTGTCGATGTATGGCTCATAACGGGTCGAGAAACTACTAGTAACACTTACCAGTAAATCTCTATATCAGCCCTGGCTAGGGACTTCCAGTTATAGCCAATCGAACACAGCACAACATCAACTCCCTATACCGGGAGAGACGAATCCCCTCCTATCGCTCATTGCCTCCATGTGATTCGGGACTGTACCCAAAAGCCACCGTTTTGCACGCCCTCTTGGACGTGGTAAGGTGGAAATCAAAGCACAGTGGGAATCGCACAAGACTCTATGACGATCTCGGGTCTACAGACTACCCTGTACCAGTGTCACCGGAGAACTGCCATCTGACGTGTGGTATATCACCATCTGGGAGTTCTCGGCGAGTCCGTCCAGTGTACCCAGTTTTTACTGAGCACCCGTACACCATCTCTGATGTCAAACACCGATGGATATGGGATCATCCATCGCCCATCATATGGGTCAAGATGCGTATACGCTAGTCTACTCTGGTGTATCGATGCCCTGTCTCGATATACCCTCGACTAGGAACAGTTATAGGATGTACTCATCGACTACCGTGGCCCTACTAGTATGATCTCATCATAGTCCCAGTAGTCGAGTACAGATCCTAAGGGCTTTATCAACATGTGAGAGAAAAACAGTAAACCAATACAAGTCAACATGTTAAGATAAAGTGAAACCAAATAGCATACTATCATGACGAGCAAGAAAGTCCTCTCTGTATATATCTAAGCATCCATCATAATATACATCATATGTACAACAATGGCCTCTAGGGCATATACATAACTAACATGTGGGTACTTTGACAGTATTCTGATAGTATTTAGAATAGATGACTCCTGGCATGGTGGTGTACCTGCAGGTGATGGAGTCACCCTCTCTAAACGTGTCTTACAGAATAAAGGGAAGAGGGATGTGCATGATTGGCAGATCACTTGCTTAGGCAATTGAGTCAATCATGAGATGTCAAGTACCACACCAGATGTTGTTTTTGCACTAGATGCAATAAGTTTGTATTAATCCAAAACTGGAGAAACATAAGGAAGCAGTTTTAGAACATAAGTGCATGTTCTACGGATTTGATGACGGCAACCTCCTTCGGGAGACGGTTATCATTCCAGGCTTCAAAGGTGACATGGATGACAGAGTTATAGTTTTTCCTCTGACGAGGGACAGTATTATGGACAGGTGGTCCAAGAGGATACTGTGGGAGGCATGGTGCTGGATACTGATTCTGTTCAGTTATCGATACAGTCTAAGAAGTTTGGATTTGGAGTTCATTTATGAACTAGGTCCCATCAGATATCCAGACATATTCTAAGACAGGTATTACTCAATTCGGGAGATGGTTTTCTCCGCGAACTTGAGATTTAGAGAGATATAGAAATAAACATCTAGGCGGATCCACTCACTGAGGCTATTTCTCGAACACAATAGTTTTACAAACGGGTTTTGTGAAACTGATTAGTAGAGGAGTTGGATGTTCGGTTTCACACGGGCTGTGAGTAGTCGACATCGCAATAATTAGCCTTAAGTGCAAGTGGGAGATTGTTGGATATAGTGCCCTCAGAGTCAATTATTGGATCGCAGGTACGCGATTGCAATGATTGCGGAGGACCTATACCGGTAGGACAGTTTTACTCGAGATGATAGTATACTATCTGGTTTGCCTTTATCAGTCGTGTACAGGTTCAGGTGACTAATCACTGTTACACTTTGATAGAGCCCTTAGGATCTTGCTTTACTACCAACAGTATGATGGCGATCATATACGTGAGAGTTGGGTGGTTTATACGGATATCCTTAATTGTGGTCCCTAGTCGTGGGAGTTTCGAGACAGGGCATCGATACTCCAGAGTAGACTAGTGTATACAGTCGAGACCCCGACGAGGGGCGGTGGCCGGTCTCACAAGCCACTGGTGTCAGTTGGATCACCTAAGATGTATACAGGTGCTCATTGGGTTATGAGTACACCGGACAGGACTCGCCGGGAACCTGCTAGTTGGTATTATACATATCGTCAGATGGCAGTTCCCTGGTGACATATGTACAGGTTAGTTCATCAACCTGAGGTCGTCATTTGTCTCGTGTGAGTTCCCACTGTGCTTTGATTTCTACCCTACCACGGCTCAAAGGAGTCGTGCAAACAGGTAGTTTTTGGGTACAGTCCCGAGCCACATGGAGGCACGTGAGCGGATCGGCAGGGGATTCGTCTCTCCCGGTATTGGGGGCGAGATCGTGCTGTGTCTAGGAGAGCCATTACACAAAGCCCACGGCCGTCGCAGGAGATTTACTGGTAGGTACTCCAGTAGTATCTCAGGGTGTTATTAGGCTACACTCCGACACGACTTATACTGCTTTTGGGGGTCTGACGTTACCAGCCCCCTAGGCAGATATGCGATACTCATAGACGAACGGACCGGACTGTATATACATTGTCACTGTTAGGCTCAGTAGGGTTTCCGGATGAGTTCGCTCATCGGCCTCCCTTGAGATCAGTCCATGGGCAGCCGTTACGCACAGCTAGTGCCGCTGACAGTTTGTGGTTAAACCCACTGCCAGGGTACTGACGAGTCATTAGAGTCCCCCACAGACAGTTTCCCAAGTTCGGGCGAAACGTTGTAGAGGCCGTATGGTTTTATGGCAGGGTTCGAAAAATGCATGTGCGTTTACGCACGTGTCATTTTTCGGGCAGATAGTACTGGTGGGCTTTGGTTTAAGCCGGATCCGAGTAGTATACAGAGTAGATATAATATCTTTGTCTCAGTTGCATTTGTATTCGGTCGTAATACAAATACGGGTATATTTATACAGTTACGGGGTTGTCCTGAAATTCGTTTCAGGATCGCTTTTGGAAGTTGCCAGTTTCCAGTTTCCTGTTTTCTATCACCCGTCTTTATCATTCGGTTAAAGACGGATTTATCTTTTCTTAGATGAGGGTGAGTCATGCTTCTAGAAGGTTCTAGAAGTGGTGATGAGGCTTATGACTCATATGTTGCATTAATGATTTTGGTGATAAGGTTTAGTGATTCATTTGTTTCATTAATGTGTTCACACTAGGTGTCATTAGTGAGTCATGTTTTCATTTATGGTTATGATAAGCTTCTTGTTTATTGTCACCCTCCTTCCTTGCTCCTACTCTTACCCCCCCATCTACTTATATTTGGCCGGGCCCTCCCCTTGAAGAGGAGATTGATTTTTTGAAAAAAAGACTATAGTTTTTGGTGCATGGAAATTTCATAGCCTCTTTCATTCCATCACCCGATAAAATAGCAACTTCATTAACCGTTCGTCCATGGCTTTGGACGAAGCAAGACAAAGTATTCTACTCATTCTCTACATCAATCTTGGTCGTCTCTTTTAGCAAACTTGACGACCGAGTTGCCTCGAGTCAGAGGCGGGAGCCCGTTTAAAGAATCATTGACGTGGTGCCACCTGGACGAGCAGATCGGAGATCGACGAGATCGGAGCAGCCGCAACGGAGCGTGGGATGATGGTTAAAGAACGAAGGACTCGGATCGTTCGGTATAACCTTTCTAATCTCTTTACAGTTTGTTAGTTTAGCAATAATGGCAGATCCGGGTTATAGTATACGATAGCGCCAGTTAAAAAGTTTTTGTTCCGCATTTGGCGTCTGTAGACGGCCGGGGCGCTACCGTAGACTTACACACCTAATTCCCAATAACATACTCTCACTCATTATCTGTAAAACCATACAGATGTGAGGATCATACCTGGTAAATACATACCTTGGAGTAAGTATCTAATCGGGAAATCAGTTTTCCTTTAACAATGCACAGTGAAACTGAAACATGAAAATGTTTTGTAGGGGTATCCTGGTATTCCTAGTAATGCCTCTTCCATAATCTAATTCATGACTGTAATCGTATATTTCTTTGCCATCTCTCCAAATCCCTTTATTTGTCTTTAGTCATTACCTTCTGTACACCATCGTTAGGCTAAATGGCTTTCTACCTTCCCTACCGTTCGGCACCAGCCTATGGTTTGGAACAAGACTATTCAATAAGCGTAATAGGTGTACTCTCCTAAACCAAGGAGCCCTCGCAACCTGAGAGAAGGTGATGATAAAAAACAACTGAATAAACCAATTCAATTTCTTCTGAACCTGGATCCATCCTCGAAGAAATCCTTTCGAGTTCGTATATAACCATACGATAGATTTATCCAATGGAAGTAGATGTTCGTAGTAATACGAGGTGTTCTGGAGAAATGCAAAGGGTAAAAGAAGGAGCGGCAATGACTTATGCAACTCAGACAATCCAAAAGCCAGTGTTTTTATAAGAAGGTTCGGTTAACATGGTCACTGAGTCATAGTCTAGGGTCGGTCAAAGGTCGCTGCCAAAGAGAGAGAGAAAAGAAACACTTTGCGTGCACTCTAACCTAGATCAGAATGGTTATCACTTTATCTAATCAGGAAACCTCCTACCGTATCAACAAATTCTCCTCCAAACCTGAAAGAAGAATTAGTCGGGATCACCCGAAGAGTAAACCAACTCATTAGTGGGAATCGGGATACAACTCTCATCGCATGATAACGTGAAGGAACGTTATCACACTCCAGAAGGTATGCGCATGCCTAGCAAGTTTCAGTTTCTTTAGAAACTCCCGATATGGATTTTTGCCCCATGCTCTTATGACCTTGACGTTGGCCAAAATATCATAAGTCACATGTCAAGTTTTACCCATCATTATCTTGTTAATTTGAACCCACCCGTACATACCCCTGACGTTGGCCAAATGGCAGTACGACTGTCCCAAACCAACTCATCTATCTATGTAACAGATGAATACCCAGCAGCTACCAAACACTATGCCTTGGCGTCGGTCAAAATACATAGCTTGAATACTACTGAATACCCAACTGAAATGACGGAGGGCTACGGCTGGTTTTTGGTGAAAAACCTTTAACGTAACGAACTTGATATTGTTGAAGGAACTTTATAGCTTTTTACAAAATATAGTGGCGAAAACCTTTGCTAAAGAGGTCACTCCCGGTGAAGGGATCTCGGCTCTTTCCTCGTGGAATGAGGTGCAGGATATTCCAACTGAATACCGCGATGCAAAGCAAAAATTAATCGGCTATAGTGAAGTTATTACCCTGACGCAAACTTCTGCCCAAGGGATTACTCCCGGTGAAGGGATCTCGGCCCTTGCCTCGTCGAATGAGGTGCAGGATATTCCAACTGAATACCACTGTGCAAAACAAAAGAAAACGTCCTTGTAATAACACTTTTCGAAAACTGTTCCAACAACATTAAACAGGTTTGCTTTCCTTTGCATTGATCAAAATCAACGATGTCCCACCAATTAAAATGTACGTATATGCCATCCGCATTCGTCACTGAGTCCCGTCATCACCCGTTAGGTTACTTAACTAATGACAGAGCGGGGACTGGACTAGCGCGGATGCAAAACATATACAACATCTACTAGTATTGTTAGTGTATATGCCCTAGAGGCCATTACTATATCATACTAGTATGTATATTACTTGATGGAAGCTTGGGATATTCACAGTTGTATATACAATCTTGCTCGAAATGGTAGTATGCTACTTGGTTTGTCTCTACTTCAATATGTGCATGTGTTTCTTTTAGCATATCGCTTATATACATATTAGTAGAGCCCTTAGGATCTTTGCTTGATTACCAGCGTTGTGATGGCGCTCACACTCGTGGGAGCTGGGTAATCCATAAGCACATCCTTATACAGGTCCCTAGTCGTTGGACTATCGAGACAGGGCATCGATACTCCGGAGTAAACTAGCGTATGCGCTTCTCATCCCAGCGTGGGAGACGGTCTGTCCCACAGCCGTCAGTACGGCGTACTTGAGATAGTATGCGGGTGCTCGTTAGGTTACGAGTACACTGGACAGGACTCGTCGGGAACTGTTGGTTCGTATTATACCTATCGTCAGTTATCAGTTCCCAGGTGACATGAGTACGGCTTAGTCCGCTGACTTGACACTGTCACTTCGCCTCGAGTGTGTTCCCACTGTACTTTGATTACTACCCTACCACGGCTCAAAAGAGTCATGCAAACAGGTAGTGGTTGGGTGCAGTCCCGAAGCACTTGGAGGCAGTGACGGTTAGACAGGATTCGTCTCTCCCGGTATTGGGGGTTGACATCGCGCTGTGTCCAGGAGAGCCATTACACAAGTAGTCCCTGGCCAGGGCAAGTGAGATATACTGGTAGGTTTCCAGTGTTATCTTAGGGTGTTCTGGGCTACACTCCGACATGACTTGTACCGCTATTAGGGGACTGACGTTCACCGCCCCCCTAGGCCCGCCGTGCGATGTATCAGACGAACAGACCGGACTGTACGGAGACTTTCACATACAGGCTCAGTAGGAGTTCAGATGGGGTCACCTCGTCAGTCTTCTTATCGGCATCTACCTGGGGACCGTTACGTACAGCTAGTGCCGCTTGCGGTCTGTGGTTAAACCTACTGCCAGCGTAGTGTCGAGTGTTTAGAATCCCAAACAGAGAGCTATTCGCCTTTAGGGGTTTAAGCCAGGTCCTAGTATATGATTTGGGATTGGTTTTATCTCTTTGTATTCATGTTCCTCGGATCACGAATACGGGTGCGTATGCACAGTTGATTGAGACAGAGGAAGAGGACTTTGATTAGGGTTAATGACCATTGTCATTTTATTAACCCTAATGCTTATATGTGTATTATGGTTAATTGATATTAGTTAAATATAATTGTGCATGGTTAGGGTTGTTGACCATTTGACTATCTTGACTTGTTGACCTAGGTTGACACTTTGACCATCATCATTCTATATAAAAGATACTTTTTGATCCTTGCAATTTGCATTAAATATGAAATGATAATGGTCATGTCTTGATTAAGCCATGACAATTATCTTGCTAATTATCTTTTTACAATAATTCACACATATATGTGAGAATGGCTCATTATTCTCTCATTCTATCATATGCTTTCTCTCTCTTGCTCTTCCTCTTCCTCAAGCTCTCCCCTCTCATGTGTTGAGAAACACTTGAGCTTGAGATAAACCTCTCCAAAGTAATCTCTACTCTCATCTAAGGTTCTAGGATTAGCACTTCTAGCACTTTGGTTACTTCTAGCTTGAAGTTGAAGCCAAAGGTTGAGGCTTTCGGGTAGATCCTTCTTCGACTCGAGAAGGAGACAAGGCGATCTCTTTCTTCCACTCCAAGGAGCAAGGAGAGAAGGACATAAAGCCCAAGGTATATCCTTTCTTCCATGTAGCTAATTCTAGTTAGCTTTTAGTTAGTTTTTGTTTAGAAAAGATCCCGCCTTTAGCTAGTCCATGTTGCCTAGTATGATAAAAATCCAATTTTTATTCCGATTTCCGCCTCCCCGCAAGCACCGGGGTGGGCAACGTGGACATACAAGTATATATACCAATATACAATAATCGCTCCAGGCATGATAAATGCAACTTTACAGAAAAGTAATAAGCATCACAGAACAATACAGATAATCTGGGATCCCCGGGTTTCACAGAGCCGCTACTGAAACCCGACATTCCCCTGGCCGTGTGGATAGCCTGTGCAATGAAACCTAGACCCCTACGGGTGCGGCAAGTTACCCGCCAAAACCTGAAGCGAGGCAGCCCCCTACAGCAAAGTGATTGGATCTCCCTGCACTTCACGGAATCCGGTAACTTGAGCACCCCTCTTTGGGTCAACCTGTATCACCTACGAATGCGGCGAGTAGTCTGCCAATTCTAGAGTGAGGCCCTCTCCGTCTTAAAGCCATGAGATGCGGACCCATTGCCCTCTATAACCCGGCTATCCGTGCACTCCGTCGCGGGGTAACCCTAGTACAGAAATGAAAAATATGTACAATGGGTACATCGACCTCAACCCGGTCGTGCCCCAAAAGAATAATATACAAACAGGCAGTGACAGCAGTCCACATGTTGGATGCTCGCCCCGCAATATCAAATGTAAAAATAAATCCAAACTGTACTACCATTGCACATAGCTATCCACCACGACAAATCCGCAACATCATAGCACAACACAGAACATCAACGCGAATGTCACGTTCGCAAACCCGTCTAAAAGGACTATAGCAATTAGACACGATTTACCGCTCGAATGACATTCACGGTCAGAGATAGAATGTAAGTACTGTAAACTAACACATTTAAAATTCCGATCGACAAAACTTCCCTAAGTGGGCCCCAGTACAAATCCAGTACTCAAACAAAATCTGGGCCCAAACAAAATATTCCAGAAACCATAATTCCACATGAAAGACACCCAGAAGAAATATGGCTCACTGTTGCCACAAATCGGCGGCGGAACCGCGACCAACACAAGGGTTGTGCGGCGGTTCCGCGGCAGTCTTGTGGATTCAGTCTACCAAATTTCTATAATAGTATTAAAAATGCCTGCACGATTTTCTGACATACCCAGAATAATTTTTAGACCAGTTTAAAAAATCGACAGAAACTTTAACATGAAAAATGCGGTTTTGGAAATTTCGTTTGATCGATATTTTAAACACGTTAGAACAAGCTAGTAAAGGTTAATGGCATGGCTTTGATACCATGTAAGTCTACGCCAGCGCCCCGGCCAATAATCTGAGGCCAAACGCGGAACAAAAACTTTTACAACTGGCGCTAACATAGACATTAACCCGGATCTAGCCATTAACGCTAAACTAGCTAACTACAAAGATGATAGAATGGCTATACCGATCGATCCATGTCTTTCGGTCTTTAGCCATCATCCCACGCTCCCCGCGGTATCTCCGATCTCCTGTCTCCTCGTCGAGGTGGCACCACATTAACGGATCTTTATACGGGCTCCCGCCTCTATACTGAGGCAACTCGGACATGAAGTATGCTAACGGACATGTCCAAGATGAAGTATAGAATGAGTGTGGATACTTTGTCTCAAACACCCTAGGGTTTTCATCACATGAGAGGGATAGGGTGGAGGTTGAAGAAGATGTAAAGAGTTGAAGAGTGTGAGTTCAAGGAAAATCAAGTGAGCAAAACCAAGTCTCAAAAATCAACCCTTGGCTGTCCACTATTTTTGGGTGTGATATATATTAGGTTTTGTGTTGAAATATCAAAGAAAATATCTTACCAAAATATCTCCACTAACCCTAAAAATATCCTACCCAAAACAAACACCATTAATTCTTTAATGACTCACTAGATGACTCATTACATGAGTCATTAATGAACATTCTAGAATAAATGTGTCATCAAAAGTGAGTCACACTTTCCAAAACCATTTAAACATTTAAACTAAAATGTTTAACCAAAAGAAATGTATCTTCTAAAGTAATCTCGTAACGGATTACGAGAATACCCCTCACCTGTATATACATACATGTATCCGTATTCCGACCGAATACGAATACCACGAGACGAAAGTATTCCAACACAATATAATACTTGGATCCGGCTTAAACCAAAGCCCACCAGTATTATCTGTCCGAACCATGACACGTGCACAAGTGCACGTGCATGTTCGAACCCTGCCATAAAACATACGGCCTCTACAACGTTTCGCCCGATCTAGGGAAACTATCTGTGGGGGACTCTAAAGACTCGTCAATACCCTGGCAGTGGGTTTAACCACAAGCACGTCAGCGGCACTAGCTGTGCGTAACGGCTGCCCATGTATTGACCGAAAGGGAAGCCGATGAGCGAACTCATCTTGGAACCCTACTGAGCCTATCAGTGACAATATCTGTACAGTTCAGTCCATTCGTCTATGAGCATCGCATATCGGGCCTAGGGGCTGGTAACGTCAGACCCCCAATAGCGGTATAAGTCGTGTCGGAGGGTAGCCCTGAACACCCTGAAAAACTACTGAAATACCTACCAGTAATTCTCACCTGCCTTAGCCAAGGACTTGGTGTAATGGCTCTCCTAGACACAGCGCGATCTCACCACCCAATACCGGGAGAGACGAATCCCCTGCCGATCTGCTCACTGCCTCTATGTGGCTCGGGACTGTACCCAACTAAAACCTGTTTGCACGACACCTTTGAGCCGTGGTAGGGTAATAATCAAAGCACAGTGGGAACTCACACGAGACAAATGACGACCTCAGGTCGATGAACTAACCTGTACACATATCACCAGGAAACTACTATCTGACGCTAGGCATAATACCAACTAGCAGGTTCCCGGCGAGTCCTGTCCGGTGCACTCATAACCCAATGAGCACTTTTATACATCTTAGGTGATCCAACTGACACCAATGGCTTGTGAGACCGGCCACCGCCCCCCGTTGGGGTCTCGACTGTATACACTAGTCTACTCCGGAGTATCGATGCCCTGTCTCGAAACTCCCACGACTAGGGACCACTTTTAAGGAAGTGCTTATAGACTACCCAACTCTCACGTATATGATCGCCATCATACTGTTGGTAGTCAAGCAGGATCCTAAAGGCTCTATCAACGTGTAATAGTGAACATGTCACCTAAAACTGTACACGATGATAAAGACAAACCAGATAGCATACTATCATCTCGAGTAAGACTGTCCTACAAGTATAGGTCATCCCTCAAGCATTGCAATCACATACCTGCGATCCAATAATTCACTTTGAGGACACTATATAAAACAACAGGTTCTCCATGAAAGACCTGGGTGATGCCTCTTACATTCTGGGGATCCAGATCTATCGTGATAGATCTAAAAGGATGTTGGGACTTTCGCAGTTCAGGTATATCAACACTATACTGAAAAGATTAAGTATGCAAGATTCAAAGCGCGGTAATTTATCGGCTTGTCACGGAATCACCCTATCCAAAGAGATGTCTCCTAAGACTAATTTGGAAAGGGATCGCATGTCAGTTATACCCTACGCTTCTGTTGTAGGCTCTATAATGTATGCGATGTTGTGCACCAGACCAGATGTAGCTTACGCACTAAGCATGGTAAGCCGGTATCATTCAGACCCAGGGAAGAAACATTGGATAGCAGTAAAGAACATTCTCAAGTACCTGAGAAGGACTAAGGATATGTCCTTGGTTTACGGCGGAAAAGACCTCAAGATCGAGGCTTTTGCTGACTCCAGCTTCCAGAGTGACAAGGATGACTTCAAGTCTATGTCTGGTTATGTCTTTACCCTCAATGGAGGGGAGGTGTGCAGGAAGAGTTCCAAGCAGGACACCGTTGCTGACTCGACGATGGAAGCGGTGTATATCGCTGCTTGCGATGTCGCAAAAGAAGCAGTCTGGATGAAGAAGTTCATAACAGAGCTTCAGGTGGTTCCTACTATTGTTGATCCAATACCGCTGTATTGTAACAACAACGGCGCTATAGCTTTAGAGAAGGAACCCAGGTCCCATCAGAAGTCCAGACACATCTTAAGGCGGTATCACCTGATCAGAGAGATCATAGTTCGCCAGGAGATCGAGGTCCGGAGAGTTGCTACAGAGGAGAACACTGTAGATCCATTCACAAAGGCCTTACCTCAGACACAGTTCGAGAGGCTATTCGAGATGATAGGTCTTCGATACGCCAGTATATGGCCCTAGTGCAAGTGGGAGATTGTTAGTATATACGCCCTAAGGGACATTAATGTATCATACTAGCTTGTATATTACTTAATGGAAGCTTGGGATATTCACAGTTGTATTAACAGTCTTGCTCAACATAGTAGTATGCTACTTGATTTATATCTATTTTAATATGTGTATATGTTTCTTTTAGCATTTCGCGAATACATATTGAAAGAACCCATACGATCATGCTTGACTACCAGCATTGTGATGGCAGTCACACTAAAGGGGGCAGGGTAGTCTACAAGCACGTCCTTTTTCAGGTCCCTAGTCGTAGGATTATCGAGACAGGGCATCGATACTTCGGAATAGACTAGTGTGTACGGTTCTCATCCCAGCAGGGGAAATGGTCTGTCCCACGGCTATTAGTACGTTGTAGTGGAGATAGTATGCAGGTGCTCGTTGGGTTACGAGTACACCGGATAGGACTCGCAGGGAACTGTTGGTTGGTATTATACACGTCGTCAGTTAACAGTTCCCAGGTGACATGAGTACAGCATAGTCCGTAGATTTGACACTGCTGCTGCGCCTCAAGTGTGTTCCCACTGTTCTTAAATTGCTGCCCTATCATGGCTCGACTGAGTCGTGCAAACAGGTAGCAGTTGGGTGTAGTCCCGAAGCACTTGGAGGCAGTGGCGGTTAGATAAGATTCGTCTTTCCCGGTATTGGGGGTTAATATCGCGCTGTGTTTGGAGAGCCATTATGCCAGGTTCCTGGCCAGGGCAAGCGAGATTTACTGGTAGGTTTTCCAGTAACTTCTCAAGGTGTAATGGGCTTCACTCCGACACGACTTATACCGCTTTTAGAGGACTAACGCTTGCCGCCCCCTTAAGCCCGATATGCGATAGTCCTAGATGAACAGACCGGACTGTACGAAGATTGTCACATTAGGCTCAGTAGGAGTTCGGATGGGTTTCCTCATCGGCCTTCTTATCGACATCTACCTGGGGACCGTTACGTACAGCTAGTACCGCTTGCGGCTTGTGATTAAACCCACTGCCAGCGTAGTATTGAGTGTTTAGAGTCCCACACAGAGAGTTTCCCTGCTTCAGGCGAAACGATATAGAGGTCGTATGGTTTTACGACAGGGTTCGGACATGTACGTGTACTTGTGCACATATGATGTTCGGACAGATTATACTAGCAGGCTTTGGTTTAAGCCAGATTCTAGTATTGGATTATTGGATTTATGCAGTCTCAGTATATCCGTGTTTTTCGTAAATACAGATGGGAGGGGCATTCTATTAATTAGTCGAGAAGCTTTTAGAAGAAAGGTGACTCATTTAGTTTTAATTCATTTGTGAATTAAACTTAATGAGGTGGAGAGCTTATGTGTTATTATCATTAATTGCACCATGACTCATGAGATGATTCATCTCAAGAATTAAATGAAGCATGGATGATATTTGTGCAAGATATTTGTGCAAGATATTTTTGATGCTTCATATTATTGAAAGTGAGAACGGTTCAATTCATAATTAACATACACACTCTCTCTCCTCAAGCTCTCCTCTTCTTCAACCTAACCCTAATCCTCTCATGTGTTGAGATCCCAAGGGTTAGAAAGACTAATAGATCCTTAATCCATCTCTATATCCTCTAGGTCACTTGGATTAGCAATCCTAGCCACTTAGTTACCTCAAGTTAGAGGTTAAAGCTTGAAGGAGGAACTCTCGGGTGGATCTTCTATTACATCGAGGAAGCCGACGAGGAAGTGAACAACAAGAACAAGAAGGACTAGTATCTTGAGGTATAATCATCTATCATAGTAGTTTAGCACTTCTAGATAGTTTGTTAGTTAAGGTTTAGCAAAGATCCGTAAAGTTAGTCGATGTTACCTAGAACAAAATGATTGTTTTACCTATTCCGCCTCCCCGCATCTTGTGGGGTGTGTAACGTCGACTTACAGTTATGTCTAGCAGTACCGCTGACGGCTTGTGGGTGACTGATATGATCATCACCTACTGCCGGCGTATTGATGAGTCTTTAGAGTCCTACACAGAGGTTTCCTGGCTCAGGAGAAATGAAGTAGAGGCACTTATGTGATATGTTCGGGACCGAGATCAATACGCGTATGAGATACCGTATTTGTAAGTCCACGTTGCGACCCCCGGTTCTTACGGGGAGGCGGAAACGGTATAAAAATCAAATTTTTAGCGCATGGGGCAACATGGACTAACAAAGTCGGGATCTTTTCCTAAACTAAAGCTAGCAAACAAGCTAAAGAGAGTTAGCTACTCGGAAAGATGGTTATACCTAAACTTGAACTCCTTCTTCTTGAAACCTTGTAGAGGTTGATGGTTCTCTTCTCGTCGTCTTCTTCCGTCGAAGATGGATCCACCTGAGGGTTCAACCTTCGGGCTCTTTCTCGAACTTTGAGTGAACTAGAATCTCCGGCTTGCTAAACCCTTGATCCTAGAGTGAGTAGAGAGTGTCTAAGGGGTGCTTTTCTTTTAAGGAGAGGGATTCTCAACACATGAGAAGGATTCTCCTTTGGCTAGAGGAAGAAGAAGATGAAGTGAGGAGAGAGAAGCTAAATGATAGAATGAGCTCTTTTCTTTTGCAACCATAACTAAAAGAAAAGGAATTATCTAATTAATAATAATAAATCAAAAATGAAATAGTTGATGGTTGTATTTGGAATGACCACTATCATAACTTTCAATAAATGAGTGTAAGCAAGAATCAAGGAGAATCCTTGCAAAGCATGATGGTGGTCAACATTCAACCAAGGTCAACAAGTCAACAAAATCAACCATAACAATATTTCATTTAATTACTATTATTAATTGATATTTCATAAATCTATTAGGGTTTGGAAAATGACGACTGTCGGCTGTGCATACGCACCCGTTCCGAAACCCGACATGGACTTGGAATCATCCTTCTCACTCTGGAAGCTGGAGTCAGCAAAGGCCTTGATCTAGAGGTCTTTTCCGCCATACACCAAGAACATCTCCTTAGTCCTTCTCAGGTACTTGAGAATGTTCTTTACTGCTATCCAGTGTTTCTCCCCAGGGTTTGATTGATACCGGCTTACTACACTCAGTGCATAAGCTACATCCGGTCTGGTACACAACATCGCATACATTATAGAGCCTACCGCAGAAGCGTAGGGTATAATAGACATGCGATCCTTCTCCAAATCAGTCTTGGAAGACATCTCTTTAGAGAGGGTGATCCCGTGACAAGCCGGTAGGTTACCGCGCTTGGAATCTTCCATACTGAATCTTTTCAGTACGGTGTCGATGTACCTGGACTGTGAAAGTCCTAATATCCTCTTGGATCTATCACGATGGATCCGGATCCCCAGGATGTATGAGGCATCACCCAGGTCTTTCATGGAGAACCTGTGTGACAAGAACCCCTTGACAGATTGTAGCATAGGAATGTCATTTCCTATTAAGAGAATGTCATCCACGTATAAAACGAGGAATACTACAGTTCTCGCTACAAATCTACTATAGATGCATGGTTCATCTGGATTTTTGATAAAGCCAAATTCCTTGACCGTCTCATCAAAACAGATGTTCCAACTCCGCGATGCCCGCTTTAGTCCATAGATGGACTTAAGCAACTTGCACACCTTTCCGCTGCTCCCACTCTGAATGAAACCCTCTGGCTGATCCATATAGACACACTCCTCTAAATTTCCATTTAGAAAAGCGGTTTTTACGTCCATCTGCCAAATCTCATAATCGTGGAAGGCAGCAATGGCAAGAAGGATCCGAATGGATTTCAGCATAGCCACTGGAGAAAAGGTTTCGTCATAGTCCAAGCCAGGTCTTTGACGGAAACCCTTTGCTACAAGTCTAGCTTTATAGGTCTCAACCTGTCCATCTACACCAATCTTCCTTTTGAAGATCCACTTGCATCCTACGGGTTTTACCCCGTCTGGAGCAATGTCCAACGTCCATACTTTGTTGGTGTACATGGACTCCATTTCGGTCCGCATTGCATCCAGCCATTTTACCGAGTTAATGCTCTGAACGGCCTGCTGGAAGCTAGTAGGCTCATCATAGTCTATGATGCAATCCTCTCTATCCCCGTCTATGAGAAAACCGTAGTATCTCTCGGGTGGATGAGACTGCCTACTACTCCTGCGAAGCGGCATAGGAATGTCATGTTCTTTCGAACCCTCTGGTTCCACTAAGCTTTCAGTAATAGTCTGAGGTTCTGGAATTTCTTCCAGTTCTATTGCGCTCCCACTTACTTCTTTTTCCAAGAACTGATGTTCCAGAAAATGGGCATTACGAGTAACAAGGACTTTTTATTCCTCTGCGTAATAGAAAAGATACCCCCTAGAGTTCTTTGGGTATCCCACAAACTTACACAGTACTGAGCGTGCCTCGAGCTTGTCCGTATGCTGCTTTTTGACATAAGCTGGACATCCCTAAATCTTCAGGTACTGAAGATAGGGTTTCTTCCCACTCCATAACTCATATGGTGTGGTAGGCACAGTCTTAGTAGGAACTCGGTTCAAAAGGTATGCAGCTGTTTCTAGCGCATACCCCCAGAAAGATCGCGGTAACTCAGCGTTACTCATCATGGACCGTACCATATCCAATAGGGTTCGGTTCCGTCTCTCCGATACACCGTTGTGTTGCGGAGTGTATGGAGGAGTAAGCTGAGAGAGAATTCCACTCTCTTTTAAGTAATTCAGGAACTCGGCACTTAAGTATTCTCCACCTCGATCCGATCTTAGAATCTTGATACTTTTGCCGGTCTGTTTTTCCACTTCATTCTTATATTCCTGGAACTTTTCAAAAGCTTCGGACTTATGTTTCATTAAGAAGACATAACCGTATCTTGAAAAATCATCCGTAAAAGTAATGAAGTAAGAATAACCACTTCGCGCATGTGTAGACATTGGACCGCACACATCGCTGTGTACGAGTCCCAAGAGCTCGCTCGCTCTTACTCCGTGTCCAGTGAACGGAGTCTTCGTCATCTTTCCTTTGAGACAGGATTGACAAGTGGCATACGATTGATATTCGAACAGATCCAAATACCCTTCTGAATGTAACTTAGTCAACCTTCTCTCATTGATATGACCCAGTCTACAATGCCATAAGAAAGTCTGATTGATTTCCGGAGACTTTCTTTTGTGTGTATTCTGGACATTAAAAATCTGTGGTTGGTTCAATACGTATATACCATTGCTCAATGTACCTGACCCAATCAGAACTTGATTAAGGTGAATGTTTACAACATTACTTACAAACGCAAATTCATAACCTTCTTTAGAAACCAAAGATACAGAAATGATATTACAAGTTGCGTTGGGTACAAAAAAGCAATTACGCAAAACCAAAACATGCCCATCTGACATTCCCAGGTGATAGTCCCCCACGGCTTTAGCATCCATGCTAGCTCCGTTCGCAACTCTGAGGGTCATGTCACCCACCTTCAAAACCCTACGGTTTCTCAACGCCTGCAAAGAATTACAGATATGAGATCCTGATCCGGTATCCAATACCCAGGAAGTAGAGTTTATAGAAAGACAGTTTTCAATAACATACACACCTGAAGCTGAAGCCGCAACCTGCTTCAGTTCCTGTGTCCTGGCTTTCCAAGCCCTGCAATCTTTCTTTCAGTGTCCACTCTTGTGACAATAGAAGCATTCCTCTTTACCCACAAGCTTCCCCGCTATCTTTGTTGCCTTTTCCTTTCCCTTCGTACCCACTTTACTAACACCGCCTCTTGGTTTGGCGGGGGCTTTCTTCCTCTTTCCCTTGGCTTTCGCCTTGGACCTAGAGGAAGAAGATCCTCCTACAAACAAAGCGGGTGTTTCCCTACCCTTCTGTAGGGTGCCCTCTGCGCTCCTCAGCATGTTGAGGAGTTCTGAAAGTTCAACTTCCTTTTCTTGCAAGTTGAAATTCAGTATGAACTGGGCGTAAGTGGATGGAAGGGACTGGAGAATTAAATCCGTATAGAGTTCACTATCCAACGTGGTCCCAAGTTCCGCGAGCTCCTCAGTGTAGCCAATCATCTTAAGCACGTGGTCCGCTACCGATGATCCGACGGCCAACTTTGTCGAAAATAACTTCTTCGACACTTCGTATCTTGCGATACGAGACTGCTCTCCATACAGTTCTTTTGTATGGAGAAATATGGACTCGAAGTCCATATTCTCGTGCCTCCTCTGGTGATCGTTGTCCATAGAGGCAAGCACGAGGCACCTGGCCTTCGCGCAATCAATCTCCCAAGTCTTACGGATTTCCTTATCCGCGACGCTGGAGGTGGGACCTGGGACGGGGGGAGCTTTGGTGGTAAGAAGATACCCCAGCTTGTCGTAAGTGATTGCCATTTTGACATTCCTGAGCCAATCTTTGTAGTTTGGCCCTGTCAGTATGTTTTTATCTAGAAGTAACTTAAGTCCAGTCATTTCGATTTGGTCGCTGCAGGGGAAGAGAAGAAACACTTAGCACGATGCTCTTGCAAGTTTAGAATGGTTTTTAATTTGTCTAAACAGGATGGCTCCCACTGTCTCTCGAATCCCTCCTCAAACCACAAAGGAAGAATTAGCCGGGATCAATCCCACCGCACAATACTTGCTTAACCGTTCAGCCAGGCCAGTGTCGGTACTTCGAGGGAGGTTTTCCAACGCTTTCGCGAAGTTCCTTAATTTAAGAACCTCTTTTCCCTGGGGGCGTAGCCCCGCTAACACCTTTCTAGGCACCTACTAGGTTTATAGCATTGATCGTTTAGTGAGAAATTTCCCGAGGAGTAGCATATACTCACAGTAGGATCGGGATCCAAATATCATCGCGTGACGAAACTGAAGGAATCCTACCAGAATCATCACACTCCAAATGGTATGCAAATCTAGCAAGTTTCAGTACTTGTGAAACTCCCGATGTGGATTTTTGCCCCATGCTCTTATGACCTTGGCGTGAGGTCAAAATGTCATAAGTCACATGTCAAGTTCTTCCCATCATTATCCTGGTTAATTTGAACCCACCCGTACCTACCCTTGACGTAGGCCAAAATGGCAGTACGACTGTCTCAAACCAACGCATTCTATCTATGCAACAGATAAATATCCGACAGCTACCAATCACTATGCCTTGGCCTGAGGTCAAAATACATAGCTTGAATACTACTGTATATTTAACTGAAATGATGGAGGGCTACGAATGGTTTTAGCAAAACCGTGAACGTAGTGAACTTGATATATTCGATGGAACGAGATAGCTTTTAGAAGGAGTGGCTCAAGCTCCGCATTTAAAAGTTAGTTTTGAAAAGAACCGAGTGGTTTTTCGAAAGTGTTCCAACGACTTTAGCTTGGTTTATTATCTTGCATTAGTTCTTTTAATGCGTGATATTCTTGCATTAGTTCTTTTAATGCATCCCATCATTTAATCCTCCCATTGCAGAAAACAACCAAAATATGACGTACGCTTATGCCATTCGCATTCGCCACGGGGTCCCGTCATCACCCGTTAGGTTACTTAACTAACGACAGAGCGGGGGCTGGGCTAGCGCGGCTGTAAAACATAAGCAACGCCTAAATATAAAGCAATAATAGACATTACAGATCACAGATGAATATATTGGATATACTAGTGATCCGCAATCCGTTCGAGCCTGCAACGAAAAGCGGATTACACGGTCGCGGTGAATAGCAAATACCCCACCGAAGACCCCTACGGGTGCGGCAAACTACCCGCCAAGTACCCGGTAGTTTGTGCACCCCTCCATGGGTCTATCCTAGGAGCAAAAACAGTAAAAAGAATTATACAATGACGGCTACAACCCCGACCCGGTTGTGCGGCCATACAAATAATATTATTACATCAATTTACATTTACAAATGAATGAAAGAAAAACAAAAGCTCATCTCACATCCACCCCGGCTATTCACCCGCGACAGTCCAACACATTCATATACACATTCCAATATCAAACACAGATCACAGAGATGTATAACCCCGACTAATCGACTTATAGCGATTAGCCGACGTTCAATACATGCAAACATCACAGATATAACCATCATAGTCAAAGTGCAGTGAAGTTCGGAAAAAAAAATACGGAATTATAGGACCCCAAAAGCAAATTTCTGTTCTGGAAAATCTGGGCACATATAACATATTTGAAAAATCCCAAAACCCTACCAGAAGAACACTGCACGAAACCCGATCACGAGAGGACCCCACACGGCGGCGGTTCCGCGGCAAATACCTACCTCATGCCGCGGAAACGCGGCTGTTTGAAGGAATCAGGGGATCGTTTTTCTTGGGTGTTCACACAAAACCCTGAGCCGATTTTAGGTGTATAACAAATCTTGTTTTGACCAGAAAAATTTTTAACAGAAACTAGGGTTTTGTAAAAGCTTGGATTTTGGATTTTTTCGGTTCCGAACTTCGTTACACTTCACTACTAAGCTAGTTTAAGTTTAGTTAGGCTCTGATACCACTGTAAGTCCACGTTGCGACCCGCGGTTCTTACGGGGAGGCGGAAACGGTATAAAAATCAAATTTTTAGCGCATGGGGCAACATGGACTAACAAAGTCGGGATCTTTTCCTAAACTAAAGCTAGCAAACAAGCTAAAGAGAATTAGCTACTCGGAAAGATGGTTATACCTAAACTTGAACTCCTTCTTCTTGAAACCTTGTAGAGGTTGATGGTTCTCTTCTCGTCGCCTTCTTCCGTCGAAGATGGATCCACCTGAGGGTTCAACCTTCGGGCTCTTTCTCGAACTTTGAGTGAACTAGAATCTCCGGCTTGCTAAACCCTTGATCCTAGAGTGAGTAGAGAGTGTCTAAGGGGTGCTTTTCTTTTAAGGAGAGGGATTCTCAACACATGAGAAGGATTCTCCTTTGGCTAGAGGAAGAAGAAGATGAAGTGAGGAGAGAGAAGCTAAATGATAGAATGAGCTCTTTTCTTTTGCAACCATAACTAAAAGAAAAGGAATTATCTAATTAATAATAATAAATCAAAAATGAAATAGTTGATGGTTGTATTTAGAATGACCACTATCATAACTTTCAATAAATGAGTGTAAGCAAGAATCAAGGAGAATCCTTGCAAAGCATGATGGTGGTCAACATTCAACCAAGGTCAACAAGTCAACAAAATCAACCATAACAATATTTCATTTAATTACTATTATTAATTGATATTTCATAAATCTATTAGGGTTTGGAAAATGACGACTGTCGGCTGTGCATACGCACCCGTTCCGAAACCCTAATGAAATACCTCATCCTCCGCCTCAAGCAACTGTGCATACACACCTGCATTCTCGTTCCGAGGAACAAGAATACCGAGATATAAAAGGAACCCCCAAAACATATACCAGTATCTGGCTCAAACCAGAGCCCGCTGGCAATATCCGTCCGGACTCCAAACGTGCACAAGTGCGCGGATGAGAACGAACCCTGTCGCAAAACCATGCGACCTCTACTCTGTTTTGCCCAGAGGCGAATACCCTCTGTGTGGGACTCTAAAGACTCGACACTACGCTGGCAGTGGGTTTAACCACAGACCGCAAGCGGCACTAGCTGTGCGTAACGGTCCCCAGGTAGACGCCGACAAGAAGGCTGACGAGGTGAACCCCATCTGAACTCCTACTGAGTCTGAATGTGACATTCTCCGTACAGTCCGGTCTGTTCGTCTGATACATCGCATGTCGGGCCTAGGGGGCGGTAAAACGTCAGTCCCCCAATAGCGGTACAAGTCGTGTCGGAGTGAAGCCCAAAACACCCTAAGATGACACTGGAAGCCTACCAGTATATCTCGCTTGCCCTGGCCAGGGACTACTCGTGTAATAATGGCTCTCCTAGACACAGCGCGATGTCAACCCCCAATACCGGGAGAGACGAATCCTGTCTAACCGTCACTGCCTCCAAGTGCTTCGGGACTGCACCCAACCACTACCTGTTTGCACGACTCCTTTGAGCCGTGGTAGGGTAGTGATCAAAGTGCAGTGGGAACACACTTGAGGCGAAGTGCCAGTGTCAAGTCAGCGGACTAAGCTGTACTCATGTCACCTGGGAACTGATAACTGACGATAAGTATAATACCAACCTGTCAGTTCCCGACGAGTCATGTCCAGTGTACTCGTAACCTAACGAGCACCCGTATACTATCTCCAGTACGACGTACTGATGGCTGTGGGACAGACCATCTCCCACACTGGGATGAGAAGCGCATACGCTAGTCTACTCCGGAGTATCGATGCCCTGTCTCGATAGTCCTGCGACTAGGGACCTGTATAAGGATGTGCTTATAGATTACCCAGCCCCCACTAGTGTGACTGCCATCACAACGCTGGTAATCAAGCAAAGATCCTAAGGGCTCCACTAATGCGTATAGGTGATATCGCAAAATAAACACATGTACACATTGAAGTAGAAACAAACCAAGTAGCATACTACTATATTGAGCAAGATTGTTTATACAAGGTGAATATCCCAAGCTTCCATTAAGTAATATACAAACTAGTATGATACAGTAATGGCCTCTAGGGCATATACACTAACAGTATTCTATTCTCGTGATATGTGATATCGGTCGGTTATATGTGATATAGCCGGGTTATCGAATCAAGTGTTGATTCGATAAGTTGATACATATGATATTAGTCGGTTAAATGTGATATAGCCGGATTATTAAATCAAGTGTTGATTTAATAATTTAATGTATAATTATATATTTGATATATTAATTTTACATTAACTAATATTAGCTCACTTAAGCATTTCTTTTTCTCACTTGTGTACACTTAATATATATGTGATATATATTATTGTGTCATGCTTGTTGCTACATGCTACATGGGTGTATGAGACTCACACCATGCTTATCATAATGAAGGGTTTTATTTATTTAAAGTAAATCAAAATTAGTTAGAAATTATTCACATGGTTTGAGCTTAGTGGAAGCTTGTAGAACCATTGACTTAGTCCACTAGTCTTGTTTTACATTAGATATTTATTAACCAAACCATTACCTTAATCCATGGTTAAGTCTCTACATGAGTTAATATGAGATATTATCTCACCCATGGTTTCTATTCTACACTTGCCTCTCCCCATGATTGTTTTTCTTCATCTCCTTCCTCAAGATCTCTTGCCTTTTAGGAGGTGAAGAAAATGAGTGAGAAAAATATTTCTAAAGTGAGCAAACTTCCTACTTCATCAACCTACACAAAATTAGCCATTTAGTTTAGGTTGTTTGCTTCACTAATTCCTAATTATTGAAGAAGTATCTTGAGTTAGTGTCTCCTCGACGTAGATCATCTTCGGCCTCGAAGACTTCAAGCAAGCTTGTTCATTTCACCTTGTGGAGCCTTACTAGAGTCCGGGAAATCGCTACTTGGAGCGAAGGGACTACTACACGGAGCTTTTAAAGTGAAGGACCGGTCTACAAAGGTTGTATTCCTTGTTCACTTAGATGTAAAGATGTTTACATGCATGTTTCGTCTGCTCTCTAGTTAAGATTCTAGGTTAGGGTTCTTTAGCGCGCCAAATTTTTGAAAACGGCATGGTTGATGCCTCCCGAAACACAGTGCTCATGCTAGGGAACCCAGCAGGAGGTGGAGGAGGTGGAGGAACATGAGAGGAAGAAAAAGAAGAAGTTGAGGAATGAAGTGAAGAAAAGGATGGTAGGGGTGCCATGCCAAGATAACCCCTCTCTCTCTCTCTCTCACACACACACACACTCTCATGCCCATGCCTCCATGCTTTCTTTGACTTTTGTTTTCTTTTCTTTTTTTTTATTTTATCTCTCGTTTAAGTAAAACCAAATAACACAAATACAATGAAACAACATGCAACCAAAAAAGTAATATATCATGGTGCACTAACCATGGATATTTTTTAAAAAATACGGATTTGGTCTAATCGTGATTAGTAGTGCACTAATCAAGTTTAATTTAAACTTGCATATAATTAATTGCATAATTATTTATAAAATGCAAAATTCCAATAAAAATCTTTTAAATAAATAAACCATATTAATCTCCAATTATTTTCCAAATATTGGTATATAATTATACCATTTTACGTAAACCCCAATTCGCAAATCAAATAGTTTTCAAGAAATATATTATTTTATTATTTAATTTCCAAAAATAATATTTTATTTTTCTGAAATGTTAAAATATTCCCCCTTAAATAAATTCAATCCCCAAATTTGAATTTAACCCCCAAATACTAAAACATTTCAATAATCAGTCCAAATCAACGGGGCTCCGAAATCACGGAATACACAGAAATACCACAGCGCATCGAGTGCGCATGAAAACGAATGTGAAACTCAAAATCGAACTCCGTCAAGCGGCATGCAATCACTGGAGTTATAAAGGAAATGCAAATCTCGAAATCCACTACTGAAATCCAATTATACTATAGTCAAAATCATAATACATATATAATACGCATCCTTGTAAATTCCTCTAAAAACAACACATGCAAAATCTTTTTCAAATCGCCATGTGATGCGTAACTCATGGCACAAATATTAGATGCTCATTTGTAAAGTAGTAAATATACGTCTATATATGTTTGCTTAAGATATACGTTCCGCCCTTTTGAAACATCCCAAAGGTTTTCCTTCGTAAAAGTTTGTGTCACTCACGGACACGTAGGAAATAGCGAGACTATAACTCCTTTTTGAAAACCTCTTGGTAAACTTTTTATGCATCCAAAAGTACTCAGGTACTGTCCTCAGATCAGTCCTGCTCGGCTACTATATAATATAGTACCCAACGTCAAAATATGATGCTTAAGAGTAAAAATCGGCCCCAAAAGACGTATCCAACATCACGTGCGTCTGGTGCGCACGGAAAACCAAGACCAATACAGGTGCCACAAATGTGCACAAAAGCCCAACTAAGTGCAACGGGTATGTATGGAAGTATCTGTCAAGTGCAACGGGTGTGCACGACAACAGCATCAAGTGCATCTAAAGTGCACGAAAATCTCAAGCCTGTGCAACTAACATGCACAATTAAAATCTCAATCAAGTGCATCCGGTGTACACAAAATCTCATACCATGCGCCCAACATGCGCGAAAATCAAGATCGAGTGCGTCAGGTCCGCACAAAACATCTAGTGCAGTAAAGTTCACGAAAACAAACTTCAAGTGCAACGGTGCACGAAAACAGAGATCTTGTGCAACAAATGCACAAAAACATAATCTCACATGCAACTAGGTGCCCGAAAACTCATCAATATATCAAATACGCACAAAAACAACTCCGAGTGTGCCATGGTGTATAAAATCATAAACGTGTGCAACTGCGTGCACAAAATCCATATCAATGCGCTGTGAGTACATGTAAGCTATACCGAGTGCATAAATCAAATCGAGTGCATACAACGAGCACAAAATCAAATCGACGTTATCGAAATCCACGGAATCATAAATATGTGCAGCCAAGGCATAAAATCGATATCAAGTGCAATAGATATGCACAAATCATAAACCAATGTAACGGTGTATGAAACATAAATCAAGTGCAATAACTGTGTACAAATGAAAATATCTAGTAGGTGTAGCCATGGTGCACGAAAACAAATATCATGAAACTCAATCATCGAAACTTAAATCCAAGCGATAAAAGTGTGATACTCAGATCACAAAACGCAAATCGCAATAACTGACATTGAGGTACACCTCCTTCAATGTCGAAAAATGCCGGTGCACCCAAAGCTGGCAGAGCAAGAACATCCACTTGCCTCCTGCTCACGGTCTGGCGTCCTCTGTCTCTGGGTCCTCGTTTTCTCTGTGGATTACCAATCCCACCATATTTCTGCTCGTCGGCCCGGTTGGGTATAATAATGGAACAGTTCCGCTCTGGCACTCCTCTGATCATCGCTTGGCCATTTAACCTGACCACTCGTAAGGCAGCACATTACTGATGGCGGCATCTAGCCCTCTAAAGAGCGTGATACAACTGATCCTGGGTGCAAATCTTTATCACTGTGTATCCTGGAAAGAACCTGCTTAGGGTCTCTTCCGATCCCACCTATGCCGAACTATACGAAGGATGGTGATTGATAGAAGAGTTATGTGTTCTACCTTGTCTTATTTGTTCTACTTACCGCAATCAAGACAGTGTCACTTTGCAGCTAGCCGGTTGAGCACGGGTCGATCTACAGGGAGATGGTAGTATGTTCGTTCATGTTTTAGACGAGTCAGTGAAAGAATATATATATGTGTTCAAGTCTATCCTATGTGTTCATATTTATGTTCAAGTAAGCTTATTAGGGTTAAGGTTGGTTAGTATAGTTAGGATTAGTCTTGTGCTTTTCATTTGCCATTCTTAAAACGATGTTGGGATAATCGAACGTATAGGATTTGCGAGTTTAAGCAAGCTTTCCAACGCTAAATCCATTCCTAGTGCCCCTTGTCCTTCCGCTACGTGCGCTTATTTCCAACCCTGGGACAAACACCCGCGACCATGTATCCAATTAAATCACAACTACATGTCACGTTGTAGTGCGTCCAAAGGACTTCTGGACACAGGTCGCGGCTATATGTCACATATAGCGCGCCTAAGTGAGGGGGTTGCGTTTGTTTGGTCTAGATTCGTTTCAAGGTGTTTGGTGAAGAGAAGCGCAAGGGATTTTTTTGTCCCTCATACTAACCTTCCTTAGCCCTAACAAGTGTGGAATTATTCACACATGAAAATAAAAACAAAGCATGAAGGAAGCAAAGAAAGAAAGGAAAAATACGGTTTTACAAAGATCCAAGCTAACTACTTGGATCCTCACCTAAGTAAGGAACTCCATCGAGTATCATGGCTTGAAAATACGGTTAAGAAGAAAAGAAAAGGCCAACAAGAAATGAAATAACAACAATAATAAAACTACAATAAGAATTAAAATTACAAGACAGTATAATAAAAATACAAGTTAAATAAAAAACCCTCATCTTCATTGATTTTCCACTCAAGAGCTCTCACTACACTTTCATGGAGAATAGATGAAGAAGAAGAAGAAGACACAAACTAAACTACACTAATTCTAACTAAAAAGAAGCATTCACTATTTGGCTCAAAACTTGAGTATTTATAGGCAGAGAGTTGAAACCCTAGGGCCAAATTCTGAGCCACAATACAATTACCAATCTACCCCAAAAATATCTTCTGGTACCGAGTTGACTCGGCCGCGGAACCGCCACGTATATACCACATTGGTCGCGGCTCTTTAAGGCGGTTGTGTTGTCGTTTTTTCCATGGTTTCTTATCTTACTTTCTTCTGTTGTTCTACATGTCCCAAATTACAAAATGCTTCCAAAGTTTCTTCAGATTTGCAACAGTCCAAAATGGCTTCACTTTTAATTCATTTGACATTTATCTCTCTCGAGCTCCGCGCACCCATTGAATCCTGTGCTGCCCCTCTCGTGCTTTGTGTTTGTCCGAGACATGAATGACCACTGTTATTTGTCTTGTCTCTTGAACTGGTAAGCGGCTGATTGATATGAATTTAGTTAACCGCAATCAGGATGGTGTCGCTTCGCAGCTAGCCGGTTGAGCACGGGTCGATCCACAGGGAGATGGTTGTATGTCCTTTCTTGTTTTAGACGAGTCAATAAAGAATGAGTATATGTTTGTTCAATCTAACCTATGTGTATTATTTGCAAGTATAAAGTTGTTAAAAGATACGAAAATGTAAGCTAAAGAAATCCGTACTCAAAACCTTTGAGCCGAGTCTTGACCAATTGAAGCTAGAGCAATCGGCAACAACGTGGATTAGGGGATTTAAGCGCGGTATTCATGGAATCCGGCTTATTTACCCTTGTCCTTCCGTTCTTGTCTCTTGCTTTCGCCTCCGGCCAAACCGAACGCAACCGGTCGCGGTTAGGAATCACCGTTACCTTGTTAGGGTAGGGTGTCTAACGGAGCGCTTGCGTATCGTTTGGGCGGAGTTCAATGGAAAATAACGGGAAAAGGAAATGAGCAAAGAAACGTTAACTTATAATATCGTATTGATTCTTAACAACAACAATAATTACAACCATTCACAAAACAAACCAAAAAGAGCAAAAGAAAAGATAAACAAAGAAAAGAAAAGATTACAAGCAAGTAATTAAAGTGCATGGTAATAAATTGCAAGTAATAAAAGACAAGAATGAAAAATGCAAGAAAGAGATAAGCAAGAAAGTAACACTAAGAACCATAGAACTCTAGATAAGCCATGGATCAATAGCCAACCCTTAAACTTGCAAGCTCAATCAAGAGATTGCAAGGTCAAGAGAAGGGTAAAGAACTCATGTGAAATGAAGCACAAAAGAGAAGAGCTTTATTGATTCCATAATGATACAACCCTTGAGATCAATAACCAACCCTTAAACCTTCAAGCTCAATGAAGAGGTTGAAAGATCAAGAGAAGGCAATGACCTCAAGGGGAAGCTAAGCAAAAGAATGATACAATGTATGGCAAAATTGGACTCCTTCTCACTTACCCAATGGTTTCCTTTTATAGGCAAAAGAGCAAGACCTTTCCTTTAATTTGAATTTGAATTCATCCAAAATTTGGAGGGAAGTTTGAATTTTTGAATTTTTGAATCACATCAACACTTTATGCATTGAATGCACCATACCCTCTCGTGCTCTGTGCATGTCCCTCTCGTGCTTTATGTTTGACCCTCTCGTGCTTTGTGTTGCCCCTCTCGTGCTTTGTGCTTGTCTGAGACATGAATGACCACTGTCATTTGTCTTGTCTCTGGAACAGGTACGCGGCACTGGACGGATACGGATGATCGGAACCCGGCTTTTTTCTGCGGGCAACAGATGTCCTGGATTTTGGCGTAACAGTAGAGATTTTGTATTATTTGCGTTATTTTGGACTAGGAACCTATAGCCTGTAAATATGTAGCAAACACGGATTAAAAGCACCTGCCTATAAAAAAACGAGCGTAAGAATGGGCGGTATAAAATGCATTATTCTGTTATGAACAAATACCCCCAAACTTAACTTTTGCTCGTCCCGAACAAAACCAATTATTCAAAAAAATAAAATCCTAACCGCACTTTCGCTGGGAACGCGATTGCACTGAGCACGTGCAACAAGCCGTTAAACCTCTAGGTGTCCCTAATAGGAGGAGTGTTGTCTCCTGAGGGTTTTTAGCGGATTACACCTACAAAATCCCGTCAAGTTAGTGTCATAAGTTAACAATGATTCTACTCCTACAGTTTAGAATTTACATTAGAAACTCTATCATCCTAAGTTAGAAATATTCAACCCTTATTTTTCACACCTCCTATCTATTTAACCTTGGTTCTCCTGAGTTTTCCTTCTAAAGTGCGGCCTCAAATCAGGGATTTTTATCAACTTTACAGAAAATACAAGTCTTATTCTTTATTTCTATCTTTTGTCCAAACATCGATCGTATACCCCTACGTGTGTGTATATTTACACCCCTACACTCAAGAATTCAATTCAAGCTATAATACCCTTGCCCTAATACCAAATACTACTTCTTTTCATTAAAGATGGACGGATTTGCTCACACACCTTTCATGCGACTATTAATGCTTTTTGAGGCACTAACGACCGATTACTGAATGTGTGAACTTTAAAGCGTAAATAGCAGTTTCCAGGTCTTGATTTTATTCTATTTTTTCTTTTTCTTTTTTCTTTTTCTTTTTCTTTTTCTTTTTCAAGACCGGATATATTTTTCAACATGCTCTTTTGGTGTTTAGCTTTAAATACCGTTTTTTCTTTCATACTAGGCTTTCAGGCAAGAGTATTTCTAGGTATCCTCTACTATCCCAAGTTTCAAGGTGCGTGTAAGTGCAGTTTGTAGGGTATATACTTTCTGAATTTGAACTCAAGAAAAGAAACTATTTTTCTGACTTATCCTCCAGTAAAGCTTCAATACTTTTCCCTCATCTTGACTTAACTCAAGAACTGAACTCAACGTATACTTACCAAAATTAGACAGAATGAGGGTTATTTTTAGGGTTTTCAATTCCTAAGCCTAGAATTTAGTTATTTCTAATATATCAACTAAACTTTCAGACTAAAAATCTAAGTTACCCTATTAGCTAACTTGACGACAAAGTTTTTATATTTTTGGAAAAAATTTCGATTTTTGTGGGTTTTTAATAAGGTATGCAAATGCAAAATATACAAATGAATGCGAAGGAAGAAAGCTTACCGAGCGCACCCCCAAACTTAAACTTGACAGTGCCCTCACTGTCAGGCTATACCAAGAGGGTCAAAATTGCCGGCGCTCCCTAAAAACAAATTATATACAACAAAGAAAACAAAACAAAAAATATATACACAAAAAGGGTTCCCCCCAAACTTAAGTGAAACAGTGTTTCCACTGTTAAGCGATGAAGTTCAGGATTAGGGGGGAAAGAACAGTGTCAAGCTATACAAGGCCTTACACAGGCCAAAAGTTAACACTAACCATTCAAAGATCTTATCGTGATAAAGCAGTGGCTGGTGAAAGAAGGCGTAGAGAAAAGAGATGGAGAATACGCGAGACCGTATGGAGATAGAAGTGGTATACGGTCTCGGTATATGAGAAGAAGAAGAATGGCGGAAGGGAAAAAGAAGTGGAATACGAACTTGAGGGTGAAAATGGAGTAAATAGATTAGCACAATTTGTGATGACCGATGTGTGAAAAGCGATTGTGCTAATATATTTACCCGTCGAGAAATGGGGTCAAATCCCTCAAGATTCGTAAGAAACCATGGGTATGCCGAACTTGGTAAACCAGACACAGGAAGTGAAAAAGATACGGTTTCTTGCATTGTCGGAACGATGGAAAGGATGGGGGGAAGTGATTGAGGAAGGGTATCGGTTAAGGGTTCTGGAGGGTGTACACAGTCAGTGAAAGGAATAGGATAAATTGGAAAATCCGACTCATCATCTAGAACTGTTTCATCCTCAAAAATATCCTCAAAATTCTCCTCAAAGTTAAGCTCATCCATGCATATTTCATCAAAATCCAGATGCATATGGGGTTCAGGAAAAACATTTAATGATTCGGGATGATGATTTGAAGAGAAAAACTCAGCCAAATCTATGGGTTCATCATCCAAAATATTCCCAGCGTCAATATCCTCAATCAAGTGAAAATCAATATTCTCAGACACCTCATCAAAAGCATAGATTTCAATCAATTTTGGTTCTAAGATGGAGGAGTAGAGGTCAAAAGGTTTGGGTGTGGTTTCACTTGGAAGGGTCCCTTCACAATCTGGCAAATCAAACACTACAAAGTCGCACAACACATTAAACATTCTATCTTCAACTGATAATTCATTTGGGACACTTGATAGACTTTCAACACAGGAGTTGTGGGATTCAATTTGAGACGGGTAGGTTTGATTTGGAAGGGTATATACCTCACTTTCTCCACTCAAATTCTCAGCCTGTCCTACCGCCTCATCATACATTGGAAAATTTGGAGCTAGCTGGAAACTAGCTACCGGGTCAGTAGGTTGTATGAGAGCGGCCATGGACGCATTCAAATCCATCATCTGTTGGCTTGACGCTACCCTAAAGTCTTTCAACGACTGTTCCAGACTAGACATGGGTTGTGAAGGGGTTTCAGTAAAAGATTCAAAGTTGTTTGGATACTGAAAACTCCCAAATGGCGGTTCTGAAGCAATGTCTAGGGAAGGTGCAAAAGTAGGGTAGGATTGGTAGGAATTGGATGGCTGGACAGGAGCAGGATCAACATTTGGATAGGAAGGTGAATGGAATTGTTGATCCCAAGAATTTGAAGTGGTGAAAGGAGTGAAAGATCGGCTACGGGATTGTTCAATACGCTCAGCGATGGACAAAAGACGACTTGCAAAAGGGGTATCAACATAAGCGGGTGTGGGAGGTTGAAAAGGTTGATACAAAGTGGAATGAGGAGTGCAAGTGTTTGTCCTAGACGCTGCTATGCGATCTTTCAGTGAAACTTTGGGCATGGAGGGGTCGTTCGATGTTCGGCCAAAGCAAGAACCGTAAGATGTAATGTCTGGTTGTGGGTACCAAAATTCGGCAAGAGTTTTTCGAGGTGGGGTACCCATGATATGAAAAGAGAAAGAAAGAAAGGAAGAGAAAAGGAGGGGGAAAAGAATGTGATATTTTTATTTTTTTTTAAATTTTTTTTTTGTTAGTTAGATATTAACAAAAGAATGAAATATACACACAAAAAGAATCTGGACAAAAACAATCACGACACAAAAATACCACACACCTAATCGTTCTAGGGTTCACCTAGGTCAACTAGACCTGCTCCAGAACTTGATTGTCGAATTAAAACTGTGTCGAGAAACGGGCTCATACACTGATCACGAGGCCAGGTAGGTGCAGAGATAAGGGGAGGTTTTCCAACACTTTCGCGAAGTTCCTTAATTAAATAACCCTTTCTCTTTTGACGGTTTCGCCGTTAACACTTTTCTAGACACCCCGTAAACAATATACCGTTAAGCGAGGTTCTAAACACGGTTAACTTCTCCTAATGAGCGCGAAGTCCTTAAGGCTTAAATTCTAATTTCTTTTAAAATTTGTGCGGGTAACGTTATGCTCAAGTTCGTGATTTGTGGGCCACGGAAAAGGTAATGAAATCCTTTACCGTATATTGTGGGGTTCGCTTGCCCTTAAGTCCGTATTAATATATGCAATGCGCAAATCAATAAAAATTCTATAAAGAATCAAACAATCGTTTTTTAGTTTAAGCGCGGCACTGCAACAAATACGGGTTAGTCAATTTTTAGCGTTTGCTAGCGAACTTGCAAAGAATCCTGCAAAGAATAGTACATTGGATGCGTCGGATTTGAGAAGAAGGTGTTAGTAAAGTACGTACCGTTAAGTTTTTGGGTTAAGAAACCCCCGTTGAATCAAATCCGGTAAGCTTGAAAAGTTCGCTTGCGCGGGTCAAACTACCCGGATCTTTGGCACTGTACTTTGCAATCACCTTAGCCTTGAACGTACACTTTGCTCCCCACAATCGCCGTTTGCAAATCCGCAAAAATCTGCAGACTTGCTCACAAAAATTATCAAAAAAAAAAAGATTTTTTTTTATAAATATATACAGAAAGAATATTAACCCGAATAACAAGAAAGAAAATACGCTACCGTCTCCTCGGCAACGGCTCCATTTGATTGATATGAATTTAGTTAACCGCAATCAGGACGGTGTCGCTTCGCAGCTAGCCGGTTGAGCACGGGTCGATCCACAGGGAGATGGTTGTATGTCTTTTCTTGTTTTAGACGAGTCAATAAAGAATGAGTATATGTTTGTTCAATCTAACCTATGTGTATTATTTGCAAGTATAAAGTTGTTAAAAGATACGAAAATGTAAGCTAAAGAAATTCGTACTCAAAACCTTTGAGCCGAGTCTTGACCAATTGAAGCTAGAGCAATCGGCAACAACGTGGATTAGGGGATTTAAGCGCGGTATTCGTGGAATCCGGCTTATTTACCCTTGTCCTTCCGTTCTTGTCTCTTGCTTTCGCCTCCGGCCAAACCGAACGCAACCGGTCGCGGTTAGGAATCACCGTTACCTTGTTAGGGTAGGGTGCCTAACGGAGCGCTTGCGTATCGTTTGGGCGGAGTTCAATGGAAAATAACGGGAAAAGGAAATGAGCAAAGAAACGTTAACTTACAATATCGTATTGATTCTTAACAACAACAATAATTACAACCATTCACAAAACAAACCAAAAAGAGCAAAAGAAAAGATAAACAAAGAAAAGAAAAGATTACAAGCAAGTAATTAAAGTGCATGGTAATAAATTGCAAGTAATAAAAGACAAGAATGAAAAATGCAAGAAAGAGATAAGCAAGAAAGTAACACTAAGAACCATAGAACTCTAGATAAGCCATGGATCAATAGCCAACCCTTAAACTTGCAAGCTCAATCAAGAGGCTGCAAGGTCAAGAGAAGGGTAAAGAACTCATGTGAAATGAAGCACAAAAGAGAAGAGCTTTATTGATTCCATAATGATACAACCCTTGAGATCAATAACCAACCCTTAAACCTTCAAGCTCAATGAAGAGGTTGAAAGATCAAGAGAAGGAAATGGCCTCAAGGGGAAGCTAAGCAAAAGAATGATACAATGTATGGCAAAATTGGACTCCTTCTCACTTACCCAATGGTTTCCTTTTATAGGCAAAAGAGCAAGACCTTTCCTTTAATTTGAATTTGAATTCATCCAAAATTTGGAGGGAAGTTTGAATTTTTGAATTTTTGAATCACATCAACACTTTATGCATTGAATGCACCATACCCTCTCGTGCTCTGTGCATGTCCCTCTCGTGCTTTGTGTTTGACCCTCTCGTGCTTTGTGCTGCCTCTCTCGTGCTTTGTGCTTGTCTGAGACATGAATGACCACTGTCATTTGTCTTGTCTCTGGAACAGGTACGCGGCACTGGACGGATACGGATGATCGGAACCCGGCTTTTTTCTGCGGGCAACAGATGTCCTGGATTTTGGCGTAACAGTAGAGATTTTGTATAATTTGCGTTATTTTGGACTAGGAACCTATAGCCTGTAAATATGTAGCAAACACGGATTAAAAGCACCTGCTTATAAACAAACGAGCGTAAGAATGGGCGGTATAAAATGCATTATTCTGTTATGAACAGCGGCACTGGACGGATACGGATGACTGGAACCCAGCTTTTATCTGTCTGTGGCAGATGTTCTGGATTTTGGCGTAACTGTGGAGATTTTGTATGATTTGCGTTATTTTGGACTAGGAACTTGTAACCTGTAAATATGTAGCAACAAGGATCAAAAGCACCTGCCTATAAACAAACGAGCATAAAAAAGGGCGGTATTAAATGCAGTATTATGGTATGAACAAATACCCCCAAACTTAACTTTTCTCGTCCCGAGCAAAACCAATTATTCACAAAAAGTCCTAACCTCGCTTTCGCATGGAACGCGATTGCACTGAGCTCGTGCAATAAGCCGTTAAACTTCTAGGTCTCCCTAGTAGGAGGAGTGTTGTCTCCTGAGGGTTTTCAGCGGATACTACCGATAAAATCCCGTCAAACTATTTTCATAAGTTAACATCGATTTTACTCCTACAGTTTAGTATCTAAGTTAGAAATTCTGTCATCCTATGTTAGAAATTCTGTCATCCTATGTTAGAAATTCTATCATCCTATGTTAGAAATATCCAACCATTATGTTTCACACCTCCTATTTAATCAACCTAAGATTCTATACGTTTTGACAGTTTAGAAAGATCTCCGTTTCTCTTGAGTTTTCCTTCTAAAGAGCAGTCTCCAATCCGGGATTTTTATCATCTTTACGAAAAACATAAATCTTATTCTTTATCCCTATCTTTCCTCCAAACATCGATCGTATACCCCTCCTTGTGTGTAAAATTTCACCCCTACACTCAAGAATTCAATTCAAGTTATAGTACCCTTGCCTTAATACCTAATACTACTTCTTTTCGTTAATGATGGATGGATTTGCTCACACATCTTTTATGCGACTATTAATGCTTTTTTAGGCACTAACAACCGATTACTGAATGTGTGAGCTTAAAGTGTAAATAGCAGTTTCCAGGTCTTGACTTTATTTTTTCTTTTCTTTTCAAGACCGGATATATTTTTCAATAATGCTCTTTTGGTGGTTAGTTTTAAATACCGTTTTTCTTTCATATTAGGCTTTCAGGAAAGAGTATTTCTAGGTATCCTCTACTATCCCAAGTTTCAAGGTGCGTGTATGTGCAGTTTGTAGGGTATATACTTTCTAAATTTGGACTTAAGAATAAGAACTATTTTTCAGACTTATCCTTCAATAAAGCTTTCAATACTTTCCCTTCATCTCGACTTAACTCAAGAACTGAACTCAAGATTACCTACTTCTAAAAAAACTGCAAGGACGTATAATTACCAAGGTTAAACAAAAGAAGGGTTATTTTTAGGGTTTTCAATTCCTAAGCCTATGATTTAGTTATTTTTAACGTATCAACTAAATTTTCGGAATAAAAATCTAAGTTACCCTACTAGCTAACTTGACGACAAAGTTTTTATATTTTTAGACAAAATTTCGATTTTTGTGAGTTTTTAAATAAGTATGCAAATGCAAAATATACACATGAATGCGAAGGTAGAAAGCTTACCGAGCACACCCCCAAACTTAAACTTGATAGTGCCCTCACTGTCAGGCTACACCAAGAGGGCCAAAATTGTCGGCGCTTCCCTTTTTAATATAAAAGAAAAAGCAAACCAAAAATATATATACATAAAAAGGCCCCCGCCAAACTTAAGTGAAACGGTGTTGCACTATTTAAGCGTTAAGATTCAAAGTTTAGGAGGAGAAAACAGTATCAATTTATACAAGGCCTTACACAGGCCAAAAGTTAACACCAACCATTCAAAAATATTATCGTAATAATGCAGCGGTTGGTGAAAGAAGGCGTAGAAGAAAGAGATGAAGAACACACGAGACTGTGTGGGGATGGAAGCGGCGTACGATCTCAGTAGAGAAGACGGATGGAGGAAGGGAAAAAGAAATGGAATACGAACTTGAAGGTGGAATTAGAGTGAATAAATTAGTATAATTTGTAATGACCGATGTGTAAAAAGTGATTGTACTAATCTATCAACCCGTTGAGAAATGGGGTCAAACCTCTCAAGATTCGTAAGAAAACATGGGCCGACCGGATTTGGTAAACCCGAGACAGGAAATGAAGATAATACGGTGTATTAAAAAGTGGGAACGATGGAAAGGATGAAAGGAAGTGATTGAGGAATTGTATCGGTTAAAGATTCAGGAGGGTGTACACAGTCAATGAAAGGGACAGGATGAATTGGAAAATCCGACTCATTTAGTAAAACTGTTTTATCCTCAATACTATCCTCAAAATTCTCCTCAAAATTTTGTTAGTTATAAGTATGCCCTAGAGGCCATTACTGTACATAGGATGTATATTGTAGTGGATGCCGGAACATATATAGGGAGGACTTTCTTGCTCGACATGATAGTATACTATCTGGTTGCACTTTACCTTAACGTGTACACTGATTGTCTCTCTGTTACATGTTGGTAAAGCCCTTAGGATGTGTACTTGACTGCCTGGACTATGATGCGGATCATACTAGTGGGGACATGGTAGTCCATAAGTACATCCTTCAAGATCCCTAGTCGTGGGTGTATCGAGACGGGGCATCGATATACCAGAGTAGACTAGCGTATACCTTCTCGACCCATACAGATGGGCGATGGATGATCCCATATCCATTGGTGTTTGACAACAGAGATGATATACGGGTGCTCAGTGGAAACTGGGTACACTGGACGGACTCGCCGAGAACTCCCAGATGGTATTATACCTTACGTCAGATGGCAGTTCTCTGGTGACACTGGTACAGAGTAGTCTGTTGACCCGAGATCGTCATAGAGTCTTATGTGATTCCCACTGTGCTTTGATTTCCACCTTACCACGTCCAAGAGGGCATGCAAAACGGTGGCTTTTAGGTACAATCCCGAATCACATGGAGGCAATAAGCGATAGGAGGGGATTCGTCTCTCCCGGTATAGGGAGTTGATGTTGCGCTGTGTTCGATTGGCTATAACCGGAAATCCCTGGCCAGGGTTGCTGAGATTTTCTGGTAAGTGTTATCAGTAGTTTCTCGAACTGTTATAGACCTCATATCGACACGACTTATCGAGCTACTGGGGTCTGACGTTTACCACCCCTAGGCGAGATATGCGACATATCAGACGAACAGACCGGACTGTACGGTAAGTGTTACTGGTTGAATTCACAGGAGTGTAAGCGGACTTGCTCGTTGATCTTCTGATCGCTCAATACCCGGGTGGCCATTACGTTTAGCAGACCGCTTGCGGCATGTGGGTGTTTGATATGATCATCACCTGTTGCCGGCGTATTGACGAGTCTTTAGAGTCATACACAGAGGTTTTCTGGCTCAAGCAAAACGAAATAGGAGCGCATATGAGATATGTGCGGGACCGAGAATAATACCAGTATGTGATACTGTATTCTATTCTCGCGATTCGTATCATCGGACGGTTATATATGATATAGCCGGGTTACCGAATCATGTGTTGATTCGATACTTTGATACACTTGATATTAATCGGTTATATGTGATATGACCGGATCATTAAATCAAGTATTGATTTAATGATTTAATGTATAATTATATATTTGATATATTACTTTACATTAACTAGTATTGGTTCACTTAAGATGATTTTCTTACTTGATGTGCACATTGTATATGTGATATATTTTTGTGCACATGATTGTATCATGTTTGATGATACATGAAAACTTGGGTGTATGCTATACAAGATGTTTAGTTAATGGTTAGGGTTTCATTTGCTTTATTTATTTATTTTATTTCATTTATTTTTGGCAAGAAATAAAATGGTGGCTTGTTTTGTTTTACACTTGAAGCTTCATGAAGCTTTGAAAGTCATAACCATTTTATTTCTTTCCTTAACCCAACCCTTCAACTAAACCCTAGTTCATTCTCTACATGAGTTAGCCTCACCCATGGTTGCATTATGATAACCATCACTTGAATTTTCTTTTTGGGAGATAATTCTGTTTCATTCTTCTTCTTCATCTTCTTCATGAAGAAAAAGAAAACCATTCTTGAAATTTCCAAGTGATGGAACCAAGTGAGAAATCCAAATCCAAAGTGAATCCACTTCCTATTTCTTCATCCTCTACCACTTGCCATGTTGTATTGGGTGTTTTCTTCACAAGGTTCATCACCAAGTGAAGATGGAGCTTGAGTTAGAGTTGCCTCGACGTAGATCATCTTCGGTATCGAAGTCAACGACCTAGCCCGCTCATTTCTCCGACGAAACCATCGCTAGAGTTCGGGATGCCGGTGATCGCAGCGAAGGGACGTTATTACGGAGCTAAAGAAGTGGTGGACCGGATCTACAAAGGTTGTATTTCCAATCACTTAGCAATAAAGTTGTTTATTTGCTTGGTTCGCCTTTTCCTCTAGTTAACGATCTAGGATTAGGGTTTCTCGGCACAAGAAAAATTTGATTTTGGCATGGTTGATGCCTTGTGGAACCTCTTGAGTGTGCCTAGGAACCCTACAGTGGTATCAGAGCTACTAGGAATTAGATGTCGACCTATGGGAGGTTCTCACTGTGTGACAGTGTGGCGAAGCATAGGCTCTTACCCCCAGGGTGTCCCGAGACCGGAAGGTGTTCCGGCGGGTTGTAGTCCTCGCGAGGGGGCATGCGTAAAAAGTAGTTGCTGAGGGACCCGTTGGTGCTACGGCGACCCCATTGGATGGGGTGGCTGCCTGACCTACAGTGGTATCAGAGCCTAGCTAGAGCCTTAGGCGATGCGTAGACGATATTAGAAGTCCGATCGAAACACGAAACTCTAATCCGACCCCTTCTCTGTACATTTTTCAAAAATGTGCATTTTTCCGAATTAAAAATATGCAGAAAAATCAGCAGGCTTTTTTAAGAAATACTGTGCAAAACGAGCGGCTAACTCTATTAAACCGCCACGGAACCGCGGCACGAGCATGGCTCGTGCGGCGGTTCCGCGGCCGTACGGCAACATCCTTCATCGAAATTTGCACAGTAATGTCTCTAACTGTCTCCTGTGTTTTCTGGGTATTTTTATTTTATACTCAAGAGTTAAGTTTTCTGGGTTGTATTAGGAGATCGTAGATTCGATTGGATTGTCTAATTTTGTCTATGTGTTTTCCAGGTATTTTAGAACATGTTAAAAAGTTCGACCGGATATAAATACCTAATTTTTCCCCTACCGGGAAATTTCCAACTGTTGGACTTTTCCGTAGTTTCAGAACGTTATCAGTAGTGCAAGTAACGCGATGGACCCTCTAGAAGACAACAAACCTTAACTCGATTATGTGACCGTCTTGAACTGCCCTTTGAACCTTAGGGTTTAGGGCAGTACGGCGTGCCACATGTGAGGCGTTGGCTTGACCCTTCTACGCCTGGACCGTTAGTACTGAAGCATGAAGTGAATGTTTTTAAACTTATTTCAAGCGTTGAGCTGTTTCGGGAAAACTTGGGTGTTTGATTGTTCGATCGAAAAGTTTAACATTTTCTATTTATCCGGAATGTGATACAACATTTGGAATTCACGAGTAATTATGAGATAACTGAATGAATGTTATAAACATAGCAGTTTAGTCTCACTTGATCGATTGCCACGGGATTTTGATGCGATCAAAAGTCCGTCGCAATCACATAGCGTACGCGGATACTCGCCGGGTAAACTTAATAGATAGCTACACCCCATAGCCCCGACCAAGTGACTGTAGAAGAACCCCATCGCCGAAAGCATCCGTCCGGGTGCTCGCGGCAGCGGTGTTCCTCCTTGGTGCACTTCGTCACGGCATCGGGGGTGCGGCCGCCTGCTAAAGTTTGCGACGAGCATGCGATCAAATTGTCGGGAATCTTGTTGTATTGCCCGACTTGATATTGAAAAGTGTTTTCGATAATGAGACTAAAATGCGGGGTTTATAATTGTTAGGCATGCGATGTCTAAGGAATTCATTGGTTTAGGCATGCAATATCTAAGTAGATTGCGGATTCCAACTGTTGTAGTTTTACACTTTCTTTTCTGTGACCGTAAGTGTAATATGTGATATCGCCGGTTTTGTTGCTATATGTCAACGACAATTGGGATACGCATGTTTACTTACGTTGATGACATGTGATGTTATGTGTTGCTGGATATGTTATATTGGATCGTCGTGTTTGAATAGCCGGGGGGTTTTTATGTGAGATGAGTGTTTTTCATTTTCATTCATGTAAAGACTTGTATGTAATATTCTTTTATTGGGGCACTTCCAGGTTGCGGAAGATGTCACCATTTGTATATTATTTACTTTACCGCACTAGGATAGACCCAAGGAGGAGGGCACAAGTAACCGGGTTCTGGAGTCCAGTGGGAGACCAACTTGAGGAGTCGAGTCCGGGTCTCCTAACTCTAGAATTGGTAGGGTTGCTTGCCGCTCTCGTAGGGGTCTAGGGGTGTGGGTTTGGCTATTCATCGTGACCGTGGAATCCGTGTTTTATACTGGCTCGAATTGAAAACACGGACGTCCTAGTATATCCAATGTTTCATATATTTCTTCTGCTGCGATATCTGTGATGTGATCATTTGATATGTTCTGTGATAAATACTGTATATAGTATATATGATATATTATATAGGCGTTACTTATGTTTTACACCCACGCTAGCCCTGCCCCGCTCTGCCGTTAGTTACCTAACCTAACGGTGCACGAGGGGACATCGAGGCGAATGCGGATAGCATAAGTGTACATCGTATTTATCTGTGATGTTTAGGTGCTTAAATGATGGGACTTCATTAATGTGATTAATGAAAATAAAAGAAACCTAAGATGTTGTGGAATCGAATTTTCAAAAACAGGTAGCTACAGTTCTTGCTTTGCATCGCGGTGTTCCTTATAGAACATCCTGCACCTTATTCGATAACGAAAGGGCCGAGATCCCTTCACCGGGAGTGACCCCTTTAGCAATAACAGGCAGATGCTACAACCCTCGGTTTGTCTTTTGATTGCTCCTATAGTTTTTGCTCTGCACAGCGGTATATATGATATATATCCTGCACCTTATTCGATGAGGAAAGGGCCGACGATCCTTTCACCGGGAGTGACCCTTTTAGCAAAACTAGAAAAGCCTCAAAAACACTCCATTTCAAAATCATTTGATTCTACAACGATATCAAGTTCATTACGCAATAGGTTTTCAGAAAAACCTGTCATAGCCCTCCGCCATTTTAGATAAGTACTAGTAAGTATCCGTGCTACGTTTGTTGACTATGTTAAGGCGTAGTGTGCGGTAGGTAATTAGTGCTTATCTGTATAAGCATATGATGCGATTGGATTAGGGTAGTCATGCGACTTTGTTGACTATGTTAAGGGTCGTGCGGGTGGGTTTAATTCAATCAGGAAATGACGGGTTGAACTTGACTAGCACTTATGATTTGTTGACTATGTTAAGGTCATATAGCTGCTAGGGGCAAAATATTATCGGGAATTTCAAGTGTTGAACTTTGCAATGAGATTGCATACCTTCTATGAGATAGTTGGATCCCGATACCCGCTGCGAGTAAGAGTTACTCCTGGGAGAGTTTTACACATTACAATTAGCCGATCAAGTAGGTGTCTAGAAAGGTGTCAACGGGGTTATGCCTCTGGGAAAACGAGGTTTACATTAATTAGGTCCGTGCGAAAGCACGGGGAACCTCCCTCAAAGTACCGACACTGGCCTGGCTGAAAGATTGGCGAACTTGTAGCGTGTAATTAATCCCGGCCAGTCTTTCCTTTTAGGGTTTGAAGGAAGATTTGATAAAAACAGTGGGAGCCATCCTGATTAGATAAAATAATAACCAATCTGATCTTGCAAGAGCGCACGCAGAGTGTTTTCTTTTCTCTCTCTCCTGGTAGCGACCATGTCACGCCTTAATCAAGATAATAATACGGATGTATTGACCGAACCCGCTTGTTATACTGAGCTGGGGAACGTTGGTCCCGCTCCAACTTGTAATTGTTATAAGACAGAGCAGGAAATAGGGGAATGCCAGAATTCCTATGCCGCCCAAACGAAGAAAGTGGAGGTGATGCATCTCCTTCGGGTGTGTTCATTATACAGAACTGTTTCTCAGTATCCTTTACGTCCTGAGTATGTGAAATCGGATCAGGATCCCAGATATGTAATCTGTTACATGGGCTACAGAAAGGTAGAGAACTAAGAACGGATGATAAGTTTCATGAGGCAGAAAACGGTGCAAGAGTTGCAGCCAAGTCTGTTGGTCACTGTCACCCTGTATTACCAGAATAAATTGATTCTGAACAAATGTTATTAGATACCGAACCTGATATACAAAATCATATCAGTATCTTTATTAGTAAAGAAGGATATAATTTTGTATTGTTGGATAATGTTTTGAACATTTCCTATATCAAAAGTTGATCGGTTCAGGCACGTTATCTAAAAGCATTGATGTTCTAAATCAAACTACAGTTCTTAGTATACGGAACACACACAAGAGGAATAGTTCAGAAATGAACGAATCCTTCTTGAGGTATTGTAGACTAGGTCATATCAATGCGACCCGACTGGCTCAAGTTACATTTAGATGCATATTTAAATCAGTTTGAATTTACATCTTGTGAAACTTGCCAGTCATGTCACAAAGATAAGATGACCATAGCTCTGTTTAATGGAAACAGAGAAAGAGTTAGTGAACTCTTGGGATTGATACATGTTGATGTATGTAAGGTCCCCTGTCTACACATGCCAAGACCGGCTCTTTATACTTCATTACATTCTCTGATGATCTCTCTAGATTCAGGCACATGTTCCTATTGAAACATAAGTCCGAACCTTTTGAGATATTCACAGAATATGATTTAGAAGTAGAGAACCAAAACGGGTATAAGTATTATGTCCTTTGATGTGATCGAGGAGGAGAATACTTGGGCACGGAAATCCTGGACTATTCTAAAGGAGAATGAGATTCTCTCTCAGCATTACTCCTCCGTATACACCATAGCACGATGGTATATCGGGGCGGAGCAATAGCACCCTATGTGATATGGTGTGCTCTATGATGAGTACTGCTGAGTTTCCTATTTCTTTTTGGGAGTTATGCGCTTGAGAAGCTGCATACCTATTGAATAGGTTTCCAATCAAATCAGTTGCCTACCACTTCGTATGTGATATGGAAAGGGAAGAGCCTATATCTTAAGTTAGTTAAGATTTGGGGTTGTCCGGCCTATGTCTAAAAAGCAAAATCCGGACAAGCTCGAGGCAAGGTCTGTTATGTAGAACTGGAAATGTTCCAGCTATACAAACTGCAGCTGATAATTTGGTAGAACCAAAGGATTCAATTGATTCCAACGAACCTCAGCCTCTCCGCCGATCTAGCAGGGTTCCTCACCCACCTGAGAGATATTTCGGTTTCTCTATGACAGTGGGAGCGAGGATTGCATCATGGGATGATGACCTAACTAGTTTCGAGCTGGCCATCAAGAGTAGGACTCTGTAAGAATGGCTGGATGCTTAGCGATCTGAGATGGAATCTTTATACACCAACAAAGTATGGACTTTGGTTGCTATATCTGAAGGGTTAAATTCCCATCAGGAGCAAGTATATCTTAAGAAGATTACTTGGTGTACATGGAAAAGTTGAGACTTTCAAAGCTAGACTCGTTAACGGTTTGCATCATAGACCAGTTGTGGCTAATGATGAAACCTTTTCTGGGGCCTATGCTTAAGTCCATCCAGATCCTACTTGCCACGGCTACATACCATGACTACGATATCTGGCGATTGGGTGTCATGACTGCATTTCTAAATACTGTTTTAGAAGAGAACGTCTATAAGTACACAGCCAGAGGGCCTCGTAGACAGTGGGAGCAGCGGAAACGCGAGCAAGATGTTTTATGTGATAAAGCAGGCATCGCGGAGTTGGAACGTCGGTTTTGATGTGTTAGTCAAAGAGTTTGACATCATCAAAATGGTAGATGAACCTTGTATAAACAAAAGGGTAGTAGGGAGTATGGTGGTGATCCTCGTAGAGTACGTGGATGACATACTCTTGATAAGAAAGGAGTTTCCTATGCTACGCTCGGTCAATTTCTGCTTATCACAATGATTCTCCATATAGGATCAAAGTGATACCTCATAAATCCTGGGTTTTGGATTTATGAGATAGATCTAATTGGATGTTAGGATACTCACTAGTTGTAGTGAGATGGTGTCAGTTGATCCTGGGGAGAATCACTGGAAACGTTCCAGGGTGATAAGGACGACTGAAAGTCAGTCACAGGCATTGTCTTTACCCTCAGTAAAGGGACGGTATGTTGGAAGAGTTCCAAGCTAGATACTGCGGCAAACTAGACGATAAAGGCTGGATAAATCGCTACTTAAGATGCTACCAAAGAGGCAGTCTGGATGTATATTTGTTCATGAGATGAACTTAGTTCCTCCCATTGTATGACAATGGAGTTGTGGCTTATGCCAAGGAACGTCCGGTCCCATCAGTGACCCAGACATATTCTAAGGCTGTATCACCTGATCATGGAGGTAGTTGATCTCCAGGGTGATCGAGGTTAGGAGAGTAGACTCAGAGGACAACACGGCGGATCCACTCACAAAGGCCCTTTCCCAGAGAGCGACTTTTATAGGATGGTTGAGTATGAGATACTACAACCACTGCTACAGATGGCCCTAGTGCAAGTGGGAGATTGTTAGTTATATGTATGCCCTATAGGCCATTACTGTACATAGGATGTATATTGTAGTGGATGCTGGGACATATATAGGGAGGACTTTCTTGCTCGATATGATAGTATGCTATCGGTTGCACTTTACCTTAACGTGTATACTGATTGTCTCTCTGTTACATGTTGGTAAAGCCCTTAGGATGCATACTTGACTACCTGGACTATGATGCGGATCATACTAGTAGAGACATGGTAGTCCATAAGTACATCCTTCAAGGTCCCTAGTCGTGGGTGTATCGAGACGGGGCATCGATATACCAGAGTAGACTAGCATATACCTTCTCGACCCATACAGATGGGCGATGGATGATCCCATATCCAGTGGTGTTTGACATCAGAGATGATATACGGGTGCTCAATGGAGACTGGGTACACTGGACGGACTCGCCGAGAACTCCCAGATGGTATTATACCTTACGTCAGATGGCAGTTCTCTGGTAACACTGGTACAGAGTAGTCTGTTGACCCGAGATCGTCATAGAGTCTTGTGTGATTCCTACTGTGCTTCGATTTCCACCTTATCACGTCCAAGAGGACGTGCAAAATGGTGGCTTTTGGATACAGTCCCGAATCAAATGGAGGCAATGAGCGATAGGAGGGGATTCGTCTCTCCCGGTATAGGGAGTTGATGTTGCGCTGTGTTCGATTGGCTATAACCGGAAATCCCTCGCCAGGGTTGCTGAGATTTACTGGTAAGTGTTATCAATAGTTTCTCGAACTGTTATAGACCTCATATTGACACGACTTATCGAGCTACTGGGGCCTGACATTTACCACCCCTAGGCGAGATATGCGACATATCTGACGAACAGACCGGACTGTACGGTAAGTGTTACTGGTTGGATTCACAGGAGTGTGAGCGGGCTTGCTCGTTGATCTTCTGATCGCTCAATACCCGGGTGGCCATTACGTTTAGCAGACCGCTTACGGCTTGTGGGTGTTTGATATGATCATCACCTGCTGCCGGCGTATTGACGAGTCTTTAGAGTCCTACACAGAGGTTTCCTGGCTCAAGCAAAACAAAATAGGAGCGCATATGAAATATGTGCGGGACCGAGAATAATACCAGTATGTGATACTGTATTCTATTCTCGCGATTTGTATCATCGGACGGTTATATATGATATAGCCGGGTTACCGAATCAAGTGTTGATTCGATACTTTGATACACTTGATATTAGTCGGTTATATGCGATATGACCGGATCATTAAATCAAGTGTTGATTTAATGATTTAATGTATAATTATATATTTGATATATTACATTACATTAACTAGTATTGGTTCACTTAAGATGATTTTCTCACTTGATGTGCACATTGTATATGTGATATATTTTTGTGCACTTGATTGTATCATATTTGATGATACATGCAAACTTGGGTGTATGCTATACAAGATGTTTAGTTAATGGTTAGGGTTTCATTTGATTTATTTATTTATTTTATTTCATTTATTTTTGGCAAGAAATAAAATGGTGGCTTGTTTTGTTTTACACTTGAAGCTTCATGAAGCTTTGAAAGTCATAACCATTTTGTTTCTTTCCTTAACCCAACCATTCAACTAAACCCTAGTTCATTCTCTACATGAGTTAGCCTCACCCATGGTTGCATTATGATAACCATCACTTTAATTTTCTTTTTGGGAGATAATTCTTTTTCATTCTTCTTCTTCATCATCTTCATGAAGAAAAAGAAAACCATTCTTGAAATTTCCAAGTGATGGAACCAAGTGAGAAATCCAAATCCAAAGTGAACCCACTTCCTATTTCTTCATCCTCTACCACTTGCCATGTTGTATTGAGTGTTTTCTTCACAAGGTTCATCACCAAGTGAAGATGGAGCTTGAGTTAGAGTTGCCTCAACGTAGATCATCTTCGGCATCGAAGTCAACGACCTAGCCCGCTCATTTCTCCGACGAAACCATCGCTAGAGTCCGGGATGCCGGTGATCGCAGCGAAGGGACGTCATTACGGAGCTAAAGAAGTGGTGGACCGGATCTACAAAGGTTGTATTTCCAATCACTTAGCAATAAAGTTGTTTATTTTCTTGTTTCGCCTTTGCCTCTAGTTAACGATCTTGGATTAGGGTTTCTCGGCATAAGAAAATTTTGATTTTGGCATGGTTGATGCCTTGTGGAACCTCTTGAGTGTGCCTAGGAACCCTACAAATTTAGCTCATCCATACATTCATCATCAACAATTTCTAGACGCATATGAAGCTCAGGAAAAACAATTAATGGTTCGGGATGATGCCCACACGGAAGTGAAAGGACATGATGAATTGGTGAGAAAAATTCATCCAAAACTGTGGGTTCATCATCCAAATTATTCCCAATGTAGATATCCTCAATCAAGTGAAAATCAAATTTCTCAGACATCTCATCAAAAGCATGGATTTCAATCAATTCAGGTTCTAGAGTGGAGGTGTAGAGATCAAAAGGATTGGGATTGGTTTCACTTGAAATGGACCCCTTCAAAATCAAGCCAATCAAACACTACAAAGTCGCACAACTCATCAACCGTTCTATCTTCAATTTGTGATTCATTTAGGACACTCGATAGTCTTTCGAAACTAAAGTTGTGGAATTCGATTTGAAACGGGTAGGTTTGATTTTGAACGGTGGAATGCTCACTCTCACAACTCAAATACGCAACATGTCCTATCGCCTCATCATATATTGGAAAATGTGGAGCTAGTTGTAAACTAGCAGCCGGTTCACAAGATTGTATGAGGGCGGCTATGGACGCATTCACTTCCTCCATTTGGCACAACGCTACCCGAAATTCTTCCAAAGTTTGCTCAAGACTAGACATGGGTTGTGAGGGGGTTTCAGTAAAATATTCAAAGTTGTTTGGATACGTGAAACTCCTAAATAGTTATTCAGAAGAAATGACAAGAGGTGTAAAAGTCGGGTAGGATTGATAAGAATCGAATGGATGTGAAAAATGGACAGGATTGGGATCAACATTCAGATATGAAGATCATTGGAATTGGTGTCCTATGGAATTTGGAGTGGTGAAAGGAGTGAAAGATCGGCTACGAGATTGTTCAATTCGATCAGCAATGGACATGGTTTTCGGAGTCGCAACATGACTCTAAAAATGGGTATCAACGTAAAAAGGTGGGGGTTGAAACGGTTGATACGAAGTGGATTGCGGAGTCCAATTGTTTGTCCTAGACGCGTCTATCCGATTTCTCAAAGAAATTTTGGGCATGGATAGATCGTTCGAAGTTCGGCCAAAGCAAGAACCGTAAGAAGAAATGTCTGGTTGTAGGTACAAAAGTTCGGCAAGAGTTGGTCGTTTTGGGGTACCCATATTATGAAAAGGGTGGAGGGTAGGGAGGATGGAATTTTTATGAATTATTGAATTTTTTTGTGTTTTTGGAGTTTTTGAAATTGTTTGTTCAGGTTTTAGAAAAAATACGGAATTATGGGACTAAACTTTATACAAGCATAATCAAAATCACAATATGCACAAACAACACCTAGAGCTAGGAACTTCAAAGTCCAACTAGATCGCTCCTAGACTTCCAAGCGACAAGTTGCAAGATAACTCTCGAATCGCCTCTTCACTGCCAATTGTGGCTAGGTAAGCACAAGTGAGGTAAAGAGTGTTCCACTCACGAATCACCGTGAGACGGGCCTTTTAAAATTACCTTCTCACTTGTCTAGCCTAGGCACCACAAAGTCAAGTTTAGATAAACGACCGATTCCCCGCAACCTTCACTTGTCCTAAATGAGCGCGACAAGTCCTTATAGGTTTGGTCTAGATATTTTTTATTAACTAAAGGTAATGCGTATGCTTTTTTTGATTTGTGGGGTCTTAGGAAAGGTGATGAAATTCCCACCCAATCTTAATTGGTGTTATTGTTGGATATATGTATGCCCTAGAGGCCATTATATGATAGTGTATGTACCGGTATGTGTGTGTGTGTGTGTATTCAGGGGACATTCTTGCTCGACGTGATAGTATGCTATCTGGTTGTACTTTATCTTGACATGTTCATTTGATCATGCTTCTCATTCATTTGGTATATGTTGATAAAGCCCTTAGGATATTTGCTTGACTACTGAGATTATGATGCGGATCATACTAGTGGGACATGTGTAGTTTATAAGCATATCCTTAAAATGTTCCTAGTCATGGGTGTATCGAGACGGGGCATCGATATTTCCATAGTAGACTAGCGTATACGTTACTTGTCCCATATGATGGGCGATGGATGATCCCATATCCATTGGTGTGGTGACAGTAAAGACCGTATACGGGTTCTCAGTGAGACTGAGTACACTGAACGGACTCGCCAAGAACTCCTATGTGGTATTATATCTATCGTAGGATAGCAGTTCTCAGGCGACACTGGTATAGATTAGTCTGTAGACCCGAGATCGTCATAGAGTCTTGTGTGTCCTCCCACTATACTTTGATCTCCACCCTACCATGGCTCTACTGAGTCATGCAAACAGGTGGATTTTGGGTACAATCCCGAGGCTCATGAAGGCAATGAGTGATAGGAGGGGTTTCGTCTCTCCCGGTATTGGGGGTTGATGTTGCGCTATGTACGATTGGCTATAACAGGAAGTCCCACACAGAGAGTTTCCCTGCTTCAGGCGAAACGATATAGAGGTCGTATGGTTTTACGACAGGGTTCGGACACATATGTGTATTTATGCACGTACGATGTTCGGACAGTTTTTACTAGCGGGCTTTAGTTTAAGCCAGATTCTAGTATTGGATTATTGGATTTGTACAGTCTCAGTATTTCCGTGTTTTCACGGATGGAGGGGTATTCTCGTAATTTGTCGAGAAGCTTCTAGAAGGTAGATGAGGTGGAGAGCTTAGGTGTTATTTGCATTAAATGGATTAGTGACTCATGAGATGAATCATCCAAATGAGTTAATAAAGCATTTATTGCTTAATGACTTATGAGATGATTCATTGTATGTATTAAATGAAGCATGGTTATTAATATCAAATAATGATTTATTTGATATTCTTTATGCTTCATCATATATTAAAAATGAGACATAATTCATATCATTCTCACTTTCACATTCTCTCTCCTCAAGCTCTCTCTCTTCAAAGAACTAACCATAATCCTCTCATGTGATGAGATCCAAGGGTTAGCAAGACTAATAGATCCCTAATCCTCTTCTATATCCTCTAGGTTACTTTGATTAGCACTCATAGCCACCTAGTTACCTCAATTGAGAGGTTAAAGCTTGGAGAAGGAGCTCTCGGGTGGATCTTCTATCACATCGAGGAGGCCGACGAGGAGGTGAACTGCAGGGACAAGAAGGACTTGAATCATTAGGTATAATCATCTATCATAGTAGCTAATCACTTCTATATAGTTGTTAGTTAGGGTTTAGCAAAGATCCGTAAAGTTAGTCGATGTTAGTTTAAACAAAATGATTGTTTTACCTATTCCGCCTCCCCGCATCATGTGGGGTGTCTAACGTCGACTTACAGGTCATAAGAGCATGGGGCAGAAAATTATATCGGGAATTTCTAAAGAAACTGAAATTTACAAAGAGTTGCATACCATTTGGAGTGTGATAATTTTTATAGGATTCCTTCAGCTTTATCGCACGATGATATTTGGATCTCGATCCTACTGTGAGTATCCGCTACTCATCAGGAGATTCATCACTTAACGATCAATGCTATAAACCAAGTAGGTGTCGAGAAAGGTGTCAGCAGGGCTACGCCCCCAGAGGAAAGAGGTTATTTAATTAAGGAACTTCACGAAAGCGTCGTAAAACCTCCCTCGAAGTACCGACACCGGCCTGGCTGAATGGTTAAGCAAGAATTGTACGGTGAGAATAGTCCTGACTAGTTCTTCCTTTTTGGTTTGAGGAGGGATTCGAGAAACAGTAGGAGCCATCCTGTTTAGATAAACTAAAAACCACTCTAAACTTGCAAGAGCATCATGCTAAAGTGTTCCCTCTTTCTCTCAATTGCAGCGACCCAGAACAAGACAGGCCTTAAGTTACTATCAGATAAAAATATTTTGACAGGGCCAAACTATAAAGACTGGTTCCAGAATGTCAAGATGACAATAACTATGACAAATTGGGGTATGTCCTTACTACGAAGGCACCTGTTGTCCCTGGTCCAGAATCCAGTGTTGCAGATAAGGAAATCCGCAAGACCTGGGAGATAAACTGCGCGAAGGCCAAATGCATCGTGCTTGCCTCTATGAATAATAAACATCAGATAAGGCACGAGAATATGGATCTTGAATCCATATTTCTCCACACCAAGGAACTGTATGTTGAGCAATCTCGTATAGCTAAATACGAGACCTCGAAGAACTTGTTTCAGTCGAGGCTGGCCGTCGGATCATCTGTAGGAGAACATGTCCTTAAGATGATTGGCTATATAGAAGAGCTCGCAGACCTTGGGATAACATTAGAGAACGAGCTGTATATAGACTTGGGTCTTCAGTCCCTTCCTTCCACCTACGCCCAGTGAATTCTGAATTTCAACATTAAAGGAAAAGAAGTTGAACTTCCAGAACTCCTTAACATGTTGAGGAGTGCAGAAGGCACCTTGCAGAAAGTAAGGGAAACACCCACTATGTTTGTTCGCAGTGCTTCCTCTTCCGGGTCTAAGGCAAGGGCCAAAGGAAGGAAGAAGAAGGCCGCTACCAAACCAAGAGGTGGTGTTGGTAAGGTGGGAGTTAAGGGAAAGGCAAAAGTTGCATTGCCAGTAGTGGCAAAGGACGAGTGCTTCCACTGTCGTAGGAAAAGCCATTGGAAGAAAGATTGCAAAGCTTGGATTGCCAAGAACCAGGAACCTAAGCAAGCTGTGGCTTCGACTTTAGGTGTGTTTGTAATTGAAAATTGTCTGTCAATCAACTCTACTTCCTGGGTATTGGAAATCGGATCAAGATCTCATATATGCAATTCATTGTAGGCACTGAGAAACCGTAGAGTGCTGAAGGTTGGTGATATGACCCTCCAGGTTGCTAACGGAGCTAGCATAGGTGCTGTGTCCGTAGGGGATTATCACCTTGGATTGACGAGTGGACATAGTTTGGTTTTGCGCAACTTTTTTTGTGTACCCAGTTTAACGTGTAATATCATATCAATTTCGTTGTTATCAAAAGAAGATTATGATTTCACGTTTGTAAGCGATGTTGTTAACATCCACCTTAATGATGGTTTGATTGGGTCCGGTACACTAGATAACGGTATATACGTATTAAACCAATTACATATTTTCAATGTCCAGAATACACTAAAAAGAAAGTCTCCAGATAGTAATAAGGCTTTCTTATGGTATTGTAGACTAGGTCACATCATTGAGACAAGGTTAACTAAGTTACATAGAGAAGGATATTTGGATCCGTTCGAATATCAATCTTATGCCACTTGTCAATTATGTCTCAAAGGAAAGATGACAAAGACTCCATTCACTGGACATGGAGTAAGAGCGAGCGAGCTCTTAGGATTCATACACAGCGATGTATGTGTTGGAGATAGTGCCCTCAGAGTCAATTATTGGATCACAGGCACGTGATTGCAATGATTGAGGGGAGGACCTGTCCCAGTAGGACAGTCTTACTCGAGATGATAGTATGCTATCTGGTTTATCTTTATCATCGTGTACTGCTTTAGGTGACCTTACGAGTCGCTATTTCACGTTAATAAAGCCCCAAGGATTCTTGCTTGACTACCAGCAGTATGAGGGCGATCATATAAGTGAGAGCTGGAGTCTATAAGCACATCCTTAAAAGGTCCCTAGTCATGGGAGTTTCGAGACAGGGCATCGATACTCCAGAGTAGACTAGTGTATACAGTCGAGACCCCGACGAGAGGCGGTGGCCGGTCTCACAAGCCACTGGTGTCAGATGGTTCACCTAAGATGTATACAGGTGCTCATTGGGTTATGAGTACACCGGACAGGACTCGCCGGGAACCTGCTGGTTGGGATTATACCAGACGTCAGATAGCAGTTCCCAGGTGACATGTGTACAGGTTAGTTCATCGACCTGAGATCGTCATTTGTCTCGTGTGAGTTCCCACTGTGCTTTGATTACTACCCTACCACGGCTCAAAGGAGTCGTGCAAACAGGTTTTAGTTGGGTACAGTCCCGAGCCACATGGAGGCAGTGAGCGGATCTGCAGGGGTTCGTCTCTCCCGGTATTTGGGGTGAGGTCGCGCTGTGTCTAGGAGAGCCAGAACATGAAAAGTCCTTGGCCAAGGCAGGAGATTTGCTGGTAGGTATTCCAGTAGTATCTCAGGGTGTTCTGGGCTACACTCCGACACGACTTGTACCGCTTTTGGGGGTCTGACTTTTACCAACCCCCTAGGCCCGCCATGCGATGCTCATAGACGAACGGACCGGACTGTACGGATATTGTCACTGACAGGCTCAGTAGGGTGTCAGGATGAGTTCGCTTATCGACATCCCTTTTAGTCAGTAGCTGGTGGCCCGTCACGTATGGCCGATACCTCTGACGTGCTAATGGTTAAATCCACAGCCATAGTATTGACGAGTCTTTAGAGTCCACCACACTCAGTCACTCAGGTTTCGGGCGAAACGCTGTAGAGGCCGTATGGAGATATGGCAGGGTTCAATCAGATACGTGCGGTATTATACGGATCGTGATCGGACGGTTTTTACTAGCCGGCTTTGGCTTAAGCCGGATCCTAGTATGAGATAGTGTAGTTTTGTTTCATTGCATTTGTGTTCAGTGGGAATAAAAATGCGGGCATGTATTTGCAGTAGCGGGGTTTTCCTGTAATTTATTACGGGATCAGTTTTCTTAAGTTGCCAGTTTGCATTCCGTTCCGGCCGGTTTTCTTTTATTCTTTCGCGGCCGGACTTTTTGATGGTGGGGGTTAATTGCAAGTTTGCAATTAACTTATTTGATGAGGGGTTTGATGCATATATGTAGCTTCCTCATCATGAGATTCCTTTTGAATCAATCACTTGCTTTCATGTGATGGTTGTGTTTGATTTGATGAGAAATGAAATGGTTATGACCATTATCATTTTAGATTATTCATTTTTCCCCACTTGATTAATTCCATCCTTTTTTCTCCACCATGGGGTGAGGGGCCGGCCACTATTTTCATGAGAGAGAGGGAGAGGTTTCATTTTGGATGAGGGAAAGAAATTCATATGATTTTCATGCTTGAAAATTATATACACCATCATTCTTCCATAGTTCTCCTCACTTCCATCATTCCATGGCAACTTCACATACCCCAAAGAGACATGGCTACTGCACTATTCTACAGCATCTCTTGGAGGCGTCGGCTAGCCAACTTCGCGCCCGAGTTGCCTCGGTCAAGAGGTGGGAGCCCGTAAAAGATTCCGGCTTTGTGGTGCCCTTTCCGACGAGGAGTTGATGGACGGACATTCTGAAGGGTTCCTAGGCACTCTCAAGAGGTCTCACAAGGCATCAACCATGCCAATTTCAAATTTTACGGGTGCCGAGAAAGCCTAATACGGATCGTTGACTAGAAGTTTAGGCGAAATACGAATCTAGTTAACAACTTAACTAAAGATAAGAAACTACAACCTTTGTAGATCCGGATATCCACTTCCTTGGCTCCACGTAGGCGTCCTCTCGCTGTCCATCTCGAATCCCGGACTCAATCGTCGGCTTGATCGGAGAAATGGGCGGACTAGGTCGTCGGCTTCGTGCCGAAGATGATCTACGTCGAGGCATCACAAGTTCAAGCTCCGACTTCACAAATTTGTGAAACTTGTGAAGAAAACACCCAAAACAACTTGGCAAGAGGTAGAGGGTGAAGAAATAGGAGGTGGGTTCACTTTAGAATTGGATTTCTCACTTTAGAACTCAAGTTGCCATTGATGGCATCAAGCTTTCTTGAAGAAGAAGATGATGAAGAAGAAGAAAGAATATGATAAGTGTTGAATTAAAATGAAAAATAATTCAATACTTATCATAAGCTAACCATAGTAGAGTGTAGAGAATAGACCATGGTTACTTGGATGGGTTAGGGTTAAGCATGAAGACAAGAATGGTTAAGAAGTCAAAGCTTCATGAAGCTTCAACTAGAAACAAATAAAGCCGCCATTCTCATCTAAACCATTTCCAAATAAATAAATGAACAAATAAATAAATAAATGAAAAAGCAAAACCCTAATCATCTCTTAACCATGGTTTAATTCTTTACACTTAACCAAATGATCAAGTATCATCAAACATGATACAAATATGTGCATAAAAGTATATCACATATACTTCTTGCACATCAAGTGAGAAAATCCATTTAAAGTGAACCAATACTAGTTAATGCAAAGTAATATATCAAATATATAATTTTACATTAAATCATTAAATCAACATTTGATTTAACGATCCGGTCATATCGCATATAACCGACTAGTATCCTATGTATCGGCTCATCGAATCAATCCTTGATTCGATATCTAGGTTATATCGAATATAACCAATCGATACATTCATCGCGAGAATGAAATAAGGTATCACATACACGCATTATTCTCGGTCCTGCACATATCTCATATGCGCTCCTATTTCGTTTCGCTTGAGCCAGGAAACCTCTGTGTAGGACTGTAAAGACTCGTCAATACGCCGGTAGCAGATGATGATCATATCAAGCACCCACAAGCCGCAAGCGGTCTGCTAAACGTAACGGCCATCCGGGTATTGAGCGATCAGAAGATCGACGAGCTAGCCCGCTCACACTCCTGTGAATCCAACCAGTAACACTTACCGTACAGTCCGGTCTGTTCGTCTGATATGTCGCATATCAAGTCTAGGGGTGGTAAATGTCAGACCCCAATAACCGATAAGTCGTGCCGATGTGAGGCTCATAACGGGTCGAGAAACTACTGGTAACACTTACCAGCAAATCTCTGATCAGCCCTGGCCAGGGACTTCTCTGTTACGGCCAATCGAGCACAGCGCAACATCAACCCCTAATACCGGGAGAGACGAAACCCCTCCTATCGCTCATTGCCTCCATGTGACTCGGGACTGTACCCAAAGACCACCGTTTTTCACGCCCTCATGGACGTGGTAAGGTGGAGATCAAAGTACAGTGGGAATCACACAAGACTCCATGACGATCTCGGGTCTACAGACTAACCTGTACAAGTGTCACCTGAGAACTGCCATCTGACGTGAGGTATAATACCATCTGGGAGTTCTCGGCGAGTCCGTCCAGTGTACTCAGTCTCCACTGAGCACCCGTATACCATCTCTGATGTCAAACACCAATGGATATGGGATCATCCATTGCCCATCTCATGGGTCGAGAAGCGCATACGCTAGTCTACTCTGGTATATCGATGCCCCGTCTCGATACACCCACGACTAGGGACCTTGAAGGATGTACTTATGGACTACCATGTCCCCACTAGTATGATCTGCATCATAGTCCAGGCAGTCAAGTACACATCCTAAGGGCTTTACCAACATGTAACTAAAAGACAGTTTAAAGAGACTAGTGTACATGTTAAGATAAAGAGCAACCAGATAGCATACTATCATATCGAGCAAGAAAGTCATCTCTATATATGTCCAAGCATCCAATATAATATACATCATCTGTACAATACTGGCCTCTAGGGCATACATACAACTAACACATTCCACGGGAGATCGGAGTGGAGACGAAGACCGAAGGACACGGATCGCTTGGTATAGCTTCTCTACTCTTTTCTAATTTGCTAGTTGCTAGGTTAATGGCCCGATCCGGGTGAAAAGTGCGCGGTGGTGCCGGTTGCAAGTTTTGCAAAGTTTTTGTTTCCGCGTTTCCGGCGTCGGATCGACGGCCGGGGCGCCGCCGCGGACTTACATTGGTATCAGAGATATGCCATTAACCATGCCTAGCTTGCTCTAGTGTGTTTGAAACCCGATCGAACAAAAATCCCCAAAAACCGTATTTTCCATGCATCGTGTTTCTGTCAAAATAATTTTTGCTCCAAAAATTTTTCAGGTTGTTTCAGAATACTGTGCATGAAAATCTAAGAATTGAGTGAAATTTTGGTCGCGTGATCACTCCATACCGCCGGGGAACCGCGGCCAAACCCATGCTTGGGCCGCGGTTCCGCCGCGCTTTGAACAGATCAGCTCACCAAAATTTTCCAGATTGTCTTAGACTTGGAATTAGGGGTTTTGGGATATTATTTTTTGGGCCCATATTTTCTGTAAGTGCTACAGTGCTGCTTGGGGCCCACTTCGATATATTTGTTCGATCGGATATTTTAAACATGCTAGTTCACAGTATTTACATTATATCTGCGACCGTGAATGTCACTCGATCGGTAAATCTAGTCTAACTGCTATAGCCCGGTTAGACGGATTTGCGAACGTGACATTCACGTTGATGTTCTGTGTTGTGCTGTGATGTTGCGGATCGGTCGTGGGGGATAGCCTGGATGCAATACTAGAACAGTTTTGTTTTATATGTACATTTGATATTGCGGGGCGAGCGTCCAACATGTGGACTTCCGTCACTGCCTGTTTGTGTTATTCTTTTGGGGCACGAACAGGTTGCGGTCGATGTACCCGTTGTATGTATATTTTACTTTCTGTACAAGGATTACCTCGCGGAGGGGTGCACGGATAGCCGGGTTCTAGAGGGCAACGAGCCCGCATCTCATGGCATTGAGACGGAAGGGGCTTCACTCTAGAATTGGCGGGCTATTCGCCGCACTCGTAGGGGGTGCAGGTTGACCCAGGAGGGGTTCCCAAGTTACCAGATTCCGTGAAGTGCTGGGTGGTCCATTCACGTTGCTGAAGGGGGCTGCCTAGCTTCAGGTTTTGGCGGGTAACTTGCCGCGTCCGTAGGGGTCTAGGATTTTCATTGCACAGGCTATCTACACGACCAGGGGAACGTCGGGTTTCAGTAGCGGCTCTGTGAAACCCGGGGATCCCAGATATCTGTATTGTTCTGTGATGCTGTACATTTCTGTGATGTTGCATTTTTATCACGCCTTGAGCGAAATATTATATATTGATATATATACTAATAGATGTTGTATATGTTTTGCATCCGCGCTAGTCCAGTCCCCGCTCAGTCGTTAGTTAGCTAACCTAACGGATGATGACGGGACCCAGTGGCGAATGCGGATGGCATATACGTACGTCATTATTTTCATTCTTTGTGGTGTGATCAATTGATGGGACTGTGTTGATTCGGATCAATGCAAGGTAAACAAACCTATTCTGATGTTGTTGGAACACTTTTCAAAAAGCTGTTATTGCAAAGACGTTCTCTTTTGTTTTGCATCGTGGTATTCATTTGGAATATCCTGCTCCTCAGTCGACGAGGCAAGGGCCGAGATCCCTTCACCGGGAGTGACCCCTTGGACAGAAGTTTGCGTCAGGGCAATAACTTCACTATAGCTGTTTACTTTTGCTTTGCATCGTGGTATTCAGTTGGAATATCCTGCACCTCATTCTACGGGGAAAGAGCCGAGATCCCTTCACCGAGAGTGACCTCTTTAGCAAAGGTTTTCGTCACTATATTTTTATAAAGCTATCAGTTCCTTCAACGATATCAAGTTCATTACATTAAAGGTTTTCGCCAGAAACCATTCGTAGCCCTCCATCATTTCAGTTAAATATTCGGTAGTATTCAAGCTATGTATTTTGACCTCACGCCAAGGCATAGTGTTTGGTAGCTGCCGGATATTTATCTGTTGCATAGATAGATGCGTTGGTTTGGGACAGTCGTACTACTATTTTAACCTACGTCAAGGGTATGTACGGGTGGGTTCAAATTAACCTGGATAATGATGGGTAGAACTTGACATGTGACTTATGATATTTTGACCTCACGCCAAGGTCATAAGAGCATGGGGCAAAAATCCACATCGGGAGTTTCAAAAGAACTGAAACTTGCCAGATATGCGCATACCTTCTGGAGTGTGATAACGTGAGCGGATTCCGTCACGTTATCGTGCGATGATAGTTGGATCCCGATTCCCACTGATGAGTTGGTTTACTCCTCGGGTGATCCCGGCTAATTCTTCTTTCAGGTTTGGGGAAGAATTTGACGCTGCAGTGGGAGGTTTCCAGATTAGATAAAGTGATAACCATTCTGATCTAGGTTAAAGTGCACGCTGAGTGTTTCTTTTCTCTCTCTCTTTGGCAGCGACCATTGACCCGACCCTAGACTATGACTCAGTGACCAAGTTGACCGAACCTTCTTAACACTGGCTTTTGGATTGTCAGAGTTGCAGACCTCATTGCCACTCCTACTTTTACCCTTTTCTCCAGGACACCCCGTATTACTACGAACGTCCACTTCCATTGGACAAAACCATCGTATGGTTATATACGAACTCGAAGGAATTCGAGGATGGTTTCTGGTTCTGGAGAAAACGAATAGTACTATTCAGTTGTCTTTTCCTTTTACCTTCTCTCAGGTTGCGAGTACTCCTTGGTTTAGGAGATAGTACACCTATTACGCAAATTGGATAGTCTTCTTCCAAACCATAGGCAGGTGCCGACCGGTAGGGACTGAAGAAAGCCAATTAGCCTAATTGGTGTACAGAAGGTATTAAGTTAAGACAAAGCAAGGGATTAGTAAGTGGGCAAAGTAAATTGCGACTAATATTCACGACCAAACCAAATATTTCTTCGCCAATCCTAAATCACCTTTGTATTTCTCCAGGACACTCCGTATCACTACGAAGATCCCAGTTTATTGGATAATCCATCGTATGGTTATATACAAACTCGAAAGGAACTTGTTCCAGTTCGGGGATAGATCATGGTTCAGGAGAAATAGGAATAAAGTTCATTCAGGTTGTCTTTTATCTTCACCTTCTCTCGCATTGCGAGTGCTCCTAGGATTAGGACAGTACACCCATTATGCTTATTGGATAGTCTTCTTCCAAACCATAGGCTGGTGCCGAACGGTAGGGAAGGAAGAAAACCATTTGGCCTAAAGGGGTATACAGAAGGTAATGACTAAAGACATAAAAAGGGATTTGGAGAAGTGGCAAAGAATTATACGGTTACAGTTATGAATCTGGATAATGGAAGAGGCATTACTAGGAATACCAGGATACCCCATCGAAATATTTCAATGTTTCAGTTTCACTGTGTACTGTTAAAAGAAAACTGATTTCCCAATTAGACACTTGCTCCAGGGTATGTATTTACCAGGTATGAGTCTCACATCTGTATGGTTTTACAGATGATGAGTGGGAGTAAGTTATTGGGAATTAGGTGACCATCCTCATTATATCGGGATTCGTTGTAATTGGTGATATTTGAGGAAGTCACCTGGGTTGTTTGCCGGACGGCAAATATTTGGTTTTGAATATCCGTTGTTATGCACCAATTTCAAATTGATATATCTGTACGTCTATTTTTATAGAGTGAGATATACCTTTTGAAATTATGTCTATGACATTTACCTATATCAGTGGATGGTTAGGTAAGGAGCATTGAACAGCGGTGTAATTCTTCTTAACCATAAGTACAGTTTTCAACCTACGACACACAGTGAATGAGTCATTTGACTCAAGGGACTTATACAGAGTATTGTATGTTGTCCAGTGTCCATTTGGACAGAGGGGTAGGTACTCGTACTATATTCTGTTTACTTGTGACTTCTCTAGTTCTTTGACACGTGTTTCGTAGAAACGCAGCGTCGAAGTTTTGAGAAGTTATAGGTATAAGAGTAAAGTAGAGAACCAGGTATTGCAAGTATCGGGATTCTTCAAGGTGATCGAAGATGTAGATACTTATATATGGTATTCAGTTGATAGTAATGGTTAAGAGAACTTGCTTCTCTTTCAGGTTACTCATAATTGGAAGCACTCCTAAGTTGAGTAACGCTGATCGGCCTCCTTCCATTTACTTGACATGCACTGGAGACAGTTGCATGATTTGAATCTGGTTCAATTAAATCAGTGCCTCTGTTTCTATATTGGATATAGAACAGTTCATATCTTGACATTGTTAAGATACGGGGAGTTGTCCGGCTTATGCTTAAAACCAGACTCCGGATAACTCAAGGCACGTTTCAGTAGTGGCGGTTTGTGGGTTGACCCGGGCTATGACGAGGGTTGACTTTCTACCATCTGGAAGATCAATAGTGATAGTGTTCTTGACTCACCACAGTTTTAATAAAAATGGATTTTTTCATAAAACAGTAGTGGGAGTATGGTAAAACTGGAAGTGATTCCAGAACCGCAAACGATTACTGAAGATTTGATAAGAACCTAAAGATTCAATCTGGTTTGACATTCCATTGGCCACCCCGCAGATAAAGTGGGTAACCTCAGGCACTCGAGAGGTACTTCGGTATGCTCAAGGACGGTGGCAGGGAGGTTCTTGTTTACCCAGACTTTCCATTGCTGTTGTTCCAGACTATGAGACCCGGCAGGAGGATGAATATAGCGTCGTTCTAAACTAGCTTTAGAAGTGCACGTCTATATGACTCTGCCAGAGGGTTGTCGTAGTCAGTGGGAGCAGCGAAAGCATTGGTGGACATTAGGCTTATGTCTATTTATAGACTAAAGCAGATATAGCGGAGATAGATCATCGATTTCTGATGTGACAGTCATAGGTTTGACTTCATCAGAATAGGGGATGGATCTGTTAAGAAGGTAGTAGGGTGTGATGTCCTGGTATTTGATGACATACACAGAGTAGGAAGTGATATTCCTATACTACGGTCGGTTATATTTTGGTCGTCACACAGTGGTTTCTCCACATAGGAATTGGATCTTATATCGTATATTCTGGTTACTAGATCTATGGTTTTAGATCTAGATTTGGGTGGTTTCCTAATCTGGGTACCTTGACAGCATTCTATGAGTATTTAGAATGGACGACTCCTGGCATGGTGGTGTACCTGCAGGTATTGGAGTCACCTTCTCTAAAGGTGTCTTACAGACTAAAGGTGAGAGGGATGTGCAAGATTGGCAGATCACTTGCTTAGGCAATTGAGTCAATCATGAGATGTCAAGTACCACATCAGATGTTGTTCTTGCAGTAGGTGCAATAAGTTGATATTGATCCAATCCTGGAGAAACAGTCGGAAGCAGTTTTAGAACATAAGTTCATGTTCTAGGGATATGATAGCAGCTTTCTCCTTCGCGAGACAGTTATCATTCCAGGCTTCCAAGGTGACCTGGATGGCAGAGTGGCTGTCAGAGTTATAGTTTTCCCTCTGACGAGGGGCGGTATTTTGGACAGGTGGTCCAGGAGGATACTAAGGGAGGCATGGCGCGGGATACTGATTAAGTTCAGTTGACGATACAGTCTAAGAAGTTTGGATTTGGAGTTCATTTATGAGCTAGGTCCCATCAGCCATCCAAACATTCTAAGACAGGTATTGCTCATTTCGAGAGATGGATTTCTCCGCGAACTTGAGATAAAGAGAGACATAGAAAGAAACACCAGAGCGGATCCACTCACCGAGGCTATTCCTCGAACGCAATAGTTTCGCAAACGAGCTTTGTGAGACTGACTAGTAGAGGAGTTGGGTGTTCGGTATCACACGGGGTGTGAGTATGCGACATCGCAATAATTAGCCTTGAGTGCAAGTGGGAGATTGTTGGAGATAGTGCCCTCAGAGTCAATTATTGGATCACAGGCACGTGATTGCAATGATTGAGGGGAGGGCCTATCCTAGTAGGACAGTCTTACTCGAGATGATAGTATGCTATCTGGTTTATCTTTATCATCGTGTACTGCTTTAGGTGATCTTACGAGTCGCTATTTCACGTTGATAAAGCCCTAAGGATTCTTGCTTGACTACCAGCAGTATGAGGGCGATCATATAAGTGAGAGCTGGAGTCTATAAGCACATCCTTAAAAGGTCCCTAGTCATGGGAGTTTCGAGACAGGGCATCGATACTCCAGAGTAGACTAGTGTATACAGTCGAGACCCCGACGAGAGGCGGTGGCCGGTCTCACAAGCCACTGGTGTCAGATGGTTCACCTAAGATGTATATAGGTGCTCATTGGGTTATGAGTCACCGGACAGGACTCGCCGGGAACCTGCTGGTTGGGATTATACCAGACGTCAGATAGCAGTTCCCAGGTGACATGTGTACAGGTTAGTTCATCGACCTGAGATCGTCATTTGTCTCGTGTGAGTTCCTACTGTGCTTTGATTACTACCCTACCACGGCTCAAAGGAGTCGTGCAAACAGGTTTTAGTTGGGTACAGTCCCGAGCCACATGGAGGCAGTGAGCGGATCTCCAGGGGTTCGTCTCTCCCGGTATTGGGGGTGAGGTCGCGCTGTGTCTAGGAAAGCCAGAACATGAAAAGTCCTTGGCCAAGGCAGGAGATTTGCTGGTAGGTATTCCAGTAGTATCTCAGGGTGTTCTGGGCTACACTCCGACACGACTTGTACCGCTTTTGGGGTCTGACTTTTACCAACCCCCTAGGCCCGCCATGCGATGCTCATAGACGAACGGACCGGACTGTACGGATATTGTCACTGACAGGCTCAGTAGGGTGTCAGGATGAGTTCACTCATCGACGTCCCTTTTAGTCAGTAGCTGGTGGCCCGTCACGTATGGCCGATACCTCTGACGTGCTAGTGGTTAAATCCACAGCCATAGTATTGACGAGTCTTTAAAGTCCACCACACTCAGTTACTCAGGTTTCGGGCGAAACCCTGTAGAGGCCGTATGGAGATATGACAGGGTTCGATCAGATACGTGCGGTATTGTACGGATCGTGATCGGACGGTTTTTACTAGCCGGTTTTGGCTTAAGCCGGATCCTAGTATGAGATAGTGTAGTTTTGTCTCTTTGCATTTGTGTTCAGTGGGAGTACAAATGCGGGCATGTATTTGCAGTAGCGGGGTTTTCCTGTAATTTATTACGGGATCAGTTTTCTGAAGTTGCCAGTTTGCATTCCGTTCCGGCCGGTTTTCTTTTATTCCTTCACGGCCGGACTTTTTGATGGAGGAGGTTAATTGCAAGTTTGCAATTAACTTATTTGATGAGGGGTTTGATGCATATATATATCTTCCTCATCATGAGATTCCTTTTGAATCAATCACTTGCTTTCATGTGATGGTTGTGTTTGATTTGATGAGAAATGAAATGGTTATGACCATTATCATTTTAGATTATTCATTTTTCCCCACTTGATTAATTCCATCCTTTTTTCTCCACCATGGGGTGAGGGGCCGGCCACTATTTTCATGAGAGAGAGGGAGAGGTTTCATTTTGGATGAGGGAAAGAAATTCATATGATTTTCATGCTTGAAAATTATATACACCATCATTCTTCCATAGTTCTCCTCACTTCCATCATTCCACGGCAACTTCACATACCCCAAAGAGACATGGCTACTGCACTATTCCACAGTATCTCTTGGACGCGTCGGCTAGCCAACTTCACGCCCGAGTTGCCTCGGTCAAGAGGTGGGAGCCCGTAAAAGATTCCGGCTTTGTGGTGCCCTTTCCGACGAGGAGTTGATGGACGGACATTCCGCGGGAGATCGGAGTGGAGACGAAGACCGAAGGACACGGATCGCTTGGTATAGCTTCTCTACTCTTTTCTAATTTGCTAGTTGCTAGGTTAATGGCCCGATCCGGGTGAAAAGTGCGCGGTGGTGCCGGTTGCAAGTTTTGCAAAGTTTTTGTTTCCGCGTTTCCGGCGTCGGATCGACGGCCGGGGCGCCGCCGCGGACTTACAGTATGTGGTCCAATGTCTACACATGCAAGAGATGGTTTTTCATATTTCATTACTTTTACGAATGATTACTCTAGGTATGGATTCATTTTCTTAATGAAACATAAATCCGAGGCCTTTGAGAAATTCCAAGAATATAAGAATGAAGTAGAAAACCAAACCGGTAAAAGTATCAAGACACTGAGATCTGATCGAGGTGGTGAATACTTAAGTGCCGATTTCTTGGGTTACCTAAAAGAGAAAGGAATTCTCTCTCAGCTTACTCCTCCATACACTCCACAGCATAACGGTGTATCGGAAAGACGGAACCGAACCCTATTGGATATGGTACATTCCATGATGAATAATGCTGAGTTACCGCGATCTTTCTGGGGTTATGCGCTAGAATCAGCGGCATATCTTTTGAACAGGGTTCCTACCAAGACTGTGCCTACTATACCATACCAGATGTCGAGTGGGAAGAAACCCTATCTTCAGTATCTGAAGATATGGGGATGTCCAGCTTCTGTTAAAAAGCAGCATGAGGACAAACTCGAGGCTAGATCAGTGCAGTGTAAGTTTGTGGGATATCCAAAAAACTCCAAGGGGTATTGTTTCTATTACGCAGAAGAACAAAAGGTTCTTGTTTCTCGTAATGCCTATTTTCTAGAACAGTAGTTTTTTAGAAAAGGATATGTTCTTGGTTTACGGCGGAAAAGACCTCAAGATCGAGGCCTTTGCTGATTCCAGCTTCCAGAGTGACAAGGATGACTCCAAGTCCATGTCAAGTTATGTCTTTATCCTCGATGAAGGGGCGGTGTGCTGGAAGAGTTCCAAGCAGGACACCGTTACTGACTCGATGATGGAAGCGGAGTATATAGCGGCTTGCGATGCCGCAAAAGAAGCAATCTGGATGAAGAAGTTCCTAACAGAACTTCAGGTGGTTCCATCCATTGTTGATCCAATACCTCTGTATTGTGACAACAACGGGGCTATAGCGTTACCGAAGGAACCCAGGTCCCATCAGAAGTCCAGGCACATCTTAAGGCGGTATCACCTGATCAGGGAGATCATAGATCGCCGGGAGATCGAGGTCCGGAGAGTTGCTATAGAGGAGAACACCGCAGATCCATTCACAAAGTCCTTACCTCAGATTCAGTTCAAGAGGCTACTCAAGATGATAGGTCTTCGATATGCCAGTATATGGCTCTAGTGCAAGTAGAAGATTGTTAGTGTATATGCCCTAGGGGCCATTATTGTATCATACTAGTTTGTATAATACTTAATAGAAGCTTGGGATATTCACAGTTATATTAACAGTCTCGCTCAATATAGTAGTATGCTACTTGGTTTATGCCTACCTTAATATGTATATGTTAGCATATCGCGAATACATATTGATAGAGCCCTTGGGATCTTGCTTGACTACCAACGTTGTGATGGCAGTCACACTAGTGGGGGCAGGGTAGTCTACAAGCACATCCTTTTCCAGGTCCCTAGTCGTAGGATTATCGAGACAGGGCATCGATACTCCGGAGTAGACTAGTGTGTATGCTTCTCATCACAGTTGGGGAGATGGTCTGTCCCACAGCCATCAGTACATTGTACTGGAGATAGTATACAGGTGCTCGTTGGGTTACGGGTACACCGGACAGGACTCGCAGGGAACTGTTGGTTGGTATTATATCCGTCGTCAGTTAACAGTTCCCAGGTGACATGAGTACAGCATAGCCCGCAGACTTGACACTGCTGCTTCGTCTCGAGTGTGTTCCCACTGTTCTTAGATTGCTACCCTACCACGGCTCAAAGGAATCATGCAAACAGGTAGCAGTTGGGTGCAGTCCCGAAGCACTTAGAGGAAGTGGCGGTTAGATAGGATTCGTCTCTCCCGGTATTGGGAGTTGATATCGCGCTGTGTTTGGAGAGCCATTACGCAAAGTCCCTGGCCAGGGCAAACGAGATTTACCGGTAGGATTTCCAGTAGCTTCTCAAGGTGTAATGGGTTTCACTCCAACACGACTTATACCGCTTTTAGGGGACTGACGCTTGCCGCCCCCTAAGCCCGATATGCGATAGTCCTAGACGAACAGACCGAACTGTACGGAGATTGTCACATCCGTCTCAGTAGGAGTTCGGATGGATTTCCTCATCGGCCTTCTTATCGACATCTACCTGGGAAGCGTTATGTACAGCTAGTACCGCTTGCGGCCCATGGTTAAACCCATTGCCAGCGTAACTGTCGAGTCTTTAGAGTCCCACACAGAGAGTTTCCCTGCATCAGGCGAAACGATATAGAGGTCGTATGGTTTTACGACAGGGTTCGGACACATACGTGTATTTATGCACGTAAGATGTCCGGACATTTTTTAGTAGCGGGCTTTAGTTTAAGCCAGATTCTAGTATTGGATTATTGGATTTGTACAGTCTCAGTATTTCCGTGTTTTCACGAATGAAGGGGCATTCTCGTAATTTGTCGAGAAGCTTCTAGAAGGTAGATGAGGTGGAGAGCTTAGGTGTTATTTGCATTAAATGGATTAGTGACTCATGAGATGAATCATCCAAATGAGTTAATGAAGCATTTATTGCTTAATGACTCATGAGATGATTCATTGTATGTATTAAATGAAGCATGGTTGTTAATATCAAATAATGATTTATTTGATATTCTTTATGCTTCATCATATATTAAAAATGAGACATAATTCATATCATTCTCACTTTCACATTCTCTCTCCTCAAGCTCTCTCTCTTCAAAGAACTAACCCTAATCCTCTCATGTGATGAGATCTAAGGGTTAGCAAGACTAATAGATCCCTAATCCTCTTCTATATCCTCTAGGTTACTTTGATTAGCACTCATAGCCACCTAGCTACCTCAAGTGAGAGGTTAAAGCTTGGAGAAGGAGCTCTCGGGTGGATCTTCTATCACATCGAGGAGGCCGACGAGGAGGTGAACTACAAAGACAAGAAGGACTTTAATCATTAAGTATAATTATCTATCATAGTAGCTAATCACTTCTATATAGTTGTTAGTTAGGGTTTAGCAAAAATCCATAAAGTTAGTCGATGTTAGTTTAAACAAATGATTGTTTTACCTATTCCGCCTCCCCGCATCATGTGGGTGTATATGCCCTAGGGGCCATTATTGTATCATACTAGTTTGTATATTACTTAATGGAAGCTTGGGATATTCACAGTTATATTAACAGTCTCGCTCAACATAGTAGTATGCTACTTGGTTTATGTCTATCTTAATATGTGTATATGTTAGCATATCGCGAATCTATATTGATAGAGCCCTTAGGATCTTGCTTGACTACCAGCGTTGTGATGGCAGTAGCACTAGTGGGGGCTGGGTCGTCTACAAGCACATCCTTTTTCAGGTCCCTAATCGTAGGATTATCGAGACTGGGCATCAATACTCCGGAGTAGACTAGTGTGTACGCTTCTCATCCCAGTTGGGGAGATGGTCTGTCCCACAGCCATCAGTACGTTGTACTGGAGATAGTATACAGGTGCTCGTTAGGTTACGGGTACACCGGACAGGACTCGCAGGGAACTGTTGATTGGTATTATACCCGTCGTCAGTTAACAGTTCCCAGGTGACATGAGTACAGCATAGTCCGCAGACTTGACACTGCTGCTTCATCTCGAGTGTGTTCCCACTATTCTTAGATTGCTATCCAGCCACGGCTCAAAGGAGTCGTGCAAACAGGTAGCAGTTGGGTGCAGTCCCGAAGCACTTAGAGGCAGTGGCGGTTAGATAAGATTCGTCTCTCCCGGTATTGGGAGTTGATATCGCGTTGTGTTTGGAGAGCCATTACGCAAAGTCCCTGGCCAGGCAAACGAGATTTACTGGTAGGATTTCCAGTAGCTTCTCAAGGTGTAACAAGCTTCACTCCGACACGACTTATACCGCTTTTAGGGGACTGACGCTTGCCTCCCCCTAAGCCCGATATGCGATAGTCCTAAACGAACAGACCGGACTGTACGGAGATTTTCATATCAGGCCCAGTAGGAGTTCGGATGGGTTTCCTCATCGGCCTTCTTATCGACATCTACCTGGGGACCGTTACGTACAGCTAGTACCGCTTGCGGCCTGTGATTAAACCCACTGCCAGCGTAAGTGTCGAGTCTTTAGAGTCCCATACAGAGAGTTTCCCTGCTTCAGGAGAAACGATATAGAGGTCATATGGTTTTATAACAGGGTTCGGACACATACGTGTATTTATGAACGTACGATGTTCGGACAGTTTTTACTAGCGGGCTTTAGTTTAAGCCAGATTCTAGTATTGGATTATTGGATTTGTACAGTCTCAGTATTTCCGTGTTTTCACGGATGGAGGGGCATTCTCGTAATTTGTCGAGAAGCTTCTAGAAGGTAGATGAGGTGGAGAGCTTAGGTGTTATTTGCATTAAATGGATTAGTGACTCATGAGATGAATCATCCAAATGAGTTAATGAAGCATTTATTGCTTTATGACTCATGAGATGATTCATTGTATGTATTAAATGAAGCATGGTTGTTAATATCAAATAATGATTTATTTGATATTCTTTATGCTTCATCATATATTAAAAATGAGACATAATTCATATCATTCTCACTTTCACATTCTCTCTCCTCAAGCTCTCTCTCTTCAAAGAACTAACCCTAATCCTCTCATGTGATGAGATCCAAGGGTTAGCAAGACTAATAGATCCATAATCATCTTCTATATTCTCTAGGTTACTTTGATTAGCACTCATAGCCACCTAGTTACCTCAAGTGAGAGGTTAAAGCTTGGAGAAGGAGCTCTCGGGTGAATCTTCTATCACATCGAGGAGGCCGACGAGGAGGTGAACTGCAAGGACAAGAAGGACTTGAATCATTAGGTATAATCATCTATCATAGTAGCTAATCACTTCTATATAGTTGTTAGTCAGGGTTTAGCAAAGATCCATAAAGTTAGTCGATGTTAGTTTAAACAAAATGATTGTTTTACTTATTCCGCCTCCCCGCAACATGTGGGGTGTCTAACGTCGACTTACAGTGGTATCAGACTTGGTTCTTCAGTCTCTTCCTTCCACCTATGCCCAATTTATTCTGAATTTCAACATTCAAGGAAAAGAAGTTGAACTTCCAGAATTCCTTAACATGTTGAGGAGTGCAGAGGGTACCTTGCAGAAACCTAGGGAAACACCGACTATGTTTGTTCGCAGTGCTTCCTCTTCCGGGTCCAAGGCAAGGGCCAAAGGAAGGAAGAAGAAGGCCGCTACCAAACCAAGAGGTGGTGTTGGTAAGGTAAGAGTTAAGGAAAAAGAAAAAGTTGCGGTGCCAGTAGTGGAAAAGGACGAGTGCTTCCACTGTCGTAGGAAAGGCCATTGGAAGAAAGATTGCAAAGCTTGGATTGCCAAGAACAAGGAACCGAAGCAAGATGTGGCTTCGACTTCATGTGTGTTTGTAATTGAAAATTGTCTGTCAATCAAATCTACTTCCTGTGTATTGGATACCATATATGCAATTCATTGCAGGCACTGAGAAACCGTAGAGTGCTGAAGGTTGGTGATATGACCCACCAGGTTGCTAACGGAGCTAGCGTGGGTGCTGTTGTTAGTGATATGTATGCCCTACAGGCCATTACTGTACATAAGATGTATATTGTAGTGGATGCTTAGACATATATAGGTAGGACTTTCTTGCTCGACATGATAGTATGTTGTCTGGTTGCTCTTTATCTTAACATGTACTCTGATTGTCTCTATGTTACATGTTGATAAAGCCCTTAGGATGAGTACTTGACTACCAGGAGTATGATGCGGATCGTACTAGTGGGCATAGTGCAGTCGCTAAGTACATCCTTCAAATGTTCGTAGTTGTAGGTCTATCGAGACAGGGCATCGATATACCAGAGTAGACTAGCGTATGCGCTTCTTGGCCCATATGATGGGCGATGGATGATCCTATATTTATTGGTGTTTGACATAAGAGAAGGTATACGGGTGCTCAGTGGAGACTGGGTACACTAGACGGACTCGCCGAGAACTCCCAGATTGTATTATACCTCACGTCAGATGGCAATTCTCTGTTGACACTGGTACAGGTTAGTCTGTAGACCAGAGATCGTAATAGAGTCTTGTGTGATTCCCACTGTGCTTTGATTTCCATCATACCACGTCCAAGAGGGCGTGCAAAATGGTGGCTTTTGGGTACAGTCCCGAATCACATGGAGGCAATGAGCTATAGGAGGGGTTTCGTCTCTCCCGGTATAGGGAGTTGATGTTGCGCTGTGTTCGATTGGTTATAACTGGAAATCCCTGGCCAGGGTTGCTGAGATTTATTGGTAAGTGTTATCAGTAGTTTCTCGAACTGTTATGGACCTTATATCGACACGACTTATCAAGCTACTGGGGTCTGACGTTTACCACCCCTAGGCGAGATATGCGACATATCAGACGAAGAGACCGGACTGTACGGGAGTGTTACTGATTGGATTCGCAGGAGAATGTACAGGCTTTCTTGTTGATCTTATGATCGCTCAATACCTGGGTGGCTGTTACGTTTAGCTGACCACTTGCAACTTGTGGTTGTTTGATATGATCATCACCTACTGCTGGTGTATTGACGATTCTTTAGAGTCCTACACAGAGGTTTCCTGGCTCAGGCAAAAAGGAGTAGGAGCACATATGTGATATGTGTGGGACTGAGAACAATACATGTATGTGATACTGTATTAGATTCTCACGATATGTGATATCGGTCGGGTATATGTGATATAGCCGGGTCATCGGATCTTCGATGAACTGATACAGATTATATTAGTCGGTTATTTGTGAAATAGCCGGATTATCGGATCAAGTGTTGATTCGATAATTTAATGTATAATTATATATTTGATATATTATATTACATTAACTAATATTAGCTCACTTAAAGATTCTTTTTGTCACTTGGATAATACATTGATATATATGCGATATATGTTAATTGTATTATTTTATTTTGTTACAATAAATATTGTATATGTGATATATAATATTGTAACAAGTTAGGGTTACAAATGCAACATGTTTTGTGGAGTTTAAATATGGTTAGGGTTTGGATTAGGGTTAAGCTTGGATGGAGCTTTCATGAAGCTTCATGAAGCTTTGACTTTGACTTTGATATTTTGTGTAGATATTTCTTTAACCCAACCCAAACCCTTTACCCTAGTTAAATCTCTACAAGGGTTAAGTTTTCTTTCTTAACCAATGGTTGATTTGTAACCACAAAAATGATTATTCATTATTCATCATAAAAGTTTTTGCTTCTTCTTCTTTCCTTCTTCTTGCATGAAAAAGCTTTCTAGCTTTTTAACAAGTGATGATAATGAGTGAGAAATTGAAACAAAAGAGAGCTAAATTCATATTTCATCATCATCATCTATTCTAGCCACTTAGATTAGGGTGTTTGCTTTGCTAATACTTGATTAGTGAAGCAAGAGCTTGGGTTTGTGTTTCTTCAAGGTAGATCATCTTAGTTGTTGAAGATCGGAAGCAAGCTTGCATCTTTCTCTTCATGGAACCTCTCTAGAGTCTGGGTACATGATGATCGTGGCGAAGGGACCTCAACACGGAGCTTATGAAGAGAAGGAACGGACTACAAAGGTTGTAATCCCAAACTCTTAGAAATAAAGTTGTTTACTTGCTCATTGTTTTGCCTAATCTCTAGTCTAAGATCTTGGTTAGGGTTTTTCGGCACTTGAAAAATTTGATTTTGGCATAGTTGATGCCTTGTAGAACCTTGTACTAGTGCCTAATAACCCTACAGTGGTATCAGAGCCAAGCTAGAGCTTTAGCCGTTGTCTAGACGAAGTTTAAAGTCCGATCGAACCCCGAAACCCCGATATGAACCCCTTCTCTGGAAATTTTTTCAAAAGTTAAAATTTTTCATATTAAAAATACTCAGAAAATCATGCAGGGAATTCTAAGAATTACTGTGAAGTACGAAGCCGTAACTCCCTCAAGGGACCGCGGAACCGCGGCCAAACCATGCTTTTGGTGGCGATTCCACGGCCAACCTTGGGAGTTAGGGGCTAATACTTCAGGGGTTTATTCTTGGGTACTTTTTCATGCTTCTGGGAATTTTTAATTCTACTCAAGTGTTGAGCTTTCTGGGAAATTTTGGGAATTTGATGATTCAATCGGAAGGTTTAACTTCGTTTAAGTTTTTCCGGGTAATTTAGAACGTATTAAAAAGTTCGAACGGATATCAATAACTCACTTTTTCCTCTGTCGGAAAACTTTCAAGTGTTGGATTTTTCCAAGAGTTTGAAACTTTCGGGAAATCATGCAAGCGTAACTGTGGACCCTCTAGAAGAACATAACCTTAACTCAATTATGTGACCGTCAAAACTGCCACTGAACCCTAGGGTTTGTGGTAGTTTAGCGTTGCCACATGTGAGGCGTTGGTTTGACCCTTCTACGGCTGGTTCACTGGGGCTGTGACATGTTCTAGGATTTTTGAACTCCGCTCAAGTGTTGAGCTGTTTGGGAAATCTTGGGTGTTTGATTATTCGATCGGAAAGTTTAACATTATCTATTTAACTAGATTGTGATACAATATTTGGAATCCAAAAGTAGTTATGAGATAACTAATTTGAATGTTATAAATCTAGCACTTTGGTCTCAGTTGATCGGTTGCCATGGGATTTTGATGCGATCAAAAGTCTGTTGCAATCACGTAGCGTACGCGGATACTCGCCGGGTAAACTTAATAGACAGCCACGCCTCATAGCCCCGACCAAGTGACTGTAGGAGAACCCCGTCGCCAAAAGCATCCGTTCGGGTGCTCGCGGCAACGGTGTTCCGCCTTAGTGCACTTCGTCGACGGCATCGAGGGGTGCGGCCGTCTACTAAAGTTTTCGACGAGCATTCGATCAGGATGTCGGGAATCTTGTTGAATTGCCCGACTAGATATTGAAAAGTGTTTTAGATATTGAGACTAAAATGCGGGGTTTATAATTGTTAGGCATGCGATGTCTAAGGAATTCATTTGGTTAGGCATGTGATGTCTAAGGAGGTTGCGGATTCCAACTGTTGTAGTTTTACACTTTCTTTTTCTGCGACCGTAAGTGTAATATGTGGTGTATCGCCGGTTTCAATGCTATACATCAACGACAATTGGGATACGCATATTTACTTACGTTAATGACATGTGATGTTATGTGTTGCTGTGATATGTTATATTGGATCATCGTGTTTTTGAATAGCCGGGGGTTTTATGTGAGATGAGAGTTTTTCTTTTTCATTCATGTAAAATTCAATTGTATGTAATATTCTTTTATTGGGGTACTTCCGGGCTGAGGATGATGTCACCATTTTATATTATTTACTTTTCCGCATTAGGAGAGACCCAAGGCGGGGAGCACAAGTAACCGGGTTCTAGGGTCCAGTGGGAGACCATCTCGAGGAGTCGAGACTGGGTCTCCTAACTCTAGAATTGGTAGGGTTGCTTTCCGCTCTCGTAGGGGTCTAGGGATGTGGGTTTGGCTATTCATCACGACCGTGGAATCCGTGTTTTATACAGGCTCGTATTAAAACACGGACCTCCTAGTATATCCAATATTTCATATATGTTATTCTGCTGCAATGTTCTGTGATGAGATCATATTACTGCTTGAGATGAATGTTTATATTATGTATATGAGATATATATTATATTGCTGATTTCATTTCAAATGTGATGCTTGTGAAGCATAATAAAATGGGACTTCATTAATGAGATTAATGAAATAAAAGAAACCTAAAGATGTTGTAGAAACTTGTTTAAAAACTGGTAGCTCTAGTTCTCTCTTTGCATAGCGGCGTTCCTTGTAGAACATCCAGCACCTTATTCGATAAGGAAAGAGCCGAGATCCCTTCATCGGAAGTGACCTCTTTAGCGAAACAAGAAGATGCTACAAACACGATTTGTCTTTTGATTGCTTCTATAGTTTTTGCTTTGCATAGTGGTATTTATGAAATATCCTGCACCTTATTCGATAAGGAAAGAGCCGAGATCCTTTTACCGGGAATAACCTCTTTAGCGAAACTAGAAAAGCCTCAAAAACCCTCCTTTTCAAAATCACTCGATTGTATAACGATATCAAGTTCATTACGCAAAGGGTTTTCTTAAAAACCTGTCGTAGCCCTCCGTCTTTTCAGATAAGTACTTCTTAGTATTCGTGCTGCGGTAGTTTGGCCTCCGTCAAGACGTAGTGTACGGTAGCTAACTAGTGCTTATCTACTAGCATACGATGCGATTGGATTAGGGTATTCGTACGGCGTAGTTTGGCCTCCGTCAAGGGTCGTGCGGATGGGTCTAATTCAATCAGGAAATGACGGGTTGAACTTGACTAGTGGACTATGGGTAGTTTGGCCTCTGTCAAGGTCATAGGACGCTAGAGGTAAAATATTATTGGGAATTTCAAGTGTTGAAATTTGCAATGAGATTGCATACCTCCTATGAGATAGTTGGATCCCGATACCCACTGCGAGTAAAAGTTACTCCTGGGAGAGTTTTACACATTACAATTAGCTGATCAAGTAGGTGTCTAGAAAGGTGTCAACGAGGTTAAGCCTCTGGGAAAACGAGGTTTATTTTAATTAGGTCCGTGTGAAAGCACGGGAAACCTCCCTCAAAGTACCGGCACTGGCCTGGCTGAAAGATTGGCAAACTTGTAATGTAATTAATCCCGGCTAGTCTTTCCTTTTAGGGTTTGAAGGAAGATTTGACTAAAACAGTGGGAGACATCCTGATTAGATATATTAATAACCAATCTAATCTTGCAAGAGCATACGCTGAGTGTTTTCTTCTCTCTCTCTCTCCAGGTAGCGACCATATCACGCCTTAATCAAGATAATAATACGGATGTATTAACCGAACCCGCTTGTTATATTGTGCTAAGGAACGTTGGTCCCGCTCCAACTTATAAATGTTATAAGACCGAGCAGGAAATTGGGCATTACCAGAATTCCCGTGCCACCCAAACGAAGAAAGTGCATGCTGATGCATCTTCTTCAGGTGTGTTCATTACCGAGAACTGTTTCTCAGTATCCTTTACGTCCTGGGTATGAGATACCGGATCAGGATCCTTGTTCATACCAGAATACTGCATTTTATACCGCCCATTCTTATGCTCGTGTGTTTATAGGTAGGTGCTTTTAATTCGTGTTTGTTACATATTTACAGATTACAGGTTTCCAGTAAAAATATTGCAAATCAAGACAAAAATCTCCACAGTTACACCAAATACAGAACATCTGTTGACAACAGATAAAAGCCGGGTTCCGGTCATCCATATCCGTCCAGTGCTGCGTACCGGTTCCAGAGACAAGACATATGACAGCGGTCATTCGTGTCTCGGACAAGCACAGAGCACGAGAGGGGCAGCACAAGAATCAATGGGTGCGCGGAGCTCGAGGGAGAAAAGGTCAAAAGTGTTATTTTTGTTGCCACTTTGGACCATTGCAATTCTGATGCAACTGTGGAAGCATACTGCAATTTGGTATATGTACAATTACATAGGACAGAAAACCAGGGACTCCGACCATAGCCCACGACCCAATTCCCCTATACGGCCGCGGATCCGCGGCCTAAGAAGGCTTAGGCTGCGGAACCGCGGCCCTTTGGTCTCCTTGACTTGTCGGGTTTTGTGGCCAGTTGGGTAATTTTATGTAGTGGCAGATTCTTGCCCTAGGTTTTCAGTTCACCTCCTATAAATAACCCAGAACTTGCCAAGCTTTGGGTGTCATTCTTTTGTTCCTCTTTCTTTTGTAGTTTTAGTTCTTTTTCTTCTTCTTCTTCATTCTATTTCCATGAAAATTGTAGTGAGAGTTTTTTGAGTGGGAGATTAATGAAGATGAGAGTTTTGTATCATTCTCTTTTGTTTCTTCTTCCCCTTGAGATTCTTACTTTCTCTTGATCATTCAACCTCTTCATTGAGCTTGAATGGTTAAGGGTTAGTTATTAATCTCAAGGGTCGTATTTTCTCACGGGACTAGTTCTTCATTTCACATGCGTTCTCTACCCTTCCCTTGATCTTGCAACCTCTTGATTGAGCTTGCAAGTTTAAGGGTTGGCTATTGATCACATGCTTGTCTTGAGTTCTATGTTCTTGCAATTACTTTCTTGTTCTTTTTATTTGCTTTTTTATTACTCGCTTATTATTATCTTGCTTTACTTTCTTGCAATTTCATTTCATGCACTTACTTACTTGTAATCTTTTCTTTTCTTTGTTCTTTTCTTTTTGTTCTCTCTTTTTGGTTCTCTTTTGTGAATGTTGTAATAATTATTATTGTTAAGAAGAAATACGATATTATAAGTTAAAGATTTTCTTTTCTCATTTCCTTTTCCCGTTATTTTCCATTGAACTCCGCCCAAACCATACGCAAGCGCTCCGTTAGGCACCCTACCCTAACAAGGTAACGGTGACTCCTAACCGCGACCGGTTGCGTTCGGTTTGGCCGGAGGCGAAAGCAAGAGACAAGAACGGAAGGACAAGGGTAAATAAGCCGGATTCCCCGAATACCGCGCTTAAATCCCCTAATCCACGTTGTTGCCGATTGCTCGAGCTTCAATTGGTCAAGACTCGGCTCAAAGGTTTCGAGTACGGATTTCTTTAGCCTATAATCTCGTATCTTTTTCTTAACAACTTTATACTTGCAAATAATACACATAGGTTAGAATCGAACAAACATACACAAATTCTTTATTGACTCGTCTAAAACAAGAAAGGACATACAACCATCTCCCTGTGGATCGACCCGTGCTCAACCGGCTAGCTGCATAGCGACACCGTCTTGATTGCGGTTAACTTTAATTCTTTCAACCAAATGGCGCCGTTGCCGGGGAGACGGTAGCGTATTTTCTTTCTTGTTATTCGGGTTAATATTCTTTTTGTATATATAAAAAAAATTAAAAAAAAATTAAAAAATCTTTTTGTTATTTTTGATCATTTTTGTGGGCAAGTGTGCAGATTTTTGCGTATTTGCAAACTGCGATTGTGGGAGCAAAGTGTGCATTCAAGGCTAAGGTGATTGCGAAGTACAGTGCCAAAGATCCGGGTAGTTTGACCCGCGTAAGCGAACTTTCCAAGCTTACCGGATTTGATTCAACGGGAGTTTCCTAACCCAAAACTTAACGGTACGTACTTTACTAACACCTTCTTCTCAAATCCGACGCATCCAATATACTATTCTTTGCAGGATTCTTTGCAAGTTCGCTAGCAAACGCTAAAAATTGACTAACCCGTATTTGTTGCAGTGCCGCGCTTAAACTAAAAAACGATTGTTTGATTCTTTATAGAATTTTTATTGACTTGCGCATTGCATACATTAATACGGACTTAAGGGCAAGCGAACCCCACAATATACGGTAAAGGATTTCATCACCTTTTCCGTGGCCCACAAATCACGAACTTGAGCATAATGTTTACCCGCACAAAAATTTAAAAGAAACTAGACTTTAAGCCTTAAGGACTTCGCGCTCACTAGGAGAAGTTAACTGTGTTTAGAACCTTGCTTAACGGTATATTGTTTACGGGGTGTCTAGGAAAGTGTTAACGGCGAAACCGCCAAAAGAGAAAGGGTTATTTAATTAAGGAACTTCGCGAAAGCGTTGGAAAACCTCCCCTTATCTCTGCACTTACCTGGCCTCGTGATCAGTGTATCTTGAGCCTGTTTCTCGACACAGTTTTACTTCGACAATCAAGTTCTGGAGCAAGTCTAGTTGACCTAGGTGAACCCTAGAACGATTAGGTGTGTGGTATTTTTGTGTCGTGATTGTTTTTGTTCATATTCTTTTTGTGTGTATATTTCATTCTTCTGTTAATATATAAACTTAAAAAAAACATCACATTCTTTTTCCCCTCCTTTTCTCTGTCTTTCTTTCTTTCTCTCTTCATATCATGGGTACTCCACCTCGCAAAACTCTTGCCGAACTTTGGTACCCACAACCGGACATTACTTCTTACGGTTCTTGCTTTGGCCGAACATCGAACGATCCATCCTTGCCCAAAATTTCATTGAGAGATCGGATAGACGCGTCTAGGACAAACACTTGCCCTCCGCAATCCACTTTGTATCAACCTTTTCAACCTCCCCCACCCTCTTATGTTGATACCCCTTTTGCAAGTCATCCTTTGTCCATCGCTGAACGTATTGAACAATCCCGTAGCCGATCTTTCACTCCTTTCACCACTTTAAATTCTTGGGATCAACAATTTCATTCACCTTCTTATCCAACTGTTGATCCTACCCCTGTCCAACCATTCAATTCCTACCAGTCCTACCCGACTTTTGCACCTTCCCTAGACATTGCTTCTACACAGCCTTTTGGGAATTTTCAGTATCCAAACAACTTTGAATCTTTTACTGAAACCCCTTCATAACCAATGTCTAGTCTAGAACAGTCCTTGGAAGACTTTAGGGTAGCGTCAAGCCAACAGATGATGGAATTGAATGCGTCCATGGCCGCTCTCATATAACCTACTGACCCGGTAGCTAGTTTCCAGCTAGCTCCAAATTTTCCAATGTATGATGAGGCGGTAGGATGGGCTGTGAATTTGAGTGGAGAGAGTGAGCTGTACCCCCTTCCGAATCAAGCCTACCCGGTCCAAATTAAATCCCACAACTCCTGTATTGAAAGTCTATCAAGTGTCCCAAATGAATTATCAGTTGAAGATAGAATGTTTAATGAGTTGTGCGACTTTGTAGTGTTTGATTTGCCAAATTGTGAAGGGACCTTGCCAAGTGAAACCACACCCAAACCTTTTGACCTCTACACCTCCACTTTAGAACCTGAATCGATTGATATCCATGCTTTTGAGGTGTCAGAGAATTTTGATTTTCACTGGATTAAGGATATTGACGCCGGGAATATTTTGGATGATGAACCCGTAGATTTGGCTGAGTTTGTCTCTTCAAATCATCATCCCGAGTCATTAAATGTTTTTTCCGAACCCCATATGCGTCTTGATTTTGTTGAAAATTGCATGGATGAGATAAATTTTGAGGAGAATATTGAGGATAGTACTGAGGATGAAACAGTTTTAATTGATGAGTCGGATTTTCCAATTCATCCTATCCCTTCCACTGACTGTGTACACCCTCCTGAACCTTTAACCGATAACCTTCCTCAATCACTTCCCCCCACCCTTTCCATCGTTCTGACCTTGCAAGAACCCGTCTCACTTTCATTTCGTTTGTCTGGTTTACCAAGTTCGGCGTACCCATGGTTTCTTACGAATCTTGAGGGATTTGACCCCATTTCTCGACGGATAAATATATTAGCACAAACGCTTTTCACACATCGGTCATCACAAATTGTGCTAATCTATTTACTCCATTTGCACCCTCAAGTTCGTATTCCACTTCTTTTTCCCTTCCGCCATTTTTCTTCCTCTCATATACCGAGACCATATCCCGCGTCTCTCCGCATATGGTCTCGCGTATTCTCCATCTCTTTTCTCTACGCCTTCTTCCACCAACCTGTACATTATAGCGATAAAATCTTTGAATGGTTGGTGTTAACTTTTGGCCTGTGTAAGGCCTTGTATAGCTTGATACTGTTCTCTTTCCCCCCTACTCCTGAATTTCAACGCTTAACAGTGGAAACACTGTTTTACTTAAGTTTGGGGGGGACTCATTTTTTTTTATATATATTTTTTGTTTTCCTTTTTGTTTTGTATATAATTTGTGTCTAAGAAGCGCCGACAATTTTGACCCTCTTGGTGTAGCCTGACAGTGAGGGCACTGTCAAGTTTAAGTTTGGGGGTGTGCTCGGTAAGTTTTCTTCCTTCGCATTCATTTGTATATTTTGCATTTGCATACCTTATTTAAAAACCCATAAAAATCGAAAAATTTTCCAAAAAATTATAAAAACTTTGTCGTCAAGTTAGCTAATAGGGTAACTTAGATCTTTATTCCGAAAGTTTAGTTGATATAATAGAAATAACTAAATTCTTGGCTTAGGAATTGAAAACCCTAAAAATAACCCTCATTCTGTTTAAACTTGGTAAGTATACGTCCTTACAGTTTTTTTTTGAGAAATAGGTAATCTTGAGTTCAGTTCTTTAGTTAAGTCAAGATGAAGGGAAAGTATTGATGCTCTACTGAAGGATAAGTCTGAAAAATAGTTTCTTTTCTTGAGTTCAAATTTAGAAAGTATATACCCTACAAACTGCACATACACGGACCTTGAAACTTGGGATAGTAGAGGATACCTAAAAATACTCTTGCCTGAAAGCCTAGTATGAAAGAAAAAACGGTATTTAAAGCTAAACACCAAAAGAGCATATTGAAAAATATATCCGGTCTTGAAAAAGAAAAAGAAAAAGAAAAAGAAAAAAAAAGAAAAAATAGAATAAAGTCAAGACCTGGAAACTGCTATTTACGCTTTAAAGTTCACACATTCAGTAATCGGTCATTAGTACCTCAAGAAGCATTAATAGTCGCATAAAAGGTGTGTGAGCAAATCCGTCCATCCTTAATGAAAAGAAGTAGTATTTGGTATTAGGGCAAGGGTATTATAGCTCGAATTGAATTCTTGAGTGTAGGGGTGCAAATATATACACACGTAGGGGTATACGATCAATGTTTGGACAAAAGATTGAAATAAAGAATAAGACTTGTGTTTTCTGTAAAGTTGATAAAAATCCCTGATTTGAGGCCGCACTTTAGAAGGAAAACTCAGGAGAACCAATATCTTTCTAAACTTTTTTGGAACGTATAGGATCTAAAGTTAAAACAGATAGGAGGTGTGAAACATAAGGGTAGGATATTTCTAACTTAGGATGATAGAATTTCTAACGTAAATACTAAACTGTAGGAGTAGAATCGATGTTAACTTATAACACTAGCTTGACGGGATTTTGTGGGTGTAATCCGCTGAAAACCCTTAGGAGACAACACTCCTCCTACTAGGGACACCTAGAGGTTTAACGGCTTGTTGCACGTGCTCAGTGCAATCGCGTTCCCTGCGAAAGTGCGGTTAGGATTTTATTTTTGTGAATAATTGGTTTTGCTCGGGACGAGCAAAAGTTAAGTTTGGGGGTATTTGTTCATACCAGAATACTGCATTTTATACCGCCCATTCTTATACTCGTGTGTTTATAGGTAGGTGCTTTTAATTCGTGTTTGTTACATATTTACAGATTACAGGTTTCCAGTACAAATATTGCAAATCAAGACAAAAATCTCCACAGTTACACCAAATACAGAACATCTGTTGACAACAGATAAAAGCCGGGTTCCGGTCATCCATATCCGTCCAGTGCTGCGTACCGATTCCAGAGACAAGACATATGACAGCGGTCATTCGTGTCTCGGACAAGCACAGAGCACGAGAAGGGCAGCACAAGAATCAATGGGTGCGCGGAGCTCGAGGGAGAAAAGGTCAAAAGTGTTATTTTTGTTGCCACTTTGGACCATTGCAATTCTGATGCAACTGTGGAAGCATACTGCAATTTGGTATATGTACAATTACATAGGACAGAAAACCAGGGACTCCGACCAAAGCCCACGACCCAATTCCCCTATACGTCCGCGGATCCGCGGCCTAAGCAGGCTTAGGCCGCGGAACCGCGGCCCTTTGGTCTCCTTGACTTGTCGGGTTTTGTGGGCAGTTGGGTAATTTTATGTAGTGGCAGATTCTTGCCCTAGGTTTTCAGTTCACCTCCTATAAATACCCCAGAACTTGCCAAGCTTTGGGTGTCATTCTTTTGTTCCTCTTTCTTTTGTAGTTTTAGTTCTTTTTCTTCTTCTTCTTCATTCTTTTTCCATGAAAATTGTAGTGAGAGTTTTTTGAGTGGGAGATTAATGAAGATGAGAGTTTTGTATCATTCTCTTTTGTTTCTTCTTCCCCTTGAGATTCTTGCTTTCTCTTGATCATTCAACCTCTTCATTGAGCTTGAATGGTTAAGGGTTAGTTATTAATCTCAAGGGTCGTATTTTCTCACGGGACTAGTTCTTCATTTCACATGCGTTCTCTACCCTTCCCTTGATCTTGCAACCTCTTGATTGAGCTTTCAAGTTTAAGGGCTGGCTATTGATCACATGCTTGTCTTGAGTTCTATGTTCTTGCAATTACTTTCTTGTTCTTTTTATTTGCTTTTTTATTACTCGCTTATTATTATCTTGCTTTACTTTCTTGCAATTTCATTTCATGCACTTACTTACTTGTAATCTTTTCTTTTCTTTGTTCTTTTCTTTTTGTTCTCTCTTTTTGGTTCTCTTTTGTGAATGTTGTAATAATTATTATTGTTAAGAAGAAATACGATATTATAAGTTAAAGATTTTCTTTTCTCATTTCCTTTTTCCGTTATTTTCCATTGAACTCCGCCCAAACCATACGCAAGCGCTCCGTTAGGCACCCTACCCTAACAAGGTAACGATGACTCCTAACCGCGACCGGTTGCATTCGGTTTGGCCGGAGGCGAAAGCAAGAGACAAGAACGGAAGGACAAGGGTAAATAAGCCGGATTCCCTGAATACCGCGCTTAAATCCCCTAATCCACGTTGTTGCCGATTGCTCGAGCTTCAATTGGTCAAGACTCGGCTCAAAGGTTTCGAGTACGGATTTCTTTAGCCTATAATCTCGTATCTTTTTCTTAACAACTTTATACTTGCAAATAATACACATAGGTTAGAATCGAACAAACATACACAAATTCTTTATTGACTCGTCTAAGACAAGAAAGGACATACAACCATCTCCCTGTGGATCGACCCGTGCTCAACCGGCTAGCTGCATAGCGACACCGTCTTGATTGCGGTTAACTTTAATTCTTTCAACCAATCCTGCATATGTAATCTGTTACATGGGCTACAGATAGGTAGAGAACTGAGAACGGATGATACGTTTCAAGAGTTGGAAACGGTGCAATTGTTGCAAGCCAAGTCTGTTGGCAGTTATCACCCTGTATTACCAGAATACAATGATTCTGAACGAATGTTATTAGATACCGAACCTGATATACAACATCATATTAGTCTCTTTATTAGTAAAGAAGGATATAATTTTGTATTGTTGGATAATGTTTTGAACATTTCCTAATATCAAGAGTTGATCGATTCAGGTACGTTATCTAAAAGCATATACGTTCTAAATCAAACCACATTTCTTTATGTGCTGAACACATACAAGAGGAGGAGTTCGGAAATGAACGAATCCTTCTTGAGGTATTGTAGACTAGGTCATATCAATGCGACCCAACTAGCTAAGTTACATTTAGATGCATATTTAAATTTGTTTGAATTTACATATTGTGAAACTTGTCCGTCATGTCACAAAGATAAGATGATTATAGCTCTGCTTATTGGAAACAGAGAAAGAGTTAGTGAACTCTTGGGATTGATACATGATGATGTATGTAAGTCCCCTGTCTACACATGCCAGGACTAGTTCTTTGTACTTTATTATATTCATTGATGGTCTCTCAAGATTCGCACATGTGTTCCTGTTGAAACTCAAGTCTGAACCTTTTGAGAAATTCAATGAATATGAGTTAGAAGTAGAGAACCAAAACAAGCATAAGTATTATGTCCTTTAGTGTGATCAAGGAGGAGAATACTTGAGCACGGGATTCCTGAACTATTCTAAAGGAGAATAAGATTCTCTCTCAGCATTACTCCTCCGTATACACCACAGCACGTCGGTATATCGGGGCGGAGCAATTTCACCCTATTAGATATGGTGCGCTCTATGATGAGTACTACTGAGTTTCCTATTTCCTTTTGGGAGTTATGCACTTGAGAAGCTGCATACCTATTGAATAGGGTTCCAATCAAATTAGATGCCTACCACTCCATATATGATATAGTATGGGAAGAGCCCATCTCTTAAGGAAGATAAGATTTGGGGTTGTCCAGCCTATGCCTAAAAGCAAAATCCGGACAAGCTCGAGGCAAGGTCAGTTCTGTGAAAGTTTGTTGGATATCCCAAGCATTAGCAAGGTAATATCTTCTACCAAACTGGGGAACAAAAGGTGTTTTTGTTCCTCAGCATGCCACCTTTGTGAAAGGGAATTTCTTGTGAAGAAATTAGTGGTCATGAGGTAGAACTGGAAAGAGTTCCAGCTATACAAACTGCAGCTGATGATTTGATAGAACCAAAGGATTCAATAGTTTCCAACGAACCTCAGCCTCTCCGTCGATCTAGTAGGGTTCCTCACCCACCTGAGAGATACTTCGGTTTTCTCTATGACAGTGGTAGCGAGGATTGCATCATGAGATGATGACCCAACTATTTTCGAGCAGGCCATCAAGAGTGGGGACTCTGTAAGAATGGCTGGATGCTTAGCGTTCTGAGATGGAATCCATATACACCAACAAAGTATGGACTTTGGTAGCTTTATCTGAAGGGTTAAATCCCCATCAGGAGCAAGTATATCTTTAGAAGATTACTTGGTGTACATTGAAAAGTTGAGACTTTCAAAACTATGCTTAAGTCCATCCAGATCCTAGTTGCCATTGCTACATACCATGACTACGATTTCTGGCGGTTGGGTGTCATGACAGCTTTTCTAAAATGATGATTGAGAAAAGAGCATCTATAAGTACACAGCCAGAGGGCATCGTAGACAGTGGGAGCAGCGGAAACATATGCAAGTTGCTTTATAGGATAAAGCAGGCATCGCGAAGTTGGAACGTCTGTTTTGATGTGATAGTCAAAGATTTTGACTTCATCAAAATGGTAGATGAACCTTATATATACAAAAAGGCAGTAGAGAGTATGGTGGTGATCCTCATATTGTACGTGGATGACATACTCTTGATAGGAAAGGAGTTTCTTATGCTACACTCGGTCAATCTCCTCTTATCACATGGATTCTCCATATAGGATCAAAGTGATACCTCCTAAATCCTAGGTTTTATATCTATGAGATAGATCTAACTGGATGTTAGGATTCTCACTAGTTGTAGTGAGATGGTATCAATCGATCCTGGGGAGAATCACTGGAATGGTTCCAGGGTGGTAAAGCCGACTGAATGTCGGTCACTGGCATTATCTTTACCCTCAGTGGAGGGACGGTATGTTGGAAGAGCTCTAAGCTAGATACCGTGACATACTAGACGATTAAAGGCTAGATACATCGTTACCAAGGAAGCTACCAAAGAGGCAGTCTGGATATATATAATAGTTCATGAGATGAACTTCGTTCCTACCATTGAGTAACAATGGAGTTGTGGCTTTTGCCTAGGAACCCCCGTCCCATCAGAGATCCAGACATATTCTAAGGCAGTATCACCTGATCATAGAGATGGTTGATCTTCACGGAGATCGAGGTTAGGAGAGTACACACAGAGGACAACAGTGCGGATCCACTCACAAAGGCCTATTTCCCAGTAGAGACTTTTATGGGATGGTTGAATATAAGATACTTCAACCACAGCTTATTGTTGGGTATGCGATACCACAACAGATGGCCCTAGTGCAAGTGGGAGATTGTTAGTGATATGTATGCCCTAGAGGCCATTACTGTACATACGATGTATATTGTAGTGGATGCTTGGACATATATAGGTAGGACTTTCTTGCTCGACATGATAGTATGCTATCTGGTTGCTCTTTATCTTAACATGTACTCTGATTGTCTCTATGTTACATGTTGATAAAGCCCTTAGGATGAGTACTTGACTACCAGGACTATGATGCAGATCATACTAGTGGGGACAGTGTAGTCGCTAAGTACATCCTTCAAATGTTCCTAGTCGTAAGTGATCGAGACAGGGCATCGATATACCAAAGTAGACTAGCGTATGCGCTTCCTGACCCATATGATGGGCGATGGATGATCCCATATCCATTGGTGTTTAACATCAGAGAAGGTATACAGGTGCTTAGTGGAGATTGGGTACACTGGACGGACTCGCCGAGAACTCCCAGATGGTATTATACCTCACGTCAGATGGCAGTTCTCTGGTGACACTGGTACAGGTTAGTCTGTAGACCCGAGATCATCATAGAGTCTTATGTGATTCCCACTGTGCTTTGATTTCCATCATAACACGTCCAAGAGGGCGTGCAAAACGGTGACTTTTAGGTACAGTCCCGAATCACATGGAGGCAAAGAGCGATAGGAAGGGTTTCGTCTCTCCCGGTATAGGGAGTTGATGTTGCGCTGTATTCGATTGGCTATAACTGGAAATCCCTGTCCAAGGTTACTGAGATTTACTGGTAAGTGTTATCAGTAGTTTCTCGAACTGTTATGGACCTTATATCGACACGACTTATCAAGCTACTGGGGTCTGACGTTTACCACCCCTAGGCGAGATATGCGACATATCAGACGAAGAGACCGGACTGTACGGGACTGTTACTGATTGGATTCGCGGGAAAATGTACAGGCTTGCTTGTTGTTCTTCTGATCGCTCAATACCTGGGTGGCCGTTACGTTTAGCTGACCGCTTGCAGATTGTGGGTGTTTGATATGATCATCACATATTGCCGGCGTATTGACGATTCTTTAGAGTCCTACACAGAGGTTTCCTGGCTCAGGTAAAAATGAGTAGGAGCACATATGTGATATGTGCGGGACCGAGAACAATACGTGTATGTGATAGCGTATTAGATTATCGCGATATGTGATATCGGGCGGGTATATGTGATATAGCCGGGTCATCGGATCAAGTGTTAATTCGATGAACTAATACAGATTATATTAGTCGGTTATTTGTGAAATAGCCGGATTATCGGATCAAGTGTTGATTCGATAATTTAATGTATAATTATATATTTGATATATTATATTACATTAACTAATATTAGCTCACTTAAAGATTCTTTTTCTCACTTGGATAATACATTGATATATATGCGATATATGTTAATTGTATTATTTTATTTTGTTACAATAAATATTGTATATGTGATATATAATATTGTAACAAGTTAGGGTTACAAATGCAACCTGTTTTGTGGATTTTAAATATGGTTAGGGTTTGGATTAGGGTTAAGCTTGGATGGAGCTTGCATGAAGCTTCATGAAGCTTTGACTTTGACTTTGATATTTTGTGTAGATATTTCTTTAACCCAACCCAAACCCTTTACCCTAGTTAAATCTCTACAAGGGTTAAGTCTTCTTTCTTAACCCATGGTTGATTTGTAACCACAAAAATGATTATTTACTATTCATCACAAAAGTTTTTGCTTCTTCTTCTTTCTTTCTTCTTGCATGAAAAAGCTTTCTAGCTTTTTGACAAGTGATGATAATGAGTGAGAAATTGAAAACAAAAGAGAGCTAAATTCCTACTTCATCATCCTCATCTATTCTAGTCACTTAGATTAGGGTGTTTGCTTTGCTAATACTTGATTAGTGAAGCAAGAGCTTGGGTTTGTGTTTCTTCAAAGTAGATCATCTTAGTTGTTGAAGATCGGAAGCAAGCTTGCATCTTTCTCTTCATGGAGCCTCTCTAGAGTCCGGATACATAATGATCGCGGCGAAGGGACCTCAACACGGAGCTTATGAAGCGAAGGAATGGACTACAAAGGTTGTAATCCCAAACTCTTAGAAGTAAAGTTGTTTACTTGCTCATTGTTTTGCCTAATCTCTAGTCTACGATCATGGTTAGGGTTGTTCGGCACTTGAAAATTTTGATTTTGGCATGGTTGATGCCTTGTAGAACCTTGTTCTAGTGCCTAATAACTCTGCAGCTGTGTCCATAGGGGATTATCACCTTGGATTGACGAATGGACATATTTTGGTTTTGCGCAACTGTTTTTTTGTACCCAGTTTAACGTGTAATATCATATCAGTTTCGTTGTTATCAAAAGAAGGTTATGATTTCACGTTTGTAAGCGATGTTTTTAACATCCGCCTTAATCATGGTTTGATTGGGTCTGGTACACTAGATAACGGTATATACGTATTAAACCAGTTAAAGATTTTCAATGTCTAGAACACACTAAATAGAAAGTCTCCAGATATAAATCAGGCTTTCTTATGGTATTGTAGACTAGGTCACATCAATGAGACAGGGTTAACTAAGTTACATAGAGAAGGATATTTGGATCCGTTCGAATATCAATCTTATGACACTTGTCAATCATGTCTCAAAGGAAAGATGACAAAGACTCCATTCACTGGACATAGAGTAAGAGCGAGCGAGCTCTTAGGACTCATACACAGCGATGTATGTGGTCCAATATCTACACATGCAAGAGGTGGTTTTTTATATTTCATTACTTTTACGTGTGATTACTCTAGGTATGGATTCATTTTCTTAATGAAACATAAATCCGAGACCTTTGAGAAATTCCAAGAATATAATAATGAAGTAGAAAACCAAACCGGCAAAAGTATCAAGACACTGAGATCTGATCAAGGTGGTGAATACTTAAAGGCCGAGTTCCTGGGTTACCTAAAAGAGAAAGGAATTCTTTCTCGGCTTACTCCTCCATACATTCCACAGCATAACGGTGTATCGAAAAGACGGAACCGAACCCAATTGGATATGGTACGTTCCATGATGAGTAATGCTGAGTTACCGCGATTTTTCTGGGGTTATGCGCTAGAATCGGCAGCATATCTTTTGAACAGGGTTCCTACCAAGACTGTGCCTACCATACCATACCAGATGTAGAGTGGGAAGAAACCCTATCTTCAGTATCTGAAGATAGGGGGATGTCCAGCTTTTGTTAAAAAGCAGCATGCAGAACAACTCGAGGCACGATCAGTGCAGTGTAAGTTTGTGGGATATCCAAAGAACTCCAAAGGGTATTGTTTCTATTACGCAGAGGAACAAAAGGTTTTTGTTTCTTGTAATACCCATTTTCTAGAACAGCGGTTTTTAGAAAAGGAAACAAGTGGGAGCGCAATAGAACTGGAAGAAATTCCAGAATTACAAACTACTACTGAAAGTTTGGTAGAACCAGAAGTTCAAGAAGAACAGGGCATTCCCGCAACCCTCCGTAGGAGTAGTAGGCCATCTCATCCGCCTGAAAGATACTACGGTTTTCTCATAGACAAGGATAGAGAGGATTGCGTCATTGATAATGATGAACCTACTAGCTTCCAGCAGGCCATCTAGAGTGGCGACTTGGTAAGATGGCTGGATGCAATGCGGACCGAGATGGAGTCCATGTGCACCAACAAAGTATGGACTTTGGACTTTGCTCCAGATGGGGTAAAACCCATAGGATACAAGTGGATCTTCAAGAAAAAGATTGGTGTAGATGGACAGGTGGAAACCTATAAGGCTAGACTTGTTGCAAAGGGTTTTCGTCAAAGACCTGGTTTGGACTATGACGAAACTTTTTCTCCAGTGGCTATGCTCAAATCCATTCGGATCCTTCTTGTCATTGCTGCCTTCCATGATTATAAGATCTGGAAGATGGACGTAAAGACGGCTTTTCTAAATGGTAATTTAGAAGAATGCATCTATATGGATCAGCCAGAAGGTTTCAATCAGAGTGGGAGCAGCGGGAAAGTGTGCAAGTTGCTTAAGTCCATTTATGGACTAAAGCAGGCATCGCGGAGTTGGAACATCTGTTTTGATGAAATGGTCAAAGAATATGACTTTATCGAAAATTCAGATGAACCATGTATATATAGTAAAATTGTAGCACGAACTGTCGTATTCCACGTCTTGTATGTGGATGGCATTCTCTTGATAGGAAATGACATTCCTATGCTACAATCTGTCAAAGGATTCTTGTCACACAGGTTCTCCATGAAAGACCTGGGTGATGCCTCTTACATACTGGGGATCCGGATCTATCGTGATAGATCTAAGAGGATGTTGGGACTTTCGCAGTTCATGTATATCAACACTATACTGAAAAGATTCAGTATGGAAGATTCTAAGCGCGGTAGTTTACTGGCTTATCACGGAATCACCCTATCCAAAGAGATGTCTCCCAAGACTGATTTGGAAATGGATCGCATGTCAGTTATACCCTACGCTTTTTCGGTATGCTCTATAATGTATGCGATGTTGTGCACCAGACCAAATGTAGCTTACGCACTGAGCGTGGTAAGCCGATATCAGTCAGACCCAGGGGAGAAGCACTGGATAGCAGTAAAGAACATTCTCAAGTACCTGAGAAGGACAAAGGATATGTTCTTGGTTTACGGCGGAAAAGACCTTAAGATCGAGGCCTTTGCTGATTCCAGCTTCCAAAGTGACAAGGATGACTCCAAGTCCATGTCAGGTTATGTCTTTACCCTCAATGGAGGGGCGGTGTGCTGGAAGAGTTCCAAGCAAGACACCGTTGCTGACTCGAGGATGGAAGCGAAGTATATAGCTGCTTGCGATGCCGCAAAAGAAGCAGTCTGGATGAAGAACTTCCTAACAGAACTTCAGGTGGTTCCATCCATTGTTGATCCAATACCTCTGTATTATGACAACAACGGGGCTATAGTCTTACCGAAAGAACCCAGGTCCCATCAGAAGTCCAGGCACATCTTAAGGCGGTATCACCTGATCAGGGAGATCATAGATCGCCGGGATATCGAGGTCCGGAGAGTTGCTACAGAGGAGAACACCGCAGATCCATTCACAAAGGCCTTACCTCCGATTCAGTTCGAGAGGCTGCACGAGATGATAGGTCTTCGATATGCCAGTATATGGCCCTAGTGCAAGTGGGAGATTGTTAGTGTATATGCCCTAGGGGCCATTATTGTACATAGTAGTTTGTATATTACTTAATGGAAGCTTGGGATATTCACAGTTATATTAACAGTCTCGCTCAACATAGTAGTATGCTACTTGGTTTATGTCTATCTTAATATGTGTATATGTTAGCATATCGCGAATACATATTGATATAGCCCTTAGGATCTTGCTTGATTACCAGCGTTGTGATGGCAGTCACACTAGTGGGGGTAGGGTAGTCTACAAGCACATCCTTTTTCAGGTCCCTAATCGTAGGATTATCGAGACAGGGCATCGATACTCCGGAGTAGACTAGTGTGTACGCTTCTCATCCCAGTTGGGGAGATGGTCTGTCCCACAGCCATCAGTACGTTGTACTGGAGATAGTATGCAGGTGCTCGTTGGGTTACGGGTACACCGGACAGGACTCGCAGGGAACTGTTGGTTGGTATTATACCCGTCGTCGGTTAACAGTTCCCAGGTGACATGAGTACAGCATAGTCCGCAGACTTGACACTGCTGCTTCGTCTTGAGTGTGTTCCCACTGTTCTTAGATTGCTACCCTACCACGGCTCAAAGGAGTCGTGCAAACAGGTAGCAGTTGGGTGCAGTCTCGAAGCACTTGGAGGCAGCGACGGTTAGATAGGATTCGTCTCTCCCGGTATTGGGAGTTGATATCGCGCTGTATTTGGAGAGCCATTACGCAAAGTCCCTGGCCAGGGAAAACGAGATTTACTGGTAAGATTTCCAGTAGCTTCTCAAGGTGTAATGGGCTTCACTCCGACACGACTTATACCGCTTTTAGGGGACTGACGCTTGCCACCTCCCTAGGCCCGATATGCGATAGTCCTAGACGAACATACCGGACTGTACGGAGATTGTCACATCAGGCTCAGTAGGAGTTCGGATGGGTTTCCTTATTGGCCTTCTTATCGACATCTACCTGGGGACCGTTACGTACAGCTAGTACCGCTTATGGCCTGTGATTAAACCCACTGCCAGCGTAAGTGTCGAGTCTTTAGAGTCCCGCACAGAGAGTTTCCCTGCTTCAGGCAAAACGATATAGAGGTCGTATGGTTTTACGACAGGGTTCGAACACATACGTGTATTTATGCACGTATGATGTTCGGACAGTTTTTACTAGCGGGCTTTAGTTTAAGCCAGATTCTAGTATTGGATTATTGGATTTGTACAGTCTCAGTATTTCCGTGTTTTCACGGATGGAGGGGCATTCTCGTAATTTGTCGAGAAGATTCTAGAAGGTAGATGAGGTGGAGAGCTTAGGTGTTATTTGCATTAAATGGATTAGTGACTCATGAGATGAATCATCCAAATGAGTTAATGAAGCATTTATTGCTTAATGACTCATGAGATGATTCATTGTATGTATTAAATGAAGCATGGTTGTTAATATCAAATAATGATTTATTTGATATTCTTTATGCTTCATCATATATTAAAAATGAGACATAATTCATATCATTCTCACTTTCACATTCTCTCTCCTCAAGCTCTCTCTCTTCAAAGAACTAACCCTAATCCTCTCATGTGATGAGATCCAAGGGTTAGCAAGACAAATAGATCCCTAATCCTCTTCTATATCCTCTAGGTTACTTTGATTAGCACTCATAGCTACCTAGTTATCTCAAGTGAGAGGTTAAAGCTTGGAGAAGGAGCTCTCGGGTGGATCTTCTATCACATCGAGGAGGCCGACGAGGAGGTGAACTGCAAGGACAAAAAGGACTTGAATCATTAGGTATAATCATCTATCATAGTAGCTAATCACTTCTATATAGTTGTTAGTTAGGGTTTAGCAAAGATCCGTAAAGCTAGTCGATGTTAGTTTAAACAAAATGATTGTTTTACCTATTCCGCCTCCCCGCATCATGTGGGGTGTCTAACATCGACTTACAGAAGTCCCTGACCAGGGCTGATGAGATTTACTAATAAGTGTTATTAGTAGTTTCTCGATCTGTTATGAGCCATATACCGGCATAACTTATTGGGTTAATGGGGTCGACAATACCATCCCTAGACTTGATATGCAGCACTATTGACGAAGAGACCGGACTATACGGTAAGTGTTGCCAGTTGGCTCGACGGGAGTTTTGACAGGTTTGCTTGCGTTTCTTCTGATCGCTCAATACCCGGGAGCCGTTACGTACAGCTTATGCCACCGACAGTTTGTGGGCAGTGATGTGATCACTGCCTACTGCTAGCGTATTGACGAGTCTTAGAGTCCCACAATGGGGTCTCCTAGCTCAGGCGAAAAGATGTGGGGTGTATATAGGATATGCGCGGGAGTTCGATTAAATGCGAGTATTGGATACCGTATTTTAATCAGGCGTTTACTATTGGACGGGTCGTATGTTCTATGACTGGGTTATTAAATCAAGTGTTGATTTAATATTAAGTCCATTAGCTCATTTATTAAAACCTATTTCTTTATGATGAATGCATCAGTGTATGTATATGTTGAATGGATGCACATGCAAGCATACATGTGTCATGGTTGATGATACATTGGTGGTGACAATGCAAGACTCACATGGTAACATATTTATGTATTTTGATTATTTGAGAAAAGCAAAATGGCAATAAAATCATGGTTGACTATTCAACTCTCTTCTCTTGAGTTGACCAAAGTCAATACCATAGTTTCATTGCCCATGGTTTTGTAGCCCATGGTTTTGCTTAACCTCAAGTCACAAAATATCTAGATATTTTGTAACCATAGTTTAGCATGATATAATTCTAACTCACTTGGGATTATGTTTCATTATTCTCACTTGAGTTAAGTTTAGCCATCATCTTCTTCTTCCTCTTTCAAGATCTCTAGGGTTTCAAAAGTGAGATAAGAACATAAAAAGAAAAGGTTTTTAAGTGAGATCCAAACCCACATCACCAATCTATACTAGTTTAGCCCATTAGTATAGGTTGTTTGCTCCACTTCTTCATAGATCATGTGAAGCTAGGAGCTTGAGCAAAGGGACTTCGTGGTGGATCATCGTGGACTTGGAAGGATTCAAGTGAACCGGTTCAAACCCCACTCGATCCAAGGAGTCACAAGAGGAGGTCTACAAAGGTTGTATTACTCACCTCTTAGTATTAGACACTACTTAGTATGTGATACTATATGTTGTTACCTAACTTTCTAGTTCGATTCATGGTTGGTATTGTTTAGCACCCCCTAAAATTTTAATATAGCATGTGTGATGCAACCCTAAACCTAGGATGGTGCTAGAGAATCCCTACAGTGGTATCAGAGCCAAGCTAGAAACTTATACGATATTAAATTAATTACGAAACCGAAACAACTCCGAAATACGATATTCTGCAACCCTGAAATATTGCTCTCTGTCGATTTTTAAATGGCTCGAAAAAATTATTTTAGCAACTGTAGAAGTTTGTATGTGATGCACTGAGAACACCAGAGAAAAACGAGGCAATTCTACTGGTTTTGAACCGGCCACACACTCCATAATTCTGGCTTGGCCGGCCCCCCTGCATCAAAATTGTCTCGTTTTGCTATGGTCTGTAGATTTTGGGGTTTCAGGTGTTGTTTGTTTAGCCCAAAATTTCATGTGGTGTTAATTTTACTTAGGGGCTAATTCGGAGTATTTCGTAGTCGTAATTTTAACATTGTTTTTGGTAACTTGGACGACGTTAAACAGTTCGAACGAACATCACACACCACCTCATAACCCTCGCTGGAAATTTTCCAAGTGTTGGAATTTTCCAAGTTAAAGATATTTGAATGTTCATGCAAGTAACCCTATGGACCCTCTATAGGAACATAATCCTAACTCGATTCTATGACCATGGAACCGCGGCCAAACCTTAGGGTTTGCCATAGTCCTGTGGCGCCATAGGTGAGGCAAGGGTTGACCCTTCTACGGTTGGTCCATAGACACTGTGGCAAGTTTTTGAGTATTTTAGCTTTGCTCAAGTGTTGAGCTCTCGGGGTAATTTGTGGGTGTTTGTTGATTCGATCGAAACATTTAAACATTGTCTAGATATTTGTGAATATGATACAATAATTGGAATCTACACTAATTAGTTTTATGAAAAGTAATTAGTTGCGTGTAAATCTAATATTTTAGCCTCAGAAGAATCGGGAATCTTGTTGAATTACCCGACTTCTTTTGAAAAGGAGTTTTCATAGTTGAGACCCAAATGTAAGATTTGCATTGTTAGGCATGAAATCCAAAATATATGATATTCTGGGTTTATGATGTCTAAAGGCAGTGTTGATTCCAATTGTTATAGTTTTTCACATTCTTTTCTGTGACCGTAAGTGTAGTATGTGGTGTATCGCCGGTTTCGTTGCTATACATCAACGACAATTGGGGTATGCATACTTACTTACGTTGATGATATTGTTGGAGATAGTGCCCTCAGATTCAATTATTGGATCACAGGCACGTGATTGCAATGATTGAGGGAGGACCTATCCCGGTACGACAGTCTTACTCGAGATAATAGTATGCTATCTGGTTTACCTTTATCATCGTGTACTGCTTTAGGTGACCTGACAGGTCGCTATTGCACGTTGATAGAGCCCCTAGGATTCTTGCTTGACTGCCAGCAGTATGAGGGCGATCATATAAGTGAGAGCTGGAGTCTATAAGCACATCCTTAAAAGGTCCCTAGTCGTGGAAGTTTCGAGACAGGGCATCGATTCTCCAGAGTAGACTAGTGTATACAGTCGAGACCCCGACGAGAGGCGGTGGCTGGTCTCACAAGCCACTGGTGTCAGTTGGTTCACCTAAGATGTATACAGGTGCTCATTGGGTTATGAGTACACCGGACAGGACTCGCCGGGAACATGCTAGTTGGTCTTATACCTGACGTCAGATAGCAGTTCCCTGGTGACATGTGTACAGGTTAGTTCATCAACCTGGGGATCGTCATTTGTCTCGTGTGAGTTCCCACTGTGCTTTGATTACTACCCTACCACGGCTCAAAGGAGTCGTGCAAACAGGTTTTAGTTGGGTACAGTCCCGAGCCACATGGAGGCAGTGAGCGGATCTTCAGGGGTTCGTCTCTCCCGATATTGGGGGTGAGGTCGCGCTGTGTCTAGGAGAGCCATTACACGAAGTCCTTAGCCAAGGCAGGAGATTTACTGGTAGGTATTCCAGTAGTATCTCAGGGTGTTCTGGGCTACACTCCGACACGACTTGTATCGCTTTTGGGGGTCTGACTTTTACTAACCCCCTAGGCCCGCCATGCGATGCTCATAGACGAACGGACCGGACTGCACGGATATTGTCACTGACAGGCTCAGTAGGGTGTCAGGATGAGTTCGCTCATCGACGTCCCTTTTAGTCAAAAGCTGGTGGCCCGTTACGTATTGGCTTATACCTCTGACGTGCTAGTGGTTAAATCCACAGCCATAGTATTGACGAGTCTTTAGAGTCCACCACACATTCAGTTACTCAGCTTTCGGGCGAAACGCTGTAAAGGCCGTATGGAGATATGGCAGGGTCCAATCAGATACGTGCGGTATTGCACGGATCAGGATCGGACGGTTAGTACTAGAGGCCGTATAGTTATATGGCAGGGTTCGATCAGATTCGTGCGGTATTGCACGGATCAGGATCGGACGAACATTACTAGCCGGCTTTGTTTTAAGCCGGATCCTAGTTTAGTACAGTGTAGATTTTGTCTCTTTGCATTTGTATTCCTGACGGAATACAGATGCGGGTGTGTATGCACAGTATCGGGGTTTTCCTGTAATTTATTACGGGGCCAGTTTTCTGGAGTTGCCAGTTTGCATTCCGTTCCGGCCGGTTTTCCTTTGTTCTTTCCCGGCCGGACTTTTCCGATGGAGGGGGTTATTTGCAAGTTTGCAAATAACACATTGTGGAGGGGTTTCATGCAAATGTATTGATTATGATAAGCATCTTTTTGATACCATTCTTTTCAATCATCATTTCTTGCTTTTGTGAGATTAGAAAGGATTTGATGTTGATGTGAATTTGTTATGATGATGTTTGGATATGGTCACCCTTTCACTTTTACTACCATTACCTCCCTTCTTGGTTTTGCAATTTTGATTCCCTCCACCATTTTTGATAAAGGGTGGGCCGGCCATTTGAGGGAGAGAGAGAGGATCATTTCATTTGTATGAGGGAAAATTTGTTCATCTCATTTTCATGCTACAAAATTCTAGCTCCACTTTGAAGTTCATTTCACAACCTCATCCCTCCATCTACAAAGGCAACAAAACCCCAAAGAGACAAAGCACTACACTTTCTACAGCACATCTTGGGCACGTCGACTTGCCGGCTTCGTGCCCGAGTTGCCTCGGCATTGAGGTGGGAGCCCGTAAAAGATACAGACGATGTGGTGCCCTTCCGGCAAGGAGGCGACGGCCGGAGTTTCCGCGGGAGATCGGGACGATGACGAGAAGACCAGAGGACTCGGATCACTCGGTATATCTCTAACCCGTCTTGTTGTTAGCTAGATCTAGTTTAATGGCCCGATCCGGGGTTTAGTGCGCGGTGGTGCCGGTTTGCTAAGTTCGCAAAATTAAAGTTTATCACCGCTTCCGCATTTGGCCGTCGGATTGACGACCGGGGCGCCGCCGTGCACTTACAGTGGTATCAGAGCCTCGCCATTAACTTCGTCTAGCTTTGTTTGATGTGTTTGCATTTCCGATCGACGAAAATTCCAAAAACCCGCGTTTTTCTTTACATCAGTTTTCTGTCGAAATTTTTTGAAGTCCAAAAATTTTTCAGGTTGTCTCAGAATGATGTGCAGGGAGTTCTAAGAACACTGGAAAAATTCGACAACACGATCCCTCCGTACGACCGCGGATCCGCGGCCATTACCACTCTGGAGGCCGCGGATCCGCCGCATGAATGAGGGATCATGTCATCATTTTTTTGCAGTAGGCTTGTGGGCTAAAAATAGGGGTTTTGGAATATTAAAATTGGGCCCAGATTTTCTGTGAGTGCTACAGTATTGCTTGGGGGCCCACTTGTTAATTTTTGATCGATTGGATATTTTAAACACATTATTTCACGGTATTTACATTATATCTGCGACCGTGAATGTCACTTGATCGGTAAATCCTGTCTAACTGCTATAGCCCCGTTAGACGGATTTGCGAACGTGACTTTCACGTTGATGTTCTGTGATTTTGCTGTGATGTTGCGGATCGGTCGTGGGGGATAGCCTGGTTGCAATGCTAGTACAGTTTTGTTGTATTATGTACATTTGATGTTGCGGGGCGAGCGTCCGATATGTGGACTGCCGTCACTGCTTGTTTGTATTATTCTTTTGGGGCATGACCTGGTTGCGGTCGATGTACCCGTTGTATGTATATTTTACTTTCTGTACTAGGGTTACCCCGCGGAGGGGTGCACGGATAGCCGGGTTCTGGAAGGCAACAAGCCCGCATCTCATGGCATTGAGACGGAGGGGGCTTCGCTCTAGAATTGGCGGGCTATTCGCCACACTCGTAGGGGGTACAGGTTGACCCAGGAGGGGTGCCCAAGTTACCGGATTCCGTGAAGTGCTGGGTGGTCCATTCACGGTGCTGAAGGGGGCTGCCTCGCTTCAGGTTTTGGCGGGTGACTTGCCGCGCCCGTAGGGGTCTAGGACTTCATTGCACAGGCTATCCACACGACCAGGGGAACGTCGGGTTTCAGTAGTGACTCTGTGAAACCCGGGGATCCCAGATATCTGTATTGTTCTGTGATGCTGTACATTTCTGTGTTGTTGCATTTTATTCACGCCTTGAGCGAAATATAATATATTGGTATATATATTAGTAGATGTTGTATATGTTTTTCATCCGCGCTAGTCCAGTCCCCGCTCTGCCGTTAGTTAGCTAACCTAACGGGTGATGACGGGACCCAGTGGCGAACGCGGATGGCATATACGTATGTCAGTATATTTTCGTTCTTTGTGGTGTGATCAATTGATGGGACTGCATTGATTCGGATCAATGCAAGTTAAAAACAAACCTATTCTGATGTTGTTGGAACACTTTTCAAAAAGCTGTTATTGCAAGGACGTTCACTTTTGTTTTGCATCATGGTATTCATTTGGAATATCCTGCTCCTCAGTCGACGAGGCAAGGGCCGAGATCCCTTCACCGGGAGTGACCCCTTGGATAGAAGTTTGCGTCAGGGCTTTAACTTCACTATAGCCGATTACTTTTGCTTTGCATCGTGGTATTCATTTGGAATATCCTGCACCCCATTCTACGGGAAAAGAGCCGAGATCCCTTCACCGGGAGTGACCTCTTTAGTAAAGGTTTTCGTCACTATATTTTCTAAAAAGCTATCCATTCCTTCAACGATATCAAGTTCATTACGTTAAAGTTTTTCGCCAGAAACCATTCGTAGCCCTCCGTCGTTTCATATGGGTAGTCAATAGTATTCAAGCTGTGTTTGTTGGCCAAAGTCAAGGCACAGTGTTTGGTAGCTGTTGGTTATTCATATGCAGCATAGATAGATGCGTTGGATTGGAACAGTCGTACTGCCTTGTTGGCCAAAGTCAAGGGTAGGTACGGGTGGATTCAAATCAACCTGGAGAATGACGGGTAGAACTTGACATGTGACTTATGATTTGTTAGCCAAAGTCAAGGTCATAAAAGCATGGGGTATAAATCACATCGGGAGTTTCAAAAGAACTGAGACTTGCCAGATATGCGCATACCTTCTGGAGTGTTATAGCGTGAGCGGATTCCGTCACGTTATCATGCGATGATAGTTGGATCCCGATTCCCACTGATGAGTTAGTTTACTCCTCGGGTGACCCTGACTAATTCTTCTTTTGGGTTTGGAGGAGAATTTGAGGTACAGTGGGAGGTTTCCAGATTAGATAAATTGGTAACCATTCTGATCTAGGGTAGAGTGCACGCTGAGTGTTTCTTTTCTCTCTCTCTCTCTGGCAGCGACCATTGACCCGACCCTAAGACTTTGACTCAGTGACCAAGTTGACCGAACCTTCTTAACACTGGCTTTTGGATTGTCAGAGTTGCAGACCTCATTGCCACTCCTACTTTTACCCTTCTCTCCAGGACACCCCGTATTACTGCGAACGTCCACTTCCATTGGACAAACCCATCGTATGGTTAGATACGAACTCGAAGGAATTCGAGGATGGTTTCCGGTTCTGGAGAAAACGGATAGGATTATTCAGTTGTCTTTTTCCTTTTACCTTCTCTCAAGTTGTGAGTACTCCTTGGTTTAGGAGATAGTACACCTATTATGCAAATTGGATAGTCTTCTTCCAAACCTTAGGCTGGTGCCGACCGGTAGCGAATGAAGAAAACCAATTAGCCTAAACGGTGTGCAGAAGGTATTAAGATTAAGACAAAGCAAGGGATTAGTAAGAGGGCAAAGTAAATTGCGACTGATATTCACGACCAAACCAAGTATTTCTTCGCCAATCCTAAATCACCTTTGTATTTCTCCAGGACACTCCGTATCACTACGAAGATCCACAGTTTATTGGATACTCCATCGTATGGTTATATACGAACTCGAAAGGAACTTGTTCCAGTTCGGGGATGGATTCTGGTTCAGGAGAAATAGGAATAAGGTTTATTCAGGTGTCTTTTATTTTCACCTTCTCTCGCATTGCGAGTGCTCCTAGGATTAGGACAGTACACCCATTATGCTTATTGGATAGTCTTCTTCCAAACCATAGGCTGGTGCCGAATGGTAGGGAAGGAAGAAAACCAATTGGCCTAAAGGGGTGTGCAGAAGGTAATGACTAAAGACATATAAAGGGATTTGGAGAGGTGGCAAAGAATTATACGGTAATAGTTGTGAATCTGGATAATGGTAGAGGCATTACTAGGAATACCAGGATACCCCATCGAAACATTTTAATGTTTCAGTTCAACTATGTACTGTTAAAAGAAAACTGATTTCCCGATTAGACACTTGCTCCAGGGTATGTATTTACCAGGTTTGATTCTCACATCTGTATGGTTTTACAGATGATGAGTGGGAGTAGGTTATTGGGAATTGGGTGATCATCCTCATTATATCGAGATTCGTTGTAATCGGTGATATTTGAGGAGATCACCTGGGTTGTTTGCCGGTCGGCAAATATTTGGTTTTGAATATCCGCTGTTGTGCACCAATTTCAAATTGATATATCTGTACGTCTATTTTCATAGAGTGAGATATACCTTTTGATATTATGTCGATGGCATTTACCTATATCAGTGGATGGTTAGGTAAGGAGCATTAAACAGCGGTGTAATTCTTCTTAACCATAAGTACAGTTTTCAACCTACGACACACAGTGAAAGAGTTGTTAGACTCGGCGGACTTATACAGAGTATTGTATGTTGTCCAGTGTCCATTAGGACAGAGGGGTTGGTCCTCATACTATATTCTGTTTACTTTTAACTTCTCTAGTTCTTAGACGTGTGTTTCGTAGAAACACAGGGTCTAGGTTTTGAGGAGTTACAGGTATTTGAATAGAGTAGAGAACCAGGTGTAGCAAGTATCGGGATTCTTCAAGGTGATCGAAGATGTAGATACTTGTGTATAGTATTCAGTTGATAGTAATGATAAAGAGAAATTGCTTCTCTTTCAGGTTACTCATAATTGGAAGCATTCCTAAATTGAGTAATGCTGATCGGCCTCTCTCCATTTAGTTGACATGCACTGGAGATAGCTGCATGATTTGAATCTGGTTCAATTAAATCAGTGCCTCTGGTTCTATATTGGATATAGTACAGTTCATATCTTAACATTGTTAAGGTACGTGAAGTTATCCGGCTTATGATTAAAACCAGACACTGGACAACTCAAGGCACGTTTCTGTAATGGCTGTTTGTGGGTTGACCCAGGCTATGACGAGGGTTGACTTTCTACTATCTGGCAGATCAATAGAAATATTGTTCTAGACTCGCCACAGTTTTATTAAAAATGGATTTTTTCAAAAACAGTAGTGGGAGTATGGTAGAACTGGAAGTGATTCCAGAACCGCAAACGATTACTGAAGATTTGATAAGGAACCTAAAGATTCAATATGGATTGACATTCCATTGGCCACTCCGCAGATAAGGTGGGTAACTTCAGGCACCCGAGAGGTACTCCGGTAGCCACAAGGACGGTGACAGGGAAGTTCTTGTTTACCCACATTTGCCATTGTTGTTGTTCCAGGCTGCAAGACCCGGCAGGAGGATGAGTATAGCGTCGTTCTAAACTAGCTTTAGAAGTGCACATCTATATGACTCTGCCAGAGGGTTGTCGTAGTCAGTGGGAGCAGCGGAAGCATTGGTGGACATCAGGCTTATGTCTATTTATAGACTAAAGCAGATATAGCGGAGATAGATCATCTATTTCTGATGTGACAGTCATAGATTTGACGTCATCAGAATAGGGGATGGATCTGTTGAGAAGGTAGTAGGGTGTGATATCCGGGTTATGGATGACATACACAAAGTAGGAAGTGATATTCCTATACTACGATCGGTTATACTTTGGTTGCCACACGGTGTTTTCTCTACATGGGACTTGGACATTATATCAGACATACTGGTTACTAGATCTATGGTTTTAGATCTAGATTTGGGTGGTTTCCCAATCAGGGTACTTCGACAACATTCTAAGAGTATTTAGAATGGACGACTCCTGGCACGGTAGTGTACCTGCAGGTGATGGAGTCACCCTCTCTAAAGGTGTCTTATAGACTAAAGTAGAGAGGGATGTGCATGATTGGCAGAGCACTTGCCTAGGCAATTGAGTCAATCATGAGATGTCAAGTACCACACCAGATGTTGTTCTTGCACTAGATGCAATAAGTTGACATTGATCCAATCCTGGAGAAACAGTCGGAAGCAGTTTTAGAACATAAGTGGATGTTCTAGGGAAATGATAACGGCTGCCTCCTTTGGGAGACAGTTATCATTCCAGGCTTCCAAGGTGACATGGACGACAAGGAGGTTGTCAGAGTTATAGTTTTTCCTTCTGACGAGGGGCAGTATTCTGGACAGGTGATCCAGGCAGATACTGAGGGAGGCATGGCGCAGGATACTGATTAAGTTCAGTTGACGATACAGCCTAAGAAGTTTGGATTTGGAGTTCATTTATGAGCTAGGTCCCATCAGACATCCAGACATTCTAAGACAGGTATTGCTCATTTCGGGAGATGGCATTATCCGAGAACTTGAGATTTAGAGAGACATAGAAAGAAACATCAGAGCGGATCCACTCGCTGAGGCTATTCCTCGAACGCAATAGTCTCGCAAACAGGCTTTGTGAGACTGACTAGTAGAGGAGTTGGGTGTTCGGTATCACACGGGCTGTGAGTATGCGACATCGCAATAATTAGCCTTGAGTGCAAGTGGGAGATTGTTGGAGATAGTGCCCTCAGAGTCAATTATTGGATCACAGGCACGTGATTGCAATGATTGAGGGAGGACCTATCCCGGTACGACAGTCTTACGCGAGATGATAGTATGCTATCTGGTTTACTTTTATCATCGTGTACTGCTTTAGGTGACCTGACAGGTCGCTATTGCACGTTGATAGAGCCCCTAGGATTCTTGCTTGACTGCCAGCAGTATGAGGGCGATCATATAAGTGAGAGCTGGAGTCTATAAGCACATCCTTAAAAGGTCCCTAGTCGTGGGAGTTTCGAGACAGGGCATCGATTCTCCAGAGTAGACTAGTGTATACAGTCGAGACCCCGACGAGGGGCGGTGGCCGGTCTCACAAGCCACTGGTGTCAGTTGGTTCACCTAAGATGTATACAGGTGCTCATTGGGTTATGAGTACACCGGACAGGACTCGCCGGGAACATGCTAGTTGGTCTTATACCTGACGTCAAATAGCAGTTCCGTGGTGACATGTGTACAGGTTAGTTCATCGACCTGGGGATCGTCATTTGTCTCGTGTGAGTTCCCACTGTGCTTTGATTACTACCCTACCACGGCTCAAAGGAGTCGTGCAAACAGGTTTTAGTTGGGTACAGTCCCGAGCCACATGGAGGCAGTGAGCGGATCTTCAGGGGTTCGTCTCTCCCGGTATTGGGGGTGAGGTCGCGCTGTGTCTAGGAGAGCCATTACACGAAGTCCTTGGCCAAGGCAGGAGATTTACTGGTAGGTATTCCAGTAGTATCTCAGGGTGTTTTGGGCTACACTCCGACACGACTTGTACCGCTTTTGGGGGTCTGACTTTTACCAACCCCCTAGGCCCGCCATGCGATGCTCATAGACGAACGGACCGGACTGTACGGATAGTGTCACTGACAGGCTCAGTAGGGTGTCAGGATGAGTTCGCTCATCGACGTCCCTTTTAGTCAAAAGCTGGTGGCCCGTTACGTATTGGCTTATACCTCTGACGTGCTAGTGGTTAAATCCGCAGCCATAGTATTGACGAGTCTTTAGAGTCCACCACACATTCAGTTACTCAGCTTTCGGGCGAAACGCTGTAAAGGCCGTATGGAGATATGGCAGGGTCCGATCAGATACGTGCGGTATTGCACGGATCAGGATCGGACGATTAGTACTAGAGGCCGTATAGTTATATGGCAGGGTTCGATCAGATTCGTGCAGTATTGCACGGATCAGGATCGGACGAACATTACTAGCAGGCTTTGTTTTAAGCCGGATCCTAGTTTAGTACAGTGTAGATTTTGTCTCTTTGCATTTGTATTCCTGACGGAATACAGATGCGGGTGTGTATGCACAGTATCGGGGTTTTCCTGTAATTTATTACGGGACCAGTTTTCTGGAGTTGCCAGTTTGCATTCCGTTCCGGCCGGTTTTCCTTTGTTCTTTCCCGGCCGGACTTTTCCGATGGAGGGGGTTATTTGCAAGTTTGCAAATAACACATTGTAGAGGGGTTTCATGCAAATGTATTGATTATGATAAGCATCTTTTTGATACCATTCTTTTCAACCATCATTTCTTGCTTTTGTGAGATTAGAAAGGATTTGAGGTTGATGTGAATTTGTTATGATGATGTTTGGATATGGTCACCCTTTCACTTTTACTACCATTACCTCCCTTCTTGGTTTTGCAATTTTGATTCCCTCCACCATTTTTGATAAAGGGTGGGCCGGCCATTTGAGGGAGAGAGAGAGGATCATTTCATTTGTATGAGGGAAAATTTGTTCATCTCATTTTCATGCTACAAAATTCTAGCTCCACTTTGAAGTTCATTTCACAACCTCATTCCTCCATCTACAAAGGCAACAAAACCCCAAAGAGACAAAGCACTACACTTTCTACAGCACATCTTGGGCACGTCGACTTGCCGGCTTCGTGCCCGAGTTGCCTCGGCATTGAGGTGGGAGCCCATAAAAGATACAGACGATGTGGTGCCCTTCCGGCAAGGAAGCGACGGCCGGAGTTTCCGCGGGAGATCGGGACGATGACGAGAAGACCGGAGGACTCGGATCACTCGGTATATCTCTAACCCGTCTTGTTGTTAGCTAGATCTAGTTTAATGGCCCGATCCGGGGTTTAGTACGCGGTGGTGCCGGTTTGCTAAGTTCGCAAAATTAAAGTTTATCACCGCTTCCGCATTTGGCCGTCGGATTGACGACCGGGGCGCCGCCGTGCACTTACAGATATGTGATATTATGTGTTGCTTAGATAAGATGTACAGGATCGTCGTAAATGAATGGCCGGGGGTTTATGTGAGATGAGAGTTTTTCTTTTCATTCATGTAAAATTAATTGTATGTAATATTCTTTTATTGGGGCACTTCCAGGTTAAGGATGATGTCACAATTGTTGTATATTATTTACTTTTCCGCATTAGGATGACCTAAGGAGGGGAGCACAAGTGACCGGGTTCTAGGGTTCAGTGGGAGGCCATCTCGAGGAGTCGAGACCGGGTCTCCTAAACTCTATAATTGGTAGGGTCACTTGCCGCTCTCGTAGGGGTCTAGGGGTGTGGGCTTGGCTATTCATCGCGACCGTGAAATCCGTATTTTCTATTATTGGCTAAATACAAAATACGGACCTCCTAGAATATCCTGTATTTTCATACATATGCTTCTGCTGTTGATATTCTGTGCTGTGATCACTTTATATGTTGAGACGAATGATGTATTATATATATGATATATAATAAACGTTGCTTATGTTTTACATCCGCGCTAGTCCCGCCCCACTATGCCGTTAGTTAAGTAACCTAACGGTACATAACGGGACATTGAGGCGAATGCGGATGGCATAAGCGTACATTCTATTTTTGTTTCTTTTCTGTAATAGCTTAAGGACTTAAATGATAGGACTACATTAATGAGATTAATGTAAACAAAAAGGAACCTAAAAAGATGTTGTAGAATCAGATTTGAAACCTACTCGGCTTTTTATGAAAAAGCAAGTTTTCAATTGCGGAGCTTAAGCCACTCCTTTTAAAACCATTGGATTCTAAAACGATATCAAGTTCAAGGCGTAAAGGTTCTCTTAAAAACTATTCGCAACCCTCCGTCATTTTAGGAAGTAGAGTACTTAGTATTCGTTCTGCGTATTTTGACTATAGTTAAGGCGCAGTGTACGGTAGCTAAGTGATGTCTTCCTACACCGCATATGATGCGATTAGTTAGGACATTCATATGATTATGTTGACTATAGTTAAGGGTCATATGGGTGGGTCTAGTTAATCACGAAATGACAGGAAGAACTTGACTAGTACTTATGATATGTTGACTATAGTTAAGGTCATGAGTGCTAGGGGTAAAAACCATATCGGGAGTTTCAAGAGTTGAAATTTGCAATGAGATTGCATACCTTCTATGTGATAGTAGGATCCCGATCCCACTGTGAGCAAAAGTTGCTCCGTGGAGAGTTTTGCACTTTACAATTAGCTAACTCATTAGGTGTCTAGAAAGGTGTCAACGGGGCTATGCCTCTGGGAAAATGAGGTTTATTTTAATTAGGTCCGTGCGAAAGCATGGGGAACCTCCCTCAGAAGTACCGGCACTGGCCTGGCTGAACGGTTAGCGAAGTTGTAGAATGTAATTAATCCTGGCTAAATTTTCTTTTTAAGGTTTGAAGGAAAATTTGATAATAGCAGTGGGAGACATCGATTAGATAAGATAAATAACCAATCTGATCTTTGCAAGTGCTTTCGCTGAGTGTATTCTTTTCTCTCTCCTAATGGCAGATAACCATGACTGGACTTAAACTACTGTTAGAGAAAAATAAGCTTACCGGGCCGAACTATAAAGACTGGTTGAGGAATATTAACATTGCTCTCACATATGATAAAGTATCATATGTCCTCACTGCCTCAGCCCCACCCACCCCAGGCCTTGAATCTTCTGTAGCAGATAAAGAGATATGCAAAACGTGGGATATTGACTGTGCTACTGCCAAATGCCTCGCGCTTGCATCGATGGACAATACACATCAAAAGCAGCACGAGGAGATGGATGTTCAATCCATCTTTCTCCATACAAAAGAGTTGTATGGAGAGCAATCTCGTATCTTACGATACGAAGCGTCTCGAAAGCTGTTTCAGATGCGGATGGCTCCTGGTACACCAGTAGGTGACCATGTTTTGAAGATGATAGCTCTTATTGAAGAGCTTGAGGGCCTCGGATGGACAATGGAGAACGAGCAATATACTGATATTGTTCAACAGTCTCTTCCCTCTGCCTTTGCTCCATTCGTAGTGAACTTCAACATGCATAACATGGAGAAGTCACTACCCGAACTTCTCAATATGCTGAGAAATGCGGAGAGCACGCTTAAAGCAAAGTCTCCCTCTCTGCTTGTTGGACAATCTTCCTCTTCAGTCCCAAAAGCCAAGGCCAAGGGAAAGAATAAGAAGAAATCCACCAAACCGAGAGGTGGAATCAAGAAGGCACAAAGAAGAGACAAATCCAAGGTTGACAAGTCAGAAAAAGGAGAATGTTTCTATTGCAAGAAGACGGGGCATTGGAAGCAGAATTGTACCGTGTATATTGCTGATCTTAATAAGAAGAAACATGGTGATGCTTCTGCTTTAGGTGTGTTTGTGACTGAAAACTGTTTTTCTATAAACTCTGCTTCCTGGGAATTGGATACCGGTTTGGGTTCTCATCTCTGCAATTCTGTGCATGGCTTAAGAAATAGTAGAGTTTTGAAGACCGGTGATCATACTCTTCGAGTTGGAAATGGTTCCAATGTACATGCAATTTCAGTAGGAGAGTATCACTTAGGGTTGTCGTCGGGTTGTATATTGGTTTTGAACCCATGTTATTTTGTACCAAGCATGCTTTGTAATATTGTTTCTGTTTCTTTGTTAGACAATGAAGGATATCATTTTGTATTGCAGCATAATGTTATGAACATTAAACTAAATCAAGAGTTGATTGGTTATGGTACACTTAATAACGGGATATACGTCCTGAATCAACACACAGTTTTCAACATACAACACACAAATAAAAGAAAATTTTCAGATATAAATGAAGCTTTTCTTTGGCATTGTAGACTTGGTCATATTAATGAAACAAGACTAAACAAGCTTCATAAATATGGATATTTAAATCCTTTTGAGTATAAATCTTATGCGACTTGTCAGTCTTGTATCAAAGGGAAAATGACTTAAACTCCGTTTACTGGACACAGAGAAAGAGCTACAGAGCTCTTGGGCCTCATACATAGTGATGTATGTGGGCCAATGTCTACACATGCGAGAGGCGGTTTTTCTTACTTCATAACTTTTACTGATGATTTCTCGAGATTCGTTCATGTGTTTTTGTTAAAGCATAAGTCTGAAGATTTTGAGAAATTCAAGGAGTACAAAATTGAAGTAGAAAAACAAACATGAATGAGCATCAAAACACTTCAATCAGATCGAGGTGGAGAGTATCTTAGTACAGAGTTTTCGAACTTCCTAAAAGAGAATGGGATTCTCTCAGAGCTCACTCCCCCTTACACACCACAGCACAACAGTGTGTCAGAACGGAGGAATCGTACCCTATTAGATATGGTACGATCCATGATGAGCGATGCTGAGTTGCCTCTCTCCTTTTAGGGGTATCCCTTTTGAGACTGCAGCTTTTCTGTTGAACAAAGTTCCAACCAAGATCGTGTCTACCATCACATATGAGATATGGTATGGCAAGAGACCATCTCTTAAACGAGTTAAGATTTGGGGTTGTCCAGCTTTTGTTAAAAAGCAGAATCCAGACAAACTCGAGACACGATCAGTCAAGTGTATATTTGTGGGATATCCGAAACATTCGTTTGGGTATCTTTTCTACCACAAGGGGGAACAAAAGGTGTTTGTTTCTCATTATGCCACATTTTTAGAGAATGAGATTTTTCCAAATGATACTGATGGTAATGTGGTAGATCTAGAAGAGGTTCTAGAGACACAAGTTACAAATGACGACTTGGTTGAACCTGAAGTTGCAACAGAACCTTATGAACCTCAGCCACTCCATAGATCTGGTAAGACTTCTCGCCCACCAGAGAGATACTACGGTTTTCTTGTAGATTGTGACGGAGAAGATTGTATCATGGATGATGATGACCCTACCAGTTTTCAGCAAGCTATCACGAGTAGTGACTCTGTAGGGTTCCTTGGCACTCTAATGGAGTCTCACAAGTGATCAAACATGCACAAATCAAATTTTACAAGTGCCTATAAACCCTAATACGGATCGTTAACTAGATAAATAGGCGAAGCAAGCAAGTAAACGGAAATATAGCTAAAGGAAAGGGGCTACAACCTTTGTAGATCCGGTCCACCACTTCCTAAGCTCCACGATGATCTCCCTCCGCTGTCCAAATCGAGCCCTTGACTCTAGCATGGGCATCATCGAAGAATGGGCGGGCTTGATCGTCGGTTCGATGCCGAAGATGATCTACGTCGAGGCATCACAAGAACAAGCTCCAACTTCACCAAGCCTTGAAAACTTGTGAAGGAAACACCCTATACTACTTGGAAAGAGGTAGAGGATGAAGAAATAGGAATTGGGCAGACTTTAGTTTTGGATTTCCCTCACTTTTTCATCAATCACCATTGACGTAGCAAGCTTTTTTCTCATGTTGAAGAAGAAGAAGATGAAGAAAAAGAATATGATAAGTATTAAGTAAATGATAAATAAATCAATACTTATCATTTACTAACCCTTGGTTAGTTGTAGAGAATGGACCATGGTTAACTTGAATGGTTTGTTAGTGTATATGCCCTAGAGGCCATTACTGTATCATACTAGTTTGTATATTACTTGATGGAAGCTTGGGATATTCACCTTGTATAAACAATCTTGCTCAATATAGTAGTATGCTACTTGGTTTGTTTCTACTTCAATGTGTACTTGTGTTTATTTCAGTATATCACTTATACGCATTAGTGGAGCCCTTAGGATCTTTTGCTTGATTACCAGCGTTGTGATGGCAGTCACACTAGTGGGGGCTGGGTAATCTATAAGCACATCCTTATACAGGTCCCTAGTCGCAGGACTATCGAGACAGGGCATCGATACTCCGGAGTAGACTAGCGTATGCGCTTCTCATCCCAGTGTGGGAGATGGTCTGTCCCACAGCCATCAGTACGTCGTACTGGAGATAGTATACGGGTGCTCGTTAGGTTACGAGTACACTGGACAGGACTCGTCGGGAACTGACAGGTTGGTATTATACCTATCGTCAGTTATCAGTTCCCAGGTGACATGAGTACAGCTTAGTCCGCTGACTTGACACTGGCACTTCGCCTCGAGTATGTTCCCACTGCACTTTGATCACTACCCTACCACGGCTCAAAGGAGTCGTGCAAACAGGTGGTGGTTGGGTGCAGTCCCGAAGCACTTGGAGGCAGTGACGGTTAGACAGGATTCGTCTCTCCCGGTATTGGGGGTTGACATCGCGCTGTGTCTAGGAGAGCCATTACACGAGTAGTCCCTGGCCAGGGCAAGCGAGATATACTGGTAGGTTTCCAGTGTTATCTCAGGGTGTTTTGGGCTTCACTCCGACACGACTTGTACCGCTATTGGGGGACTGACGTTTTACCGCCCCCTAGGCCCGACATGCGATGTATCAGACGAACAGACCGGACTGTACGGAGACTGTCACATTCAGACTCAGTAGGAGTTCAGATGGGGTTTCACCTCGTCAGCCTTCTTGTCGACATCTACCTGGGGACCGTTACGCATAGCTAGTGCCGCTTGCGGTCTGTGGTTAAACCCACTGCCAGCGTAGTGTCGAGTCTTTAGAGTCCCACACAGAGGGTATTCGCCTCTGGGCAAAACAGAGTAGAGGTCGCATGGTTTTGCGACAGGGTTCGTTCTCATCCGCGCACTTGTGCACGTTTAGAGTCCGGACGGATTATACTGGCAGGCTCTGGTTTGAGCCAGATACTGGTATATGTTTTGGGGTTGCTTTTATCTCAGTATTCATGTTCCTCGGAACAAGGATGCAGGTGTGTATGCACGGTTATCTGAGGAAGAGGAAGATGACTTTCATTAGGGTTTCGGAACGGGTGCGTATGCACAGTTGACAGTCGTCTTTTTCCAAACCCTAATGGATTTATATTATATCAATTAATAATATATAATAAAATGAAATTGTGTCATGGTTGGTTTTTGTTGACTTGTTGACCATGGTTGACTTGTTGACCATGGTTGAAGTTTTGACCATCATCATTACAAAAGAAAGATGCTCTTTGATTCTAGCAAATTCATTTAATGTTTGAAATGATAATGGTCATTCTAAAACTTTCCATCAACCTTTTCATTTTCATTATTATTATTATTGATAATTCTTTTTCTTTTGCATTATGGTTGCAAGAAAGAAAAAGGATAGCTCATTCTATCATATTCATTCTCTCTCTTCACTTCATCTTCTTCTTCCTCTAGCTAAAGAGAAACCTTCTCATGTGTTGAGAATCCTTCTCTTTAAAAAGAAAAGCACCCCTTAGACACTCTCTACTTATTCTAGGTTCAAGGTTTGGCAAGCCGGAAACCCTAGTTCACTCAAAGCACGAGGAAGAGCCCAAAGGTTGAACTCTCGAGGTGGATCCATCTTCGACGGAAGAAGGCGACAAAAGAGAACCATCAACCTCTACAAAGTTTGAAGAAGAAGGAGTTCAAGTTTAGGTATAACCATCTTCATCCGAGTAGCTAACTCTCTTTAGCTAAGTATGCTAGTTTTAGTTTAGTTAAAGATCCCGACTTTGCTTAGTCCATGTTGCCCCTTGCGCTAAAAATTTGATTTTTATACCGTTTCCGCCTCCCCGTAAGAACCGGGGGTCGCAACGTGGACTTACAGTGGTATCAGAGCCTAACTAAACTTAAACTAGCTTGGTAGTGAAGTGTAACGAAGTTCGGAACCGAAAAAAAAAAATCACAAAACCGGAAAAACAAAACCCTAAGTTTCTGTTGAAATTTTTTCTGCTCTAAATGAAATACTTTATACTTGTAAATTCGGCTCAGGGTTTTGTGTGAACACCCAAGAAAAACGATGCAGTGATTCGTTCAAACCGCCGCGCTTCCGCCGCACGAGGTAGGCATGTGCCGCGGAAGCGCCGCGGTTTGTCGTCTTCTGTGCCTCGTTTTTCGTGCAGTGTGTGTCTGTATTGGTTTTGGGATTTTTTAAATATATTATATGTGCCCAGATTTTCCAGAACTGAAATTCACTTTTGGGGTCCTATAATTCCGTATTTTTTTTCCGAACTTCACTGCACTTTGACTATGATGGTTATATCTGTGATGCTTGCATGTATTGAACGTCGGCTAATCGCTATAAGACGATTAGTCGGGGTTATACATGATCTGTGTTTGACATTGGAATGTGTATATGAATATGTTGGACTGTCGCGGGTGAATAGCCGGGGTGGATGTGAGATGAGCTTTTGTTTTTCTTTCATTCATTGTAAATGTAAATTGATGTAATAATTATTATTTGTTTGGCCGCACAACCGGGTCGGGGTTGTAGCCGTCATTGTATAATTCTTTTTACTGTTTTGCTCCTAGGATAGACCCATGGAGGGGTGCACAAACTGCCGGGTACTTAGCGGGTAGTTTGCCGCACCCGTAGGGGTCTTGGGTGGGGTATTTGGCTATTCACCGCGACCGTGTTATCCGCTTTTCGTTCCAGGCTCGAAAGGATTGCGGATTGCTAGTATATCCAATGTATTCATCTGTGATCTGTAATGTCTATCATTGCTTTCTATTTAGGCGTTGCTTATGTTTTACAGCCGCGCTAGCCCAGCCCCCGCTCTGTCGTTAGTTAAGTAACCTAACGAGTGATGACGGGACCCCGTGGCGAATGCGAATGGCATAAGCGTACGTCATATTTTGGTTGTTTTCTGCAATGGTAGGAATTAAATGATGGGACGCATTAAAAGTACTAATGCAAGAATATCACGCATTAAAAGAACTAATGCAAGATAATAAACCAAGTTAAAATCGTTGGAACTCTTTCGAAAAACCACTCGGTTCTTTTCAAAACTAACTTTTAAATGCGGAGCTTGAGCCACTCCTTCTAAAAGCTATCTCGTTCCATCGATTATATCAAGTTCACTACGTTCACGGTTTCGCCAAAACCATTCGTAGCCCTCCGTCGTTTCGTATGAATGTTCAATAGTATTCAAGCTATGTTTGTTGACCTTCGTCAAGACATAGAGATTGGTAGCTGTTGGGTGTTCATATGTAGCATAGATAGATGCGTTGGTTTGGGACAGTCGTATTGCCTTGTTGACCTTCGTCAAGGGTATATACGGGTGGGTTCAAATTAACCTGGATAATGACGGGCAGAACTTGACATGTGACTTATGATTTGTTGACCTTCGTCAAGGTCATAAGAGCATGGGGCAAAAATCCACATCGGGAGTTTCATAAGTACTGAAACTTGCTAGATTTGCATACCATTTGGAGTGTGGTGATTCTGGTAGGATTCCTTCAGTTTCGTCACACGATGATATTTGGATCCCGATCCTACTGTGAGTATATGCTGCTCCTCGGGAAATTTCTCACTAAACGATCAATGCTATAAACCTATTAGGTGCCTAGAAAGGTGTTAGCGGGGCTACGCCCCCAGGGAAAAGAGGTTATTTAATTAAGGAACTTCGCGAAAGCGTTGGAAAACCTCCCTCGAAGTACCGACACTGGCCTGGCTGAACGGTTAAGCAAGTATTGTGCGGTGGGATTGATCCTGACTAATTCTTCCTTTATGGTTTGAGGAGGGATTCGAGAGACAGTGGGAGCCATCCTGTTTAGACAAATTAAAAACCATTCTAAACTTGCAAGAGCATCGTGCTAAAGTGTTTCTTCTCTCCCCCCCTGCAGCGACCAAATCGAAATGACTGGACTTAAGTTACTTCTAGATAAAAACATATTGACAGGGCCAAACTACAAAGATTGGCTCAGGAATGTCAAGTTGGCAATCTCTTACGACAAGCTGGGGTATCTTCTTACCACCAAAGCTCCCCCCGTTCCAGGTCCCACCTCCAGCGTCGCGGATAAGGAAATCCGTAAGACTTGGGAGATTGACAGCGCGAAGGCCAGATGCCTCGTACTTGCCTCGATGGACAACGACCATCAGAGGAGGCACGAGAATATGGATTTGGAATCCATATTTCTTCATACAAAAGAACTGTATGGAGAGCAGTCTCGTATCGCAAGATACGAAGTGTCGAAGAAGTTATTTTCGACAAAGTTGGCCGTCGGATCATCGGCAGCGGACCACGTGCTTAAGATGATTGGCTACACTAAGGAGCTCGCGGAACTTGGGACCACGTTGGACAGTGAACTCTATACGGATATAATTCTCCAGTCCCTTCCATCCACTTACGCCCAGTTCATACTGAACTTCAACTTGCAAGAAAAGGAAGTTGAACTTTCAGAACTCCTCAACCTGCTGAGGAGCGCAGAGGGCACCCTATAGAAGGGTAGGGAAACACCCGTTTTGTTTGTAGGAGGATCTTCTTCCTCTAGGTCCAAGGCGAAAGCCAAGGGAAAGAGGAAGAAAGCCCCCGCCAAACCAAGAGGCGGTGTTAGTAAAGTGGGTGCGAAGGGAAAGGAAAAGGCAACAAAGATTGCGGGGAAGCTTGTTGGAAAGGAAGAGTGCTTCTACTGTCATAAGAGTGGACACTGGAAGAAAGATTGCAGGGCTTGGAAAGCCAGGACACAGGAACTGAAGCAGGTTGCAGCTTCAGCTTCAGGTGTGTTTGTTATTGAAAACTGTCTTTCTATAAACTCTACTTCCTGGGTATTGGATACCGGATCAGGATCTCATATCTGTAATTCTTTGCAGGCGTTGAGAAACCGTAGTGTTTTGAAGGCAGGTGACATGACACTCAGAGTTGCAAACGGAGCTAGCATGGACGCTAAAGCCGTGGGGGACTATCACCTGGGAATGTCAGATGGGCATGTTTTGGTTTTGCGTAATTGCTTTTTTGTACCCAACGCAACTTGTAATATCATTTCTGTATCTTTGGTTTCTAAAGAAGGTTATGAATTTGCGTTTGTAAGTAATGTTGTAAACATTCACCTTAATCAAGTTCTGATTGGGTCAGGTACACTGAGCAATGGTATATACGTATTGAACCAACCACAGATTTTCAATGTCCAGAATACACACAAAAGAAAGTCACCAGATATTAATCAGGCTTTCTTATGGCATTGTAGACTGGGTCACATCAATGAGACACGGTTGACTAAGTTACATAAAGAAGGATACTTGGATCCGTTCGAGTATCAGTCTTATGCCACTTGTGAATCTTGTCTCATGGGAAAGATGACAAAAACTCCGTTCACTGGACACGGAGAAAGAGCGAGCGAGCTCTTGGGACTCATACACAGTGACGTGTGTGGTCCAATGTCTACACATGCGCGAAGCGGTTATTCATACTTCATTACTTTCACAGATGATTTCTCTAGGTATGGACATGTCTTCTTAATGAAGCACAAATCCGAGGCCTTTGAGAAATTTCGGGATTACAAGAATGAAGTTGAAAAACAAACAGGCAAAAGTATTAAGATTCTAAGATCGGATCGAGGTGGAGAATACTTGAGTACCGAGTTCCTGGACTATTTAAAAGAGAATGGAATTCTCTCTCAGCGTACTCCTCCATACACTCCGCAACATAACGGTGTATCGGAAAGGAGGAATCGAACCCTATTGGATATGGTTCGTTCCATGATGAGTAAGGCTGAGTTACCGCGATCTTTTTAGGGCTATGCACTAGAAGCAGCTGCATATCTGTTGAACAAGGCTCCTACCAAGACAGTGCCTACCACTCCATATCAGATATGGAGTGGGAAGAAACCCTGTCTTAAATACCTTAAGATATGGGGATGTCCAGCTTTTGTAAAAAAGCAGCATGCGGACAAGCTCGAGGCACGTTCAGTACAGTGTAAGTTTGTGGGATACCCAAAGAACTCCAGGGGGTATCTGTTCTATTCCATTGAGGAACAAAAGGTTTTTGTTTCTCAACATGCCCGCTTCTTGGAAACTGAGTTTTTGGAAACCCAGATAAGTGGGAACGCAATAGAACTGGAAGAAATTCCAGAACCACAAGCTATTACTGAAATCTTGGAAGAGCCAGTAAGTTCAAAATAACAGGACATTCCTATGCCGCTCCGCAGGAGTAGTAGGCAGTCTCATCCGCCCGAGAGATACTACGGTTTTCTCATAGACGGGGATAGAGAGGATTGCATCATAGATTATGATGAGCCTACTAGCTTCCAGCAGGCCGTTCAGAGCGTTGACTCGGTAAAATGGCTGGATGCAATACGGACCGAAATGGAGTCCATGTACACCAACAAAGTATGGACGTTGGACATTGCTCCAGACGGGGTAAAACCCGTAGGATGCAAGTGGATCTTCAAAAGGAAGATTGGTGTAGATGGACAGGTTGAGACCTATAAAGCTAGACTTGTAGCAAAGGGTTTCCGTCAAAGACCTGGCTTGGACTATGACGAAACCTTTTCTCCAGTGGCTATGCTGAAATCCATTCGGATCCTTCTTGCCATTGCTGCCTTCCACGATTATGAGATTTGGCAGATGGACGTAAAGACCGCTTTTCTGAATGGAAATTTAGAGGAGTGTGTCTATATGGATCAGCCAGAGGGTTTCATTCAGAGTGGGAGCAGCGGAAAGGTGTGCAAGTTGCTTAAGTCCATCTATGGACTAAAGCAGGCATCGCGGAGTTGGAACATCTGTTTTGATGAGACGGTCAAGGAATTTGGCTTTATCAAAAATCCAGATGAACCATGCATCTATAGTAGATTTGTAGCAAGAACTGTAGTATTCCTCGTTTTATACGTGGATGACATTCTCTTAATAGGAAATGACATTCCTATGCTACAATCTGTCAAGGGGTTCTTGTCACACAGGTTCTCCATGAAAGACCTGGGTGATGCCTCATACATCCTGGGGATCCGGATCCATCGTGATAGATCCAAGAGGATATTAGGACTTTCTCAGTCCAGGTACATCGACACCATAGTGAAGAGATTCAGTATGGAAGATTCCAAGCGCGGTAACCTACCGGCTTGTCACGGGATCACCCTCTCTAAAGAGATGTCTCCCAAGACTGATTTGGAGAGGGATCGCATGTCTATTATACCCTATGCTTCTGCGGTAGGCTCTATAATGTATGCGATGTTATGTACCAGACCGGATGTAGCTCATGCACTAAGTGTGGTAAGCCGGTATCAGTCAAACCCTGGGGAGAAACACTGGATAGCGGTAAAGAACATTCTCAAGTACCTGAGAAGGACTAAGGAGATGTTCTTGGTGTATGGCGGAAAAGACCTCCAGATCGAGGCCTTTGCTGACTCCAGCTTCCAGAGTGACAAGGATGATTCCAAGTCCATGTCGGGTTTTGTCTTTACCCTCAATGGAGGGGCGGTGTGTTGGAAGAGCTCCAAACAGGAAACCGTTGCAGACTCGACTATGGAAGAGGAATACATTGCTGCATCTGATGCCGCAAAAGAAGCTGTCTGGATAAGGAAGTTCTTGAAAGAACTTCAGGTGGTTCCGTCCATTGTTGACCCAATACCTCTGTATTGCGACAACAACGGGGCTATAGCTTTAGCGAAGGAACCCAGGTCCCATCAGAGATCCAGGCACATCTTGAGGCGGTATCACCTGATCAGGGAGATCGTGGATCGCAAGGAGATCGAGGTTCGGAGGGTTGCTTCAGAAGAGAACACTGCAGATCCATTCACCAAGGCCTTACCCCAGACTCAGTTCGAGCGGCTGATCGAGATGATAGGTCTTCGATACGCCAGTACATGGCCTTAGTGCAAGTGGGAGATTGTTAGTGTATATGCCCTAGAGGCCATTACTGTATCATACTAGTTTGTATATTACTTGATGGAAGCTTGGGATATTCACCTTGTATAAACAATCTTGCTCAATATAGTAGTATGCTACTTGGTTTGTTTCTACTTCAATGTGTACTTGTGTTTATTTCAGTATATCACTTATACGCATTAGTGGAGCCCTTAGGATCTTTTGCTTGATTACCAGCGTTGTGATGGCAGTCACACTAGTGGGGGCTGGGTAATCTATAAGCACATCCTTATACAGGCCCCTAGTCGCAGGACTATCGAGACAGGGCATCGATACTCCGGAGTAGACTAGCGTATGCGCTTCTCATCCCAGTGTGGGAGATGGTCTGTCCCACAGCCATCAGTACGTCGTACTGGAGATAGTATACGGGTGCTCGTTAGGTTACGAGTACACTGGACAGGACTCGTCGGGAACTGACAGGTTGGTATTATACCTATCGTCAGTTATCAGTTCCCAGGTGACATGAGTACAGCTTAGTCCGCTGACTTGACACTGGCACTTCGCCTCGAGTATGTTCCCACTGCACTTTGATCACTACCCTACCACGGCTCAAAGGAGTCGTGCAAACAGGTGGTGGTTGGGTGCAGTCCCGAAGCACTTGGAGGCAGTGACGGTTAGACAGGATTCGTCTCTCCCGGTATTGGGGGTTGACATCGCGCTGTGTCTAGGAGAGCCATTACACGAGTAGTCCCTGGCCAGGGCAAGCGAGATATACTGGTAGGTTTCCAGTGTTATCTCAGGGTGTTTTGGGCTTCACTCCGACACGACTTGTACCGCTATTGGGGGACTGACGTTTTACCGCCCCCTAGGCCCGACATGCGATGTATCAGACGAACAGACCGGACTGTACGGAGACTGTCACATTCAGACTCAGTAGGAGTTCAGATGGGGTTTCACCTCGTCAGCCTTCTTGTCGACATCTACCTGGGGACCGTTACGCACAGCTAGTGCCGCTTGCGGTCTGTGGTTAAACCCACTGCCAGCGTAGTGTCGAGTCTTTAGAGTCCCACACAGAGGGTATTCGCCTCTGGGCAAAACAGAGTAGAGGTCGCATGGTTTTGCGACAGGGTTCGTTCTCATCCGCGCACTTGTGCACGTTTAGAGTCCGGACGGATTATACTGGCAGGCTCTGGTTTGAGCCAGATACTGGTATATGTTTTGGGGTTGCTTTTATCTCAGTATTCATGTTCCTCGGAACAAGGATGCAGGTGTGTATGCACGGTTATTTGAGGAAGAGGAAGATGACTTTCATTAGGGTTTCGGAACGGGTGCGTATGCACAGTTGACAGTCGTCTTTTTCCAAACCCTAATGGATTTGTATTATATCAATTAATAATATATAATAAAATGAAATTGTGTCATGGTTGGTTTTTGTTGACTTGTTGACCATGGTTGACTTGTTGACCATGGTTGAAGTTTTGACCATCATCATTACAAAAGAAAGATGCTCTTTGATTCTAGCAAATTCATTTAATGTTTGAAATGATAATGGTCATTCTAAAACTTTCCATCAACCTTTTCATTTTTATTATTATTATTATTGATAATTCTTTTTCTTTTGCATTATGGTTGCAAGAAAGAAAAAGGATAGCTCATTCTATCATATTCATTCTCTCTCTTCACTTCATCTTCTTCTTCCTCTAGCTAAAGAGAAACCTTCTCATGTGTTGAGAATCCTTCTCTTTAAAAAGAAAAGCACCCCTTAGACACTCTCTACTTATTCTAGGTTCAAGGTTTGGCAAGCCGGAAACCCTAGTTCACTCAAAGCACGAGGAAGAGCCCAAAGGTTGAACTCTCGAGGTGGATCCATCTTCGACGGAAGAAGGCGACAAAAGAGAACCATCAACCTCTACAAAGTTTGAAGAAGAAGGAGTTCAAGTTTAGGTATAACCATCTTCATCCGAGTAGCTAACTCTCTTTAGCTAAGTATGCTAGTTTTAGTTTAGTTAAAGATCCCGACTTTGCTTAGTCCATGTTGCCCCTTGCGCTAAAAATTTGATTTTTATACCGTTTCCGCCTCCCCGTAAGAACCGGGGGTCGCAACGTGGACTTACATGGTTAGGGTTAAGGATGAGACAAGAATGGTGGACTAATTCAAAGCTTCAAGAATCTTCAACTAGCAAACAAAAATAGCAACCATTCTTTTCTCATCTTTTTCCAAAATAAATAAATAAATAAATAAGAAAAAAGAAAACCCTAATCATAATCTTAACCATGGTCTAATTCTTTACACTAACCCTAGCTTGCATGTATCATCAAACATGATACAATCATGTGCACAAAATATATCACATATGCAATGTGCACAAACCAAGTGAGTAAATCCATTTAAAATGAACCAATACTAGTTAATGCAAAGTAATATATCAAATATATAATTATACATTAAATCATTAAATCAACACTTGATTCAATGATCCGGTCATGTCACATATAACCGGCTAGTATCTAATGTATCGGCTTATCGAATCAATCCTTGATTCGATAACTAGGTTATATCGCATACAACCATTCGACACATTCATCGCGAGAATGAAATACGGTATCACATACACGCATTATTCTCGGTCCCGCACATATCTCATATGCGCTCCTATTTCGTTTCGCTTGAGCCAGGAAACCTCTGTGTAGGACTCTAAAGACTCGTCAATACGCCGGTAGCGGATGATGATCATATCAAGCACCCACAAGCCGCAAGCGGTCTGCTAAACGTAACGGCCACCCGGGTATTGAGCGATCAGAAGATCGATGAGCAAGCCCGCTCACACTCCTGTGAATCCAACCAGTAACACTTACCGTACAGTCCGGTCTGTTCGTCTGATATGCCGCATATCTCGCCTAGGGGTGGTAAACGTCAGACCCCAATAGCTTGATAAGTCATGCCGACGTAGGGTCCATAACATTCGTGAAACTACTGATAACTCTTACCAGTATATCACTGCAACCCTGGCCAGGGATTTCCTGTTATGGCCAGTCGAGCATAGCACAACATCAACCCCCAATACCGGGAGAGACGAATCCCCTCCTATCGCTCATTGCCTCCATGTGAATCGGGACTGTACCCAAAAACCACCTGTTTGCACGACTCAGTAGAGCCGTGGTAGGGTGGAAATCAAAGCACAGTGGGAGACACATAAGACTCTATGACGATCTCGGGTCAACAGACTAAGCTGTACCAGTGTCACCAGAGAACTGCCATCTGACGTGAGGTATAATACCATCTGGGAGTTCTCGGCGAGTCCGTTCAGTGTACCCAGTCTCCACTGAGCACCCGCATACCATCTTCGATGTCAAACACCAATGGATATGGGATCATCCATCGCCCATCGCATGGGTCGAGAAGATATGCGCTAGTCTACTCTGGAATATCGATGCCCCGTCTCGATATTCCCACGACTAGGAACAATGAAGGATGTACTCATTGACTACCTAGGCCCCACTAGTATGATCTGCATCATAGTCCTGGAAGTCGAGTACACATCCTAAGGGCTTTATCAACATGTAATCAGAGAGACAGAAAGTATACATGTTAAGATAAAGAGCAACCAGATAGCGTACTATCATGTCGAGCAAGAAAGTCCTACCTATATATGTCCCAGCATCCACTACAATATACATCCAATGTACAGTAATGGCCTCTAGGGCATACATATAACTAACAATCTCCCACTTGCACTAGGGCCATCTGTAGCAGTGGTCGCAGTATCTAATACTCAACCATCCCATATGAGTCTCTCTCTGGGAAAAGGCCTTCGTGAGTGGATCCGCCGTGTTGTCCTCTTAGTCTTCTCTCCTAACCTCGATCACCCTGGAGATCAACTATCTCCATGATCAGTTGATGCTGCCTCAGAATTTGTCTGGGTCACTGATGGGACCAGGGTTCCAGGGCCGAAGCCACACTTCCATTGTCATACAATGGCAGGAACCTAGTTCATCTTATGAACCAATATACACCCAAACTTCCTCTTTGGTAGTATCTTTAATAGCGATGTTACCAGCCTTTATCGTCTAGTTTGTCACGGTATCTAGCTTGTAAATCTTCTAACATACCGTCCCTTTACCGAGGGTAAAGACAATGCCTGCGACTGACATTCAGTCGTCCTTATCACTCTGGAACCCTTCCAGTGATTCTCCCCAGGATCGATTGATACCATCTCATTACAACTAGTGAGTATCCTAGCATCCAATTAAATCTATCTCATAGATCCAAAGCTTAGGATTTAGTAGGTATCACTTTGATCCTATATGGAAAATCATTGTGATAAGCGGAGATTGATCGAGCGTAGCATAGGAAACTCCTTCCCTAACAAGAGTATGTCATCCACGTACTCTACGAGGATCGTCACCATACTCCCTACTACCTTTTTGTTTATACAAGGTTCATCTACCATTTTGATGATGTCAACTTCTTTGACTAATCCATCAAAACAGATGTTCCAACTCCGCGATGCCTGCTTTATCCTATAAAGCATCTTGCACACGTTTCCGCTGCTCCCACTGTCTACGAGGCCCTCTGGCTGTGTTCTTATAGACATTCTCTTCTAAGTCAATATTTAGAAAAGTAGTCATGGCACCCAACCACCAGATATCGTAGTCGTGGTATGTAGCCGTGGCAAGTAGGATCTGGATGGATTTAAACATAGTCCCTGGAAAAGGTTTCATCATTATCCGTGTCTGGTCGATGACGAAAACCTTTAACAAGTCTAGCTATGAAAGTCTCAACTTGTCCATCTACACCAAGTAATCTTCTCAAGATATACTTGCTCTTGATGGGGATTTAACCCTTCAGATATAGCAACCAAAGTCCATACTTTGTTGGTGTATAAGGATTCCATCTCAGATCACTAAGCATCCAGCCATTCTTACAGAGTCCCTTCTTTCGATGGCCTGCTCGAAACTGGTTGGGTTATCATCTCATGATGCAATCCTCGCTCCCACTGTCATCGAGAAACCGAGGTATCTCTCAGGTGGGTGAGGAACCCTACTAGATCGGCGGAGAGGCTGAGGTTCGTCGGAAACTATTGAATCCTTTGGTTCTGTCAAATCATTAGCAGTTTTGTACAGCTGGAACCTTTCCAGTTCTACAGAACTGATCTTGCCTCGATCTTGTCCGGATTTTGCTTTTGACATAGGCCGGACAATCCCAAATCTTAACTTACTTAAGAGATAGGCTCTTCCCATACCATATCTCATATGGAATGGTAGGCAGTGATTTGATTCGAACCTAATTCAATAGGTATGCAGCTTCTCAAGCGCATAACACCCAAAAAGGAAATAGGTAACTCAGTAATACTCATCACAGAGCACACCATATCTAATATTGTGTGATTGCCCCGCCCTGATACATCGCTGTGCTGTAGTGTATTCAGAGGAGTAATACGGAGAGAGAATCTCATTCTCCTTTAGAATGGTCCAGGAATGCCATGCACAAGTATTCTCCTCCCTGATCTCATCATAGGACATAATACTTATACCCGTATTTTGGTTCTCTACTTCCAATTTATATTCTGTGAATACCTCAAAAGCTTCGGACTTATGTTTCAACAGGAACATACGACTGAATCTTGAGAGATTATCAGAGAATATAATGAAGTATAAAGAACCAGTCCTGGCATGTGTAGACAGGAGACCTTACATACATCATCATGTATCAGTCCCAAGAGTTTACTAACTCTTCCTTTGTTTCTAATAAACAGAGCTATGGTCATCTAATCTTTGTGACATGACTGGCAAGTTTCACAAGATGTAAATTCAAACTGATTTAAATATGCATCTAAATGTAACTTCAGCTAGTTGGGTCGCATTGATATGACCTAGTCTACAATACCTCAAGAAGAATTTGTTCATTTCTGAACTCTTCCTCTTGTGTGTGTTCAGTATACAAGGAACTGTAGTTTGATTTAGAACGTCAATGCTTTTAGATAACGTGCCTGAACCGATCAACTTTTGATATAGGAAATGTTCAAAACATTATCCAACAATACAAAATTATATCATTTCTTTACTAATAAAGAGACTGATATGATTTTGTATATCAGGTTCGGTATCTAATAGCATTTGTTCAGAATCAATGTATTCGTAATACAGGGTGACAGTGACCAACAAACTTGGCTGCAACACTTGCCCCGTTTTCTGCCTCATGAAACTTATCACCCGTTCTCAGTTTTTCTACCTTTTTGTAGCCCTATGTAACAGATTACATATCTGGGATCCTGATCCGGTATCATATACCCAGGATGCAGAGGATACTGAGAAATAGTTCTTTGTAATGAACACACCCGAAGGAGATGCATCATATGCACTTTCTTCGTTTGGGCGGCATAGGAATTCTGGTATTCCCCAATTTCCTGCTTTGTCTTATAACAATTATAAGTTGGAGCGGGACCAACGTTCCCCATCTCAGAATAACAAGCGGGTTCGTTCAATACATCCATTTTATTATCTTGATTAAGGCGTGATATGGTCACTACCTGGAGAGAGAGAGAAGAAAACACTCTGCGTGCGCTCTTGCAAGATTAGATTGGTTATGTATTTTATCTAATCAGGATGGCTCCCACTGTTTTTATCAAATCTTCCTTCAAACCCTAAAAGGAAAGACTAGCCGGGATTAATTACACTCTACAAGTTTGCCAATCTTTCAGCCATGCCAGTGTCGGTACTTTGAGGGAGGTTCCCCGTGCTTTGGCACGGACCTAATTACTGTAAACCTCGTTTTCCCAGAGGCGTAACCCCGTTGACACCTTTCTAGACACCTACTTGATCGGCTAATTGCAAAGTGCAAAACTCTCCCAGGAGTAACAATTACTCGCAGTGGGTATCGGGATCCAACTATCATATTGAAGGTATGCAATCTCATTACAAATTTCAACACTTGAAACTCCCGATAAAGGTTTTTACCCCTAGCACCTATGACCTTAACTATGGTCAACAAATCATAAGCACTAGTCAAGTTCTACCCGTCATTTCGTGATTAATTAGACCCACCCACATGAGCCTTAACTAAGGTCAACAAAGTCACGCGACTGTCCTAACTAATCGCATCATATGCGGTGTAGGAAGACATCACTTAGCTACCGTACACTGTGCCTTGACTATGGTCAACAAACACAGCACGAATACTAAGTACTCTATTTCCTAAAATGACGGAGGGTTGCGAATGGTTTTTGTGAAAACCTTTAACGCTTTGAACTTGATCTCGTTGCGGAATCAAATGGTTTTTTAAATGGAATGTTTTTTAGGCTTTTCTAGTTTTGCTAAAGGGGTCACTCCCGGTGAAGGGATCGTCGGCCCTTTCCTCGTCGAATGAGGTGCGGGATATATCATATATATCACTGTGCAAAGCGGAAACTATAGAAGCGATCAAATGACAAACCGAGGGTTGTAGCATCTGCCAGTTATTGCTAAAGGAGTCACTCCCGGTGAAGGGATCTCGGTCATTTCCTCATCGAATAAGGTGCAGGATGTTCTATAATGAACACCGCGACGCAAAGCAAGAACTGTAGCTACCTGTTTTATTTACAACATCAATTAGGTTTATTTTCTTTCATTAATCTCATTAATGAATATCCCATCAATTAAGTCCACCTAATCATCACAGGTAAATATAACGTACGCTTATGCCATCCGCATTCGCCTCGATGTCCCGTCTGCACCGTTAGGTTAGGTAACTAACGGCAGAGCGAGGCAGGGCTAGCGCGGGTGTAAAACATAAGCAACGTCTATATAATATATCATATATACTATATACTACATCTATCTGAACAGAGCACAGAACATCGCATGATCACATCACAGATAATGCAGCAGAAAGAATCATATGAAATATTGGATATACTAGGACGTCCGTGTTTTCAATACGAGCCAGTATAAAACACGGATTCCACGGTCGTGATGAATAGCCAATCCCACACCCCTAGACCCCTACGAGAGCGGCAAGCAACCCTACCAATTCTAGGGTTAGGAGACCCGGACTCGACTCCTCGAGTTGGTCTCCCACTGGACCCCAGAACCCGGTTACTTGTGCTCCCCTCCTTGGGTCTATCCTAATGCGGAAAAGTTAATAATATACATCAACGGTGACAACTTCCGCAACCTGGAAGTGCCCCAATAAAAGAATATTACATACAAGTTTTTACATGAATGAAAATGAAAAACACTCATCTCACATAAAAACCCCCGGCTATTCAAACACGACCAATATAACATATCCAGCAACACATAACATCACATGTCATCAACGTAAGCAAACATGCGTATCCCAATTGTCGTTGACATATAGCAACGAAACCGGCGATATCACATATTACACTTACGGTCACAGAAAAGAAAGTGTAAAACTACAACAGTTGGAATCCGCAACCACCTCAGACATCGCATGCCTGATCAAATGAATTCTTTAGACATCGCATGCCTAACAATTATAAACCCCGCATTTTAGTCTCATTATCGAAAACACTTTTCAATATCAAGTCGGGCAATTCAACAGGATTCCCGACATTCTGATCGAATGCTCTTCGCAAACTTTATTAGGCGGCCGCACCCCTGACGCCGTCGACAAAGTGCACCAAGGCGGAACACCGCTACCGGGAGCACCCGAATGGATGCTTTCGGCGACGGGGTTCTCCTACAGTCACTTGGTCGGGGCTATGGAGTGAGGCTGTCTATCAAGTTTACCCGGCGAGTATCCGCGTACGCTACGTGATTGCGACGGACTTTTGATCACATCAAAACTCCGTGTCAACCGATCAAGTGAGACTAAACTGCTATGTTTATAATATTCATTCTGTTATCTCCTAACTATTTGCGAATTCCAATTATTGTATCACATTCCGGATAAATAGAAAATGCTAAACTTTTCGATCGAACAATCGAACACCCAAGCTTTCCCGATACGGCTCAACACATGAAATAAGTCTAACAACATTCAGTTCGTGCCTCAGTACCAACGGTCCAGCCGTAGAAGGGTCAAGCCAACGCCTCACATGTGGCACGCCGTACTGCCCCAAACCCTAAGGTTCAAAGGGCAGTTCAAGACGGTCACATAATCGAGTTAAGGTTTGTTGTCTTCTAGAGGGTCCATCGCGTTACTTGCACTACTTAGAACGTCGTTAAACTACGGAAAAATCCAACAATTGGAAATTTCCCGGCAGGGGAAAAAGTGGGTATTTATATCCGATCGAACTTTTTAACATATTCTAAAAAATACCCGGAAAAGCACACCGACAAAATTAAACAGTCCGATCGAATACACCGAGTCCCCAATACAACTCAGAAAATACAACTCTGGAATAAATATTAAAAATTCCCAGGAAAACCAGAACAGAAAACTGAGAATTACTGTGAAAAATTAAATACACAAAACGACAAAATGGCCGCGGAACCGCCGCACGAGCCATGCTCGTGCCGCGGATCCGCGGCTCATTGATGGAATTAGTCCATCGAAATTCACAGTAACTCTTAGATTATCCTACTGATTTTTCTGAATATTTTTAATCTACAAAAAACCACGTTTTTCAAAAAAGTCCAGAGAGCATTTTTCAAGTCGGGTTTTGGGTCGATCGGACTTCTGATTCCGTCGGGACTTCGCCTAAGGCTCTAGCTAGGCTCTGATACCACTGTAGGGTTCCTTGGCACTCTAATGGAGTCTCACAAGTGATCAAACATGCACAAATCAAATTTTACAAGTGCCTATAAACCCTAATATGGATCGTTAACTAGATAAATAGGCGAAGCAAGCAAGTAAACGGAAATATAGCTAAAGGAAAGGGGCTACAACCTTTGTAGATCCGGTCCACCACTTCCTAAGCTCCACGATGATCTCCCTCCGCTGTCCAAATCGAGCCCTTGACTCTAGCATTGGCATCATCGAAGAATGGGCGGGCTTGATCGTCGGTTCGATGCCGAAGATGATCTACGTCGAGGCATCACAAGAACAAGCTCCAACTTCACCAAGCCTTGAAAACTTGTGAAGGAAACACCCTATACTACTTGGCAAGAGGTAGAGGATGAAGAAATAGGAATTGGGTAGACTTTAGTTTTGGATTTCCCACACTTTTTCGTCAATCACCATTGATGTAGCAAGCTTTTTTCTCATGTTGAAGAAGAAGAAGATGAAGAAAAAGAATATGATAAGTATTAAGTAAATGATAAATAAATCAATACTTATCATTTACTAACCCTTGGTTAGTTGTAGAGAATGGACCATGGTTAACTTGAATGGTTAGGGTTAAGGATGAGACAAGAATGGTTGACTAATTCAAAGCTTCAAGAATCTTCAACTAGCAAACAAAAATAGCAACCATTCTTTTCTCATCTTTTTCCAAAATAAATAAACAAATAAATAAGAAAAAAGAAAACCCTAATCATAATCTTAACCATGGTCTAATTCTTTACACTAACCCTAACTTGCATGTATCATCAAACATGATACAATCATGTGCACAAAATATATCACATATACAATGTGCACAAACCAAGTGAGTAAATCCATTTAAAGTGAAACAATACTAGTTAATGCAAAGTAATATATAAAATATATAATTATACATTAAATCATTAAATCAACACTTGATTCAATGATCCGGTCATGTCGCATATAACCGGCTAGTATCCAATATATCGGCTTATCGAATCAATCCTTGATTCAATAACTAGGTTATATCGCATACAACCATTCGACACATTCATCGCGAGAATGAAATACGGTATCACATACACGCAATATTCTCGGTCCCGCACATATCTCATATGCGCTCCTATTTCGTTTCGCTTGAGCCAGGAAACCTCTGTGTAGGACTCTAAAGACTCGTCAATACGCCGGTAGCGGATGATGATCATATCAAGCACCCACAAGCCGCAAGCGGTCTGCTAAACGTAACGGCCACCCGGGTATTGAGCGATCAGAAGATCGACGAGCAAGCCCGCTCACACTCCTGTGAATCCAACCAGTAACACTTACCGTACAGTCCGGTCTGTTCGTCTGATATGCCGCATATCTCGCCTAGGGGTGGTAAACGTCAGACCCTAATAGCTTGATAAGTCATGCCGACGTAGGGTCCATAACATTCGTGAAACTACTGATAACTCTTACCAGTATATCACTGCAACCCTGGCCAGGGATTTCCTGTTATGGCCAGTCGAGCATAGCACAACATCAACCCCCAATACCGGGAGAGACGAATCCCCTCCTATCGCTCATTGCCTCCATGTGAATCGGGACTGTACCCAAAAACCACCTGTTTGCACGACTCAGTAGAGCCGTGGTAGGGTGGAAATCAAAGCACAGTGGGAGACACACAAGACTCTATGACGATCTCGGGTCAACAGACTAAGCTGTACCAGTGTCACCAGAGAACTGCCATCTGACGTGAGGTATAATACCATCTGGGAGTTCTCCGCGAGTCCGTTCAGTGTACCCAGTCTCCACTGAGCACCCGCATACCATCTTCGATGTCAAACACCAATGGATATGGGATCATCCATCACCCATCGCATGGGTCGAGAAGATATGCGCTAGTCTACTCTGGAATATCGATGCCCCGTCTCGATATTCCCATGACTAGGAACAATGAAGGATGTACTCATTGACTACCCAGGCCCCAGTAGTATGATCTGCATCATAGTCCTGGAAGTCGAGTACACATCCTAAGGGCTTTATCAACATGTAATCAGAAAGACAGAAAGTATACATGTTAAGATAAAGAGCAACCAGATAGCGTACTATCATGTCGAGCAAGAAAGTCCTACCTATATATGTCCCAGCATCCACTACAATATACATCCAATGTACAGTAATGGCCTCTAGGGCATACATATAACTAACAGACTCTGTGAAGTGGCTGGATGCCATGAGATCCGAAATGGAGTCTATATACACCAACAAAGTATTGACTTTAAATGTTGTGCCCTCTGGGGTAAAACCCGTAGGGTGCAAATGGATCTTTAAGAGAAAGATCGGTGTAGACGGGCAGGTGGAGACCTATAAGGCAAGGCTTGTGGCGAAAGGATTTCGCCAAAGACCAGGACTGGACTATGACGAAACCTTTTCTCCTGTAGCCATGCATAAATCCATTCGGATCCTACTTGCTATTTCTGCTCACTACAACTATGAAATCTGGTAGATGGACGTTAAAACTGCTTTTCTAAATGGTGATTTAGAAGAATGCGTTTATATGGATCAGCCAGAGGGCTTCATTGATAGTGGGAGCAACGGGAAAGCATGTAGGTTGCTTAAATCTATTTATGGATTAAAGCAGGCATCACGGAGGTGGAACATCTGTTTTGATGATGTTATCAAAGAGTTTGATTTCGTCAAAAATCCAGATGAACCTTGTGTTTATAAGAATATTGTAGGAAGTACTGTCACATTCCTCGTATAGTACATGGATGACATTCTTCTGATAGGAAACGATGTTCCTATGCTACAATCGGTCAACTGTTCTTATCACAGAGGTTCTCCATGAAGGACCTGGGTGATGCCTCATACATATTGGGCATGAAGATCTATAGGGATAGATCTAAAAAGTTGTTGGGATTGTCCCAAACCAGGTACAATAACACCATCCTAAAGAGGTTTAGTATGGAAGACTCCAAGCGGGGTGCCTTACCCGCTAGTCATGGAGTCACTCTCTCCAAAGACTTTTGCCCAAAGACTGATGAAGAGAGAGATGGCATGAGCATTATACCCTACGCTTCTGCTGTAGTATCTATAATGTATGCGATGTTATGTACAAGCCCTGATGTAGTAAGCAGGTATCAATCCAACCCAGGGGAGAATCACTGGACAACTGTGAAGAACATTCTTAAGTACTTGCGAAGGACTAAAGAAATGTTCTTGGTGTATGGTAACGGAGATCTCTAAATGGAGGCCTTTACCGATTCGAGCTTCCAGAGTAAAAAGGATGACAGCAAATCTATCTCAGGGTTTGTCTTTACCCTCAATGGATGGGCGGTGTGTTGGAAGAGTTCCAAACAGGATACCGTTGCAGACTCTATGATGGAAGCTGAGTATATTGCTGCAAATGATGCTGCCAAGGAAGCCGTCTGGATGAGGAAGTTCATCTCGGAGCTAGGAGTAGTTCCGACCATTATTGATCCAATACCATTGTATTGTGATAATAATGGGGCTATGGCGTTGGCCAAAGAGCCCAGGTCCCATCAGCGATCCAGACACATCCTCAGGCGATATCATCTGATCCGGAAGATAGTTGATCGCCGTGAGATCAAGATTCGGAGAGTAGATACAAAAGATAACACCGCGGATCCACTCACCAAGGCCTTCCCTCTGCCGCAGCATGAGCGAATTTTTGAGAAGTTGGGTATGAGATACGCCAATAATTGGCCTTAGTGTAAGTGGGAGATTGTTGGATATATGTATGCCCTAGAAGCCATTATAGATAGTATATATATATATATTCAGGGGACATTCTTGCTCGACATGATAGTATGCTATCTGGTTGTACTTTATCTTGGCATGTTCATTTGATCATGCTTCTTATTCATTTGGTACATGTTGATAAAGCCCTTAGGATATTTGCTTGACAACTAAGATTATGATGCGGATCATACTGGTGCGACATGAGTAGTTTATAAGCATATCCTTAAAATGTTCCTAGTCATGGGTGTATCGAGACGGGGCATTGATATTTCCAGAGTAGACTAGCGTATACGTTACTTGTCCCATATGATGGTCGATGGATGATCCTATATTCATTGGTGTGGTGACACCAAAGACCATATACGGGTGCTCAGTGAGACTGGGTGCACTGAACGGACTCGCCGAGAACTCCTATGTGGTATTATATCTATCGTCGGATAGCAGTTCTCAGGTGACACTCGTACAGGTTAGTCTGTAGACCCGAGATCGTTATAGAGTCTTGTGTGTCCTCCTACTGTACTTTGATCTCCACCCAACCACGCCTCTACTGAGTCATGCAAACAGGTGGATTTTGGGCACAGTCCCGAGGCACATGAAGGCAATGAGCGATAGGAGAAGTTTCGTCTCTCCCGGTATTGGGGGTTGATGTTGTGCTGTGTACGATTGGCTATAACAGGAAGTCCCTGGCCAGGGATGATGAGATTTACTAATAAGTGTTATCAATAGTTTCTCGATCTGTTATGAGCCATATACCGGCATAACTTATTGGGTTAATGGGATCGACAATACCATCCCTAGACTTGATATGCAGCACTATTGACGAAAAGATCGGACTGTACGGTAAGTGTTGCCAGTTGGCTCGACGGAAGTTTTGACAGGTTTGCTTGTATTTCTTCTGATCGCTCAATACCTGGGAGCCGTTACGTACAGCTTGTGCCATTGACGGTTTGTGGGCAGTGATGTGATCACTGCCTGCTGCTAGCATATTGACGAGCCTTAGAGTCCCACAAAGGGGTCTCCTAGCTCAGGCGAAAAGATGTGGGGTGCATATAGGATATGCGCGGGAGCTCGATTAAATGCGAGTATTGGATACCGTATTTTAATCGGGCGTTTACTATTGGATGGGTCGTATGTGATATGATCGGGTTATTAAATCAAGTGTTGATTTAATATTAAGTCCATTAGCTCGTTTATTAAAACATATTTCTTTATGATGCATGCATGAGTGTATGTATATGTTGATATGGATGCACACATGCAAGCATACATGTGTCATGGTTGATGATACATTGGTGGTGGCAATGCAAGACTCACATGGTAGCATATTTATGTATTTTGATTATTTGAGAAAAGCAAAATGGCAATAAAATCATGGTTGATTATTCAACTATCTTCTCTTGAGTTGACCAAAGTCAATACCATGGTTTCTTTGCCCATGGTTTTGTAGCCCTTGGTTTTGCTTAACCTCAAGTCATAAAATATCTTGATATTTTGTAACCACAGTTTAGCATGACATAATTCTAACTCACTTGGGATTATGTTTCATTATTCTCACTTGAGTAAAGTTTAGCCATCATCTTCTTCTTCCTCCTTCAAGATCTCTAGGGTTTCAAAAGTGAGAGAAGAACATAAAAAGAAAAGGTTTTTAAGTGAGATCCAAACCCACATCACCAATCTATACTAGTCTAGCCCATTAGTGTAGGTTGTTTGCTCCACTTCTTCATAGATCAAGTGAAGCTAGGAGCTTGAGCAAAGGGACTTCGTGGTGGATCATCGTGGACTTGGAAGGATTCAAGCGAACCGGTTCAAACCCCACTCGATCCAAGGAGTCATAAGAGGAGGTCTACAAAGGTTGTATTACTCACCTCTTAGTGTTAGACACTACTTAGTATGTGATACTATATGTTGTTACCCTAACTTTCTAGTTTGATTCATGGTTGGTATTGTTTAGCACTGTCACACCCCGCTTCCCGGTATACGGCGAAGAGGACGGGACTGGTCCGCTACGTATTTACTCTGAAGTAAATACGCTAAGCGTAACTAAGCAATATAAAACTAAATACACAAAAGACAAGATATATATAATAAAAACAGCAACTTTATTTATTAACATTCTTTTGTACAATGCATGAAAAGGAAATACAACTGAAATAAAAGCGATGCCTAAACAATGGCATAACAGAAATGAAAGTACTGAATAGAAGTGTACAATGACTAGAGCTCAGGGTCTTCGTTGTACGATCCAAGTCTTCTGCAGTTGGCTCGATCTCTGACGGGTCCAAATCACCTGACGGCATTCAAAGAAGAAAGAAATAGAATGTCGTCAGCGAACAGGTCGCTCGGTAAGTCCCAAAGATAAAGGAGAAATAGACAGAGAGTGAGAGAGAGAGTAGCTTTTAATGTTGTATTATATTGTTGTAATGTTGTATTAACGATGTTGTTTATTGCTTGGTACAGAAGAATGCCAGTGTATACGAGAGGGGTCTCATATGCTAGAGATCAGGGCGAACGGAATATAGAGTACAAGGCTCCGTTAGAAGGCCCGGAACAACGGCAATTGGATTCATGTAAGGGGTAGACTGGTACAAAAGGTGTAACCGTCGAATCATGTAAATGGAATAACTGGAGAATCATGTAAAAGGAATATATCCATGGGTCGGTTTGGTCAAGTTGTATAGATTGGATTCATAGATTCATGTGTACATATTGAATTTGAAATATTGTAGATTGTAGATTGTACTTGAATCATATTCAAGTCAGATATAATCAGACTCAAACCCGAGTCAGACAATTAGAAATGTAAATCGAAGTCTTGATTATTTCTTAAACCTATATTTACTAGGGTCCTTAGGGTAATTTATAAACCTTGAGGGGGTTTTATATAAAAATAATTTTATATACTTTTTCAAAATACACCTCAAGTATTTATTATTCGTCTTTAGAGTTATAATGAATATGGATTTTATATTGTGATATTTCTAGTGAAAATATCCTAGTTTCATAAATAAAGGTATTTATTTGTAATATTGATTTATGTGGAATTATGGTATTTAGTGTAAAATTAATTCTTGTGATTTTTAGAAAAATGTGAAATATTTATATCATAACAAAATAGGTATTTTAATGATAAATATACATATATTTATAACAAAATAATTTTAATATATTTATTATATTCTAAAAATCTCATTTTCTTAATATGTCGTACTTTAAATCTTTCGAGACCGAATGCTCCTTGCGGAGGTCTGAATCTCGCACTACTAAGCCCGAGGATGTGCGATAATCTGCACCTTCCCGAACGGGTTCCCCAAAATGGGTTGTAGCGGCACTTTGCATAGATTGTAAAATACTAAATCCTTTAGAAAACGGTTTTATGAAGTAAATGGTATTTATTTGTAAAATGTCAAATTTCCGTATTTTATGTTCTAGGATCTCCTAGGTCAACTAGACTATTTCTAAATGGTCTAAACGACAAGTTGTGAGATGCATCAAATCACCTCTTCACCGCCAATTGTGGCCAGGTAAGTACAAGTGAAGAAAGGAGGGATCCGCTCAAGAATCACCGTGAGACGGGCCTTTTAAAGTTACCTTTCTCACTTGCCTAGCCTAGACACCACAAAGCCAGGTTTAGATAAACGACCGATGTCCACAACTTATCGTATTTTCCTAATAAGTGGTACTTCTTTAAAAGTGTATCAAAACTAAATCTTTTAGAAATGGTTTTATTAAGTATGTGGTATTTAAATGAAAAATGGTTGTTTTCTCGTATTCTAGGTTCTCGGGGGTGTTTCATATGAGTGTGTGAGGAGGTAGGTCGTTACATCGTGATCTACTTTAAATGTATAGCAAGTTTGATGGGGTTAAATGAAGGATTGAAACAATGTGGTATTTAAGTGAAAAATACGATAAATTGAGATAGCTATCAATTCATGTGATGAAACTTGTTCAAATTGTTTGATTAGTGTTTAATAGTTAACATGAGGAAGTTTAAAAAGGATAGAATTAGTGAGAAGTGGAATTTTATAGAAAACCGAATCGGAAATCAGATTTGTTTCGATTCCGTCAAGTTTTGTAATTTCGTATTTTTAGAATAGGAAAGAGAGATAGAAAGAGACTTACGGGTTTTAGATTATACAATAGAGTGAGAGTGAACTAGAGGGATCGCCGATGTGTTGCGTCGTCGCCGGAAGTTCCTAAAACGATCGCCAGAAGTTCGCCGTAGATTTTCGCCGGAGTTTCACCTCGAGCTCGTTTTCGAAGTGCACAAAATTCTTGAAATTTTGAGAGGGTGGGCTCAGAATTTTGGGATGAGAGGGTAGAGGGTAGAGGTGTATTTATAGGGTTAGGCTAAGGTTAGGGTATGTGAAAGGTTAAAATGAAAAATGTGATAAAATGTATTAAAAATGTATTAAAAGTGGAGTAATTGGGGTTTTAAAATATTTCTGGAAATGGTCTGAGGCTAAAATTTTGCAGGTGTGTAGGGAATGTAAAAAGACACAATTTTCATGTTGGGGCCGTCACCGGGATCGGCTGACTCGGCCGTGACTCGGTCGGAGGACTGAGTCGACCGAGTCAAGGCTGATTTGACCGATTCCCGGCCGAGTCAGGCGGCCGAGATCCCCCCGGACGGTTCATCTAACCCCTGGCAATGTTACATTTTTGGGTGTAGTGGGGTTTTTGTGAGATATGCACGTGTAAACCCTTGGTATTCTAAAGGTTTTAAAAAATCAATATTATAAAATAATGTGGGGTATGGGATTTGAACTCTGGTGGCTTGGTTCAGCAGTGAAAGGTATTACCAATGAGCCACAAGCTTCTTCTTGTAATTATAGAGCTAATTAATTATTTAAAGTAATAACAGTAAATGTAAATACTCCAAGTATACATTAATTTTAAAGCAAATTTTTGTACACTAAAAATGGACTTGTTACATTCTTTTAACTTGTAATTAAAAGCAAAATAATTACTTATATCTTGTGCTCAGGCTAAAATACCCCTTTATGGATTTTGAAAAAATATTTTGAAAAAATTTGTATAGGAAATTTAGGGTTGTTACATTCTACCCTTCTTATAAAAATTTCGTCCTCGAAATTTGTAAAAGGAAAGTGTAACAAACTCAAGGAAAGTTTGGTGCTGGAGTACTTGATAGTGTATAAAAATAACAAAGTGATACGAGGGTGAAAAAGGCTTACAGGTGTTACCTTGACCTACAGTGTCGGCTTCTACGGTTTCTAATGTGAATGTCTATCGGCGTGGTACATTCCTTCTAGCTGGAGGCACATTCTGTCTTTGGGGCTTGTTTCTCTGCCCTCTAGGCATGTCCTTCATTGCTTGTTAGAATTGGCGAGTAGGCTGTGCAGGTGGTGGAGCAAGTAGTGCATAACGAGGTGCAGGAGCCTGGATAGCTGGCCGCTGCGGGTAGTTGGTGGGTGTGTGAGCTAAGTTGCTATTATAAGGACAGTTCCCAATTCCGTGATTGGATGCACCACAAATTAGACAAAGGCCTTTTGCGCGCCTACATTCCTTTATCAAATGTCCATCTCTCTTGCAATGGAAACATAAATGTGGTCTTGGCTGGTTATTGGGTTCTTCAGTTCTCTTGGGTTCGAACGTTGGCCTGGAAGAGGCTCCTCCTTCCATTTGAGTGGCAGGGCATTTCAAACCGGCAGATTGAGGTCTGCCCCTCGCCTTTATCACTGCCTCATAACTGCGGACAACTTCCAGAGCATCTTCATGAGTCAGAAATTTCCCTGTGGCTAGTGCAGCCTGAATTTCTGTGTCCAAAGCTTGTTGAAATCGACGGGCTCTGATCTCATCCATCGGTATCAGGTGTGCCGCAAATATGTTACGGTCTTGTGTTAGCTGTGTAGTATGTGATATTAAAATTTTGAAATACTGTGACATATCTTACCGACTGAGCATGGTGAATTCAGCGTCATACTCATCTACTGACTTGTCCCACATCGAACATTGTTGTAGATGAATGAACTGGTGTTCCATGGCAAACCTGGCAGTCACAGGGAAGTACTTCGCGTCGAACTTCTCGCGAAAAGTCTACCATTCAATAGGCTGTACAAGACGGCTTTCTTCCGCCTTCCACCAGTTGCGAGCATTGTCCGTGAGCTGCAGTTTCGCCACACGGACCCAAGCTAGTCTGGCACTTGTGCTGCCGCCAGATCATCCACTATACTTTGTGCACATTCCTTAGCTTCCAGTAGGCTTCCCTTTTCGGAGAACTGTTCGGGATGTAAAGCCCTGAATTGTTTTACCCCAGGTGCATCAGTCTCGGGACGGTTCAGGAGTTGTTGCTGTCCCTCTAGGAGACTGCGGATTGCATCAAGCGGAACCGTTTGCTCGTTGAGTGGAGCAGGTACGGCAGGTGTGATTAGTAGTGGAGGTGGAGTGTTGTTGAAGTTGGTGCTGGTGTTATTTGGGGAATCCACAACCTTGAATGAAAAATTTAGGTTAGGATAGATTCAAAGTATATGATTCAAGGAATATGAAATTGATAAGATTCAAGGAGCATGGATTGTAAAGAATGTTTTAGTTGCTGGTTCTTGTGTTATATGGCTTAGGTTTGTTCACGCAGAACAGAACTGCATGATAGAGTTTCATACAGCTCTGACCTGCATGGGCCACCAACAAAACCAGTCACGCCTCGCTTCCCGGTATACGGCGAAGAGGACGGAACTGGTCCGCTACGTATTTACTCTGAAGTAAATACGCTAAGCATAACTAAGCAATATAAAAGTAAATACACAAGAGACAAGATATAATAAAAACAGCAACTTTATTTATTAACATTCTTTTGTACAATGCATGAAAAGGAAATACAACTGAAATAAAAGCGATGCCTAAACAATGGCATAACAGAAATGAAAGTACTGAATGGAAGTGTACAATGACTAGAGCTCAGGGTCTTCGCTGTACTGATCCAAGTCTTCTGCAGTTGGCTCGATCTCTGACGGGTCCAAATCACCTGACGACATTCAAAGAAGAAAGAAATAGAATGTCGTCAGCGAACAGGTCGCTCGGTAAGTCCCAAAGATAAAGGAGAAATAGACAGAGAGTGAGAGAGAGAGAGAGAGAGTAGCTTTTAATGTTGTATTATATTGTTGTAATGTTGTATTAACGCTGTTGTTTGTAGCTTAGTACAGAAGAATGCCAGTGTATACGAGAGGGGTCTCTACATGCTAGAGACCAGAGCAAACGGAATATAGAGTACAAGGCTCCGTTAGAAGGCCCGGAACAACGGTAATTGGATTCATGTTAGGTGTCTTAATCTTACCGTCTCGTGCCACTTTTAACACCTTCCGTACCAGTTTACCCCTTAAACCCCGTAATGTTTTGATTGTATTGTTTGTCTTGTAAATTGTATTGAGTGTATAACTGAAAGACTGACCGAAACCATGATATCAGTAAATGGATGTAACCGTAGAATCATGTAAATGGAATAACTGGAGAACCATATAAAAGGAATATATCCATGGTTCAGTTCAGTCAAGTTGTATAGATTGGATTCATGGATTCATGTGTACATATTGAATTTGAAATATTGTAGATTGTAGATGGTACTTGAATCATATTCAAGTCAGATATAATCAGACTCATACCCGAGTCAGACAATTAGAAATGCAAATCGAAGTCTTGATTATTTCTTAATCCTATATTTACTAGGGTCCTTAGGGTAATTTATAAACCTTGAGGGGGTTTTATATAAAAGTAATTTTATATACTTTTTCAAAATACACCTCAAGTATTTATTATTCTTCTTTAGAGTTGTAATGAATATGGATTTTATATTGTGATATTTCTAATGAAAATATCCTTGTTTCATAAATAAAGGTATTTATTTGTAATATTGATTATGTGGAATTATGGTATTTAGTGTAAAATTGATTCTTGTGATTTTTAGAAAAAGGTGAAATATTTATATTATAACAAAATAGGTATTTTAATGATAAATATACATAATTTATAACAAAATAATTTTAATATATTTATTATATTCTAAAAATCTCATTTTCTTAAGATATCGTACTTTAAATCTTTCGAGACCGAATGCTCCTTGTGGAGGTCTGAATCTCGCACTACTAAGCCCGAGGATGTGCGATAATCCGCACCATCCCGAACGGGTTCCCCAAAATGGGTTGTAGCGGCGCTTTGCAAAGATTGTAAAATACTAAATCCTTTAGAAAACGGTTTTATGAAGTAAATGGTATTTATTTGTAAAATGTCAAATTTCCATATTCTATGTTCTAGGGTCTCCTAAGTCAACTAGACTATTTCTAAATGGTCTAAACGACAAGTTGTGATATGCCTCAAATCGCCTCTTCACCGCCAATTGTGGCCAGGTAAGTACAAGTGAAGAAAGGAGGGATCCGCTCACGAATCACCGTGAGACGGGCCTTTTAAAGTTATCTTTCTCACTTGCCTAGCCTAGACACCACAAAGTCGGGTTTAGATAAACGACCGATGTCCACAACTTATCGTATTTTCCTAATAAGTGGTACTTCTTTAAAAGTGTATCAAAACTAAATCTTTTAGAAATGGTTTTATTAAGTATGTGGTATTTAAATGAAAAACGGTTGTTTTCTCGTATTCTAGGTTCTCGGGGGTGTTGAATATGAGTGTGTGAGGAGGTAGGTCATCACCTCGTGATATACTTTAAATGTATAGCAAGTTTGATGGGGTTAAATGAAGGATTGAAACAATGTGGTATTTAAGTGAAAAATACGATAAATTGAGATAGCTATCATTTCATGTGATGAAACTTGTTCAAATTGTTTGATTAGTGTTTAATAGTTAACATGAGGAAGTTTAAAAAGGATAGTATTAGTGAGAAGTGGAATTTTATAGAAAACCGAATCGGAAATCGGATTTGTTCCGATTCCGTCGGGTTTTGTAATTTCATATTTTTTTAATAGGAAAGAGAGATAGAAAGAGACTTACGGGTTTTTGCTTACACAATAGAGTGAGAAGGAACTAGAGGGATCACCGATGTGTTGCGTCGTCGCCGGTAGTTCCTAAAACGATCGCCGGAAGTTCACCGTAGATTTTCGCTATAGTTTCGCCTCGAGCTCGTTTTCGAAGTGCACAAGATTCTTGAAATTTTGAGAGAGTGGGCTCAGAATTTTGGGATGAGAGGGTAGGGGGTAGGGGTGTATTTATAGGGTTAGGCTAGGATTAGGGTAGGTGAAAGGTTAAAATGAAAAATGTGATAAAATGTATTAAAAATGTATTAAAAGTGGAGTAATTGGGGTTTTAAAAGAGTTTTGGAAATGGTCTGAGGCTAAAATTTTGCAGGTGTGTATGGAATGTGAAAAGACACAATTTTCATGTTGGGGCCGTCGTCGGAATCGGCCGACTCAGCCGTGACTCGGTCGGAGGACTGAGTCGGCCGAGTCAAAGCCGATATGACCGATTCCCGGCCGAGTCAGGCGGCCGGGATTCCCCCCGACGGTTCATCTAACCTGGCAATGTTACATTTTTTGGTGTAGTGGGGTTTTCATGAGATATGCACGTGTAAACCCATGGTATTCGAAAGGTTTTAAAAAATCAATATTAAAAAATAATGTGGGGTATGGGATTTGAACTCTGGTGGCTTGGTTCAGCAGTGCAAGGTATTACCAATGAGCCATAAGCTCATCCTTGTAATTATGGAGCTAATTAATTACTTAAAGTAATAACAGTAAATGTAAATACCCCAAGTATACATTAATTTTAAAGCAAATTTTTGTACACTAAAAATGGAGTTGTTACATTCTTTTAACTTGTAGTTAAAAGCAAAATAATTACTTATATCTTGTGCTCAGGCTAAAATACCCCTTTATGGATTTTGAAAAAATTTGTATAGGAAATTTAGGATATTTACAAGCACCCGCTAAAATTTTATTATAGCATGTGTGATGCAACCCTAAACCTAGGATGGTGCTAGAGAATCCCTACAGTTATAGCCCCTTAATGTCCGTATTATAATATGCAAAGCGGTAAACAAACAAAATCTAAAACAACAAAAATTTTATTTGGCGGCAGCGCAATCTGTGCAAATAAATCTGCAGAAAATACAGTTCAGTGAGTTCACAGAGGGGTTTTAGAGTAAAGAGATGGGACGAAAAAAACTGGGGTTCGGAAGCCTCAATACAACCGCGGAACCGCCGCGAACCTAAGCTTTGACCGCGGTTCCGTGGTCAAACTTTGGACTTAGGGCTTCGTCTTTGGTTCCTGCACTCCCCTTGTTCTCTACTCCAAAATAAAATGCTTTGTTTTCTTATTTGATTACTGTACTTGTTCCATATAGCCTGCACACTTGCACACAAAAAATATCAAAAATAACAAAAAACGGTTTTTTATTATATTTATATATATTTTATATATATACAAAAAAATATTAATGTAACACCTTACGATGTGTTTAGTGGCTAATTATACTTTAATATATGGTTTTGAATAAAAAGTTTTCCAAATCGATTTTCAAATATTTTATCCTATTTAATGAGTATTTTATTAGATTTTTCCTAAGCTTGCACACACTTGTGCATAACAACTAGGGTTAAAATGGGGTTAGACCATGATTAGCAACCATGGTGGGTTAAACCTTTTTCCTTAAGCTAATTTTAAAATTTGTATTAAGTGTTTTGGAGTTATTGTTTTTTCTTTCTTTAAACAATTGGAAATGGATTTGAATTTCTTTTGTGTTGACTTGGAGGGAGAAAGAGAGAGAGAAAGGGTGTGGGCAATATGGCTTGAGCCATGCTCATTAAATGAAGAGAGAGGGGAGGGTTTGACTTATTTACTCTCATCTCTCATTCTCACTCTCACTTCTCTCACTCTCACTCTCACTCACTTACATACACACACATTCACACAATAGCAGCAGCACCTACAGCCTCAGCAGCAGCTGCAAGCAGCAGCTGCAAGCAGCAGTAACAACCACAACAACAAGAAGCAGCAGCAACAGAGGCAGTAGCAGCAGCAGCATCAGAGGCAGTGACAGCAGCAACATCAGCATCTTTATCATCATCAGCAGCAGCAGTGCAACACATCTTCTTCTTCCTCCTCTTCCTGCACACTAGACCTAGAGAGTGAGGTATTATTGCCTAGCCCAACTTCCTTGCTTGCTAAACTAGTGGTTGTTAAGCTTAATTAGTGTTAAAAGTGAGATTTAATGCTTGAAATGGTGAATTGTGTGGAGTTTTGGTTAAGAGATGTTTTTATTGGTTAGCCTAGCTTAGTTAAGTGTTATTAGGGCCACTTAAACCTAGTTAAACCCAAGATTTCACTAAAATACCATAGGGTTTCAATTAGTGCTAAAATTAACGTTTTTAAGTAAATTCTTGGCTTTCTGTGATCTGCTCTTGACCCGGGTACTTCAGGAAAATGTTGCTGATACTGTAGCATTGTGACCAAGCAAGAGACACACACACGAAGCACGGGGCCCCCTCTCCCCCTTTAGGCCGCAGATTTATTCTGTCTGGCCGCAAATTGTGGCCAGAAGGTGGGTGTGGGTGTTGGGTTTTGGTCTGTAGGAGTCTGTTGTATAATTAGGGTTGTTGGTGTATGCAACTTTTTATATTTTCACTCGAGTCAAAATCTGGAGCTTAAAACCCTTTTTCGATACTTTTTAACTCGTACGACACATGTGTTTTGTGTGTTGGGTCTGTGGTGCACTGCGCGACACAGCGAGTCGAGGTGGTTTCTGGTGAGGTTGCACACGCTTTGACATATCGAGTGCACGCGCGTTTAGTTTCCAACGCAAGTTTTTCCTTTGATCGTGATATCGCGTTTTGCAGGGTTTTTGCCTTGGGTGTGTTACTTTGTGTAAATTCTAGGTTCGCAGGCGGGGACTTCGAGCGCCATGGAGAAAGGGAAGCAGGTGGTCGGATACACCTAGCGTGAGATCACGGGTGAGTAAATTTAACATCTACGGGGAAATCGCCCGTATGGCGTTAAGCGTCAGGGCGTAATAGGATATTTAGTCGTAGATGTTCATATGGACTATTGTAGCGTACCTTCTTGTTGCATATAAAATTGATAGTATATAACACTGCACTGTCACTAACGGTTAAAGCTGCACGAGCACTATTTGTATGATACACTCACACCGTTAGTGATTGCCATGACACTTGCACTATAGGATTGCTACGAACTACATATCGTTTGATTGCGCACATGTACACTGTATATTCACATTAGTACATACCTTCATTGATACATCACTACTTGGGCACATGTACACTGTATATTCACATTAGTACATGCCTTCATTGATAAATCACTACTTGCGCACATGTACACTGTATATTCACATTAGTACATACCTTCATTGATACATCACTACTTGCGCACATGTACATTGTATATTCACATTAGTACATACCTTCATTTGCACATTCATACCTATATATATACATATGTTACATACATGGATGATATTGTCATGATTTAAAAACTAAGGGACCGCACGTGATATTTTCAAAACTGGATCTTTTTAAAAGAGCGGTTTTCCCTTTTTACTCTTAATGTCATACGACACATTGCATGGATTTACGCATTTACTTTAGATTTATGTGATTTCTGGATTTGGGAACCGAGATATTATTTTAAGAAATATGCACTGTTTTAAAAAAACCCGGTTTCCCTTGATATGATATTTCAGTGCGTCCACCATGCGTTTTCTCGTTTCTGAGACGTGTGACATATGAACCCGAATCGAGGAGCTGGACGAGGCCGATTGCGGGTACATGGTGGACCTGGTATAGTTCCCCGGGGCGAGAAATATTTTTCTTGGAGTAGACGATCAGCCTAGCAGGATGGCTAGTACCTACCGGTGATTGGTTAGATCTAGCGGTTATCCGGAGGATACTGACCAGAGTTGAGAGATGGATACGGGATGACACGTACTGCCGGGGCCGAGGGCTGATTCCGCAGACGGAGCCCGATACTTGAGGATTTGCGTGTCGATGCTTGGCACGATGATTTGTGATATTTTCGATTGCCGATGCTAGGCATTCATGATTCCATGAGCTGTACAGGATTTGAGGGCCGATCAGAGTGACGACGCCTGAGTTTATTGGGTTTTGGGTGCATGGATAGACATCGGTTATTCCCCACGTTGACATTCCGTGTAGATGATATTTATTCCCATGCTAGCATTCATCATTTTGCATCTCATCCTGTCGCTATAGTACCTGATAGAGTACTTTTGCATGATTATTGCATACCCTGCTCATCATAGATAGATGCTATTAGATTTCACCTGTTATGTACAATTATTGCATACCCTGCTTATCATATGGAGATGTTATTAGAACGCACTTGTTGCATGATTATTGCTCATATAGCTCATCATATAGATGTTTTCTGTTGGCATAGGTTAGAGTATCGCAGCACGTGCATACTCGCGATTACCTTTATATGTTATTTACTACTCACGAGTTGGCAACTCACCTCTATTGTACCACAGTGTTTGTAGGTTACCCCTCAGAGTAATCGCGGCAGGCTGCTTTCTTGCATTTTTTGATACAGATACCATTGCAGTTGGCGTGTTAGACCTTTTGCTCATAGGTGGGTTTTTGTGCGGTGTCTGTTTATTTTCCAGTTGTCTACCTCGTTGTATCTAGTACTCTCCATCTACTTTTATGTATTGACTTAGAGACCAGTTGTGAGGATGTTGTATATTATTTTGTACTCTGGTATCGAGCTCGTTGTGAGCCGATGTAACTCCTTGAAAAGTCGTTTTGGTGTTTTTCCGAAAATCGGTGAAAATTTGGTATTTTTCCGTAAATCGTTTTTTTGTTATTTTGCAGTTTAAGCCTAATTATACCTAATTTGGATAGGTAATTGCTTGTTTTTAGTAGCTAATGAGTTACTTATAAAATTCTGGTCGTTTAAAATTTTTCCCTAATTTTTCGATTTTTAATATTATTTTAAGCCGGTAAAAAATTACATTAAATTAGCGATAAATACAAATTTAAATGGGCTAATTTTAATATTTAAAATCATGTTAATTAAAATCTAGTTGTAATATAATTTTTTAGTATTTTGTTTCAAGTTTTAATTGGTTTTTATTATAGGAAACAAAAATATAATTATTTTGAGCTAAAACTTGCAAATATGGTATTGTGGGGGGTCTTTTTGCATAGAATTTTTTTGTAAAGTCTCTCACACTCACCCTCACTCCCCTTGGCCGGCCCCACACTGTTGTAGCAGCCCAAGAAATTTCTTTCCCTCTTTTTGACCTTAAATCATGTGAGGAATGGGATAAAAATGGTTATATATATATATATATATATATATATATATATATATATATATATATATAAGGTAAGGGTATTATGGTAATATGAGAGGGTTGACTTGGACTTTTTTCCACAACTTCCCCACACCTCTCCCCACTCTCTCACTGCTGGAATTTCTGCAGAAAACAGCAGCCCCTCCCCCTTCTTGTCTCATCTCTTTTCATCATCAAATTCCATCAAAAATTGCTCCAAAAATCCAAATCAAACCTCAAAATTTCAAGCCCATCCTTCATCCATTCTTTTTAACCTTTCTTGCATTGATCTTGGATGCTAGGAGGCATCTTGGGAGGCAACTCTTCTTGCTAGATCTCTAGATCTAGAGGTATAATCCTTACCCATTTAAATTCTTTTGGTTAGATTTCTTTAATTGAGTTGTTTTAGTGTAAATATTAGTGTTAATTTCTAGTCTAGGTTTTAAAGTTCATGGCTTGAATTTTAACTAGGGTTTAGAAAACCATTATTAGGTAAATTAATTTATTTTGCTATCTAGTGTTTTGCTAATCTAAATCTAAGAGGTTAACTTGCTATTGGGATTCAAATTAGTGTTAGTTTATGTTTTTCTAGTATGGATTAGATTTGCTATTGCTAGTTAGAAAAATTAAGAAAGGGTTTGCTAGTGGAAAATAGGTTTTGAAGCATGGAAATTGGGTTAATTTAATTGTAGTGTCTTTCTAATGGTTAACTTGGGTGTTTGCGCGATGTTGTGTGCACTTTATCGCAAATCCGCGATGTTGGCACAAATTTGGAATTTTTTTTGTGCTTACTAGGTTTTAAAAATATTTATAAATTGATGAGTTTAATTTATGAAAGTAATTTGTATGACCTAATTATGTTATTTAGTGAGCATTTTGGCCACAAAAATTGTTGAAATGTTTTTATTGGTTAAAACTTCAAGTTTTGAACAAAAAGGGTATTTGTGCTAACTAGATTTTTGGGAAATAAAACGATTTCTTTAATTTGATGGTTTTGATGAATTAAAACATATTTCTTATATAATTAATGAGTTTTGAAACCACGATTGGTGCGTTTGAGTTTTTCGCGACCACTCGACGTTTGTACGCCAATGTCGAGGGTTTTTGGGTTGATTTGAGAAAGCAAACCATAGGTTTTGACCTATGTGAGATTCGTGTGTCGTTTTGGTCATGAGTCGGATTTTAATGCGATAGGTGCGTTATGATATGTAGGTACCCTTACGAAGGCTTCGAGATGACAAGCAAGCGCTTGGCGACGTCGGCACCGGCGAGCGAGGACCAAGTGAGTAGATTTATATCTACGGGGAGAAGTCGGGTGGATGGCGTATAGCACCCCCGCAGTTCGTGGTGATGTATACGAATACGTATACACACATATATATTGATTATATATTGTTGAGTTTATTGGTTAAAGATAGATTTTAGGTGTGATTGGATAGGTTTAGTGTTGCGAGACCCTAGAGTAGAGGTTGCACCACATTTGCACACACACCCATACTTGCATACATTCTTCTTTCATATATGCTTATATGGGGTTATACTATTATGTGTTCACATGGGTATGGGACTATGTGTTCACATACTGGATTTGAGGATGATACTTGGGATTGAGATGAGTCGATGAGATATGATTTGAGATTATGATATCGGTGATATGGCAAGATTCGTACTTGAGATACATCCTGATGTTTATAGCGGATCTTTGGACGACGATACCATGTGAATAGTGATATGTATAGAATGGTTGAGCATGATATTGATCCGTACCCAGATTTGGGGATGTCGTACGACGGATTTACGTACGAGCTATATATTGATGTTTGATCCGCACTCTTAACTTGGGATGTCTGATTATAGATATGGTATAGGATATGATGTTATTGAGGCGGGATCACCGACTAATATATACACAGCTATGTATACGTATTGACTCAGATGTTAGGCGGTTTCCTTACCTGTAGTTCAGCTTGTTAGTTCAGCCGTATAGTTTAGTGTAGTTGTTAGACTAGATTAGACTCCTACCTATTTCAAAACTAACGGATCGTGGGTATTTTAAAAGACAGGTTAAGGGATTCTACGGATATTTCAAAAGAAGTATCTTTTCTTAAAAACACCGTAGCCCTTATTTTCAAAACACCGCGATTTGTGTTATTTCAAAAGGCACTACTGTTGACTTATAGTATCATTGTGTTTAGTATTCAGCTCCCGCGCATTATTGCTGTCTGCTTCGCATCGCATACTTATGTTGTAACTTCATATTGCATTGATGATATCATGCCGTTAGGACACCAGCACCATTACCGATGATGCGTATGTACAACGTACACTTACTTGCCGGCTCACACACATCTTCATCGGTAATTGTCATGTCACGTACACCTTAGAAAATATTATTGCTTAACTTAGCTTGTTAGCTAGTAGTTTTGACAGGATATTAGTGTATTTTCCTTATATGCCAGTTTAGACATTGTAGTTATTATTTGTCACTTTATGCATACTGTTACTCATTGTTATACCGCATTCATAGATTTTCATGCCTATATTCATGGTTTTACGTGCTATTGATGATTTGGATTCGGATTTCATGAGATTTCTTGGATTTGGAGGAAAACCGCAAAAACATAAATAAACTTCTTCTCTCTCTTTTAAATAAAAAGTGCGGTTTTCCCATGATGTATGAGTCGTCCACCGTGAGTTTGCTGATGGATTTCGAGACCCGAGTTCGAGGAGTGGAGGAACCGTTTCGGGTACATGGTGGACCCGGTGCGGTACCTCGGGGCAAGAGGATCGCAGATGATGGCGTTGAGCCTGGCAGAGGAGCACTACTGACCGGTGATTTTACCCGACGCGTCGGATATCCGGAGGATACCTTCGTAGTCTTGAGATGGATGGTAGGGGCCGGTCTGGACTGACGGCGCCCTAGATATTGAGATTTGATACATTGAGATTTCGAGATATTGAGGTACTGAGATTTGATGATCCAGGTCAGTCCGGGTAGCCGGAGCCTGAGATATTGAGATATATGGATTTATGTTTTTGTGTCGATGCTAGACACGGTTTATACTTATTTCTTTATGATACCTCATTTTTAAAAATACAGAAATCTCACTGAGTTATGAAAGAAGTTTCTTCAGTACATGTACTCTGTTTTCATGCATTCATACATCATCCATATGATATATTGCTATCTGAGGCACTGACACGAGCACTTGGTATTACTGTTGTTTAGAGGTATACCCTAGCCATTGTTATAGGCTGCTGGTTATATATTTGAGGATATATATTGATCGTATGACCTAGGATTGCGTCATACATGCGATTCCTGTTCGTAGATGTATTCTATTCACGAGTTGGCAACTCACCCCCGTTGTGCCCCAGTTTCTTGCAGGTTTTGCCGTACAGGTTTCATTACGGCTTTGCTGGCACTGCTTCTTTCGGGTGACTTGCTAGTAGGTGGGTTTATTTGTATCGTACCCATTATACATTGTATATTATTATTCAGTTGTATCTAGAAGTTCCATCAACCAAACATGTATTTATTTTTTGAGCTAGAGACAGTGATGTTATTCTTTCGACCTTAGAGTCGTGCGTTATTTTTTTGTGGATTTCTTGTTGTTTTGAGTTCCTTTTGAGTTTTGATCCTCGCCCTTGGCGAAGGGCATTGTATATTATATTGCTTGTGTGGTTGTGACCGTCAATTGACGAAGAGCTAGCTCCCGCTTGGGGATGCCTTTTATTGATTTCATATACTATTCATGTTGTATCCCGTTTGGGGGCCAGTATTTACAAATGAGACTCTGCCGAAATTTTCAGGAAATTTTTGATGTTTTAAAAACGCATAATTCGGCTTATGCTATTAAAACTACTTGATTTAAATTGGTTTTCCTTCACTCTACTACTTCCTTGGTTTGGATTTCTGGGTTTTCGGCTTACTTAGAATACGTACGCCTTGAGACGTTCGTAGTTTAAGTGCCGGTCATATTCCGTACTTTTGAGACGTGACAAAGTTGGTATCAAAGCGTTAGCTTTTACCTTCGGAGCGTAGGATGACCCTTGGTTGATGGAATAGGTGACTAAAGTAGAGTGACGTACCGTGGGTATGTTCCGCAGCATACTTACGATACGCTACTCCTCTTAAGAAGCCTTAGGATGTACATTTCTTTGTTCAGTGTTATATTCATTCCTGATCTAGCCTCATCGGTACCAGTTATGGTTTTGCTGCCACGATTATGGGCAGGGAGAGCTACGGCTAGAGTTGCGGTCAGCACGAGCTCATTAAGAACGAGGACTGACCAGGGCGTAATTTCGGCGATACACGATTGCGGAGATGTGTCCTTTTACTGTGTTTTCACGCCACGAGCGTGGGATAGACCGCTGTATGAGATTACTCAGACGTGCAGATCAGCCCTAGAAGATTGAGCCAATGACAGAGGCCTACCAGATTTTGATAACCGTTGGTGTATTGCTTATTCATGATGATTGAGGCACTGTTCAGCGTTCAGACGAATGAGCCAGTCATTGGTGCGAACGGCGAGATATCGCCCCAGATGCTTGGAGCGATTGCAGTACGAGTTGTACTTAGAGATTTGATAGAAGGTCGCAGGTCACCCGAGGATGAAAGACTAGGACATGTGGTTCGTTCGCTTACCCGATGCGAGGTCATCAGATAGATTGATTCCAGCTAGAGACGACTTCACGCGGAGGCGTTGAGAGTCGACAGAGACGATCGAATGTCAACAACCTATTATTCCAAGTTTAAAGTATTCGTAAAGACGTGCAGGCAATTCTATGGACCCTCTAGAAGAATGAAACCCTAACTCGACTTAATGACCGTGTGAAAGCCTTTGAACCTTAGGATTTGCGGCGGTTCCGCGGTGCCATTAGTGAGGCTTGGGTTTGCCCTTCTACGGCTGGACCATCGATGCTGTGGTACGTACTCGATACTGTTAAACTGTACCCAAGATGTTGAGCTCTTGGAGGATTATGAGGTTTTGACAGATCGATCGGATGGTTCGACTTCATTCGGATGCTAGGCGGTGAGATGTATTCTTGGGAGACTCCAGATACGAGGGTAGCCGTTGGAGCTCAGTCCATGCAGCCATGACGAGACGAGTCCGAAGCAGTCGACATCAGAGAAAAGTGGAGTAAGAGGTTCGTACGAGATCTTGATGAAACGACGTTCCACTCCACCATCAGAGATGCGATACGCATGTCGAGGCATTGTACTTGGATATACCTTCCAGAAGGAGTCGCGATGAGTATGCAGCCGTTCCGGAACGAGAACAGATCTAGTAAGGGACGATGACTTCCGGACAGTTCGACAGAGACGAGATTTGGGAGAGATTTCGACAGGACCTTTCTGGAATGAATTACGAGAAGACTTGGACCCAGGAGTGGTCATGTTACGCACACCGGCAGGCCAGAGTTCAGGATCGTCGACGAGACATGCTATGAGTGACCACGGCAGTTGGCCAGAGATTCTTAGAGGATATGCTTGAGCGGGACTATTCCACCATATTTGATTTCGGTATTTTGGGCGGTCTATTTGTGTCACGACCCGATAATTTGGCCCGTGACAGGCACTTAGCCACGTAACGTCTACAGGCGTAACGCGACTAAGTAAGCCGAAACCCAGAAATCAAAACCAATAAATATAGAGTGATTAAAATATTTTTGTAAAAACAGTTATACATGTCTAGAAAACTTTAATTAATTTAGTAGAAATCCTTTTTAAGTTCAAGAGTTATGTTTTAATAATTTTGGCAACATTTCCTTTATCAACATTTGTCCTGCAAGTCGGGTAAAGGCAAGGTGTAGTAGAAATAGCATGCGAAATGAATAGAGCATCACAATATGATATACGACGCCGTAGTGAAGAATAAGCAATAAGGAAAAGACAAATATCATAAAAAGTAAGACTGCATAAAATAAAGTCGGCTCACATGCGAGCTCGACGCCAGAGTACAAAATTGTAACGCCTTGAAAAGTCGTTTTGGTGTTTTCCTGAAAATCGGTGAAAATTCGGTATTTTTCCGAAAACCGTCCTTTTTGGGGCCGCAGCTTGTTGAGGAGACGACAGCGAAGATACAGTTGATCCGAGACCGGATGAGAGCGGCTCAGAGCAGGCAGAAATCGTATGCGGGCAGGCGCCGTCGCAGATTAGAGTTCGCAGTTGACGATCATGTTTTTCTGAGGGTCTCTCCGATGAAGGGCGTGATGCGATTTGGGCGGAAAGGAAAGCTTAGTCCCAGATTTGTGGGTCCCTTCGAGATTCTCGAGCGTGTCGGCGCAGTTGCATATCGTTTGGCTCTTCCACCCAGCTTTCCCGATGTTCACCCCGTCTTCCATGTTTCGATGCTCCGCAAGTACCTTCACGACCCTTCGCATGCGATTCAGCACCCGACAGTCCAGCTAGAGCACGTCCTTTCTTTTGCAGAGCAGCCGGTGGCCATCCTGGATCGGCAGGTGAAGAAGTTGAGATCGAAAGTTATACCAACCGTCAAGGTCCTTTGGCGTGGCCCGAGCAGCGAGGAGGTCACCTGGGAGACCGAGGGCGAGATGAGGAAGAAATATCCCCATCTCTTTGATGGTACGCGTAGTTATATTTTTAAATTCGGGGACCGAATTTCTTTAAGGGGGGAAGATTGTAACGCCTTGAAAAGTCGTTTTGGTGTTTTCCTGAAAATCGGTGAAAATTCGGTATTTTTCCGAAAACCGTCCTTTTTGTTATTTTGCAGTTTAGTACTAATTATACCTAAAATGGATAGGTAATTGCTTGTTTTTAGTAGCTAATGAGTTGCTTATGAAATTCTGGTCGTTTAAAAATTTTCCCTAATTTTTCAATTTTTTAATATTATTTTAAGCCGGTAAGAAAATACATTAAATTAGCGATAAATACAAATTTAAATGGGCTAAATTTAAGCTTTAAAATCATGTTAATTAAAATCTAGTTGTAACATAAATTTTTAGTATTTTATTTCAAGTTTTAACTAATTTTTATTATAGAAAACGAAATTTTTTGAATTTAAGCTTAAACTTGCAATTTTGGACTTGTAGGGGGTCTTTTTGCATAAATTTTCTTTTGTTAAACCCCTCTCTCTCTCTTCCCTCAGCCCTAGGCCGGCCCATTTCCAGCAACCCAAGAAAAAAAATGCTTGCTTCTTTGACTTCATTTTTGTGTAGAAAAGAGGTGTTTTTTTAAGGATTTTGGATTTTTTTTATTGGGTATGGGTCTTTACTTGTTTGGTGTGGGTTGACCAAGACTTTTCCCACACCCCACACCATCCCCCTCTCCCTCATTCTGGCCGAGAATGCTGCAACAGCCCCCTTCATCTTTGTTCTTTTCAATTTCTTCAAAAATTCATTAAGTTGCTCCAAAATTTCCAAAATTAAACCCCATTCTTCATCCCCTTTCTCCTTAGCCTCTCTTGCTTGGAATCATGGTGCTATGAGGCCATCATTGAGGCAAATTCTTCTTGCTAGATCTATAAAATTTGAGGTATAATTTCTACTCATTTAAGTTCCTATGGTTAAAATTCTTTAATTGAGTTGTTTAGTGTTAATTTTAGTGCTATTTGCATACTAGTTTTTTTAAAGTTTGTGGGTTGAAATTAATTTAGGGTTTAGAACACCATTAAGAGATTAATTAAGCTATTTTGTTATCTAGTTATTTTGTTAGCTTAATCTAAGTGGTTAACTTGCTAATTGGGCTAAAATCTAGTGTTAATTTAGTGTTAGTTTCTAATCTAGTTTTTAAAGGTTTATGGTTAGAGTTAAACTAGGGTTTTTAGAAACCATTATTTAGTTAATTAAAGCTAATTAACTATCTAGTTGTTTACTAAACCAATCTTTAAGGTTACTTTGCTTAAGTGGCTTCATATTATGCTAATCTAAGTTAAACTTGTGTGAAATTTTCATTGTAATTGGATTTAATTTGCTATTTAGAAAAATCAAGAAAGGGTTTTGTGTATGGAAATAGGTTGAAGCATGGTTGTTGTGTTGTAATTATAGTGTTGTGGCTAACTAGTTATGCGGTTGGATGTTCTTGCTAGGTTGTAGTCTTTTTGTCGCATAACGGCGATGTTGCGTCGTTTTTTTTGGAATGTTTGTGCTTACTAGATATGTTATAAAATATTGTGATGAATTAATTGCGATGTCTTGATGACATTTTTAGCGTATCCTATGACTTTTAAGATGTGTGAGTGCGGATTTTTGAGTGTTCGGGTTTTAGTATTTCCGGGCGACCAAATCGACGATTCTAGTTAGTTTTGCGATTTTCGCGTGCGTTCCGCGCACCTGTGCACGTTGTACCTAACTTGTGAACGTTAGTATCTTCGTTTGGGTTTTGCGTCATTCTTGATATGTAACCTTATGTTTGGTATTGATGTAATTCCAGGTTCGGTCGCGGAGACGTCAGACGCGGCTCAAAAGGGGAAAGCGGTGATTGGATGTGACTAGCTAGGGATTCCGGTGAGTAGATGTAACATCTACGGGGGACTATCGTTGGATGGCGCAAGTCGCCCGATAGTTTTAGTAGCTTAAAAAGATTATTAGTAATGTTAGTAATTAGGGGTGTAATATTTGTATGATTATTTGCTACATTCATGCCTTATATTAACACACATATGCGAACCCATTCTATAGGACACCTGCACCATTGCCAGGGTTTTTATATGCAGCACGAGCACTATTCATGCTTACATACACACCCTGGTAATTGCCATGCCACCACACTAGATAACCTTTAAATTGAAACCTTTTACTATAATTGATACTTAAACTCGCGCTATTGATTTAATTCCTTAAAATGAAATCGTAGGATTGCTATTCATGTGCATGTACTTCATCATATTATTTGTTCATGCCTAATCTATTAATCACACATCGCAACTTGATTATTGATACCATATGCATTCATTATCATTGATATATGCACTTATAAGGATTTCTTGAGATTTTATGATATTTCTGGATTTCGGGGGAAAGCCGCAAAATTTCTAAACTTATTATATTTTAAAATATGTAAATTGCGGTTTTCTAGTGATGTAAGTGTCGTCCACCATGAGTTTGCTGTGGTTTTCGAGATCCGTGTCGAGGAGTAGAGGAACCGTCACGGGTACATGGTGGGCCCGGTAAGGTACCCGGGGCAAGAGGAATGTGTTGTTGACGTTGAGCCTGGCAGGGGACGGATTACCTACCGGTGACTGTTTGGCACGGCGGATATCCAGAGGATACCGACCGTGGCCGCGAGATGATGAGATATTGATATTGAGATGGGTCAGCCGGATGGCTGAGGCCAGAGATACTATGACATGGATATATGAGATTTGTGATAGTTTTGAGGTGTCGTTGCTGGACACAGGTTCTTGTTGATTCTAGTGGTATTATGCTGGTATTTCAAAAGAGATTCCTAAAGGAAAAACATGATTCTTATACTTACACATTCAGATCATGAGTTGATTCGCATTGCATTCATACCTGCTAGTATATTCATATTGCATACATACCTGCTATTATGTCCTGCCTTACCTGTATTTTAGATGCTAGGATGCTTGTGTGCATGCATTCGATAGCCTGTGTAGATGTTATTTATTACTCACGAGTTGGCAACTCACCCCCATTGTGCCACAGCCTTTTTCAGGTCCGCTCCGTCAGTACAGTAGCGGCGGGCGCACTTGCTTCTTTTGCCTCTTTTGCCTGGACTCGAGGCTTTGCTCTTAGGTGGGTTATATTATTATTTTTGCACCACCTTGTATATTCTTTGTATCTAGTGTACTCCATCTACTGTATCTACCAGTATTGTTGTATATTGACCTAGAGATGAGACTGTGAGATTTGTGGACTTTTTATGCTGTATTTTGGGGTCGAGCTCATTTGAGTCGACATGCTGTTTTTCTCATGCTTCTTTATGATTTTGCATGTTGTTTTTTTATATTGCGTGGGATTTATGACCGCCTTGTGGCGAAGAGCTAGCTCCCGCTTGGGGATGCCTTATTTGTTGGATTTATATATATTCTTGTCGTACCCATTTTGGGGGCCAGTATTTACAAAGGAGACTCTGCCGAAATTTTCGGAAAAATTGATATTGTTTTTAAAAGGGCTTGATATGAATCATTTGATAAACTCGCTTTCAATTGATTGGTTTTCCTTCACTCTTTTGCTTATTTGGTTTTGGTTTCTGGGCTTTGGCTTACTTATTTTATGGACGTCTTGAGACGTTTCGTAAACTTAAGTGCCAGTCACGTTCCGTACCCTGCGGGTCGTGACAAAGTTGGTATCAGAGCGATAGGTTTTACCTTTTTGAGTGTAGGATGACCCTTGGTAGATGGAGTAAGTGACTTAAGTAGGGTAACGTAGCGTGTGTATGTCCGCGGCATACTTGCGATACGATACTCCGCCTAAGTTTCTTTAGGATATACTTGCTTGAAAATTCCTTCTTCAATTCCGTGTATCCTATGATTCTATTGCACTGTTCTTATTATCCTTTTTCCTGTACCAGCCACTATGCCGCCGAAGGCTACGAGGGCACAAAGGGCTGCCGCCCGAGACGAGATTCGAGCTGGCTCGTCCGAGACTAGGACTGAGCAGGGTGGTATGCCTACGCCGCAGGGACAGACCGATCCACCTTCCCCAGGCCGTATGGATAGGCTTGAGACTGGTATGGAGGAGTTGTGACAGATGATGGGGAGTATGCAGGAGCTACGTCAGATGGTAGGATCCCTAGTTGCAGCCAGTCATACACCGAGGCCGGATGACGTACCTACTACATCACAGACGACCATGATACCTGCTCCTACTACTACCACCGTGGCCATTCCGGTTTCACTACAGGATTTCATGAGGCTGAGACCTCCAGTATTCACCGGCACCGAGGCAGCGGAGGACCCACAGACGTTCCTTGACAGTTTAGCCAGGATCTGCCGTTCGTTGAGATGTTCGGATGATCGATGGGTAGAGCTTGCGAGTTTCCGACTAGAGGGTCTCGCGCAGACATGGTGGGAGTCAGTCTTGAGAGACCGAGCTGCAGGTCTACCGCCTATGACTTGGGCCGAGTTTACAGCGGTCTTTCTAGCTCGTTTCCTCCCAGAGAGCGTTCGTGACGCCAGAGCTCGTAGCTTCAAGGCCTTAGTCAAGACACCTGGGATGACGGTGTCTGAGTATGACATCCAGTTTACACAGTTATCCCGATATGCTCCGTATTTGGTAGATACCGAAGAGAAGATGGTGAAGAGGTTCGTACAGGGACTTGATGCCCAGCTATATCTTGCCATTGGCGCCCAGCACTACGACACTTATTCAGCTGCTATGGATACGGCATTACGGATGGAGGCACGCATATCACAGACTTCGGCCGTTTCTGGGCCGAAGAGGATTCGCACCGATGTACCGTCTCAGAGGCAGCGCGCCAGATTCTTTCCGAGAGATAGGCCTGGCAGAGGATTTGGACGGGGACAGTTATATGGTTCATATCCCTAGGGACAGCAGCCGTCGCCAGGGTGTTTTGGGTGCGGGAGTCCACACCATCTTGTCAGAGACTGTCCGGCGAGATGACAGGAAGCAGCGACAGTTCCGTATGTGACCCTACCACCATCACTACCCCCTCCTCAGAGAGCCCTACTTCCTACCACGGGCGATGCTCCATGCCAGTTAGGTGCACCCAGAGGCCGTGGACGCGGCGGTCCTGTTCAGAGAGGACGAGGAGGCAGAGGCCGAGGCCGAGGTCGAGGTCAGCCCGCTATCGGTGGAGGACAGGCCCGAGTATTTGCTTTGACACCGTAATATGCGCAGGCATCCAACGCCGTTGTGACAGGTACCTTGCCAGTTTGTTCTTTCGACGCTCGGGTATTATTTGACCCAGGTTCCACACATTCATACGTCTCTACACACTTTGCACCGATGTTAGGCCGTGAGTCGTCGTCGTTAGATCATCCGCTTGTTGTTGTTACTCCGGTAGGCGAGTCGTTTGTCGCTCGTTTTGTGTTTCGATTGTGTTCCGTTCGTATTGGGGAGAGGGATTCATCGGTTGATTTGATTCTCCTCGATATGTTGGACTTTGATGTGCTTCTGGGCATGGATTGGCTATCCACTTGTTATGCTTCGGTGGACTGCCGTGAGAAGGCAGTCAGATTTAGCTTTCCGGGAGAGCCAGTTCTTGTTATTCAGGGAGACCGCAGTGTCACCCTTCCCAGCTTAATTTCGTCTCTTCGCGCTGGTCAGCTCTTGGGGAAGGGATGTCAGGGATTCTTAGCGTATATTTGTGATACTCGAGCTGCAGGGGTTCCGTTGGACCGGGTCCCGGTTGTTTGTGAGTTCCCTGATGTTTTCCCTGATGAGCTACCTGGGCTACCACCTGAGCACGACGTTGAGTTCTGCATCGATTTGATTCCCGGCTCGGGGCCTATTTCTATACCGCCTTATCGGATGGCCCCGGCAGAGCTTCGAGAGCTGAAGGATCAGTTGCAGGATTTGTTAGATAAGGGGCTTATTCGACCTAGTGTTTCTCCGTGGAGGGCTCCGGTCCTGTTTGTTAAGAAGAAGGATGGAAGTTTGCGCTTTTGTATCGACTACCGCCAGCTGAACAAGGTTACCGTGCGGAACAGATATCCGTTGCCACGCATTGATGATTTGTTCGACCAGCTTCAGGGTGCGGGGTATTTTTCGAGGATCGACTTGCGATCAGGATACCATCAGCTGCGAGTTCGACAGGAGGATATACCGAGGACAGCTTTCCGCACGCGCTATGGCCACTACGAGTTTTTGGTGATGTCGTTCGGACTCACCAATGCCACAGCAGCATTCATGGATTTGATGAACCGTACATTTAGGCCGTATCTTGACTTGTTCATCATCGTGTTTATCGACGATATCTTGGTGTACTCCTGGAGCAGAGAGGAGCACGAGCAGCACTTGCAGATTACGTTACAGACTCTGAGAAAGCACCGGCTGTTCGCAAAGTTCTCCAAGTGTGCATTTTGGCTGGACAGCGTTGGATTCTTGGGTCACGTGGTTACGAGAGACGGCATATGTGTGGACCCGAAGAAGATTGAGGCTGTTCAGCAGTGGCCCCGACCTACATCGGTTACTGAGATCCGTAGTTTTCTAGGCCTGGCAGGTTACTACAGGCGTTTTGTTCAGGACTTCTCCCGTATAGCTGCACCTTTGACCGGTTTGACCCGGAAGGGAGTTCCTTTCGTTTGGACAGAGGAGTGCAAGCGCAGTTTTCAGCAGCTACGGACTTGTTTGACTACGGCGCCGGTATTATCTTTGCCTTCGGGATCAGGCGGATTTGTGGTCTACTGTGATGCTTCGCGAGTGGGGTTAGGATGCGTACTGATGCAGCATGGCCGGGTGATCGCATATGCTTCTCGGCAGTTGAAGAAGCATGAACAGAACTACCCCACTCATGATTTGGAGATGGCTGCAGTGGTCTTTGCATTGAAGATTTGGCGACATTACCTATATGGCGAGTCGTGCCAAATATTCACAGACCACAAGAGCTTAAAGTACATATTTCAGCAGCGAGACCTGAACCTCAGACAGCGTCATTGGATGGAGTTGGTGAAAGACTACGACTGCGAGATCCTATATCACCCAGGCAAGGCGAATGTGGTGGCAGATGCGTTGAGTAGGAGGCCCGGGGGTAGTCTATCCTTTTTGCGCGCAGTGCAGAGGCAGTCGTCAGCAGATTGGCAGATGTTATGCGACAGTCGAGTTGAGTTCGAGTTCACTCAGACAGGGGGACAGCTCGTGCATGTTCGTGCACGCCCACAGTTGCTTGACCGTATATATGAGGCACAGCGCAGTGACGACCGTTGCTCAGAGATCATGGCACAGATGGGACAGGGCAGATTTTCCGAGTTCGTGATTGACGATCACGGGATTTTACGCTATGGATCTAGACTGTGCGTACCAGATGCTGATGGATTGCGGCGCGACATTCTTGAGGAGGCATACCGATCAGTGTATAGTGTCCACCCCGGTTCCACCAAGATGTACCATGATATGAGAGAGACCTACTAGTGGGACGGGATGAAGAGGGACATTGCGGAGTTTGTATCGAGATGCCTGACTTATCAGCAAGTCAAGGCCGAGCACCAGAGGCCAGCAGGAGAGCTACAGCCGTTACCCATTCCGGAGTGGAAATGGGAGCAGATTTCGATGGATTTCATTGTGGGTCTACCCAGGACCAGTCGGGGGTATGACTCCATCTGGATGATCGTAGATCGATTGACGAAAGCGGCTCACTTCCTGCCAGTGAAGACGACTTTCAGCTTCGCTCAGTATGCCCAGCTTTACATCGACGAGATCATGTGGTTGCATGGCGTACCGACTTGTATCGTGTCAGATCGAGCCACCCAGTTCACCAGCCGACTTTGGCAGAGACTTCAGGAGGCTTTGTGCACTCGTTTGAGCTTCAGCACAGCGTTTCATCCGCAGACCGACGGACAGTCAGAGTGGACCATTCAGACTCTCGAGGACATGCTCAGAGCGTGCGTTTTAGACTTCGGCGGTAGCTGGGATCGTCATTTACCTCTAGTGGAGTTCTCCTACAACAACAGCTTCCAGGATACTATTCAGATGGCACCTTTCAAGGCATCGTATGGGAGGAGATGCAGATCGCCCGTTTGTTGGACAGAGCTCAGCGAGAGCAGTATTTTGGGGCCGCAGCTTGTTGAGGAGACGACAGCGAAGATACAGTTGATCCGAGACCGGATGAGAGCGGCTCAGAGCAGGCAGAAATCATATGCGGGCAGGCGCCGTCGCAGATTAGAGTTCGCAGTTGGCGATCATGTTTTTCTGAGGGTCTCTCCGATGAAGGGCGTGATGCGATTTGGGCGGAAAGGAAAGCTTAGTCCCAGATTTGTGGGTCCCTTCGAGATTCTCGAGCTTGTCGGCGCAGTTGCATATCGTTTGGCTCTTCCACCCAGCTTTCCCGATGTTCACCCCGTCTTCCATGTTTCGATGCTCCGCAAGTACCTTCACGACCCTTCGCATGCGATTCAGCACCCGACAGTCCAGCTAGAGCACGACCTTTCTTTTGCAGAGCAGCCGGTGGCCATCCTGGATTGGCAGGTGAAGAAGTTGAGATCGAAAGTTATACCAACCGTCAAGGTCCTTTGGCGTGGCCCGAACAGTGAGGAGGTCACCTGGGAGACCGAGGGCGAGATGAGGAAGAAATATCCCCATCTCTTTGATGGTACGCGTAGTTATATTTTTAAATTCGGGGACCGAATTTCTTTAAGTGGGGAAGATTGTAACGCCTTGAAAAGTCGTTTTGGTGTTTTCCTGAAAATCGGTGAAAATTCGGTATTTTTCCGAAAACCGTCATTTTTGTTATTTTGCAGTTTAGGACTAATTATACCTAAAATGGATAGGTAATTGCTTATTTTTAGTAGCTAATGAGTTACTTATGAAATTCTGGTCGTTTAAAAATTTTCCCTAATTTTTCAATTTTTTAATATTATTTTAAGCCGGTAAGAAAATACATTAAATTAGCGATAAATACAAATTTAAATGGGCCAAATTTAAGCTTTAAAATCATGTTAATTAAAATCTAGTTGTAACATAAATTTTTAGTATTTTATTTCAAGTTTTAACTAATTTTTATTATAGAAAACGAAATTTTTTGAATTTAAGCTTAGACTTGCAATTTTGGACTTGTAGGGGGTCTTTTTGCATAAAATTTCTTTTGTAAAACCCCTCTCTCTCTTCCCTCAGCCCTAGGCCGGCCCATTTCCAGCAACCCAAGAAAAAAAAAATGCTTGCCTCTTTGACTTCATTTTTGTGTAGAAAAGAGGTGTTTTTTTAAGGATTTTGGATTTTTTTTATTGGGTATGGGTCTTTACTTGTTTGGTGTGGGTTGACCAAGACTTTTCCCAAACCCCACACCATCCCCCTCTCCCTCATTCTGGCCGAGAATGCTGCAGCAGCCCCCTTCATCTTTGTTCTTTTCATTTTCTTCAAAAATTCATTAAGTTGCTCCAAAATTTCCAAAATTAAACCCCATTCTTCATCCCCTTTCTCCTTAGCCTCTCTTGCTTGGAATCATGGTGCTATGAGGCCATCATTGAGGCAAATTCTTCTTGCTAGATCTATAAAATTTGAGGTATAATTTCTACTCATTTAAGTTCCTATGGTTAAAATTCTTTAATTGAGTTGTTTAGTATTAATTTTAGTGCTATTTGCATACTAGTTTTTTTAAAGTTTGTGGGTTGAAATTAATTTAGGGTTTAGAACACCATTAAGAGATTAATTAAGCTATTTTGTTATCTAGTTATTTTGTTAGCTTAATCTAAGTGGTTAACTTGCTAATTGGGCTAAAATCTAGTGTTAATTTAGTGTTAGTTTCTAATCTAGTTTTTAAAGGTTTATGGTTAGAGTTAAACTAGGGTTTTTAGAAACTATTATTTAGTTAATTAAAGCTAATTAACTATCTAGTTGTTTACTAAACCAATCTTTAAGGTTACTTTGCTTAAGTGGCTTCATATTATGCTAATCTAAGTTAAACTTGTGTGAAATTTTCATTGTAATTGGATTTAATTTGCTATTTAGAAAAATCAAGAAAGGGTTTTGTGTATGGAAATAGGTTGAAGCATGGTTGTTGTGTTGTAATTATAGTGTTGTGGCTAACTAGTTATGCGGTTGGATGTTCTTGCTAGGTTGTAGTCTTTTTATCGCATAACGGCGATGTTGCGTCGTTTTTTTTTGGAATGTTTGTGCTTACTAGATGTGTTATAAAATATTGTGATGAATTAATTGCGATATCTTGATGACATTTTTAGCGTATCCTATGACTTTTAGGATGTGTGAGTGCGGATTTTTGAGTGTTCGGGTTTTAGTTTTTCCGGGCGACCAAATCGACGATTCTAGTTAGTTTTGCGATTTTCGCGTGCGTTCCGCGCACCAGTGCACGTTGTACCTAGCTTGTGAACGTTAGTATCTTCGTTTGGGTTTTGCGTCGTTCTTGATATGTAACCTTATGTTTGGTATTGATGTAATTCCAGGTTCGGTCGCGGAGACGTCAGACGCGGCTCGAAAGGGGAAAGCGGTGATTGGACGTGACTAGCTAGGGATTCCAGTGAGTAGATGTAACATCTACGGGGGACTATCGTTGGATGGCGCAAGTCGCCCGATAGTTTTAGTAGCTTAAAAAGATTATTAGTAATGTTAGTAATTAGGGGTGTAATACTTGTATGATTATTTGCTACATTCATGCCTTATATTGACACACATATGCGAACCCATTCTATAGGACACCTGCACCATTGCCAGGGTTTTTATATGCAGCACGAGCACTATTCATGCTTACACACACACCCTGGTAATTGCCATGCCACCACACTAGATAACCTTTAAATTGAAACCTTTTACTATAATTGATACTTAAACTCGCGCTATTGATTTAATTCCTTAAAATGAAATCGTAGGATTGCTATTCATGTGCATGTACTTCATCATATTATTTGTTCATGCCTAATCTATTAATCACACATCGCAACTTGATTATTGATACCATATGCATTCATTATCATTGACATATGCACTTATGAGGATTTCTTGAGATTTTATGATATTTCTGGATATCGGGGGAAAGCCGCAAAATTTCTAAACTTATTATATTTTTAAAATATGTAAATTGCGGTTTTCTAGTGATGTAAGTGTCGTCCACCATGAGTTTACTGTGGTTTTCGAGATCCGTTTCGAGGAGTGGAGGAACCGTCACGGGTACATGGTGGGCCCGGTAAGGTACCCCGGGGCAAGAGGAATGTGTTATTGACGTTGAGCCTGGCAGGGGACGGATTACCTACCGGTGACTGTTTGGCACGGCGGATATCCAGAGGATACCGACCGTGGCCGCGAGATGATGAGATATTGATATTGAGATGGGTCAGCCGGATGGCTGAGGCCAGCGATACTATGATATGGATATATGAGATTTGTGATAGTTTTGAGGTGTCGTTGCTGGACACAGGTTCTTGTTGATTCTAGTGGTATTATGCTGGTATTTCAAAAGAGATTCCTAAATGAAAAACATGATTCTTATACTTACACATTCAGATCATGAGTTGATTCGCATTGCATTCATACCTGCTAGTATATTCATATTGCATACATACCTGCTATTATGTCCTGCCTTACCTGTATTTTAGATGCTAGGATGCTTGTGTGCATGCATTCGATAGCCTGTGTAGATGTTATTTATTACTCACGAGTTGGCAACTCACCCCCGTTGTGCCACAGCCTTTTTCAGGTCCGCTCCGTCAGTACAGTAGCGGCGGGCGCACTTGCTTCTTTTGCCTCTTTTGCCTGGACTCGAGGCTTTGCTCTTAGGTGGGTTATATTATTATTTTTGCACCACCTTGTATATTCTTTGTATCTAGTGTACTCCATCTACTGTATCTACCAGTATTGTTGTATATTGACCTAGAGATGAGACTGTGAGATTTGTAGACTTTTTATGCTGTATTTTGGGGTCGAGCTCACTTGAGTCGACATGCTGTTTTCCTCATGCTTCTTTATGATTATTTTGCATGTTGTTGTTTTATATTGCGTGGGATTTATGACCGCCTTGTGGCGAAGAGCTAGCTCCCGCTTGGGGATGGCTTATTTGTTGGATTTATATATATTCTTGTTGTACCCATTTTGGGGGCCAGTATTTACAAAGGAGACTCTGCCGAAATTTTCGGAAAAATTGATATTGTTTTTAAAAAGGCTTGATATGACTCATTTGATAAACTCGTTTTCAATTGATTGGTTTTCCTTCACTCTTTTGCTTATTTGGTTTTGGTTTCTGGGCTTTGGCTTACTTATTTTACGGACGTCTTGAAACGTTTCGTAAACTTAAGTGCCAGTCACGTTCCGTACCCTGCGGGTCGTGACAAAAATCATATACATCGTCCTCACAACTGTCTCTAAGTCAATACAGGAAGGTAGATGGAGAATACTAGATACATCAATATACAACTGAAGGATAAACAGATACCGTACAAAACCCACCTAATAGCAAAAGGGCTAACACGCCTCAGAAATGGTATCTGTGCCAAAAGATGCGGTAAACAGCCAGCCGCAACTACTCCAAAGGGAAACCTGCAAGCACTGTGGCACAACGGGGGTGAGTTGCCAACTCGTGAATAGTAGATAACATATAAAGGTAATCGCGAGTATGCACGTGCTGCGATACTCTAACCTATGCCAACTAATAAATATCTGTATGATGAACTGGATGCTCAATATCATGCAACAAGTGCTATCTAATAATCATCTCTATGTGATGAGCAAGATATGTGATAATCAGGCATGACGATGAAATCTAACAACCCTATATATATAATGAGCAGGGTACGCAATAATATGCAAGCAAGTGTACTCTATCAGGTATACTAGCTACAGGATGAGATGTCAAGTACTGAATGCTGAGTATGGAAAGGAATAATATCTACACGGAATATCAACGTGGAAAATAACTGGTGTCTATCAATACACCAAAACCTAGTACAACTCAAGCGTCGTCATCCACATCGGTCCTCAAATCCTGTAGTCTCATAAAATCGGGAGTGCCCATCACCGGCACTCAAAATATCATGAAATCAGCCGTTTCCAGCATCGACACGCAAATCCTCCAATATGGGGCGTCCGTCCATCGGATCTACCCACGGGCTCCGTCTGCGGAATCGGCCCTCGGCCCTGGCAGTACGCGTCGTCCCGTATCCATCAAGCTACTCTGGTCAGTATCCTCCGGATAACCATCACGTCCAACCAATCACCGGTAGGTAGTAGTCCCTCCGCCGGGCTCACCGTCTAACAATACGAGTCTTCTCGCCCCGGGGTACCGTACCAGGTCCACCATGTACCCGCAATCAGTGCCTACCTCTCCTCGAATCGGGTATACTCATACAAGCTCTCTGGAACCAAGAAAACTCATGGTGGACGCACTAAATATCATATCAAGGGAAACCGGGTTTTCAAACAGTGCGTATTTTCTTAGAATAGTACTCCGGTTCCCAAATCCAGAAATCACAGAAATCAAATCCAATGCGTAGATCCATGCAATGTGTCGTATGACACTACGAGTAAAAAAAGGGAGAACCGCTCTTTTTAAAAGATCCAGTTTTGAAAATATCATTTGCGGTCCCTTAGTTTTAAATCAAGTCAATATCATCCATGTATGCAACATATGAATGTGGTAAAAGTATGGATGTGCGAATGGATAAGTACGCAAAGTGGATATCGCAATGTACATGTGCACTAATGTAGACATATGATGTATATGCGCCCGAGTATGAATATATGTAAGGTATATGGCACAAGTATGAATATGTGAGGTATATGTCACAAGTATGAATATATGTGATGTATGCGGCAAATCATGTCAATCGTCAAATAAGCAAAATCAATATAATATGCGGTTTATAGCAATCCTACATTGTGAGTGGCATGGCAATCACTAACGGTGTGAATGTAGCATATAAATCGTGCTCGTGCAACTTGGACAGTTAGTGACAGTGCAGTGTTCTATACTACCAGTATATCTATATGGACACTCATGACTACAAATCCTATTACGCCCTGACGCTTAACGCCATACGGGCGATTTCCCCATAGATGTTAAATCTACTCACCTGGTCGCGTGCTAAGTATAGCCGACCACCTGCTTCCCTTTCCTGGCGACGTCTGACGTGCCCGCCTGTGAACCTGGAATTACACAAGGAATCCAATTATATGAGCAAGAATCTCGCAAAAAGCGATATCGAAACAAAACGTGAAACTTGCGTCGCGAATCAACGCGCGTGTGTGCGATACGCTGAAACGTGTGTGCACGCGTCTACGACTCAGCCCGACACGCCGCGATACGCTGAATCACAAAACCCACACGCGTATCGCGCGTATCGCGCAAGCTAAAAACACCAGAAAACGATATATCGTCCCAGATTCTACCCTGGTTACAATATTACAAAACTATATATACCATGGACCTACAAAACATAGTAGATACCCACCCTAAAACCCTAGCTCCTATCTCCCTGCTCTGGCCGCAATTTGCGGCCAGAAAGATTTTTCCGGCGGCCTGAAATTTGGCTGGTGGGGTCGGGCTCTGGTGGTGGGGTCAGGGTGTCACTAGTATGCTATGGTCCACTCAATTTTATTCTGGACTCACTGGGGTAACAGCAGATATCAAAAAGCTAAGTTTTTGCTTAAAAAGTCACATTTTGCACAAACATGAAAATTCAGGGTATTTTGGTGTATACTGGGGTCACCTAGGTTTACTTGGCTTCAATAGCACCTAACTAACTTAGTCTAACCAAAACTAACCTTGCCTAAGCAAAGTTTACACTAAACATCACAAATATCACTAATAACACATAATCTAGCACTAACAATCACAAATTTACACTAATAAGCTAAACCGACACACAAGTCAAGCATACATGCAAGTGGAGCTCAGAGGTTATACCTCACTTGACCCTACGACGCTGGGTCAGGAGAAGAAGAGAAGAAGAAGAAGCTGCCACTGCTGTTGCTGCTCCAGAAGCTGTTTCTGTTGCGTTGTTACTGCTACTGCTGATGCTGATGCTTGCTGTTGCTGTTGATGTTGTTGTTGTTGCTGATGGTGTTGTTGATGGTGTTGTTGATGGTGTTAGTGTTGGGGTTGCTGGGCTGCTGCTACAGGTGCTGGGGCTGCTACTGCAAGGAGCTGCTGCTGTTGCTTGGTGTTGCTGATTCTGGGGCTGAAGTTGATGTAGCTGCTGTTGTTGCTCTGTTGTTGTTGTTGTGTGATGCTGCTGTTGTGCCTGCAGCTTCTGCTGCTGATGATGATGATGAGAGTGTGTGTGTGTGTGTGTGTGTGAGTGAGTGAGATGTGAGAGTGACCAACAAAAGAAGGAATGAATGAATGATAACAATAGAGAGTCAAGCCCCCATTTCTCTCTCTCTTGCCACAATAATTGCAAGTATGGGCTTGCCATGATGCACCCCTCTCTCTCTCTCATTTAATGCAAGCATGGATTAGCTATGATGCACTCACAAGTCAACCAATTTAAAATTTTAAATCCCCTTTCATTTACAAAAATTACCCTAAATAAAAAAAATCATTTTAACTTAATAATAGGGAGGTTTAATCCACCATGGTTGTTAAACATGGTTAAACCCAAATTTTAACCCTAGTTTACATGCACAAGTTTGTGCAAGCTTGGGAAAATTTTAGAAAAATATTTATTAAATTGGAAAAATTATTTAAAAATCAATTTGGTAAACTTTTTATTAAAATCACATATTAAAATATAATTAGCCACAAAACACATCCTAGGGTGTTACAATCTTCCCCACTTAAAGTAATTCGTCCCCGAATTTAAAATATAAAGCAACGCATACCTTCAAAGAGATGAGGGAACTTCTTCCGCATCTCGCCCTCAGCCTCCCAAGTGATCTCATCACCATTCGGGCTGCGCCAAAGCACCTTCACTGATGGCAAGACCTTCGATCTAAGTTTCTTCACTTGCCGGTCCAAGATCACGACTGGCTGCTCGGTGAACGTAAGATCGCGCTCGAGCTGAACGGTCTGATGCTGAATCATGTGCGAAAGGTCATGCAGGTATCTGCGAAGCATCGACACGTGGAATACGGGGTGAACATCTGGGAAGTCGGGTGGAAGAGCCAAACGATAAGCTACTGCACCCACACGCTCGAGGATCTCAAAGGGACCTATGAATCTGGGGCTAAGCTTCCCCTTCCGTCCAAACCTCATTACTCCCTTCATTGGAGAGACCCTCAGAAACACGTGATCGCCAACTGCGAACTCTAGTCTGCGGCGGCGCCTTTCAGCATACGATCTCTGCCTGCTCTGAGCTGTCCTCATCCTGTCTCGAATCAGCTGTATCTTCTCAGTCATCTCCTGTACGATCTGTGGCCCCAAAATACTGCCCTCGCTGAGCTCAGTCCAGCAGACAAGAGATTTACATCTCCTCCCATACAAAGCCTCGAAAGGTGCCATCTGAATAGTATCCTGGAAGCTATTGTTGTAGGAGAACTCTATCAAGGGTAAATGATGATCCCAGCTACCACCAAAGTCTAAAACGCAAACTCGGAGCATGTCTTCGAGAGTCTGAATGGTCCGCTCTGACTGTCCGTCGGTCTGCGGATGAAATGCCGTGCTGAAACTCAAACGAGTGCCCAAAGCCTCCTGAAGTCTCTGCCATAATCTGCTGGTAAACTGGGTGCCTCGGTCGGACACAATACAGGTCGGGACCCCATGTAGTCGTACAATCTCATCGATATAAATCTAGGCGTACTGCGCAAATCTAAAAGTCGTCTTCACTGGCAGGAAGTGAGCCGCTTTCGTCAGACGATCCACGATCACCCAAATGGAGTCATACCCTCGCCTAGTCCTGGGTAGACCCACCACGAAATCCATCGAAATCTGTTCCCATTTCCACTCCGGAATGGGTAATGGCTGTAGCTCTCCTGCGGGCCTCTGGTGCTCGGCCTTGACTTGCTGACAAGTCAAGCATCTCGATACGAACTCCGCAATGTCCCTCTTCATTCCGTCCCACCAGTAGGTCTATCTCATATCATGGTACATCTTGGTGGAACCGGGATGGACACTGTACACCGATCGATGTGCCTCCTCAAGAATATCGCGCCGCAATCCCTCAGCATCTGGTACACACAGTCTAGACCCAAATCGTAATATCCCCTGATCATCAATCATAAACTCGGAGAATCTGCCCTGTCCAATCAGTGTCATGATCTCTGAGTAACGGTCATCCCTGCGCTGTGCCTCATATATACGGTCAAGCAGCTGTGGGCGTGCACGAACATGCGCGAGCTGTCCCCCGATCTGCGTGAACTCGAACTGCACTCGGCTGTCGCATAATATCTGCCAATCTGCCGACGACTGCCTCTGTACTGCACTCAAACACGCTAGACTACCCTCGGGCCTCCTACTCAAAGCATCTGCTACTACGTTAGCCTTGCACGGGTGATATAAGATCTCACAGTCGTAGTCTTTCACTAACTCCATCCATCGGCGCTGTCAGAGATTCAGGTCTCGCTGCTAAAATATATACTTGAGGCTCTTGTGATCAGTGAATATCTGGCACGACTCGCCGTATAGGTAATGTCGCCAGATCTTAAGTGCAAAGACCACTGCGGCCATCTCCAAATCGTGAGTAGGGTAGTTCTGTTCATGTCTCTTCAGCTGTCGCGAAGCATACGCGATCACCCTGCCATGCTACATCAATACGCACCCTAGCCCCACTCGTGAAGCGTCACAATAGACTGCAAATCCGCCTAATCCTGAAGGCAACGATAATACTAGCGCCGTAGTCAAACAAGTCCGTAGCTGCTGGAAAATGTGCTTGCAATCATCTGTCCAATCGAAGGGAACTCCCTTCCGGGTCAATCCGGTCAAGGGTGCAGCAATACGGGAAAAATCCTGTACGAATCGCCTGTAGTAACCGGCCAATCCTAGAAAACTGCGTATCTCAGTGACGGATGTAGGTCTGGGCCAACTCTGAACGGCTTCAATCTTCCTTCGGTCCATACATATACCATCCCGTGTAATCACGTGACCCAAGAAGTCTACGCTGTCGAGCCAGAATGCGCACTTGGAGAATTTTGCATAAAGATGGTGCTCCCTCAAGGTCTGTAGCGTAATCCGCAGGTGCTGCTCGTGCTCCTCTCTGCTCCGGGAATACACCAATATATCGTCAATGAACACGATGATGAACAAGTCGAGATACGGCCGGAATATACGGTTCATCAAGTCCATGAAGGCTGCTGGCGCGTTGGTGAGGCCGAACGACATCACCAAAAACTCATAATGGCCATAACGTGTACGGAAAGCTGTCTTCGGAATGTCCTCCTGTCGAACTCGCAGCTGATGATAGCCCGATCGTAAATCGATCCTCGAAAAATATCCTGCCCCCTGAAGCTGGTCGAACAAATCGTCGATACGTGGCAAAGGATATCTGTTCCGCACGGTCACGCGGTTCAGCTGCCGGTAGTCTATACACAAACGAAAGCTTCCGTCCTTCTTCTTGACAAACAGAACTGGAGCACCCCAAGGAGAAACACTGGGTCGAATAAGTCCCTTGTCCAGCAAATCTTGCAACTGACTCTTCAAGTCACTAAGCTCCGCCGGGGCCATCCGATAAGGCGGTATAGAAATAGGCCCCGAGCCGGGAATCAAATCAATACAAAAAGCAATGTCGCGCTCATGCGGCAGCCCAAGAAGCTCGTCAGGGAACACATCAGGGAACTCACATACAATCGGAACCTGCTCCAACGGAACAACTGTGGCTCTAGTGTCACAAACATAGGCTAGGAATCCCTGACATCCCTTCCTCAACAGTTGTCCAGCGCGAAGAGAAGAAATCAAAATGTGAGGGGTGGCACCACGGTCTCCCTGCACAACAAAAGTCGACTCGCCGGGAAAACAAAATCTCACTGTCTTCTCGCGGCAGTCCACAGACGCATAGCACGTGGCTAACCAATCTATGCCCAAAAGAACGTCGAAGTCCAACATCTCAAGAAGGATCAGGTCGACAGGCAGATCTCTCTCGCCAATACGTACGACGCAGGATCGGAACACGTGCCTAGCAACAAACGACTCTCCCACGGGAGTGGTCACAACAAGCGGCTGATCAAGCAGACTGGACTCTCTACCCAAACTCGGCACAAAATGTGTGGAAACGTATGAGTGCGTGCATCCGGGATCGAACAATACGTGTGCATCAACAGAACATACTGATAAGGTACCTGAGACCACCGCATTGGACGCCTGCGCGTCCTGATGCGTCAAAGTGAAAACTCGTGCCTGTCCTCCACCTGCAACTGGCGGTCCCCTACTAGCAACTGGTTGTACTCTGCCAATGGCTGGCTGTCCTCTGCCTCGACCGCCTCGCCCTCTAGGAACAAACCCTCCGCGACCACGGCCTCTCTGTGCCTGCGTCTAACGCGGAGTAATTATGGGTACAATGGGCAACGCCCTCTGGGGTAGAGAAGGTGGAAGTGTGACATGCGGTACGGCTGGCTCCCTCTGACGTGTCTCGGTACAATCTCTGACGCGATGATGAGGGCTACCACATCCAAAACATCCATGGGACGACTGCTGACCCTCCTTGGGGTATGAGCTAAACATCTGACCTCGCCCCGAATCTCTGCCACCTGTACCATGTCTATCACGGCGTCTGAATGGATGTCTCTGAGCTGCTGTGTCAGTACGAACCCTCTTCAGCCCTGGAACTACCGAAATCTCGGCAAGACGCTCCTCGACCAATAAGGCTGCATCTACCGCTGCGGCGTAGGTCTCGTAATGCTGGGAGCTGATCGCAAGGAATAGCGGGGTAAGCAAGCCTCGGAAAAATCTCTTGACTCGCATCTCCTCAGTAGCTACTAGGTACGGAGCATAAACTGATAGCTCGGTGAACAGCACATCGTACTCTGCCACTGTCATCTCTGGCGTCTGGCACAAGGACTCAAATCTGCGTGCTCGGGCGTCCCTAACACTCTGGGGAAGGAAGCGGGCAAGGAACACCGTCACGAACTCCGTCCAGGTCATAGGAGGAAGACCTGTTGCTCTACCCTTCTAAACTGATTCGCACCATTTCTACGCAAGACCTTCCAGGCGAAAGCTCGCAAACTCGACCCATCTCGCATCTGCGCATCGGAGGGAACGGCATATCCGGGCCATCCTATCAATAAAAGACTGCGGGTCCTCGGCTGCATCTGTGCCTATGAAGACCGGAGGCTTCAGCCTCATAAACTCTGATAGCGATACTGTAATCACCTCTGTAGCTGCAGGGGCAACTGGCTGTACGGTCGGTACCATCGCGGTCCCTGTGACTGGTGGAGCTGCCTCTGGTCGCTGCGCTCGAAGCGTCTCAACTAGCGATCCTATCATCTGGCACATCTCCTGCATGCTGGATCCCACCGTCTGGCGCATCTCCTGCATACCAGCCCCTAGCGTAGCGATCTGATCTGTCATGGGAGGAACAGTCTGCTCGGGTACGACGGGTGCACTGCCCGGATCAGTCCTCGTCTCGGACGAGTCAACATGAATCTCGGCCCTCGCGGCCGCTCTCTGCGCCCTAGTAGTCTTTGGCGGCATAGTGGCTGAAAAGGAAAGTAGGATTCGATAAGGATACTGAAATCGAATCGCAAGAAGGTATGCAAAAATGAAGGAATTTCAACCAATAAGTCCTAAGGTCGCTTAGGCGGAGTACCATGTCGTGACTATGCCGTGGAACATACGCACGCTACGCCACTCTGCTGCAGCTACCTACTCCATCATACCAGGGTCATCCTACACTCCGAAGGTAAAACCTATGCTCTGATACCAACTTTGTCACAACCCGATAATTTGGCCCGTGACCGGCACTTAGCCACGTAACGTCTACAGGCGTAACGCGACTAAGTAAGCCGAAACCCAGAAATCAAAACCAATAAATATAGAGTGATTAAAATATTTTTGTAAAAACAGTTATACATGTCTAGAAAATTTTAATTAATTTAGTAGAAATCCTTTTTAAGTTCAAGAGTTATGTTTTAATAATTTTGGCAACATTTCCTTTATCAACATTTGTCCCGCAAGTCGGGTAAAGGCAAGGTGTAGTAGAAATAGCATGCGAAATGAATAGAGCATCACAATATAATATACGACGCCGTAGCGAAGAATAAGCAATAAGGCAAAGACAAATATCATAAAAAGTAAGACTGCATAAAATAAAGTCGGCTCACATGCGAGCTCGACGCCAGAGTACAAAATCATATACATCGTCCTCACAACTGTCTCTAAGTCAATACAGGAAGGTAGATGGAGAATACTAGATACATCAATATACAACTGAAGGATAAACAGATACCGTACAAAACCCAACTAATAGCAAAAGGGCTAACACGCCTCAGAAATGGTATCTGTGCCAAAAGATGCGGTAAACAGCCAGCCGCGACTACTCCAAAGGGCAACCTGCAAGCACTGTGGCACAACGGGGGTGAGTTGCCAACTCATGAATAGTAGATAACATATAAAGGTAATCGCGAGTATGCACGTGCTGCGATACTCTAACCTATGCCAACTAATAAACATCTGTATGATGAACTGGATGCTCAATATCATGCAACAAGTGCTATCTAATAATCATCTCTATGTGATGAGCAAGATATGTGATAATCAGGCATGACGATGAAATCTAACAACCCTATATATATAATGAGCAGGGTACGCAATAATATGCAAGCATGTGTACTCTATCAGGTATACTAGCTACAGGATGAGATGTCAAGTACTGAATGCTGAGTATGGAAAGGAATAATATCTACACGGAATATCAACGTGGAAAATAACTGGTGTCTATCAATACACCAAAACCCAGTACAACTCAAGCGTCGTCATCCACATCGGTCCTCAAATCCTGTAGTCTCATAAAATCGGGAGTGCCCATCACCGGCACTCAAAATATCATGAAATCAGCCGTGTCCAGCATCGACACGCAAATCCTCCAATATGGGGCATCCGTCCATCGGATCTGCCCGTTGGCTCCGTCTGCGGAATCGGCCCTCGGCCCCGGCAGTACGCGTCGTCCCGTATCCATCAAGCTACTCTGGTCAGTATCCTCCGGATAACCGCCAGGTCTAACCAATCACCGGTAGGTAGTAGTCCCTCCGCCGGGCTCACCGTCTAACAATACGAGTCTTCTCATCCCGGGTACCGTACCGGGTCCACCATGTACCCGCAATCGGTGTCTACCTCTCCTCGAATCGGGTATACTCACACAAGCTCTCTGGAACCGAGAAAAGTCATGGTGGACGCACTAAATATCATATCAAGGGAAACCGGGTTTTCAAACAGTGCATATTTTCTTAAAATAGTACTCCGGTTCCCAAATCCAGAAATCACAGAAATCAAATCCAATGCGTAGATCCATGCAATGTGTCGTATGACACTACGAGTAAAAAAAAGGGAGAACCGCTCTTTTTAAAAGATCCAGTTTTGAAAATATCGTTTGCAGTCCCTTAGTTTTAAATCAAGTCAGTATTATCCATGTATGCAACATATGAATGTGGTAAACGTATGGATATGCGAATGGATAAGTACGCAAAGTGGATATAGCAATGTACATGTGCACTAATGTAGACATATGATGTATATGCGCCCGAGTATGAATATATGTAAGGTATATGGCACAAGTATGAATATGTGAGGTATATGTCACAAGTATGAATATATGTGATGTATGCGGCAAATCATGTCAATCGTCAAATAAGCAGAATCAATATAATATGCGGTTTATAGCAATCCTACATTGTGAGTGGCATGGCAATCACTAACGGTGTGAGTGTAGCATATAAATCGTGCTCGTGCAACTTGGACCGTCAGTGACAGTGCAGTGTTCTATACTACCAGTATATCTATATGGACACTCATGACTACAAATCCTATTACGCCTTAACGCTTAATGCCATACGGGCGATTTCCCCGTAGATGTTAAATCTACTCACCTGGTCGCGTGCTAAGTATAGCCGACCACCTGCTTCCCTTTCCTGGCGACGTCTGACGTGCCTGCTTGTGAACATGGAATTACACAAGGAATCCAATTATATGAGCAAGAATCTCGTAAAACGCGATATCGAAACAAAACGTGAAACTTGCGTCGCGAATCAACGCGCGTGTGTGCGATACGCTGAAACGTGTATGCACGCGTCTACGACTCAGCCCGACACGCCGCGATACGCTGAATCACAAAACCCACTCGCGTATCGCGCTTATCGCGCAAGCTAAAAACACCAGAAAACGATATATCGTCCCAGATTCTATCCAGATTACAATATTACAAAACTATATATACCATGGACCTACAAAACATAGAAGATACCCACCCTAAAAACCCTAGCTCCTATCTCCCTGTTCTGGCCGCAATTTGCGGCCAGAAAGATTTTTCCGGCGGCCTGAAGTTTGGCTGGTGGGGTCGGGCTCTGGTGGTGGGGTCAGGGTGTCACTAGTATGCTATGGTCCACTCAATTTTATTCTGAACTCACTGGGGTAACAGCAGATATCAAAAAGCTAAGTTTTTGCTTAAATGGTCACATTTTGCACAAACATGAAAATTCAGGGTATTTTGGTGTAAACTGGGGTCACCTAGGTTTACTTGGCTTCAATAGAACCTAACTAACTTAGTCTAACCAAAACTAACCTTGCCTAAGCAAAGTTTTCACTAAACATCACAAATATCACTAATAACACATAATCTAGCACTAATAATCACAAATTTACACTAATAAGCTAAACCGACACACAAGTCAAGCATACGTGCAAGTGGAGCTTAGAAGTTATACCTCACTTGACCCTACGACGCTGGGTCAGGAGAAGAAGAGAAGAAGAAGAAGCTGCCACTGCTGTTGCTGCTCCAGAAGCTGTTTCTGTTGCTGTTGTTACTGCTACTGCTGATCCAGATGCTTGTTGTGCTGTTGATGTTGTTGTTGTTGCTGATGGTGTTGTTGATGGTGTTGTTGATGGTGTTAGTGTTGGGGTTACTGGGCTGCTGCTACAGGTGCTGGGGCTGCTACTGCAAGGAGCTGCTGCTGTTGCTTGGTGTTGCTGATGCTGGGGCTGAAGTCGATGTAGTTGCTGTTGTTGCTCTGTTGTTGTTGTGTGATGCTGCTGCTGTGCCTGCAGCTTCTGCTGATGATGATGATGATGATGAGAGTGTGTGTGTGTGTGTGAGAGAGTGAGTGAGATGTGAGAGTGACCAATAAAAGAAGGAATGAATGAATGATAACAATAGAGAGTCAAGCCCCTATTTCTCTCTCTTGCCACAATAATTGCAAGCATGGGCTTGCCATGATGCACCCCTCTCTCTCTCATTTAATGCAAGCATGGCTTAGCCATGATGCACTCACAAGTCAACCAATTTAAAAATTTTAATCCCCTTTCATTTACAAAAATTACCCTAAATAAAAAAAATCCTTTTAACTTAATAATAGGGAGGTTTAATCCACCATGGTTGTTAAACATGGTTAAACCCAAATTTTAACCCTAGTTTACATGCACAAGTTTGTGCAAGCTTTGGAAAATTTTAGAAAAATATTTATTAAATTGGAAAATTTATTTGAAAATCAATTTGGTAAACCTTTTATTAAAATCACATATTAAAATATAATTAGCCACAAAACACATCCTAGGGTGTTACAATTTGCATGATTAATTTTGATGATGGGGTTTCATGATATTTTTTTTCATGCACTATGGTTGCACCTACTGAGTATTTACGATTTTTGCACAGTTGTTGCACCTGATATCATTTTCGTGCCTTGGTTTCTCGCGTTTATGATTTTATGGGTTCCATACAGTTGAGTTGATTTTGTGCGTATATGCGCACACGATTTGGTTTTTGCACTCGGTATGATTCATATATGCTTGCAGTGCAGTGATACGCATTTTGTGCACTTAGATGCACTGGACTTCGATTTTGATTGTGATACTCGATGTTTGTTTTGTGCACCTGATTTGATTCTGCGCATGTTCGGCGCTTGATATTGGATTTCATGATTTCGTGCATGATGGATGCACCTGGTTTGTATTTTCACGCATGTTGAGCGCATAGTTTGAGAAGCGATTTTGGTGCACACCAGATGCACTAAATCGAGATTCTTCATGCGTGTCAGACGCACCTGTCCTTGCTGTCAGGCACACACGTTGCCTATGACAGATGTTGTGTGCACACCCGATGCACATAGATGTTGTTTCTGTGCGCATGTTTGGCACATATATGGATTCTGATTTCCGTGCGCACCAGACGCACATAGCATTTATATGCATATTTTAGGATTGATTTCTTATGGAGCAGTACGTTTTTATGATGATTGCTATGAGTTTTTGTACTGAGCAGGACTAGTCAGAGGACAGTACCTGAATATATTTTGCATGCATTGATAGTTATTGAAGGGATTTCCAAAAAGCGAGCTATAGTCTCAGTATTTACCTACGTGTCCGATATGACACGAAATGTTTAAAACAAGGAGACCCTTCTAAATTATTTCCAAAACGGCGGAACGTACAGATTAAACAAGGGATATATATATATATATATATATATATATATATATATATGTAGTTATTTTCTTACAATAGACGTCCGTCACTGTGCAGTGCTGCGCGCATTGCACAGCGACTTTAAAGGATTTGGCATGCATTTCCTTCAGATATTTACATATATAGATTGGATATTTACATGTATAGTTTCGAGTTATATCATATTGGTTTTGTATTGGATTTGACATTTGTGTCTTTACCATGACTCCGATGATTGCGGGATGCTTGACGGAGTTTTGATTTTAAGTTATATGCTCATTTTTCATGCGCATGCGCTGCGCTACGATTTTTTTTATGTACTTATGATTTCGGAGCCCGGACGACTTGATGGTTTTGCTTAGACGTTTTAGTATTTGGGGGGAGTTTTAATTTAAATTCGGGGACCGAATTTCTTTAAGGGGGAAAGATTGTAACGCCTTGAAAAGTCGTTTTGGTGTTTTTCCGAAAATCGGTGAAAATTTGGTATTTTTCTATAAATCGTCTTTTTTGTTATTTTGCAGTTTAGGCCTAATTATACCTAATTTGGATAGGTAATTGCTAGTTTTTAGTAGCTAATGAGTTACTTATAAAATTCTGGTCGTTTAAAATTTTTCCCTAATTTTTCAATTTTTAATATTATTTTAAGCCGGTAAAAAAATACATTAAATTAGCGATAAATACAAATTTAAATGGGCTAATTTTAATCTTTAAAATCATGTTAATTAAATTCTAGTTGTAATATAATTTTTTAGTATTTTATTTCAAGTTTTAATTGGTTTTTATTATGGGAAACAAAAATATAATTATTTTGAGCTAAAACTTGCAAATATGGTATTGTGGGGGGTCTTTTTGCGTAGAATTTTTTTGTAAAGTCTCTCACACTCACCCTCACTCCCCTTGGCCGGACCCACACTGTTGTAGCAGCCCAAGAATTTTCTTTCCCTCTTTTTGACCTTAAATCATGTGAGGAATGGGTTAAAAATGGTTATATATATATAAGGTAAGGGTATTATGGTAATATGAAAGGGTTGACTTGGACTTTTTTTCCCCAACTTCCCCACACCTCTCCCCACTCCCTCACTGCTGGAATTTCTGCAGAAAACAGCAGCCCCTCCCCCTTCTTGTCTCCTCTCTTTTCATGATCAAATTCCATCAAAAATTGCTCCAAAAATCCAAATCAAACCTCAAAATTTCAAGCCCATCCTTCATCCATTCTTCTTAACCTTTCTTGCATGGATCTTGGATGCTATGAGGCATCTTGGGAGGAAACTCTTCTTGCTAGATCTCTAGATCTAGAGGTATAATCCTTACCCATTTAAATTCTTTTGGTTAGATTTCTTTAATTGAGTTGTTTTAGTGTATATATTAGTGTTAATTTCTAGTCTAGGTTTTAAAGTTCATGTCTTGAATTTTAACTAGGGTTTAGAAAACCATTATTAGGTTAATTAATTTATTTTGCTATCTAGTGTTTTGCTAACCTAAATCTAAGAGGTTAACTTGCTATTGGGTTTCAAAATAGTGTTAGTTTATGTTTTTCTAGTATAGATTGGATTTGCTATTGCTATTTAGAAAAATCAAGAAAGGGTTTGCCTGTGGAAAATAGGTTTTGAAGCATGGAAATTGGGTTAATTTAATTGTAGTGGCTTTCTAATGGTTAACTTGGGTGTTTGCGCGATATTATGTGCACTTTATCGCAAATCCGTGATGTTGGCACAAATTTGGAATTTTTTTGTGCTTACTAGGTTGTAAAAATATTTATAAATTGATGAGTTTAATTTATGAAAGTGATTTGTATGACCTAATTATGTTATTTTGTGAGCATTTTGGCCACAAAAATTGTTGAAATGTTTTTATTGGTTAAAACTTCAAGTTTTGAACAAAAAGGGTATTTATGCTAACTAGGTTTTTGGGAAATAAAACGATTTGTTTAATTTAATGGTTTTGATGAATTAAAACCTATTTCTTATATAATTAATGAGTTTTGAAACCACGATTGGTGCGTTTGAGTTTTTCGCGACCACTCGACGTTTGTACGCCGATGTCGAGGGTTTTTGAGTTGATTTGAGAAAGCAAACCATAGGTTTTGATCTCTGTGAGATTCGTGTGTCGATTTTTTCATGAGTCGGATTTTAATGCGATACGGTACGTTATGATATGTAGGTACCCTTACGAAGACTTCGAGACGACAAACAAGCGCGTGGCGACGTCGGCACCGATGAGCGAGGACCAAGTGAGTAGATTTATATCTACGGGGAGAAGTCGAGTGGATGGCGTATAGAACCCCCGCAGTTCGTGGTGATGTATATGAATACGTATACACACATATATATTGATTATATATTGTTGAGTTTATTAGTTAAAGATAGATTTTAGGTGTGATTGGATATGTTTAGTGTTGCGAGACCCTAGAGTAGAGGTTGCACCACATTTACACACACACACCCATACTTGCATACATTCTTCTTTCATATGTGCTTATATGGGGTTATATTGTTATGTGTTCACATGGGGATGGGACTATGTGTTCACATACTGGATTTGAGGATGATACTTGGGATTGAGATGAGTCGATGAGATATGATTTGAGATTATGATATCGGTGATATGGCAGGATTCGTACTTGAGATACGTCCTGATGTTTATAGCGGATCTTTGGACGACGATACCATGTAAATAGTGATATGCATAGAATGGTTGAGCTTGATATTGACCCGTACCCAGATTTGGGGATGCCGTACGACGGATTTACGTACGAGCTATATATTGATGTTTGATCCGCACTCTTGACTTGGGATATCTGATTATAGATATGGTATCGGATATGATGTTATTGAGGCGGGATCATCGACTAATATATACACAGGTATGTATGCGTATCGACTCAAATGTTAGACGGTTTTCTTACCTGTAGTTCAGCTTGTTAGTTCAGTCGTATAGTTTAGTGTAGTTGTTAGACTAGATTAGACTCCTACCTATTTCAAAACTAACGGATCGTGGGTATTTTAAAGGACAGGTCAAGGGATTCTACGGATATTTCAAAAGAAGTATCTTTTCTTAAAAACACCGTAGCCCTTATTTTCAAAACACCGCGATTCGTGTTATTTCAAAAGGCACTACTGTTGACTTACAGTATCATTGTGTTTAGTATTCGGCTCCCGCGCATTATTGCTGTTTGCTTCGCATCGCATACTTATGTTGTAACTTCATATTGCATTGATGATATCATGTTGTTAGGACACCAGCACCATTACCGATGATGCGTATGTACCACGTACACTTACTTTCCGGCTTACACACATCTTCATCGGTAATTGCCATGTCACGTACACCTTAGAAAATATTATTGCTTAACTTCGCTTGTTAGCTAGTAGTTTTGACATGATATTAGTGTATTTGCCTTATATGCCAGTTTAGACATTGTAGTTATTACTTGTCACTTTATGCATACTGTTACTCATTGTTATGCCGCATTCATAGATTTTCATGCCTATATTCATGGTTTTATGTGCTATTGATGATTTGGATTCAGATTTCATGAGATTTCATGGATTTGGAGGAAAACCGCAAAAACATAAATAAACTTCTTCTCTCTCTTTTAAATAAAATGTGCGGTTTTCCCATGATGTATGAGTCGTCCACCATGAGTTTGCTGATGGATTTCGAGACCCGAGTTCGAGGAGTGGAGGAACCGTTTCGGGTACATGGTGGACCCGGTGCGGTACCCCGGGGCAAGAGGATCGCAGATTATGGCGTTGAGCCTGGCAGGGGAGCACTACCGACCGGTGATTTTACCCGACGTATCGGATATTCGGAGGATACCTTCATAGTCTTGAGATGGATGGTAGGGGCCGGTCTGGACTGACGGCGCCCTAGATATTGAGATTTGATACATTGAGATTTCGAGATATTGAGGTACTGAGATTTGATGATCCAGGTCAGTCCGGGTAGCCGGAGCCTGAAATATTGAGATATGTGGATTTATGTTTTTGTGTCGATGCTAGACACGGTTTATACTAATTTCCTTATGATACCTCATTTTTAAAAATACAGAAATCTCACTGAGTTATGAAAGCAGTTTCTTCAGTACATGTACTCTGTTTTCATGCATTCATACATCATCCATATGATATATTGCTATCTGAGGCACTGACACGAGCACTTGGTATTACTGTTGTTTAGAGGTATACCCTAGCCATTGTTATAGGCTGCTGGTTATATATTTGAGGATATATATTGATCGTATGACCTAGGATTGCGTCATACATGCGATTCCTGTTCGTAGATGTATTCTATTCACGAGTTGGCAACTCACCCCCGTTGTGCCCCAGTTTCTTGCAGGTTTTGCCGTACAGGTTTCATTACGGCTTTGCTGGCACTGCTTCTTTCGGGTGACTTGCTAGTAGGTGGGTTTATTTGTATCGTACCCATCATTATACATTGTATATTATTATTCAGTTGTATCTAGAAGTTCCATCAACCAAATATGTATTTATTTTTTGAGCTAGAGACAGTGATGTTATTCTTTCGACCTTAGTGTGGCGCATTATGTTTTTGTGGATTTCTTGTTGTTTTGAGTTCCTTTTGAGTTTTGATCCTCGCCCTTGGCGTTGTATATTATATTGCTTGTGTGGTTGTGACCGTCAATTGACGAAGAGCTAGCTCCCGCTTGTGGATGCCTTTTATTGATTTCGTATACTATTCATGTTGTATCCCATTTGGGGGCCAGTATTTACAAAGGAAACTCTGCCGAAATTTTCAGGAAATTTTTGATGTTTTAAAAACGCATAATTCGGCTTATGCTATTAAAACTACTTGATTTAAATTGGTTTTCCTTCACTCTACTACTTCCTTGGTTTGGATTTCTGGGTTTTCGGCTTACTTAGAATACGTACGCCTTGAGACGTTCGTAGTTTAAGTGCCGGTCATATTCCGTACTTTCGGGACGTGACAGCTGACTTTATTTATGCAGTTTTATATTTCATGTCGTTTTCACTTATATTGCTCATTTCTTCGCTACGGCGTCGTATATTTTTATTGTGGTGATTGTTCCGCCGTTGGGCGTGATTGCTCCCGTTTGGAATGCTTTATTTTTATTGTATATCATTTTATTCATATATTGTCTTGTACCCGATTTGGAGGCTAGTTTTTACAAAGGAAATGCTGCCAAAATTTTTAAGATAATAACTTGAACTTTAAAGAATTTTTCTAAATTACTTAAATGTTTAAAACACTCAATACTTTTATTGGTTTTGATTTCTGGGTTTCGGCTTACTATGCCACGTTACGCCTGTAGACGTTACGTGGTTAAGTGCCGGTCACGGGCCAAACTTTAGGTCGTGACAATTAACCCGAATAACAAGAAAGAAATATGTTACCGTCTCCCCTGCAACGGCGCTATTAGATTGATAGAAGAATTATGCATTCTACCTTGTCCTATTTGTTCTACTTACCGCAATCAAGACGGTGTCGCTTTGCAGCTAGCCAGTTGAACACGGGTCGATCCACAGGGAGATGGTAGTATGTTCGTTCATGTTTTATACGAGTCAATGAAAGAATGTATATATGTGTTCAAATTTATCTTATGTGTTCGTATTTATATTCAAGTAAGCTTGTTAAGGTTAAGGTTGGTTAGTAGAGTTAGAATTAGTCTTGTGCTTTTCTTTTGCCATTCTTAAAATGATGTTGGGATAATCGAACGTAGCGGGGATTAGAAGTACATAGGAATGGGATTTGCGAGTTTAAGCAAGCTTTCCAACGCTAAATCCATTCCCAGTGCCCCTTGTCCTTCCGCTGCGTGCGCTTATTTCCAACCCTAAGCCAAACACTCACAACCATGTATCCAATTAAGTCGCAACTACATATCACGTTGTAGTGCGCCCAAAGGACTTCTCGACTTAGGTCGCGGCTATATGTCACGTATAGCGCGCCTAAATGAGGTGGTTGCATTTGTTTGGTCTAGGTTCGTTTCAAGGTGTTTGGCAAAGAGAAGCACAAGGGATTTTTCCGTCCCTCATACTAACCTTCCTTAGCCCTAACAAGTGTGGAATTATTCACACATGAAAATAAAAATAAAGCAAGAAGAAAGCAAAGAAAGAAAGGAAAATACGGTTTTACAAAGATGCAATCTAACTATTTGGGTCCTCACCTAAGCAAGGAACTTCATCGAGTATCATGGCTTGAAAATACGGTTAAGAAGAAAAGAAAAAGGCAACAAGAAATGAAATAACAACAACTACTTAACAACAATAATAAAACTAAACTTATGTGTTCTACCTTATCCTATTTGTTCTACTTACCGCAATCAAGACGTTGTCGCTTTACAGCTAGCCGGTTGAGCACGGGTCGATCCACAGGGAGATGGTTATATGTCCGTTCTTGTCTCAGACGAGTCAATTTAAGGATGTATATGTATATGTTCAAGTCTATCCTATGTGTTCGTATTTATATTCAAGTAATCTTGTTAGGGTTAAGGTTGATAAGTAGAGTTAGGATTAGTTTTGTGCTTTTCTTTTGCCATTCTTAAAACAATGTTGGGATAATCGAACGTAGCGGGGATTAGGAGGATATAGGAATGGGATTTGCGAGTTTAAACAAGCTTTCCAATGCTAGATCCATTCCTATTGCCCTTTGTCCTTCCACTACGTGCGCTTAGTTCTAACCCTAGGCCAAACACCCGCAATCATGTATCCAATTAAGTCACAACTACATGTCACGATGTAGTGCGCCCAAAGGACTTCTCGACTTAGGTCGCGGCTATATGTCACGTTTAGCGTGCCTAAATGAGGGGGTTGCATTTGTTTGGTCTAGGTCCGTTTCAAGGTGTTTGGCTAAGAGAAGCACAAGAGATTTTTTCGTCCCTCATACTAACTTTCCTTAGCCCTAACAAGTGTGGAATTATACACACATGATAATAAAAACAAAGTAAGAAGGAAGCAAAGAAAGAAAGGAAAAAATACGATTTTATAAAGATGCAAGCTAACTATTTAGGTCCTCACCTAAGCAAGGAACTCCATCGAGTAGCATGGCTTGAAAATACGGTTAAGAAGAAAAGAAAAAGGCAACAAGAAATGAAATAACAACAACCACTTAACAACAATAATAAAACTACACTAAGAATTAAAATTACAAGACAAGATAATAAAAATACAAGTTAAATAAAAAAAAACCTCATCTTCATTGATATTCCACTCAAGAGCTCTCACTACACTTTCATGGAGAATAGATGAAGAAGAAGAAGAAGAAGAAGATACAAACTAAACTACACTAATTCTAACTAAAATGAAGCATTCACTACTTGGCTCAAAACTGGAGTATTTATAGGCAGAGAGCTGAAACCCTAGGGCCAAATTCTGATCCACAATACAATTACCAATCTACCCCAAAAATATCTTCTGGCACCGAGTTGACTCGGCCGCGGAACCGCCGCGTATATGCTACATTAGCCGTGGTTCCGCAGCTCTTTAGGGGAGTTGGGTTGTCATTTTTTCCACAGTTTCTTGTGTTGCTTTCTTCTGTTGTTCTACATGTCCCAAATTGCAAAATACTTCCAAAGTTTCTTCAGATTTGCAACAGTCCAAAATGGCTTCACTTTTAATTCATTTGTCATTTATCTCTCTCGAGCTCCACGCACCCATTGAATCTTGTGCTGCCCCTCTCGTGCTTTGTGCTTGTCCGAGACACGAATGACCGCTGTTATTTGTCTTGTCTCTTGAACTGGTAAGCGATACTGGACGGATACGGATGACCGAAACCCGGCTTGTATCTGTCTGTGGCAGATGTTCTGGATTTTGGCGTAACTATGGATATTTTGTATGATTTGCGTTATTTTGGACTAGGAACTTGTAACCTGTAAATTTGTAGAAACAAGAATCAAAAGCACCTGCCTATAAACAAACGAGCAGAAGAATGGGCGGTATTAAATGCAATATTCTGGTATGAACAGCCGGCACTCTTGGTTAACTCTTTTTCTCATAACCGGACAGCTGTGTCCTCAGCACGGTTTTCTTCTGGCATCGGTCGTATCAACGCCTATGAATACATATCAATCCTCTGGCATCAACGAGGAGTAACATGGCTCGTTAATATCTAGCACGAACCTATTACTTCACCTGTCTTCATCATCATCCACTTCGACGTTATCTCTTGTGGGCTAAGTACAACAATTCATCCTCAGCTACAGTTAATCCGGAGTCTCTCACACGGACTCGAAATAACGAACTCAGGAATCTCCACCACTCTATGGAAGATATCTCGCTGCTAGCATTCTCAGGAACTCGTCCAATTTATTGGAGGAATACGCTTCATTCGTCCATTCTCGATCAACTCACAACGCATCTGGGTGAGGTCCTTCTATCCGAAGCTGGTCAACTTACTAATCTCACATCGGAGCATCCCATGAACAATGTCCTCTCTTGATCGATTTACTCAAGATCCGAGTAGATCTTTCAGACTGGAATTCTTCAACTTAACTGAGCCTGCGTTGGGCATCAAATCAGACGAATCATCTCAGTCGCTCTATTCAAGATGGACTAGCAGTCTTCTGTCACATCTCTGTCTGAAAGCTCATGTTGTTTCAGCTCATAACTCTGGAGGCGACATCCCATCAATCTCAGCAACAGCTGGGTCATATTTCTGCACAGTAGACAACATCGTGACCTATAGGGTAGGCTGTATGTCAACAGTCCTCTCAATCTGGCAGCCTCTATCAATGGCCCGATCATCCAGTACAAATCCGAATGCTTGCCTCAACGAGAAATCTCAACACAAACAATACACCGATACGTTCCTATGTCACCAGAAGAATATCATGTTCAGTCATCATTCGTGACGAGCTTGCTCTGACCGCATCTCTAGCAGCAGCTCTCTCTGCGCTCAAAGCCATGTGACAGGAACCTCAAGCAAGTATCGATGAAGATAGATCATAGGAACGAATAGAAATACAAATCTCAAGATATGTACATCCTAAGGTTACATAAGCGGAATATCGTATCGTAAGTATGCCGCAGAACATACGCACGGTACGTCACTCTACTCAAGCTACTTACTCTATCAATCAAGGTCAACCAATGTAACGAAAGTTCGGGTCTAATACCCCCTCGTCCAAGTCTAAGTTCCGTAAGGTCAAGACTAGGTTCCGAAATATATTACGCCCTAGACTCCGCTTAGTCAAACCTAGCCTCGAACCTAGGTTAAACCTAACACTCTGATACCAACTTTGTCACGACCCAGAAAAAGGCACGTGACTGGCACTTGAATAATATGAAGTCTATAGGACCCCACCTAATTCAAATAAGCCAAAGCCCAGAAATCTAAACCTTTTTAGAGAAATAATAGAGGTGAAGTTTTTTTTTTTAAATTAAAGGTATAATGAAATCGAGTTTTCCTTTAAAATGCATAGGTAATTGTTAGTTATATATATGCCCTAGAGGCCATTGTTGTACATATGATGTATATTATAGTGGATGCTTGGATATATATATAGAGAGGACTTTCAAAATGGCATGAGTGATGCTACCAAACCCTAAACTAGGTGCAAGGGTAACCTAACAGTGGTATCAGAGACAAACTAGAATTCTAGATACGGTATTAAAACAATTACGTAAACGAAATCCACTCTGAAATACAGTATTTAGAAACCCTATTCTTGCTCTCTGGAAATTTTGTAAAAAATCCCCTAAAAAATTTTCAAACGACTGCAGAATGTTATTTGGACCAATATAAGAACATGGGTGAAACACGGGGAGTGGGGCTCGGATTTTGGCCGAGCCCATAGCTTGAAATTCTGGCCAGGCCAGCCCCCTTCCTCTTCTGCCCTCCGTGCTTCATCTATGCTCTTTTGGGTTCATTTTGGGTTTCCTAGTATTGTTTATTTAGCCTAATTTTCATGTGATGATCTGTTTGACCTGGGGCTAATTCGTAGTGCTTCGTAGTCGTATAACTTAACACTGTATTGGTAACCTTGACTATTTTTAGCAGTCCGATCGAACTTCGCACACCGCATTTTGTACCCCGCTGAAATTTCCAAGTGTTGTAATTTTCCGAAGTTGATTATATTCGTTAAATCGTGCAAGTACCCCTATGGACCCCCTAAAAGACTATAATAACCTTAACTCGATTCTATACCCATGGAACCGCGAACGAACCTTCGGGTTTGCCGTAGTTCCGTGGTGTCATAGGTGAGGCGTTGGTTAACTCCTTCTACGGCTGGACCATAGACATTGTGGCACGGTTTTTGAGTGATTTGACTTTGCTCAAGTGTTGAGCTAACGGGGGTAATTTGTGAGTGTATGTTGATTCAATCGAAACGTTAAATATCGTCTTGATATTCTGTGATTGTGATACAATATGTGGAATTCAAATTGTTAGGCATGAAATCCGCAATATGTGATATTTCGGGTTTACGATGTCTAAGGAGTTTATGAATTCCAAATATTGTAGTTTTTCACTTTCTTTTCTGCGACCGTAAGTGTAGTATGTGGGGTATTGCCGTTTTCGTTGCTATACATCAACGACAATCGGGATACACATACTTGCTTACGTTGATGATATGAGATATTATGTATTGCTGTGATATGTTATATTGGATCGTCGTGTTCTGAATAGCCGGGGGTTTGTATGTGAGATAAGGGTTTTTATTTTCATTCATGTAAAATTCATTGTATGTAATATTCTTTTATTGGGGCACTTCCGGGTTGAGGACATTGTCACCATTGTATATTATTTACTTTTCCGCATTAGGATAGACCCAAGACGGAGAGCATAAGTAGCCGGGTTCTAGGGTCCAGTGGGAGGCCATCTCGAGGAGTCGAGACCGGGTCTCCTAACCCTAGAATGGGCAGTGTTACTTGCCGCTCTCGTAGGGGTCTAGGGATGTGGGTTTGGCTATTCATCGTGACCGTGGAATCCGTGTTTTATACAGGCTCGAAATAAAACACAGACCTCCTAGTATATCCAATATTTCATATGTTTCTTCTGCTGCTGATATACTGTGATGTGATCATATTATATGCGTGAGACGAATGCTTTATTATTATATATGAGATATATAGTAGACGTTGCTTATGTTTTACACCCGCGCTAGTCCCATCCCGGTATGCCGTTAGTTGAGTAACCTAACGGTGCATAACGGAACATTGTGGCGAATGCGGATGGCATAAGCGTACGTTGTATTTTTGTTTCTTCTGTGATGCTTAGGAAGCATAAATGATGGGATTTATTAATGAGATTAATAAAAGAAAAGAAACCTAAAAGATGTTGTAGAATAAAATTTTCAAAAAGGGTAGCTACAGTTTTTGCTATGCATAATGGTATATGTGATATACCCTGCACCTTATTCGATGAGGAAAGAGCCGAGATCCCTTCACCGGGAGTGGCCTCTTTAGCAAAACTGGCAGATGCTACAAACTCATGGTTTAGTTTTTGATTGCTTGTATAGTTCTTGCTTTGCACCACTGTATTTGTGAAATATCCTGCACCTTATTCGATAAGGAAAGAGCCGAGATCCCTTCACCAGGAGTGACCTCTTTAGCGAAACTAGAAAGGCCTCAAAAACACTCTTTTTCAAAATCACTTGTTTCTACAACGATATCAAGTTCATTACGCTCATGGTTTTCTGAAAAACCTGCGTAGCCCTCCGTCATTTCAGATAAGTCCTACTTAGTATTCGCACTGCCTTTGTTGACCTCCGTCAAGGCATAGTGTGCGGTAGCTAATTAGTGTTTATCTGCAAAAACATGAGATGTGATTGTTTTAGGGTAGTCGTGCGACCTTGTTGACCTCCGTCAAGGGCCGTACGGGTGGGTCTAATTCAATCAAGAAATGACGGGTTGAACTTGACTAGTACCCTATGGTTTGTTGACCTCCGTCAAGGTCATAGGATGCTAAGGGCAGAATATTATCGGGATTTTCAAGTGTTGAAATTTGCAATGAGATTGCATACCTCCTATGAGATAGTTGGATCCCGATACCCACTGCAGGTAAGAGTTACTCCTGAGAGAGTTTTACACAGGACAATTAGCCGATCAAGTAGGTGTCTAGAAAGGTGTTAACGGGGTTATACCTCTGGGAAAATGAGGTTTATTCTAATTAGTTCCGTGCAAAAGCACGGGGAACCTCCCTCAAAGTACCAACACTGACCTGGCTGAAAGATTGGCGAATTTGTTAAGTGTAATTAATCCCGGCTAGTCTTACCTTTTAGGGTTTGAAGGAAGATTTGATAAAAACAGTAGGAGCCAACCTGATTAGATAAGATAATAACCAATATAATCTTGCAAGAGCATACGCTAAAGTGTTTTCTTCTCTCTCTCTCCAGGTAGCGACCATATCAGGCCTTAATCAAGATAATAATATGGATGTATTGACCGAACCCACTTATTATGCTGGGCAGGGGAACGTTGGTCTCGTTATTTCTTATAATTGTTATAAGACAGAGCAGGAATTAGGAGTATATCCAGATTCTCACGCCACCCAAACGAAGAATAAGCATGTTGATGCATCTTCTTCAGGTGTGTTAGTTATCGAGAACTGTTTCTCAGTTCACACTACATCCTGGGTATTAGATACCGGATCAGGATCCCATATATGTAATATGTTACATGGGCTACGGAAAAGTAGGGAACTGGGAGAGGGTGATCATTCCGTAAGAGTAGGGAATGGTACAAATGTTGCAGCCAAAGCAGTTGGCGAATATCATCTTGTATTGCCAAACAGTAATACATTGGTTCTGAACGAATGCTATTACATTCCGACCCTGATATGCAATCTTATATCAGTTTCTTTATTGAGCAAAGAAGGATATAATTTTGTAGTACAGGATAATGTTATGAACATATTCCTGAATCAAAAGTTGATTGGATCAGGATCGTTAAATAATGGCATATACGTTCTCGACCAAACTACAGTACTTAATGTACAAAACACACAAGAGGAAGAGTTCAGAAATGAACGAATCCTTCTTGTGGCATTGTAGACTAGGTCATATCAATGCGACACGGCTTGCTAAGTTACATAAGGATGGATATTTGAATCCGTTCGAATTTTCATATTATGACATTTGCCAGTCATGTCTCAAAGGAAAGATGACCAAAACTCCGTTTAGTGGACACGGAGAAAGAGTTACGGAACTCTTAGGGCTGATACATAATGATGTATGTGGTCCCATGTCTACACATGCCAGGAACGTGTCAAGACACAAAAATTTGGCCCGTAACTGGCACTTAAACTACGTAACGTCTACAGGCGTACGCTACTTAAGTAAGCCGAAACCAAGAAATCTAAACCACCCCAAAAGGGATAAACGGAGAAAAACATAGTTTAAAACATTCGGAAGATCTTAAGTAAAAATCATTAACTTTAGTTTTCTTTCTTGAAAATTTCGGCAGCACCTCCTTTGTAAAAACTAGCATCCCAAACGGGTACAACATAGGTAAAAATAAAGTATCCCAAACGGGAGCAAATCACGCCCAACGGCGGAGACAACCACCACAAGCATATATACGACACCCAAACGAAGAAATATAAAAGAAAACTGCATAAAGAAGTAAAACTTTTCAACAAAACCGGCTCCGACGAGCACGACACCCAAAGTCACCAAAATAATAATACAACACCGAATACTCCCAACTCGTCTCTAAGTAAAATACAAGAAGTGGTAGATGGAGAATACTATATCCAACAAAAGATATACAATGTACAAACAGATAACCGCAAACCCACCTAAAAGAAAATGCCTCACAGCCAACCATAGCGGTATCCGCAAAAGTAGAGATGATAAGACGCCCTGCCGCGACTAAACTAAGGGTAAGTCCTGCAAAACACTGTAGCACAACGGGGGTGAGTTGCCAACTCGTGAATAGTAAATAACATCATACCGAAATCGCAAGTATGCACTAACAGCAATGATCAATAACATGTAAGCTGGTAGCATAAGTATGACAATATGAATATGCAACTATCATGATCAAGGTACACCACCAGGCACTATATCTACATGAATCAAATGCATATCAACTGAATACTGAGTGCGGGATAATAAATAATCTCATGCACAAATCATAAGCATGGAAAAATCCGTTGTAAATCAACAACACCCCAAATCCCAAAATACTCAGATCGGCCCTCAAATCCTGTAAGTCTCATAGAACCTGAGTGTCAAATATCGATGTAAGTCTACGGTAGCGCCCCGGCCGTCTACAGACGCCAAATGCGGAACAAAAACTTTTTAACCGGCGCTATCGTATACTTTAACCCGGATCTGCCATTATTGCTAAACTAACAAACTGTAAAGAGTGTAGAAAGGTTATACCGAACGATCCGAGTCCTTCGTTCTTTAACCATCATCCCACGCTCCGTTGCGGCTGCTCCGATCTCTTCGATCTCCGATCTGCTCGTCCAGGTAGCACCACCTCGACGATTCTTTAAACGGGCTCCCGCCTCTGACTCGAGGCAACTCGGTCGTCAAGTTTGCTAAAAGAGACGACCAAGATTGATGTAGAGAATGAGTAGAAGACTTTGTCTCGTTCCGTCCAAAGCTATGGACGAACGGTTAATGAAGTTGCCAATGGAAATGAAATGGAACGAGAAATGAACTATGAAATTTTCATGTATCCAAAACTTTAGTCTTTTCTTTTTAACAACCAAAATTTTCTCAAGTGAGTGAGTGGAGGAGGAGAGGGGGCCGGCCACTTATATCAAGAGGGGGTGAGTGTAGGAGGGAGGAGGTGACCACAAGAAGAAAAGATCAAGAGAAAAAAATCTATGGAAAAACTGTTAGTGTATATGCCCTAGAGGCCATTACTGTATCATATTGGTTTGTATATTACTTAATGGAAGCTTGGGATATTCACCTTGTATATACAATCTTGCTCAAAATAGTAGTATGCTACTTGGTTTGTTTCTACTTCAATGTGTACATGTGTTTATTTTATCATATCACTTATACGCATTAGTGGAGCCCTTAGGATCTTTGCTTGATTACCAGCGTTGTGATGGCAGTCACACTAGTGGGGGCTGGGTAATCTATAAGCACATCCTTATACAGGTCCCTAGTCGCAGGACTATCGAGACAGGGCATCGATACTCCGGAGTAGACTGGCGCATGCGCTTCTCATCCCAGTGTGGGAGACGGTCTGTCCCACAGCCGTCAGTACGTCGTACTTGAGATAGTATGCGGGTGCTCGTTAGGTTACGAGTATACTGGACAGGACTCGTCGGGAACTGACAAGTTGGTATTATACCTATCGTCAGTTATCAGTTCCCAGGTGACATGAGTACAGCTTAGTCCGCTGACTTGACACGGGCACTTCACCTCGAGTGTGTTCCCACTGCACTTTGATCACTACCCTACCACGGCTCAAAGGAGTCGTGCAAACAGGTAGTGGTTGGGTGCAGTCCCGAAACACTTGGAGGCAGTGACGGTTAGACAGGATTCGTCTCTTCCGGTATTGGGGGTTGACATCGCGCTGTGTCTAGGATAGCCATTACACGAGTAGTCCCTGGCCAGGGCAAGCGAGATATACTGGTAGGCTTCCAGTGTTATCTCAGGGTGTTTTGGGCTTCACTCCGACACGACTTGTACCGCTATTAGGGGACTGACGTTTACCGCCCCCTAGGCCCGACATGCGATGTATCAGACGAACAGACCGGACTATACGGAGACTGTCACATTCAGACTCAGTGGGAGTTCAGATGGGGTTCACCTCATCAGTCTTCTTATCGACATCTACCTGGGGATCGTTACGCACAGCTAGTGCCGCTTGCGGTCTGTGGTTAAACCCACTGCCAGTGTAGTGTCGAGTCTTTAGAGTCCCACAAAGAGGGCTATTCGCCTCTGGGCAAAACAGAGTAGAGGTCGCATGGTTTTGCGACAGGGTTCGTTCTCATCCGCGCACTTGTGCACGTTTGGAGTCCGGACAGATATTACTAGCTGGCTCTGGTTTGAGCCAGATACTGGTATATGTTTTGGGGTTGATTTTATCTCATTGTATTCATGTTCCTCGGAACAAGAATGCGGGTGTGTATGCACAGTTGATTGAGGCGGAGGAAGAGGATTTTCATTAGGGTTTCGAAACAGGTGCGTATGCACAGTTGACAGTCGTCTTTTTCCAAACCCTAATGAATTTATGGAATATCAATTAATAATATTAATTAAATAAAATTGTGTCATGGTTGGATTTGTTGACTTGTTGACCAAGGTTGACTAGTTGACCATAGTTGAAAGTTTGACCATCATCATTACTTTACAAAGATGCTCTTTGATTCTAGCAAAATTCATTTAATGAATGTAATGATAATGGTCATTCCAAACCATCCATCAACTATTTCATTTTTATTATTATTGTTAATTTGATAATTCTTTTCTTTTTGTTATGGTTGTAAAAAGAAAAGAGGTCTCATTCTATCATAATTCTTCTCTCTCCTCACTTCTTCTTCTTCCTCCTCTAGTTCAAGGAGATCCCTTCTCATGTGTTGAGAATCCCTCTCCTTGAGATAAAAACACCCCAAAGCCACTCTCTACTCACTCTAGGGTTAGAGGTTTAGCAAGCCAAAGATCCTAGTTCTCTCAAAGTTCGAGAAAGGAGCCCGAAAGTCGAACCCTCAGGTGGATCCATCTTTGACGGAAGAAGGCGACGAGGAAAGCACCATCAAACCCTACAAAGGTTTCAAGAAGAAGGAGTTCAAGTTAGGTATAACCTTTTATCCGAGTAGCTAACTCTCTTTAGCATGATAGCTAGTTTAGTTTAGAAAAGATCCCGACTTTGATAGTCCATGTTGCCCTTTGCGCTAAAAATTTGATTTTTATACCGTTTCCGCCTCCCCGCAAGAACCGGGGACGGCAACGTGGACTTACAGTGGTATCAGAGCCTAACTAAACTTAAACTAGCTTAGTAGTAAAGTGTATGGAAGTTCGAACGGAAAAATCGCAAAAACCGGAAAAACAAAACCCTAACTTTCTGTTGAAAATTTTTGTGCTCTAAAATTAAAATGTTTTACTCCTAAAATCGACTCAGGGTTTTGTGAGAACACCCACCAAAAACGATCCCCTGATTCCCTCAAACCGCTGCGGTTCCGCGGCAATAGGTATGCATTTGCCGCGGAACCGCCGCCGTTTAGGCTCCTCTCGTGATCGGGTTTTGTGCAGTGTTCTTCTGGTATGGTTTTGGGATTTTTCAGATGGTTTATTTGTGCCCAGGTTTTCCAGAAAAGAAATTTGTTTTTGGGGGCCTATAAATCCGTATTTTTATCGAACTTCACTACACTTTGACTATATTGGTTATATCTGTGATGTTTATATGTATTGAACGTCGGCTAATCGCTATATGTCGATTAGTCGGGGTTATACATATCTGTGATCTTTGTTTGATGATGGTTTGTGTATATGAATGCGTTGGACTGTCGCGGGTGAATAGCCGGGGTGGATGTGAGATGAGTGTTTCTTTTTCTTTCATTCATGTAAAATGTAAATTGATGTAATATTATTATTTGTATGGCCGCACAACCGGGTCGGGGTTGTAGCCGTCATTGTATAATTCTTTTTACTGTTTTTGCTCCTAGGATAGACCCATGGAGGGGTGCACAAACTACCGGGTATCTCGAAGTGCCGAGTGGCCTACTCACGGCGTTGAGGGAGGTTGCTCCACTTCGGGTACTTGGCGGGTAGTTTGCCGCACCCGTAAGGGTCTTGGGTGGGGTATTGGCTATTCACCGCGACCGTGTAATCCGCTTTTCGTTGCAGGCTCGAAAGGATTGCTGATTCTTAGTATATCCAATGTATTCATCTGTGATCTGTAATGTCTATCATTGCTATATATTTATATCTATTTAGGCGTTGCTTATGTTTTACAGCCGCGCTAGCCCAGCCCCCGCTCTGTCGTTAGTTAAGTAACCTAACGGGTGATGACGGGACCCCGTGGCGAATGCGAATGGCATAAGCGTACGTCATATTTTAGTTGTTTTCTGCAATGGTAGGATTAAATGATGGGACGCATTAAAAGAACTAATGCAAGAATATCACGCATTAAAAGAACTAATGAAAGATAATAAACCAAGCTAAAGTCGTTGGAACACTTTCGAAAAACCACTCGGTTCTTTTCAAAACTACCTTTTAAATGCGGAGCTTGAGCCACTCCTTTTAAAAGCTATCTCGTTCCATCGATTATATCAAGTTCACTACGTTCACGGTTTAGCCAAAACCATTCATAGCCCTCCATCATTTCAGCTAAATATTCGGTAGTATTCAAGCTATGTATTTTGACCTCACGCCAAGGTATAGTGATTGGTAGCTACCGGATATTTATCTGTTGCATAGATAGAATGCGTTGTTTTGGGACAGTCGTACTACCATTTTGGCCTACGTCAAGGGTAGATACGGGTGGGTTCAAATCAACAGGAATAATGATGGGTAGAACTTGACATGTGACTTATGACATTTTGACCTCACGCCAAGGTCATAAGAGCATGGGGCAAAAATCCACATCGGGAGTTTCATAAGCACTGAAACTTGCTAGATTTGCATACTATTTGGAGTGTGATGATTATGGTAGGATTCCTTCATTTTCGTCACGCAATGATATTTGGATCCCGATCCTACTGTGAGTATATGCTACTCCTCGGGAAATTTTTCACTAAACGATCAATGCTATAAACCTAGTAGGTGTCTAGAAAGGTGTTAGCGGGGCTACGCCCCCAGGGAAAAGAGGTTCTTAAATTAAGGAACTTCGCGAAAGCGTTGGAAAACCTCCCTCGAAGTACCGACACTGGCCTGGCTGAACGGTTAAGCAAGTATTGTGCGGTGGGATTGATCCCGACTAATTCTTCCTTTATGGTTTGAGGAGGGATTCGAGAGACAGTGGGAGCCATCCTGTTTAGACAAATTAAAAACCATTCTAAACTTGCAAGAGCATCGTGCTGAGTGTTTCTTCTCTCTCTCCTAATTGCAGCGACCAATCAACATGACTGGACTTAAGTTACTTCTAGATAAAAACATACTGACAGGGCCAAACTACAAAGATTGGCTCAGGAATGTCAAGATGGCAATCACTTACGACAAGCTGGGGTATCTTCTTACCACCAAAGCTCCCCCCGTCCCAGGTCCCACCTCCAGCGTCGCGGATAAGGAAATCCGTAAGACTTAGGAGATTGATTGCGCGAAGGCCAAGTGCCTCGTGCTTGCCTCTATGGACAACGAACATCAGAGGAGGCACGAGAATATGGACCTGGAATCCATATTTCTCCATACAAAAGAACTGTATGGAGAGCAGTCTCGTATCGCAAGATACGAAATATCGAAAAAGTTATTTTCAGCAAGATTGGCCGTCGGATCATCGGTAGCGGAACACGTGCTTAAGATGATTGGCTACATTGAGGAGCTCGCAGAACTTGGGACCACGTTGGAGAGTGAGCTCTATACGGACTTGATTCTCCAGTCCCTTCCTTCCACTTACGCCCAGTTTATACTGAACTTCAACTTACAAGAAAAGGAAGTTGAACTTTCAGAACTCCTCAACATGCTGAGGAGCGCAGAGGGCACCCTACAGAAAGGTAGGGAAACACCCACTTTGTTTGTAGGAGGATCTTCTTCTTCTAGGTCCAAGGCGAAAGCCAAGGGAAAGAAGAAGAAAGCCCCCGCCAAACTAAGGGGCGGTGTTAGTAAAGTGGATACGAAGGGAAAGGCAAAGGCAACAAAGATAGCGGGGAAGCTTGTGGGTAAAGAAGAATGCTTCTATTGTCATAAAAGTGGACACTGGAAGAAAGATTGCAGGGCTTGGAAAGCCAGGGCACAGGAACTGAAGCAGGTTGCGGCTTCAGCTTCAGGTGTGTATGTTATTGAAAACTGTCTTTCAATAAACTCTACTTCCTGGGTATTGGATACCGGATCAGGATCTCATATCTGTAATTCTTTGCAGACGTTGAGAAACCGTAGGGTTTTGAAGGCAGGTGACATGACCCTCAGAGTTGCGAACGGAGCTAGCATGGATGCTAAAGCCGTGGGGGACTATCACCTGGGAATGTCAGATGGACATGTTTTGGTTTTACGTAATTGCTTTTTTGTACCTAACGCAACTTATAATATCATTTCTGTATCTTTGGTTTCTAAAGAAGGTTATGAATTTGTGTTTGTAAGTAATGTTGTAAACATTCACCTTAATCAAGTTCTGATTGGGTCAGGTACACTAAGCAATGGTATATACGTATTAAACCAACCACAGATTTTCAATGTCCAGAATACACACAAAAGAAAGTCTCCAGATATAAATCAGGCTTTCTTATGGCATTGTAGACTGGGTCACATCAATGAGAGAAGGTTGACTAAGTTACATACAGAAGGATATTTGAATCCGTTCGAATATCAATCGTATGCCACTTGTCAATCCTATCTCAAAGGAAAGATGACAAAGACTCCGTTCACTGGACACGAAGTAAGAGCGAGCGAGCTCTTGGGACTCGTACACAGCGACGTGTGCGGTCCAATGTCTACACATGCGCGAAGCGGTTTTTCTTACTTCATTACTTTTACGGATGATTTTTCAAGGTTCGGACATGTCTTCTTAATGAAACATAAATCCGAAGCCTTTGGAAAATTCCAGAAATATAAAAATGAGGTAGAAAAACAAACCGGCAAAAGTATCAAGATTCTAAGATCGGATCGAGGTGGTGAATACTTGAGTGCCGAGTTCCTGGACTATTTAAAAGAGAATGGAATTCTCTCTCAGCTTACTCCTCCATACACTCCGCAACATAACGGTGTATCGGAGAGACGGAACCGCACCCTATTGGATATGGTACGGTCCATGATGAGTAACGCTGAGTTACCGCGATCATTCTGGGGATATGCGCTAGAATCAGCCGCATACCTTTTGAACCGAGTTCCCACTAAGACTGTGCCTACCACACCATATGAGCTATGGAGTGGGAAGAAACCCTATCTTCAATATCTGAAGATCTGGGGATGTCCAGCTTTTGTCAAAAAGCAGCATGCGGACAAACTCGAGGCACGCTCAGTACTGTGCAAGTTTGTGGGATACCCAAAGAACACCAGGGGGTATCTTTTCTACTACGCAGAGGAACAAAAAGTTCCTGTTTCCCGTAATGCCCACTTTCTAGAACACCAGTTCTTAGAAAAGGAAATTAGTGGGAGCGCAGTAGAACTGGAAGAAATTCCAGAACCACAGACTATTACTGAAAGCTTAGTGGAACCAGAGGGTTCAAAAGAACAGGACATTCCTACGCCGCTCCGCAGAAGTAGTAGGCAGTCTCATCCGCCCGAGAGATACTACGGTTTTCTCATAGACGGGGATAGAGAGGATTGCATCATAGATTATGATGAGCCTACTAGCTTCCAACAGGCCGTTTAGAGCATTGACTCGGTAAAATGGCTGGATGCAATGCGGACCGAAATGGAGTCCATGTACACCAACAAAGTATGGACGTTGGACATTGCTCCAGACGGGGTAAAACCCGTAGGATGCAAGTGGATCTTCAAAAGGAAGATTGGTGTAGATGGACAGGTTGAGACCTATAAAGCTAGACTTGTTGCAAAGGGTTTTCGTCAAAGACCTGGTTTGGACTATGACGAAACCTTTTCTCCAGTGGCTATGCTGAAATCCATTCGGATCTTTCTTGCCATTGCTGCCTTCCACGATTATGAGATTTGGCAGATGGACGTAAAAACCGCTTTTCTAAATGGAAATTTAGAGGAGTGTGTCTATATGGACCAGCCAGAGGGTTTCATTCAGAGTGGGAGCAGCGGAAAGGTGTGCAAGTTGCTTAAGTCCATTTATGGACTAAAGCAGGCATCGCGGAGTTGGAACATCTGTTTTGATGAGACGGTCAAGGAATTTGGCTTTATCAAAAATCCAGATGAACCATGCATCTATAGTAGATTTGTAGCGAGAACTGTAGTATTCCTCGTTTTATACGTGGATGACATTCTCTTAATAGGAAATGACATTCCTATGCTACAATCTGTCAAGGGATTCTTGTCACACAGGTTCTCCATGAAAGACCTGGGTGATGCCTCATACATCCTGGGGATCCGGATCCATCGTGATAGATCCAAGAGAATATTAGGACTTTCACAGTCCAGGTACATCGACACTATACTGAAGAGATTCAGTATGGAAGATTCCAAGCGCGGTAACCTACCGGCTTGTCACGGGATTACCCTCTCTAAAGAGATGTCTCCCAAGACTGATTTAGAGAGGGATCGCATGTCTATTATACCCTACGCTTCTGCGGTAGGCTCTATAATGTATGCGATGTTGTGTACCAGACCGGATGTAGCTTATGCACTAAGTGTGGTAAGCCGGTATCAGTCAAACCTTGGGAAGAAACACTGGATAGCAGTAAAGAACATTCTCAAGTACCTGAGAAAGACTAAGGAGATGTTCTTGGTGTATGGAGGAAAAGACCTCCAGATCGAGGCCTTTGGTGACTCCAGCTTCCAGAGTGACAAGGATGATTCCAAGTCCATGTCGGGTTTTGTCTTTACCCTCAATGGAGGGGCGGTGTGTTGGAAGAGTTCCAAACAGGAAACCGTTGCAGACACGACGATTGAAGCGGAATACATCGCTGCATCTGATGCCGCAAAAGAAGCTGTCTGGATGAGGAAGTTCTTGAAAGAACTTCAGGTGGTTCCGTCCATTGTTGACCCAATACCTCTGTATTGCGACAACAACGGGGCTACAGCTTTAGCGAAGGAACCCAGGTCCCATCAGAGATCCAGACACATCTTGAGGCGGTATCACCTGATCAGGGAGATCGTGGATCGCCAGGAGATCGAGGTTCGGAGAGTCGCTTCAGAAGATAACACTGCAGATCCATTCACCAAGGCCTTGCCCCAGACTCAGTTCGAGCGGCTGATCGAGATGATAGGTCTTCGATACGCCAGTACATAGCCTTAGTGCAAGTGGGAGATTGTTAGTGTATATGCCCTAGAGGCCATTACTGTATCATACTAGTTTGTATATTACTTAATGGAAGCTTGGGATATTCACCTTGTATATACAATCTTGCTCAAAATAGTAGTATGCTACTTGGTTTGTTTCTACTTCAATGTGTACACGTGTTTATTTTAGTATATCACATATACACATTAGTGGAGCCCTTAGGATCTTTGCTTGATTACCAGCGTTGTGATGGCAGTCACACTAGTGGAGGCTGGGTAATCTATAAGCACATCCTTATGCAGGTCCCTGGTCGCAGGACTATCGAGACAGGGCATCGATACTCCGGAGTAGACTAGCACATGCGCTTCTCATCCCAGTGTGGGAGACGGTCTGTCTCACAGCCGTCAGTACGTCGTACTTGAGATAGTATGCGGGTGCTCGTTAGGTTACGAGTACACTGGACAGGACTCGTCGGGAACTGACAAGTTGGTATTATACCTATCGTCAGTTATCAGTTCCCAGGTGACATGAGTACAGCTTAGTCCGCTGACTTGACACTGGCACTTCGCCTCGAGTGTGTTCCCACTGCACTTTGATCACTACCCTACCACGGCTCAAAGGAGTCGTGCAAACAGGTAGTGGTTGGGTGCAGTCCCGAAGCACTTGGAGACAGTGACGGTTAGACAGGATTCGTCTCTCCCGGTATTGGGGGTTGACATTGCGCTGTGTCTAGGAGAGCCATTACACGAGTAGTCCCTGGCCAGGGCAAGCGAGATATACTGGTAGGCTTCCAGTGTTATCTCAGGGTGTTTTGGGCTTCACTCCGACACGACTTGTACCGCTATTAGGGGACTGACGTTTACCGCCCCCTAGGCCCAACATGCGATGTATCAGACGAACAGACTGGACTGTACGGAGACTGTCACATTCAGACTCAGTGGGAGTTCAGATGGGGTTCACCTCATCAGTCTTCTTATCGACATCTACCTGGGGATCGTTACGCACAGCTAGTGCCTCTTGCGGTCTGTGGTTAAACCCACTGCCAGCGTAGTGTCGAGTTTTTAGAGTCCCACACAGAGGGCTATTCGCCTCTGGGCAAAACAGAGTAGAGGTCGCATGGTTTTGCGACAGGGTTCGTTCTCATCCGCGCACTTGTGCACGTTTGGAGTCCGGACAGATATTACTAGCTGGCTCTGGTTTGAGCCAGATACTGGTATATGTTTTGGGGTTGATTTTATCTCATTGTATTCATGTTCCTCGGAACAAGAATGCGGGTGTGTATGCACAGTTGATTGAGGCGGAGGAAGAGGATTTTCATTAGGGTTTCGGAACAGGTGCGTATGCACAGTTGACAGTCGTCTTTTTCCAAACCCTAACGAATTTATGGAATATCAATTAATAATATTAATTAAATGAAATTGTGTCATGGTTGGGTTTGTTGACTTGTTGACCAAGGTTGACTAGTTGACCATAGTTGAAAGTTTGACCATCATCATTACTTTACAAAGATGCTCTTTGATTCTAGCAAAATTCATTTAATGAATATAATGATAATGGTCATTCCAAACCATCCATCAACTATTTCATTTTTATTATTATTGTTAATTTGATAATTCTTTTCTTTTTGTCATGGTTGTAAAAAGAAAAGAGGTCTCATTCTATCATAACTCTTCTCTCTCCTCACTTCTTCTTCTTCCTCCTCTAGTTCAAGGAGATCCCTTCTCATGTGTTGAGAATCCCTCTCCTTGAGATAAAAACACTCCAAAGCCACTCTCTACTCACTCTAAGGTTAGAGGTTTAGCAAGCCAAAGATCCTAGTTCTCTCAAAGTTCAAGAAAGGAGCCCGAAGGTCGAACCCTCAGGTGGATCCATCTTTGACGGAAGAAGGCGACGAGGAAAGCACCATCAAACCTTATAAAGGTTTCAAGAAGAAGGAGTTCAAGTTAGGTATAACCTTTTATCCGAGTAGCTAACTCTCTTTAGCATGATAGCTAGTTTAGTTTAGAAAAGATCCCGACTTTGATAGTCCATGTTGCCCTTTGCGCTAAAAATTTGATTTTTATACCGTTTCCGCCTCCCCGCAAGAACCGGGGACGGCAACGTGGACTTACAAAAACAAAACACATTAATGAAATGAATAACTCACTAAACCTAGTCATCCATTCATTAATGCAAACTTAAGGTTCATGAACCTAGTCACCATCCTAGTCACCTCTTCTAGAAACTTCTAGAAGCATCCACACTCATCCAAAGAAAAGATAAATCCGTCTTTAACCGAATGTTAAAAGACGGCTGATAGAAAACTAGAAACTGGCAACTTCCAAAAGTGATCCTGAAACGACTTTCAGGATAACCCCGTAACTGTATAAATATACCCGCATTTATATTACGACCGAACACAAATGCAACTGAGACAAAGATATTATATCTACTCAATATAATACTCGGATCCGGCTTAAACCAAAGCCGACCAGTATCAACTGCCCGAAAACTGACACGTGCGTAAACGCACGTGCATTTTCCGAACCCTGCCATAAAACCATACGGCCTCTACAACGTTTCGCCCGAACTTGGGAAACTGTCTGTGGGGGACTCTAATGACTCGTCAGTACCCTGGCAGTGGGTTTAACCACAAACCGTTAGCGGCACTAGCAATGCGTAACGGCTGCCCATGGACTGACCTCAAGGGAGGCCGATGAGCGAACTCATCCGGAAACCCTACTGAGCCTAACAGTGACAATGTATATACAGTCCGGTCCGTTCATCAATGAGTATCGCATATCTACCTAGAGGGCTAGTAACGTCAGACCCCCAATAGCAGTATAAGTCGTGTCGGAGTGTAGCCCAATAACACCCTGAGATACTACTGGAGTACCAACCAGTAAATCTCCTGCCACGGCTGTGGGCTATTTGAAATGGCTCTCCTAGACACAGCACGATCTCGCCCCCAATACCGGGAGAGACGAATCCCCTGCCGATCCGCTCACGTGCCTCCATATGGCTCGGGACTGTACCCAAAAACTACCTGTTTGCACGACTCCTTTGAGCCGTGGTAGGGTAGAAATCAAAGCACAGTGGGAACTCACACGAGACAAATGATGACCTCAGGTCGATGAACTAACCTGTACACATGTCACCAGGGAACTGCTATCTGACGATATGTATAATACCAACTAGCAGATTCCCGGCGAGTCCTGTCCGGTGTACTCATAACCCAATGAGCACCTGTATACATCTTAGGTGATCCAACTGACACCAGTGGCTTGTGAGACCGGCCACCGCCCCTCGTCGGGGTCTCGACTGTATACACTAGTCTACTCCGGAGTATCGATGCCCTATCTCGAAACTCCCACGACTAGGGACCACAATGAAGGATATGCGTATAAACCACTCAACTCTCACGTATATGATCACCATCATACTGTTGGCAGTAAAGCAAGATCCTAAGGGCTCTATCAAAGTGTAACATGTAATCAGTCACTTGAACATGTACACGACTGATAAAGGCAAACCAGATAGCATACTATCATCTCGAGTAAGACTGTCCTACCGGTATAGGTCCTCTGCAATCATTGCAATCACGTACCTGCGATCCAATAATAGACTATGAGGGCACTATCTCCAACAATCTCCCACTTGCACGCAAGGCTAATGATTGCGATGTCGACTACTCACAGCCCGTGTGAAACCGAACATCCAACTCCTCTACTAATCAGTTTCACAAAGCCCGTTTGTAAAACTATTGTGTTCGAGAAATAGCCTCAGTGAGTGGATCCGCCTAGATGTTTCTTTCTATATCTCTCTTAATCTCAAATTCGCGGAGAAAGTCATCTCCCGAATTGAGTAATACCTGTCTAAGAATATGTCTGTGTAGGGTTCCTAGGCACACTATAGAGGTCTCACAAGGCATCAACCATGCCAATTTAAAATTTTATGAGTGCCGAGAAACCCTAATACGGATCGTAAACTAGATGTTTAGGCGAAATACGAAACTAGTTAACACTTTAACTAAAGAAGAGAGACTACAACCTTTGTAGATCCGGTTCTCCACTTCCTTAGCTCCACGTAGTCATCCCCTCGCTGTCCATCTCGAATCTCGGACTCTCGTGTCGGCTTCATCGGAGAAATGAGCGGAATAGGTCGTCGGCTTCGTGCCGAAGATGATCTACGTCGAGGTTGCACAAGTTCAAGCTCCAATTTCACCAAGTTGTGAAACTTATGAAGAAAACACCCAAAACAACTTGGCAAGAGGTAGAGGGTGAAGAAATAGGAGGTGGGTTCAATTTAGAATTGGATTTCTCTCATTTTAGCTCAAGTTGCCATTGATGGACCTTAAGCTTTTCTTGAAGAAGAACAAGGAGAAGAAGAAAGAATATGATAAGTCTTCTATTTAAAAATGAAACTAATATGAATACTTATCATATCTTGACCATGGTCAAGTGTAGAGATTAAACTAAGGTTAGTTGGAATGCTTAGGGTTAAGGATGAGATAAGGATGGTGGACTTTGTCAAAGCTTCAAGAAGCTTCAACATAGCTCCAAAATAAGCCACCATTCTTAACTTAATCCTTTCCAAATAAATAAACAAATAAATAAATGAAAAACCAAAACCCTAATCATCACTTAACCATGGTTTAATCCTTTACACTTAACCACATTATCAAGTATCATCAAACATGATACAAAAATGTGCACAAAAGTATATCACATATACTTTTTGCACATCAAGTGAGAAAATCCATTTAAAGTGAACCAATACTAGTTAATGCAATGCAATATATCAAATATATAATTATACATTAAATCATTAAATCAACATTTGATTCAATGATCCGGTCATGTCGCACATAACCGACTAGAATCCAATGTAACGATTTATCGAATCAATGATTCGATAACTAGGTCATATCGAATATAACCAATCGAAACATATATCGCGAGAATGAAATGCGGTATCACATACACGCATTATTCTCGGTCCTGTACATATCTCATATGCGCTCCTATTTCGTTTCGCTTGAGCCAGGAAACCTCTGTGTAGGACTCTAAAGACTCGTCAATACGCCGGTAGCAGATGATGATCATATCAAGCACCCACAAGCCGCAAGCGGTCTGCTAAACGTAACGGCCATCCAGGTATTGAGCGATCAGAAGATCGACGAGCTAGCCCGCTCACACTCCTTTGAATCCAACCAGTAACACTTACCGTACAGTCCGGTCTGTTCGTCTGATATGTCGCATATCAAGTCTAGGGGTGGTAAACGTCAGACCCCAATAACCAATAAGTCGTGCCGATGTGAGGTTCATAACGGGTCGAGAAACTACTGGTAACACTTACCAGCAAATCTCTGATCAGCCCTGGCCAGGGACTTCCCTGTTATGGCCAATCGAGCACAGCGCAACATCAACCCCCAATACCGGGAGAGACGAAACCCCTCCTATCGCTCATTGCCTCCATATGACTCGGGACAGTACCCAAAGACCACCGTTTTGCACGCCCTCATGGACGTGGTAAGGTGGAGATCAAAGCACAGTGGGAATCACACAAGACTCTATGACGATCTCGGGTCTACAGACTAACCTGTACAAGTGTCACCTGAGAACTGCCATCTGACGTGAGGTATAATACCATCTGGGAGTTCTCGGTGAGTCCGTCCAGTATACCCAGTCTCCACTGAGCACCCGTATACCATCTCTGATGTCAAACACCAATGGATATGGGATCATCCATCGCCCATCTCATGGGTCGAGAAGCGTATACGCTAGTCTACACTGGTATATCGATGCCCTGTCTCGATACACCCACGACTAGGGACCTTGAAGGATGTACTTATGGACTACCATGTCCCCACTAGTATGATCTGCATCATAGTCCAGGTAGTCAAGTACACATCCTAAGGACTTTATCAACATGTAACTATAAGACAGTTTAAAGAGATAAGTGTACATGTTAAGATAAAGAGTAACCAGATAGCATACTATCATATCGAGCAAGAAAGTCATCTCTATATATGTCCAAGCATCCAATATAATATACATCATCTGTACAATACTGGCCTCTAGGGCATACATACAACTAACAATCTCCCACTTGCACTAGGGCCAGCTGCTGTAGTATCGCATACCGAGCATCCCGAAGAGTCTCTCAAACTGTATCTAGGGAATGGCCTTCGTGAGTGGATCCGCCGTGTTATTCTTCGTGTCAACCCTCCTGACCTCGATCTCCCGGCGATCAACTATCTCCCGGATCAGGTGATACCGCCTCAGAATATGCCTGGATCGCTGATGGGACCTGGGTTCCTTGGCCAAAGCCACTGCTCCATTGTTATCGCAATACAAAGGTATTGGATGCTCAATGGATGGAACCACTCCAAGTTCAGTAATGAACTTCTTGATCCAGACAGCCTCTTTGGCAGCATCGTTGGCAGCGATGTATTCAGCCTCCATCGTCGAGTCTGCCACGGTTTCCTGCTTGGAACTCTTCCAGCTAACCGCCCCTCCGTAAAGGGTAAAGACAAAACCCGACTGCGACTTAGAGTCGTCCTTATCACTCTGGAATCTCGAATCGGTAAAGGACTCCACTTGGAGTTCTCCGTTACCATACACCAAGAACATATCTCTAGTCCTTCGCAAGTACTTGAGAATGTTCTTCACAGCTGTCCAGTGACTCTCTCCAGGATCTGCTTGATACCGACTCACTACACTTAGTGAGTATGCAACATCGGGTCTGGTACATAGTATCGCATACATGATAGAGCCTACTGCCGAAGCATAGGGTATCCCTTGCATGCGAGCTCTCTCCAAATCAGTCTTGGGAGACATCTCTTTGGAGAGAGTGAGTCCAGAGATCGTGGGCAAGTTCCCACGCTTGGATTCTTCCATACTAAACCTCTTTAGTATGGTGTCAATGTACCTGGATTGGGACAATCCCAATATCCGTTTGGATCTATCTCTATAGATCCTAATTCCCAATATGCAGGAGGCATCACCAAGATCTTTCATTGAGAATCTTTGTGATAAGAAGAGCTTGACCGATTGCAGCATAGGAATATCATTTCCTATCAAGAGTATGCCGTCCACATACAATACGAGGAAGACAACCTTACTCCCTGCCACCTTCTTGTAAATACAAGGTTCATCTGGGTTTTTGACGAAATCAAACTCTTTGATAACGACATCAAAGCAGATGTTCCAACTCCGCGATGCTTGCTTTAATCCATAAATGGATTTAAGCAGCTTGCACACCTTGCCGCTGCTCCCACTGTCTACAAAGCCCTCTGGCTGAGTCATGTACACGCACTCTTCTAAATCACCATTTAGAAAGGCGGTCTTAACATCCATTTGCCAGATTTCGTAATCATGATATGCAGCGATGGCAAGCATGATCCGGATGGATTTAAGCATAGCCACTGGAGAAAAGGTCTCGTCATAGTCCACACCTGATCTTTGACGAAAACCCTTTGCTACAAGTCTAGCTTTGAAAGTCTCCACTTTCCCATCTACACCAAGTTTCTTTTTGAAGATCCACTTGCTCCCGATGGGTTTTACCCCTTCAGGAGCAACTTCCAAAGTCCATACTTTGTTGGTGTGCATGGATTCCATCTCGGACCGCATAGCATCCAGCCATTTCACTGAGTCCCTACTCGTGATGGCCTGCTCGAAGCTAGTTGGGTCATCATCCTCCATGATGCAATCCTCGCTCCCACCATCCATGAGAAAACCGTAGTATCTCTCAGGTTGGCGAGGAACCCTACTAGATCGGCGGAGTGGCTGGGGTTCATCGGGAACTACGGAATCCTCTGGTTCAACCAAATCTTCTGTTGTAGTCTGTGTCGCTGGAACCTCTTCCAGTTCTACCTCAATGCCACTTATCTGTTTCATAAGAAAACTTTTTTCTAGGAAAGTGGCATGTCGAGAAACAAACACCTTTTGTTCCTCGGGGTGGTAGAAGATATACCCTTGTGAATTTTTGGGATATCCTACAAACTTACATAAGACAGATCTTGCCTCGAGTTTGTCCGGATTTTGTCTTTTGACATAGGCTGGACAACCCCATATCTTAATATAATTAAGATGTGGTCTCTTCCCTTTCCATATCTCATATGGAGTGGTAGGCACTGATTTGGTAGGAACTCTATTCAATAGGTCCATGGCTGTCTCAAGCGCATATCCCCAGAAGGAAATAGGTAACTCAGCTGTACTCATCATAGAGCGCACCATATCCAATAGGGTGCGGTTCCTCCGTTCTGATACACCGTTGTGCTGTGGTGTATATGGAGGAGTCAGCTGAGAGAGAATCCCATTCTCTTTTAGGAAGTCCAGGAATTCATTGCTTAAGTATTCTCCTCCTCGATCAGATCGAAGGATTTTAATACTTTTTCCGGTTTGGTTCTCGACTTCTTGTTTATATTCTCTAAATTTCTCAAAAGCTTCTGATTTGTGTTTCATCAGGAACACATATCCGAATCTAGAGAGATCGTCAGTAAATGTAATGAAGTACGAAGAACCATCCCTGGCATGTGTAGACATGGGACCGCATACATCACTATGTATCAGTCCCAAGAGTTCGGTAACTCTTTCTCCGTGTCCCGTAAACGGAGTTTTGGTCATCTTGCCTTTGAGACATGACTGGCAAGTGTGATAAGATGAAAATTCAAACGGATTTAAATATCCATCTTTATGCAACTTAGCTAGTCGTGTCGCATTGATGTGACCCAGTCTACAATGCCACAAGAAGGATTCGTTCAGTTCAGAACTCTTCCTCTTGTGTGTGTTTGTTATGCTCAGAACTGTTGATTGGTTTAGAACATAAATGCCATTGCACAACGTGCCTGATCCAACCAACTTTTGGTTACGGAAAATGTTCATAACATTATCCTGTAATACAAAATTATATCCCTCTTTACTCAATAAAGAAACCGATATAATGTTGCATATCAGGTTCGGCATGTAATAGCATTCGTTCAGAACCAATGTATCACCACTTGGTAATTCAAGGTGATATTCCCCGACAGTCTTAGCTGCAACAATTGCACCATTTCCAACTCTAATGTCTTTATCACCTTCTCCAAGTTCTCTGCCTTTTCTAAGCCCATGTAACTGATTACATATATGGGATCCTGACCCGGTATCTAATACCCAGGACGTAGAGCAAATGGAGAAACAGTTCTCTGTAACGAACACACCCGAAGAAAATGCATCATCATGTACTTTCTTCATTCGGGTGGCATGGGAATCCTGGTATTCCCCTATATCCTGTTCAGTCCTATAACTCTTATAGGAAAGAACGGAACCAACGTTTCCTGGCACAGTATAACATGCGGGTTCGGTCAATACATCCATATTATTATCTTTATTAGGGCATGAAATGGTCGCTACCTGGAGAGAGAGAGAAGAAAACACTTTAGCGTATGCTCGTGCAAGATCAGATTGGTTATTATCTTATCTAATCAGGATGGCTCCCACTGCTTTTTATCAAATCTTCCTTCAAACCCTAAAAGGAAAGACTAGCCGGGATTAATTACACACTACAAGTTCGCTAATCTTTCAGCCAGGCCAGTGTCGGTACTTTGAGGGAGGTCCCCCGTGCTTTCGCACGAACCTAATTAATGTAAACCTCGTTTTCCCAGAGGCGTAACCTCGTTGACACCTTTCTAGACACCTACTTGATCAGCTAATTGCAATGTGTAAAACTCTCCCAGGAGTAACTCTTACTCGCAGTGGGTATCGGGATCCAACTATCTCATAGAAGGTATGCAATCTCATTGCAAATTTCAACACTTGAAATTCCCGATAATCTTTTGCCCCTAGCGTGCTATGACCTTGACGCATGCCAAACAACCCATAGTCCGCTAGTCAAGTTCAACCCGTACATTTCTTGATTGAATTAAACCCACCCGCACGACCCTTGACGCATGCCAAACAACGCCGTGCGAATACCCTAATCCAATCGCATCGTATGCTAGCAGATAAGCACTAGTTAGCTACCGTACACTACGCCTTGACGCATGCCAAACAACCGCAGCACGAATACTAACTAGTACTTATCTGAAATGACGGAGGGCTACGACAAGTTTTTCTGAACCTATTGCGTAATGAACTTGATATCGTTGTAGAATCAAATGAAGTTTTGAAATGGAGTGATTTTGAGGCTTTTCTAGTTTTGCTAAAGGGGTCACTCCCGGTGAAGGGATCGTCGGCCCTTTCCTCGGCGAATGAGGTGCAGGATATATCATATATATCACTGTGCAAAGCAAAACTCAAAAACAATCAAAAGCAAACCGAGTGTGTAGCATCTGCCAGTTATTGCTAAAGGAGTCACTCCCGATGAAGGGATCTCGGTCCTTTCCTCATCGAATAAGGTGCAGGGTATATCATATATACCGCTATGCAAAGCAAGAACTGTAGCTACCTGTTTTTGTTTAAAATTTGATTCTACAACATCTTAGGTTTCTTTTCTTTCATTAATCACATTAATGAAGTCCCATCATTTAAATACCTAAACATCACAGATAAATACGACGTACACTTATGCCATCCGCATTCGCCTCGATGTCCCCTCGTGCACCGTTAGGTTAGGTAACTAACGACAGAGCAGGGCAGGGCTAGTGCGGGTGCAAAATATAAGTAACGTCTATATAATATATCATATATACTATATACTGTATCTATCACAGAACATCACATGATCACATCACAGATATCGCAGCAGAAGAAACATATGAAATATTGGATATACTAGGACGTCCGTGTTTTCAATACGAGCCAGTATAAAACACGGATTCCACGGTCGTGATGAATAGCCAATCCCACACCCCTAGACCCCTACGAGAGCGGCAAGCAACCCTACCAATTCTAGGGTTAGGAGACCCGGACTCGACTCCTCGAGTTGGTCTCCCACTGGACCCCAGAACCCTGTTACTTGTGCTCCCCTCCTTGGGTCTAACCTAATGCGGAAAAGTAAATAATATTCAAAAGGTGACGACTTCCGCTACCTGGAAGTGCCCCAAATAATAGAATATTACATACAAGTTTTTACATGAATGAAAATGAAAAACACTCATCTCACATAAAAACCCCCGGCTATTCAAACACGACAATCCAATATAACATATCCAGCAACACATAACATCACATGTCATCAACGTAAGTAAATATGCGCATCCCAATTGTCGTTGACATATAGCAACGAAACCGGCGATATCACATATTACACTTACGGTCACAGAAAATAAAGTGTAAAACTACAACAGTTGGAATCCGCAACCTCTTTAGACATCGCATGCCTAAACAAATGAAATACTTAGACATCACATGCCTAACAGCTATAAACCCCGCATTTTAGTCTCATTATCGAAAACTCTTTTCAATATCAAATGAAACTAAACCGCTAGATTTATAACATTCATTCAGTTATCTCATAACTGTTTATGAATTCCAATTATTGTATCCCATTCCGGATAAACAGAAAATATTAAAGTTTCCGATCGAACATTCGAACACCCAAGTTTTCCTGAAACCGATCAACTCATGAAATAAGTTCAAAGACATTCACTTCATGCCTCAGTACCAACGGTCCAGCCGTAGAAGGGTCAAGCCAACGCCTCACATGTGGCACGCCGTACTGTCCCAAACCCAAAGGTTCAAAGGGCAGTTCAAGACGGTCACATAATCGAGTTAAGGTTTGTTGTCTTCTAGAGGGACCATCGCGTTACTTGCACTACTTAGAACGTCCTTAAACCATGCAAAAATCCAACACTTGGATATTTTCCGGCAGGGGAAAAGTTGGGTATTTATATCCGGTCGAACTTTTTAACATATCAAAAAATTATCCGGAAAAACACTTAGACAAGGTTAGATAATCCGATCGAAACATCGTTTCCCAATTTAACCCCAGAACACTCAACTTAAGAGCCAATTTAAAAATTCCCAGAAAACTCAGAATAATTAATCAGGAATTACTGTGCAAACACTTAGGGCTGACGTCACCAAAGAGCCGCGGAACCGCCGCAGAAGCTAGGCTTCTGCAGCGGTTCCGCCGCACAAAGTACTGAATTTTTTAAGCATTTTTAATTGACAAAAAACCACAAATTTGGAAAAAGTCCAGAGAGCATTATCGGGTTAGGGTTTCGGGTTCGTTCGGACTTCAAACTCCGTCTAGACTTCGCCTAAGGTTCTAGCTTGGCTCTGATACCACTGTAGGGTTCCTAGGCACACTATAGAGGTCTCACAAGGCATCAACCATGCCAATTTAAAATTTTATGGGTGCCGAGAAACCCTAATACGGATCGTAGACTAGATGTTTAGGCGAAATACGAAACTAGTTACCACTTTAACTAAAAGAGAGAGACTACAACCTTTGTAGATCCGGTTCTCCACTTCCTTAGCTCCACGTAGTCGTCCCCTCGCTGTCCATCTCGAATCTCGGACTCTCGCGTCGGCTTCATCGGAGAAATGAGCGGAATAGGTCGTCGTCTTCGTGCCGAAGATGATCTACGTCGAGGTTGCACAAGTTCAAGCTCCAACTTCACCAAGTTGTGAAACTTGTGAAGAAAACACCCAAAACAACTTGGCAAGAGGTAGAGGGTGAAGAAATAGGAGGTGGGTTCACTTTAGAATTGGATTTCTCTCATTTTAGCTCAAGTTGCCATTTATGGACCTTAAGCTTTTCTTGAAGAAGAACAAGGAGAAGAAGAAAGAATATGATAAGTCTTCTATTTAAAAATGAAACTAATATGAATACTTATCATATCTTGACCATGGTCAAGTGTAGAGATTAAACTAAGGTTAGTTGGAATGCTTAGGGTTAAGGATGAGATAAGGATGGTGGACTTTGTCAAAGCTTCAAGAAGCTTCAACATAGCTCCAAAATAAGCCACCATTCTTAACTTAATCCTTTCCAAATAAATAAACAAATAAATAAATAAAAAACCAAAACCCTAATCATCACTTAACCATGGTTTAATCCTTTACACTTAACCACATTATCAAGTATCATCAAACATGATACAAAAATGTGCACAAAAGTATATCACATATACTTTTTGCACATCAAGTGAGAAAATCCATTTAAAGTGAACCAATACTAGTTAATGCAATGCAATATATCAAATATATAATTATACATTAAATCATTAAATCAACATTTGATTCAATGATCCGGTCATGTCGCACATAACCGACTAGAATCCAATGTATCGATTTATCGAATCAATGATTCGATAACTAGGTCATATCGAATATAACCAATCGAAACATATATCGTGAGAATGAAATGCGGTATCACATACACGCATTATTCTCGGTCCTGCACATATCTCATATGCGCTCCTATTTCGTTTCGCTTGAGCCAGGAAAACTCTGTGTAGGACTCTAAAGACTCGTCAATACGCCGGTAGCAGATGATGATCATATCAAGCACCCACAAGCCGCAAGCGGTCTGCTAAACGTAACGGCCATCCGGGTATTGAGCGATCAGAAGATCGACAAGCTAGCCCGCTCACACTCCTGTGAATCCAACCAGTAACACTTACCGTACAGTCCGGTCTGTTCGTCTGATATGTCGCATATCAAGTCTAGGGGTGGTAAACGTCAGACCCCAATAACCGATAAGTCATGCCGATGTGAGGCTCATAACGGGTCGAGAAACTACTGGTAACACTTACCAACAAATCTCTGATCAGCCCTGGCCAGGGACTTCCCTGTTACGGCCAATCGAGCACAGCGCAACATCAACCCCCAATACCGGGAGAGACGAAACCCCTCCTATCGCTCATTGCCTCCATGTGACTCGGGACTGTACCCAAAGACCACCGTTTTGCACGCCCTCATGGACGTGGTAAGGTGGAGATCAAAGCACAGTGGGAATCACACAAGACTCTATGACGATCTCGGGTCTACAGACTAACCTGTACAAGTGTCACCTGAGAACTGCCATCTGACGTGAGGTATAATACCATCTGGGAGTTCTCGGTGAGTCCGTCCAGTGTACCCAGTCTCCACTGAGTACCCATATACCATCTCTGATGTCAAACACCAATGGATATGGGATCATCCATCGCCCATCTCATGGGTCGAGAAGCGTATACGCTAGTCTACACTGGTATATCGATGCCCTGTCTCAATACACCCACGACTAGGGACCTTGAAGGATGTACTTATGGACTACCATGTCCCCACTAGTATGATCTGCATCATAGTCCAGGTAGTCAAGTACACATCCTAAGGGCTTTATCAACATGTAACTATAAGACAGTTTAAAGAGACAAGTGTACATGTTAAGATAAAGAGTAACCAGATAGCATACTATCATATCGAGCAAGAAAGTTATCTCTATATATGTCCAAGCATCCAATATAATATACATCATCTGTACAATACTGGCCTCTAGGGCATACATACAACTAACAGTCTGGATATCTGATGGGACCTAGTTCATAAATGAACTCTAAATCCAAACTTATTAGACTGTATCGATCACTGAACCTAATCAGTATCCTGCACCAAGCCACCCACAGTATCCTCTTGGACCACCTGTCCATAATACTGTCCCTCGTCAGAGGGAAAACTAACACTCTGACAATCACTCTGTCATCCACGTCACCTTTGAAGCCTGGAATGATAATCGTCTCCCGAAGGAGGCTGCCGTCATCAAATCCGTAGAACATGTACTTATGTTCAAAAACTGCTTCCTTATGTTTCTCCAGGATTGGATTAATACAAACTTATCGCATCAAGTGCAAAAACAATATCTGGTGTGGTACTTGACATCTCATGATTAACTCAGTTGCCTAAGCAAGTGATCTGTCAATCATGCCCATCCCTCTCCCCTTTAGTCTGTAAGACACCTTTAGAGAGGGTGACTCCATCACCTGCAGGTACACCACCATGCTAGGAGTCATCTATTCTAAAAACCATTAGAATACTGTCAAAGTACCCACATTGGGAAACTACCCAAATCCAGATCTAAAACCATAGATCCAGAAACCAGAATGTCAAATATTATATCCATATCCTATCTGGAGAAACAACTGTGTGACGACCACAGTACAACCGATCGTAGTATTGGAATTTTACTTCCTACTCTGTGTATGTCATCCAGATACCATGACATCACACCCTACTACTTTCTTAACAGATCCATCCCCTATTCTGATTGAAGTCAAAACCATGACTGTCACATCAAAATTAGATGATCTATCTCCGCTATAACTGCTCAAGTCTATAAATAGATATAAGCATCTTGCCCACTATGCTTCCGCTGCTCCCACTGACTACGACAACCCTCCTACCGGGTCTCATAGCCTGGAACAACAGTAGTGTCAAGTCTGGGTAGATAAGAACCTCCCTGTCACCGTCCTTGAGGCTACCGAAGTACCTCTCGGGTGTCTGAGGTTACCCACCGTATCTGCGGAGTAGCTAATGGAATGTCAAACCTGATTGAATATATAGGTCCTATTAAATTTTCCGTAATCGTTTGCGGTTCTGGAATCACTTCCAGTTCTACCATACTCCCACTACTGTTTTCTAAAAAAAGTCCATTTTATTAAAACTGTGGCGAGTCAAGAACAATATCACTATTGATCTTCCAAATGGTAGAATATCAACCCTCGTCATAGCCAGGGTCAACCCACAAGCAGCCATTACAGAAACGTGCCCTGAGTTATCCAGAGTCTGGTTTTAAGCATAAGCTGGACAACTCCCCGTACCTTAATATCTTATAAGGTATGATCCATTCTATATCCAATATAGAAACTTTGGCACTTAATTTAATTGGAACCAGATTCAAATCATGCAGCTGTCTCCAATGCATATCACCTTAATGGAAAGAGGCTAATCAGCATTACTCAACTTAGGAATCCATCCAATTATGAGTAACCTGAAAGAGAAATATGTTTCTCAAAACCATTACTATCATCTGAATACCAATCACATGAATCTACATCTTCGATCTCTTTGAAGAATCTCGATACTTGTGATACCTGGTTCTCTACTTTATTCTTATACCCACAACTTCTCAAAACTTAGACCATGTATTTCTACGAAACACTTGTCTAAAAACTAGAGAAGTTATAAGTAAACAGAACATAGTACGAGGACCTACCCCTTTGTCCTGAAGGACACTTGGACAACATACAATACTCTGCATAAGTCCGCTGAGTTAAACAACTCAAAACCTGTGCGTCGTAGGTTGAAAACTGTACCCTGGCGATTTCCTCAAATATCACCAATTACAACGAATTCCGATATAATGAGGATGATCACCTAATTTCCAATAACGTACTCCTACTCATCATCTGTAAAACCATACAGATATGAGAATGAAACCTGGTAAATACATACCCTTGGAGTAAGTATCCAATCGGGAAAACAGTTTTCCTTTAACAATGCACTGAAACATGAAAATGTTTCCTAGGGGTATCTTGGTATTCATAGTAATGCCTCTTCCATTATCCAATTCATGACTTCAACCGTATATTTTATTGCCATCTCTCCAAATCCCTTTATTTGTCTTTAGTCGTTACCTTCTGTACACCATCGTTAGGCTAAATGGTTTTCTTCCTTCCCTACCGTTCGGCACCAGCCTATGGTTTGGAAGAAGACTATCCAGTAAGCATAATAGGTGTACCCTCCTAAACCAAGGAGTACTCATATCTTGAGAGAAGGTAATGATAAAAGACAACTGAATAATACCTTATTCCTTTAAAAGTGAAATAGGAGTGGCGATGAAGTACGCGGTTTTGGTCGTGAATGATATCAGTCGCAATTTACTTTGCCCTCTTTCTAATCCCTTTATTTTGTCTTTAGTTATTGCCTTCTGCACACTCTACTTAGGATAATTGGTTTTCTTCATTCCCTACCTTTCGGCACCTGCCTATGGTTTGGAATAAGACTATCCAATAAGCGTAATAGGTGTACTCTCCTAAACCAAGGAGCCCTCGCAACCTGAGAGAAGGTGATAATAAAAGACAACTGAATAAACCAATTCTATTTCTCCTGAACCTGGATCCATCCTCGAAGAAGTCCCTTCGAGTTCGTATATAACCATACAATGGATCTATCCAATGGAAGTGGATATCCGTAGTAATACGGGTGTTCTGAGAAATTCAAAGGGTAAAAGAAGGAGTGGCAATGACTTATGCAATATAGACAATCCAAAAGCCAGTATTTTAAGAAGGTTCGGTCAACTTGGTCACTGAGTCATAGTCTAGGGTCGGTCAAAGGTCGCTGCCAAATAGAGAGAGAAAAGAAACACTCTGCGTGCACTCTAACCTAGATCAGAATGGTTATCACTTTATCTAATCCGGAAACTTCCCACTGTCCTGTCAAATTCTCCCCCAAACCTGAAAGAAGAATCAATCGGGATCACCCGAAGAGTAAACCAACTCATCAGTGGGAATCGAAATCCAACTCTCATCGCATGATAACGTGATGGAATGCATCCACGTTACTCATACTCCAGAAGGTATGCGCATACTTGGCAAGTTTCAGTTTCTTTAGAAACTCCCGATATGATTTTTGCCCCATGCTCTTATAACCTTGGCGTTGGTCAAAATGTCATAAGTCACATGCCAAGTTCTACCCGTCACTATCTTGTCAATTTGAACCCACCCGCACATGCCTTTGACGTTGGCCAAAATGGCAGAACGACTGTCCCAAACCAACTCATCTATCTATGCAACAATTGAATACCCAGCAGCTACCAAACACTATGCCTTGGCGTTGGTCAAAATACATAGCTTGAATACTACTGAATACCCAAAAGAAGTGACGGAGGGCTACGGCTGGTTTTTGGCGAAAAACCTTTAACGTAACGAACTTGATATCGCTGAAGGAACCTGATAGCTTTTTAAAATATAGTGGCGAAAACCTTTTGCTAAAGAGGTCACTCCCGGTGAAGGGATCTCGGCTCTTTTCTTGTGGAATGAGGTGCAGGATATTCCACTGAATACCGCTATGCAAAGCAACTTGTAATCGACTATAGTGAAGTTATTACCCTGACGCAAACTTCTGCCCAAGGGGTCAGTCCCGGTGAAGGGATATCGGCCCTTGCCCCATCGAATGAGGTGCAGGATATTCCACTGAATACCGCTATGCAAAACAAAAAGGAAACGTCTTTGTAATAACATTTTTTAAATTTGTTCCAACAACTGCAAACAGGTTTGCTTCCCTTTGCATTGATCAAAATCAACGCAGCCCCATCAATCAATCACACCAGAAAAGAACGAAAATAAAATGTACGTATATGACATCTGCATTCGTCACTGGGTCCCATCATCACCCGTTAGGTTACTTAACTAACAACAGAGCGGGGACTGGACTAGCGCGGGTGTAAAACATATACAACATCTAATAGTATATAAACCAATATACAATAATCGCTCCAGGCGTGATAATATGCAACATTAGAGAAAAGTAATAAGCATCACAGAACAATACAGATAATCTGGGATCCCCGGGTTTCACAGAGCCGCTGCTGAAACCCGACGTTCCCCTGTCGTGTGGATAGCCTGTGCAACGAAAACCTAGACCCCTTATGGGTGCGGCAAGTTACCCGCCAAAACCTGAAGCGAGGCAGCCCCCTACAGTAAAGTGAATGGACCACCCAGCACTTCACTGAATCCGGTAATCTTGGGCACCCCTCCTTGGGTCAACCTGTACCCCCTACGAGTGCGGCGAATAGTCTGCCAATTCTAGAGTGAGGCCCCTCTGCCTCTCAAAGCCATGAGATGCGGACCCGTTGCCCCCCAGAACCCGGCTATCCGTGCACTCCGTCGCGGGGCAAAACCTAGTACAGTAATGAAAAATGGTACAACAGGTACATCGACCGCAACCTGGTCGTGCCCCAAAAGAATATTATACAACAGGCAGTGACGGCAGTCCACATGTTGGACGCTCGCCCCGCAATATCAAATGTACAAATAAATCCAAACTGCACTACCATTGCACACTGCTATCCACCACGACAAATCCGCAACATCACAGCACAACACAAAACATCAACGCGAATGTCACGTTCGCAAACCCGTCTAAAAGAACTATAGCAATCAGACGCGGTTTACCGATCAAATGACATTCCCGGTCGGAGATATAATGTAAGCACTGTAAACTAACATGTTTAAATTTCGATCGACTAAATATCACGAAGTGGGCCCCACGAACAACTGGTGAACAGTAATAAAATCTGGGCCCAAAATATATATACCAAAAACCCCAAATTCCAACAGAGAAGACACTGTGCAAATTTGGTGCACTGATTCAATAGAACGGCCGCGGATGCGCGGCGAAACCATGGGTTTGGCCGCGATTCCGCGGCAGTTTGGTGGAATCACGTGCTCAAATTTGGTCGGTGTGCTTCTAAAACCCTGCACAACTTTCTGTGATATGTAGAATAATTTTAGGACTTCATTTAAAATCGACAGAAACTGTGAATGGAGATTTTGCAGTTTTCGATATCCGGTTCGATCGATATTTTAAACGCGTTAGCACAAGTTAGTAAAGAAAAATAGTGAGGCTCTGATACCACTGTAAGTCTACGGTAGCGCCCCGGCCGTCTACAGACGCCAAATGCGGAACAAAAACTTTTTAACTGGCGCTATCGTATACTTTAACCTGGATCTGCCATTATTGCTAAACTAACAAACTGTAAAGAGTGTAGAAAGGTTATACCGAACGATCCGAGTCCTTCGTTCTTTAACCATCATCCCACGCTCCGTTGCGGCTGCTCCGATCTCTTCGATCTCCGATCTGCTCGTCCAGGTGGCACCACGTCGACGATTCTTTAAACGGGCTCCCGCCTCTGACTCGAGGCAACTCGGTCGTCAAGTTTGCTAAAAGAGACGACCAAGATTGATGTAGAGAATGAGTAGAAGACTTTTTCTCGTTCCGTCCAAAGCTATGGACGAACGGTTAATGAAGTTGCCAATGGAAATGAAATGGAACGAGAAATGAACTATGAAATTTCCATGTATCCAAAACTTTAGTCTTTTCTTTTTAACAACCATAATTTTCTCAAGTGAGTAAGTGGAGGAGGAGAGGGGGCCGGCCACTTATATCAAGAGGGGGTGAGTGTAGGAGGGAGGAGGTGACCACAAGAAGAAAAGATCAAGAGAAAAAAATCTATGGCAAAACAAAACACATTAATGAAATGAATGACTCACTAAACCTAGTCATCCATTCATTAATGCAAACTTAAGGTTCATGAACCTAGTCACCATCCTAGTCACCTCTTCTAGAAACTTCTAGAAGCATCCACACTCATCCAAAGAAAAGATAAATCCGTCTTTAACCGAATGTTAAAAGACGGCTGATAGAAAACTAGAAACTGGCAACTTCCAAAAGTGATCCTGAAACGACTTTCAGGATAACCCTGTAACTGTATAAATATACCCGCATTTGTATTACGACCGAACACAAATGCAACTGAGACAAAGATATTATATCTACTCAATATAATACTCGGATCCGGCTTAAACCAAAGCCGACCAGTATCAACTGCCCGAAAACTGACACGTGCGTAAACGCACGTGCATTTTCCGAACCCTGCCATAAAACCATACGGCCTCTACAACGTTTCGCCCGAACTTGGGAAACTGTCTGTGGGGGACTCTAATGACTCGTCAGTACTCTGGCAGTGGGTTTAACCACAAACCGTCAGCGGCACTAGCAATGCGTAACGGCTGCCCATGGACTGACCTCAAGGGAGGCCGGTGAGCGAACTGATCCGGAAACCCTACTGAGCCTAACAGTGACAATGTATATACAGTGCGGTCCGTTCGTCAATGAGTATCGCATATCTACCTAGGGGGCTAGTAACGTCAGACCCCCAATAGCAGTATAAGTCGTGTCGGAGTGTAGCCCAATAACACCCTGAGATACTACTGGAGTACCAACCAGTAAATCTCCTGCCATGGCCGTGGGCTATGTGTAATAGCTCTCCTAGACACAGCACGATCTCGCCCCCAATACCGGAAGAGACGAATCCTCTGCCGATCCGCTCACGTGCCTCCATATGGCTCGGAACTGTACCCAAAAACTACCTGTTTGCACGACTCCTTTGAGCCGTGGTAGGGTAGAAATCAAAGCACAGTGGGAACTCACACGAGACAAATGACGACCTCAGGTCGATGAACTAACCTGTACACATGTCACCAGGGAACTGCTATCTGACGATATGTATAATACCAACTAGCAGATTCCCGGCGAGTCCTGTCCGGTGTACTCATAACCCAATGAGCACCTGTATACATCTTAAGTGATCCAACTGACACCAGTGGCTTGTGAGACCGGCCACCGTCCCTCGTCGGGGTCTCGACTGTATACACTAGTCTACTCCGGAGTATCGATGCCCTATCTCGAAACTCCCACGACTAGGGACCACAATTAAGGATATGCGTATAAACCACCCAACTCTCATGTATATGATCGCCATCATACTGTTGGCAGTAAAGCAAGATCTTAAGGGCTCTATCAAAGTGTAACATGTAATCAGTCACCTGAACATGTACACGACTGATAAAAGCAAACCAGATAGCATACTATTATCTCGAGTAAGACTGTCCTACCGGTATAGGTCCTCTGCAATCATTGCAATCACGTACCTGCGATCCAATAATAGACTATGAGGGCACTATCTCCAACAATCGACACTCTAAAACTTCATGAAAACTAGTGTCTAACATCGACACATAAATACTCGTATCCATACGTTCCTCGAAACCCAAGTATCCCACTTCGACACTTGTGTTCCACTTATCGGTCTTTCTGATATCCATACGTTCCTCGAAACCCAAGTATCCCACCTCAACACTTGTGTTCCACGTATCGGTCTCCAAAATCCATATATCTCTCGGAATATAAGTTCCTAACATCGACACTTGAAATTCCCCTAATAGCATGAAAACATATCTCAAATGCGTAAATCCATGTAAAATAGAATATGCAACATAAAACATCAATATGAGCATATCACGTGCAAAGTCCGCTATTTAAATGCATCAAGTCATTAAATATATCTCATGGTTTCCAAAATCCAAAATACATATATATGCAGCGTCCCATTCCACCGATATATATGTTATAAAAAGCTGATCATGTAACAATAGCAAAGTATATGTGCGAGCATGTAGGTATAGTATAGCATATATATAGGCATGTAGGTATACAGGTATGCTATATGTCATATACGCTATCGCACAAGAATAACTGCCTCTATGTCGCTAACCACTAGCAAGGTATATCAATGAATATTTGTGTTGTGCGTATCATGGCAATTACCGACAGTGTGTGTGTAGCATATCATTGGTGCTCGTGCAACATGGACTGTCAATAATAGTGCAGTGTACAAAGAATATAGGTTCAGGCACAACAAGTAGTTATATGCAATGAAATGCATGCATCATCTCTATATGAGCATATAAACATGCGGCTAATATCATATAATATCTAGCCCTGATGCTTAACGCCATACGGGCGAATTCCCCGTAGATGTTAAATCTAGTCACCTGATGGTCTCGAGCTATGAAAATCCGACCACCTGCTTCCCCTTGTTCGCAGCGCCCGAAATCCCCGCTTGCGAGCCTAAAATTTCACAAACACATCACATAAGCTAAATATCCTACATCGACGAAAAGACATTGAAACGCAAGGATAATGCCTTGAAAATTGTACTGCGCACTTAGCGCATCTATCGCGCACGACATCGGCCAAAAACCCTAACTAGGGTCGCTAAACTACGAAACACCAAGTCTAGACCCCGATCGTCCCGATCGCGCAACACAACATAAATAAATACGAAGAATATAATAGATATAATCTCGCAACGACCAATCGAACCCACGCCGGAAAAACCCCGAAACCTAGTAAGCAACTTATCGCAATATTTCGCACAAGTTCAAAGCTAACACAAATCTAGCGATTTCAAACATCTTATAATAGCTTAACTAAGCTATCCAAACCACTTCCATATTTTTAAAACTTGCTAATTAAGTTTTAGCAAAAACCTATTAAGCAAAATTTCTAATTAGGCAAAGTAGTAGTTAACAATAATTATCATATTCCACCACTAGAATAAGTTTTCTTAAACACAAATTAACATTAAACGCTTCATCAAGTTTTACCCTAACTTGAATTTCCTAAAAATTATGAATAATGAATTAATCAAGAGTTTAAAAGCTATAATAACCAATTAAATAGCTAATTCAAGATTTAAACATATTAATTAAGGATTAAGGTAAGAAATTATATCTCTTAAGAACAAATCCTAGCACAAGATTCCATCAACCTTATCCTCCAAAAAAATCAAATTTTTCATGAAGATCAAAGCTAGTTATTGAAGAGAATGATGGTTTTATTTTTATTTAGGAATTTTTTGGATTTATTTTGGCATTTTTGATGAGTTTTTGATCTTGGAAAATGAAGAAATTGAGCTAGGAAATATTTTGGGCAGAAATGGGGGAAGAGGCTCGGCCAAAGGTGATGGGGGGTATTTGTGTAATAAAAATGGAGAAGTTTCTAGCAAAATACAATAAATGCATTATTAAATGCAATATTGCCACCTTTCTTTTCTTTTCTTTTTAAATTCAAATCCTTTTGTCCAAGAGAAAAAAATTTAGATATTTAAAAAGAAGGTTCTAAACTCACTTTGGTGATTTGACTAGCAATAAATCTCATAGAAGAAATTTCCCAATTTTACGTGCATAATTTACAACTTAAAATAATATTTTATTAGGGAAAAATTCTATTTGAACCAAAACCTCCCATAGACCCCCAAAGTTCGCGTACTAGCTTTATTTTAGCTAAAGTAGGTGCCGGCAAGTTTCTACGGAAGTTTCATCACGATCGAGTTAAAACGGAAAATACCGACAATTTTGCCCTAAAACGGAAAAATTCGCATAACAATATCTAAAACATTACAATCTCCCCCCTTTATAGAAATTCAGTCCTCGAATTAAGATTTAACTACGCGTACCTTCTAAGAGATGAGGGAATTTCTTCCGCATCTCGCTCTCGGCCTCCCAAGTGATCTCCTCACTAGTCGGGCTATGCCAAAGAACCTTCACAGATAGCAAGACCTTTGACCAAAGTTTCTTCACCTGCCGATCCAAAATAACAACCGGCTGCTCTATGAACGAAAGATCGTGCTCAAGCTGAACGGTCTGGTGCTGAATCATGTGAGAAGGATCATGAAGGTATCTACGAAGCATCGACACATGGAAAACGGGGTGAACATCCGGAAAACTAGGCGGGAGCGCCAAACGATAAGCAACAGAACCCACTCGCTCAAAGATCTCGAAAGGACCTACAAATCTGGGACTGAGCTTCCCTTTCCTCCCAAATCGCATAACGCCCTTCATCGGAGAAATCCTCCGGAATACATGATCCCCCACTGCGAACTCAAGTCTGCGACGACGACGGTCGGCATAAGACTTCTGCTTGCACTGGGCTGCTCTCATCCTGTCCTGAATCAGCCGGATCATCTTCGTAGTCTCCTGAACTAGCTAGAGTCCCAAAACCCTACTCTCGCTGAGTTCGGTCCAACAGACTGGCGATCGACACTTCCTACCATACAACGCCTCAATAGGTGCCATCTGAATAGTCTCCTGAAAGCTGTTGTTGTAGGAAAACTCAATCAACGGAAAGTGACGATCCCAACTGCCACCAAAATCAAGCACACATGCACGGAGTATATCCTCCAGAGTCTGTATAGTCTGCTCCGCTGACCATCGGTCTGTGGATGAAAAGCGGTGCTAAAACTCAACCGGGTACCCAAAGCTTCCTGAAGCTTCTGCCAAAGACGGCTAGTAAACTGGGTGCCTCTGTAGGATACTATGCATGTGGGAACACCGTGCAAACGCATAATCTCGTCTATGTACAACTGAGCATACTGAGCATAACCGAAAGTGGTCTTCACTGGAAGGAAGTGAGCCGCTTTCGTCAACCGGTCAACAATCACCCAAATGGAGTCATACCCTCGACTGGTCCTAGGTAGACCCATAATGAAGTCCATGGAAATCTGCTCCCATTTCCACTTCAGAACGGGTAAAGGCTGCATCTCTCCAGCCGGTCTCTGATGCTCAGCCTTGACTTGCTGACAAGTCCGGCACCTCGAAACGAAGTCCGAAATATCGCGCTTCATCCCTTCCCACCAGTAAAAGTCTCTCAAGTCACTGTACATCTTGGTGGAACCTGGATGAATGCTAAAGGCCGACTGATGTGCCTTCTCTAGGATCTCGTGTCTCAACCCATCAGCATCTGGTATACACAAGCGAGTCCCGCATCGTAGTACACCCAGGTCATCAATCATGAACTCTGAAACTGTACCCTGCCGAACAAGCTCAAGAATCTAAGACAAACGGGAATCACTGGGTTGCGCCTCACGGATACGATCAAGTAGTAGTGGATGGGCGCGGACATGAGCAAGCTGTCCCCCAGCGGAAGTGAACTCGAACTGCACTCTACCATCACACAAGAGCTGCCAATCCACAGAAGACTGTCGCTGAACTGCGCTCAACTGGGACAAGCTACCCCCGGGCCTACGACTCAAAGCATCAGCTACCACATTCTCCTTGCCCGGATGATAAAGGATCTCACAATCATAATCCTTCACAAGCTCCATCTAACGGCGTTGTCGCAGATTCAGATCCCGCTGCTGGAAGATGTACTTCAAGCTCTTATGATCCGTGAAGATCTGACACGACTCCCCGTACAAGTAGTGTCTCCAAATCTTCAACGCAAAGACCACCGTCGCCATCTCAAGATCATGAGTGGGGTAATTCTGCCCGTGCTTCTTCAGCTGCCTAGAAGCATAAGCAATCACTCTATCATGCTGCATCAGTACACAACCGAGCCCCACTCGAGAAGCATCACGGTAAACAACATAGCCGCCCGATCCAGAAGGCAAAGATAGAACTGGTGCTGTCGTCAACCGAGTCTTGAATTGCTGAAAACTCCGCTCACACGCATCAGTCCAAAGAAAAGGAACTCCCTTCCGGATCAGTCCAGTCATCGGTGCAGCGATACTCGAGAAATCCTGCACAAAACGGCGATAATAACCAGCTAAGCCCAAAAAGCTGCGGACCTCAGTCACCGATATAGGTCTGAGCCAAAGCTGCACAGCCTCGATCTTCCTCGGGTCCACAAGAATACCATCACCAGTCACCACATGACCCAGGAAGTCAACTCTATCAAGCCAAAACGCGCACTTTGAGAATGTAGCATACAGCCAGTGCTCTCTCAATGTCTGCAAAGCAATTCTCAAGTGCTGCTCATGCTCCTCACGACTCCTAGAGTAGACCAGTATGTCATCAATAAACACAATAATAAACTGGTCGAAGAACGGCCTGAAAATCCTGTTCATCAGATCCATGAACATTGCTGGCGCATTGGTGAGTCAGAACGACATCACCAGAAACTCATAATGCCCATAGCGCATACGAAAAGCAGTCTTCGGAATGTCATCATTCCGAACCCGCAACTGATGATAACCCGAACGCAAATCAATCTTAGAAAAATGTTTCGCACCCTGGAGCTGATCAAATAAATCATTAATGCGAGGTAAAGGATACCTATTCCGCACCGTAACTCGGTTCAATTGACGATAATCCACACACAATCTCAAACTGCCGTCCTTCTTCTTGACGAACAGAACAGGAGCCCCCACGGCGAAACACTCGGACGCACAAGTCCCCTATCAAGCAATTCTTGCAATTGATCATTAAGCTCTCTAAGCTCTGTCGGAGCCATCCTATAAGGCGGTATAGAAATAGGCTCCGTGCCAAGAATCAGATCAATGCAGAACTCAATGTCGCGCTCTGGCGGCATCCCAGGTAACTCATCTGGAAAAACATCGGGAACCTGGTCCAACGACTCCACTGTGGCTCCAGTATCATGAATGAAAACCAAGAATCCCCGACAACCTCTCCTCAAAAGCCGACTAGCGCAAAGGACAGAAATCAAACTGTGAGGGGCGGCACCACGGTCCCCCTGCACAACAAACACTGACTCGCCGGGAAAACAAAACCTAACTGTCTTCTCGCGGCAGTCCATGAACGCGTAGCAAGTAGCTAATCAGTCCATACCCAGCAGAACGTCAAAGTCCAACATCTCAAGAAGGATCAAGTCGACGGACAGATCTCTGTCACCAATACGGACCGCACATGACCGGAATACGTGTCGCGCAACAAACGACTCGCCCACAGGAGTAGTCACGACAAGCGGCAGATCCAGCAAACACGACTCTCGGCCTAACCTTGGCACGAAGTGCGTAGAAACATACGAATGCGTAGATCCCGGTGTAAGTCTACGGTAGCGCCCCGGCCGTCTTTCCGAGGCCAAAATGCGGAAACGAAAACTTTTTAAAACTTGAAACTGGGGCTATCGTATGCTTAAATCCCGGATCGAACCATTAACCTACAACTAGCTACCTAGAGAGAGGGTTGGAAAGCTATACCGATCGATCCGTGTCCTTTGGTCTTTGGCCACCATCCCAAGCTCCTCACGGCAACTCCGGTCTCGATCTCCTCGTCGGAAAGGCACCACATCATCGATTCTTTTTACGGGCTCCTGCTTCATCCGAAGCAACTCGGGCACGAAGTGTTCTAGCCGACGTGTCCAAGGTGTTGTAGAGAATGTTTATGATCACATTGTCTCTTGCATCCATTGCTTGGATGGAGGTTGAAGGTGTTTCCATTAGTGGAGGCTATGAGCTAGAGGAAGAAGAAGGAGGAGAAGCTTTTTCTTCTTTTCTTTTCTTGTGTTGAATATCATAAGAATGAGAGAGTGAGATCAAAATAATACAAGACCAAAACTCACTCATGGCAGCCCCCCTCTCTCTCTCTTCTTATCATATCAACCCACATCCATCACATAAAGTGACATTTGCACAAGAAATAAGACCATGAGTCATCTATGAAGCACATGTCTCATTTAATGCACAAAAAGATAATTTCTAGCTCACAATTTCCATTTGTAAACATTAACCCAAATGTTTACAACAATAAAAAGATACGGCAACATCTAAAGTAAACTCGTGACGGATCACAAGGATACCCCTCACCTGTATATACATATCTGCATCCACATTCTGACTGAATGCGAATGCGATGAGACTAAAGTAATCCAACAAATCTAATACTAGGATCTGGCTTAAACCAAAGCCCACTAGTATGATCCGTCCGATCATGATCCGTGCAATACCGCACGTATATGATCGAACCCTGCCATATATCATACGGCCTCTACAACGTTTCGCCCGAAACTTGAGAAACAGTCTGTGGAGAACTCTAAAGACTCGTCAATACATTGGCTGTGGATTTAACCACTAGCACGTCAGAGGTACTAGCTGTACGTAACGGGCAACCAGGTACTGACCAAAAGGGACGTCGATGAGCAAACTCATCCTGACACCCTACTGAGCCTGTCAGTGACAATATCCGTACAGTCCGGTCCGTTTGTCTATGAGCATCGCATGTCGGGCCTAGGGGGTTGGTAAAAGTCAGACCCCCCAAAGCGGTACAAGTCATGTCGGAGTGTAGCTCAGAACACCCTGAGATACTACTGGAATACCTACCAGTAAATCTCCTGCCTTGGCCAAGGACTTCATGTAATGGCTCTCCTAGACACAGCGCGGTCTCACCCCCAATACCGGGAGAGACGAACCCCTACCGATCCGCTCACTGCCTCCATATGGCTCAGGACTGTACCCAACTAAAACCTGTTTGCATGACTCCTTTGAGCCGTGGTAGGGTAGTAATCAAAGTACAGTGGGAACTCACAAGAGACAAATGACGATCTCAGGTCGATGAACTAACTTGTATACATGTCACCATGGAACTGCTATCTGACGCTAGGTATAATACCAACTAGCATGTTCCCGGCGAGTCCTGTCCGGTGTACTCATAACCCAATGAGCACCTGTATACATCTTAGGTGAACTAACTGACACCAATGGCTTGTAAGACCGGCCACCGCCCCTCATCGGGGCTCGACTGTATACACTAGTCTACTAATGGAGTATCGATGCCCAGTCTCGAAACTCCCACGACTAGGGACCACTTTAAGGATGTGCTTATAGACCACAGCTCCCACGTATATGATCGCCATCATACTGCTGGTAGTCAAGCAAGAATCCTAAGGGCTCCACCAACGTGCAATAGTGACCAGTAAGGTCACCTAAAGCAGTACACGATGATAAAGATAAACCCGGTAGCGTACTATTCTCTATCAACGTGTAATAGTGAACTGCAATGTCACCTAAAGCATGTACACGATGATAAAGACAAACCAGATAGTATACAAACCTCTCGAGTAAAACTGTCCTACCGGTATAGGTCCTCCCTCAATCATTGCAATTATGTGCCTGCGATCCAATAATTGACTCTGAGTGCACTATATCCAACACCCGGATCGAAAAGAACATGCGCATCATAAGAACATACAGAAAAGGTACCTTAAACCACAGCATTGGACGCCTGCGCGTCCTGATGAGTCAAGGCAAACACCCGAGCCTGCCCTCTACCGGCAACTGGCCGACCTCCGCCTCTACCACCCCGCCCTCTCGGTACAAAACCACCGCGACCTCGACCTCTCTGCACAAGAGTCTGACGCGGAGAAACAACCGGCATAAGGGGAAACGCCCTCTGAGGTGGAGAAAGTGGTAAGGTAACCTGCGGTACAGCTGCCTCGCTCACCCGTGGCTCAGCACAATCTCTAACCCGATGACCCATACTCCCGCACCGGTAACATCCAGATGCAAACTGCTGACCCTCCTGAGAGTAAGATCTAAAAAGCCGACCTCGTCCCGAACCTCCACTACCTCCAGTATCTGAACGGGAACCGTCACGATGTCTAAACGCCCGCCTCCCCACCGGATCACCAGTACGAACCCTCTTCGGTTTCGGAGCAACCGGCGTCTCAGAAAGATGCTCCTCCACCAATAGAGCTGCATCCACCGCTGCCGCATATGTGTCGCAATGCTGAATGCTGATGGCTAGGAACAACTGGGTAAACAGGCCTCGAACAAACCTCTTCACCCTCATCTCCTCAGTCGCCACCAAGTACGGAGCATACACATACAGCTCGGTAAACAGTACATCATACTCAAACACCGTCATCCCCGAAGTCTGGCGCAATGACTCAAATCTGCGCGCTCGCGCATCCCTGACGCTCGGTGGAAGAAAACGGGTGAGACATGCCGTCACAAACTCAACCCAGGTCATAGGAGCAAGACCCGCGACTCACGCCACTTCTGGGCCAGACCCTCCAGACGGAAGCTCGCGAACTCTACCCATCTCTCGTCGGAGCATCGGAGCGAACGACAAATCCTGTCCATCCAGTCAATAAACGACTACATATCTTCAGTAGCATCTGTGCCAGAGAACACCGGAGGCCTCAGCCTCATGAACTCGGTCAGTGACACGGTAATAACCTCCGGAGCTGTAACTGCGACTGCCAGAACTGTAGGTACCATCGTGGTCCCTGCAACGGGTGGAACAACTGCCTTCCCCTGCACTTGAATGGCCTCTACTAAAGTCCCCATCATCTGTCGTAGGTCCTGCATACCAGCCCCAAACATAGCAATGTGCTCCGGTACCACAGGCGTACCGCCCTGGTCAGTCCTCGTCTCAGACGAGTCGACTCTGACCTCGGCCCTCTCGGCCGCTCTCTGAGCCCTTGTAGTCTTCGGCGGCATATAGGCTGGAAATTGAAACAAGATTCGATAAGGATACAAAAATCGAATCACAAGGATGTATAAAATCACGGAAAGAATCTCAATCAACAATTCCTAAGGTCACTTAGGCGGAGAACCGCGTCGTAAGTATGCCGCAGAACATACACACGCTACGTTACTCTGTTGAAGCTACCTAGTCCATCATACCAAGGTCATCCTACACTCCGAAAGGTAAAACCTAGCGTTCTGATACCAACTTTGTCATGACCTAAAAATTGGGCCCATAACCGGCACTTAAACTACGTAATGTCAACAGGCGTACGCAACTTAAATAATCCGAAACCCAGAAATCTAAACCACCCCAAAAGGGATAAATGGAGAAAAACATAGTTTAAAACATTCGGAAGATCTTAAGTAAAAATCATTAACTTTAGTTTTCTTTCTTGAAAATTTCAGCAGCACCTCCTTTGTAAAAACTAGCCCCGAAAACGAGTACATCATAGGTAAAAATAAAGCATCCCAAACGGGAGTAAATCACGCCCAACGGTGGAGACAACCACCACAAGCATATATACGACGCCGAAGCAAAGAAATATAAAAGAAAACTGCATAAAGAAGTAAAACTTTTCAACAAAATCGGCTCCCACGAGCACGACACCCAAAGTCACCAAAATAGTAATACAACACCGAATCCTCCCAACTCATCTCTAAGTCAAATACAAGAAGTGGTAGATGGAGAATACTAGATCCAACAAAAGATATACAATGTACAAACGGATAACCGCGGACCCACCTAAAAGCAAAGGCCTCACAGCCAACCGTAGCGGTATCCACAAAAGTAGAGATGATAAGACGCCCTGCCGCGACTAAACTAAGGGTAAGTCCTGCAAAACACTGTGGCACAACGTGGGTGAGTTTCCAACTCGTGAATAGTAAATAACATCATACCGAAATCGCAAGTATACACTAACAGCAATGATCAATAACATGTAAGCTGGTAGCATAAGTATGACAATATGGATAAGCAACTATCATGATCAAGGTACACCACCAGGTACTATATCTACATGAATCAAATGCATATCAACTGAATACTGAGTGCGGGATAATAAATAATCTCATGCACAAATCATAAGCATGGAAAAACCTAGTGTAAATCAACAACACCCCAAATCCCAAAATACTCAGATCGGCCCTCTGATCGGCCCTCAATCCTGTAAGTCTCATGGAACCTGAGTGTCAAACATCGACACTCTAAAACATCATGAAAACTAGTGTCTAACATCGACACATAAATACTCGTATCCATTCGTTTCTCGAAACCCAAGTATCCCACTTCGACACTTGTGTTCCACGTATCGGTCTTTCTGATATCCATACGTTCCTCGAAACCCAAGTATCCCACCTCGACACTTGTGTTCCACATATCGGTCTCCAAAATCAATATATCTTTCGGAATAAAAGTGCCTAACATCGACACTTGAAATTCCCCTAATCGCATGAAAACATATCTCAAATGCATATATCCATGTAAAATAGCATATGCAACATAAAACATCAATATGAGCATATCATGGGCAAAGTCCGCTATTTAAATGCATCAAGTCATTAAATATATCTCGCGGTTCCCAAAATCCAAAATACATATATATGCAGCGTCCCATTCCACCGATATATATGTTATAAAAAGCTGATCATGTAACAATAGCAAAGTATATGTGCGAGCATGTAGGTATAGTATGGCATATGTATAGGCATGTAGGTATACAGGTATATTATATGTCATATGCGCTATCGCACAAGAATAACTGTCTCTATGTCGCTAACCACTAGTAAGGTATATCAATGAATATTTGTGTTGTGCGTATCATGGCAATTACCGACAGTGTGTGTGTAGCATATTATTGGTGCTCGTGCAACATGGACTGTCAATAATAGTGCAGTGTACAAAGAATACAGGTTCAGGCACAACAAGTAGCTATATGTAATGAAATGCACTGCGCACTTAGCGCATCTACTCACTTGATGGTCTCGAGCTATATGCAATGAAATGCATGCATCATCTCTATATGAGCATATAAACATGCGGCTAATATCATATCATATCTAGCCCTGACGCTTAACGCCATACGGGCAAATTCCCCGTAGATGTTAAATCTACTCACCTGATGGTCTCGAGCTATGAAAATCCGACCATTTGCTTCCCCTTATTCGCAGCGCCCGAAGTCCCCGCTTGCAATTATTGTATCCTATTCCGGATAAATAGAAAATATTAAACTTTCCGATCGAACATTCGAACACCCAAGTTTTCCCGAAACCGTTCAACTCATGAAATAAGTTCAAAGACGTTCACTTCATGCCTCAGTACCAACGGTCCAGCCGTAGAAGGGTCAAGCCAACGCCTCACATGTGGCACGCCGTACTCCCCCAAACCCTAAGGTTCAAAAGGCAGTTCAAGACGGTCACATAATCGAGTTAAGGTTTGTTGTCTTCTAGAGGGACCATCGCGTTACTTGCACTACTCAGAACGTCCTTAAACCACAGAAAAATCCAACACTTGGAAATTTTTTGGGCAGAGGAAAAGTTGGGTATTTATATCCGGTCGAACTTTTTAACATATTCTAAAGTTATCCGGAATCCACATAGACAAAATCTGATAATCCGATCGAATCATCGAATCCCCAAAACAACCCCAGAAAATTCAACTCTTGAATAAATATTAAAAATTCCCATAAAACTCAGCACTATGAAAGAGGAATTACTGTGCAAATATGGAGGGCTAACGTCACCAGAGAGCCGCGGAACCGCCGCAGAAGCTAGGCTTCTGCCGCGGTTCCGCCGCAGATTTGAGGTATCATGGGTCAAATTTTGCACCGTAATTCTTATAATTCCCTGCTGAATTTTTTAAGCATTTTTAATCTGGAAAAAACCCAGTTTTTGGAAAAAGTCCAGAGAGCAATTTAGTTTTTAGGGTTTCGGTTCGATCGGGTTTCAAACGTCGTCTACAGTTCGCCTAAGGCTCTAGCTAGTCTCTGATACCACTGTAGGGTTCCTAGGCACTCTCAAGAGGTCTCACAGGCATCAACCATGCCAATTTCAAATTTTACAAGTGCCGAGAAACTCTAATACGGATCGTTAACTAGAATTTTAGGCGAAACAATAAACTAGTTAACAACTTAACTAAAGATAAGAAGCTACAACCTTTGTAGATCCGGTTATCCACTTCCTTAGCTCCACGTAGTCGTCCTCTCGCTGTCCAAGTCGGATCTCGGACTCTAACAACGGCTTCATCGGAGAAATGAACGGACTAGTCGTCGGGTACGATGCCGAAGATGATCTACGTCGAGGTTACACAAGATCAAGCTCCAACTTCAACAAGTCGTGAAACTTGTGAAGAAAACACCCTATACTACTTGGAAAGAGGTAGAGGGTGAAGAAATAGGAGGTGGGTTTACTTTAGAATTGGATTTCTCACTCTTTTTCTCAAGGTGCCATTGATGGAGGCAAGGTTTTCTTCATGAAGATGAAGAAGAAGAAGAAGATAGAATATGATAAGTGTTATTTAAAAGAATAATTAAAATGAATACTTATCATCTTCTAACCTTGGTTAGGTGTGGAGAATAGACCATAGTTAGTGGGAATGGTTAGGGTTAAGGATGAAGACAAAATGGTCACTTTAGTCAAAGCTTCATGAAGCTTCAACAAGCTTCATGATAAAAAGAAACCATTTTGTTTTCCTTTATTTATTTGTCAAGAAAGAATGGATAAATAAATAAGTGAATAAATCAAAACCCTAACCATTATCATAACCATGGTTTAAGTCTTAACACAAAGCCAATTTACATGCATCATCAAACATGACACAATGTAGTGCACAAAAGTATATCACATATACAACTTGTGAACTACAAGTTAGAAAATCCATTTAAAATGAACCAATACTAGTTAATGCAAAGTAATATACCATATATATAATTATACATTAAATCATTAAATCAACACTTGATTCAATGATCCGGTCATGTCGCACATAACTGACTAGTATACAATGTATCGATTTATCGAATCAATGATTCGATAACTAGGTTATATCGCATACAACTTATCGAAACATTCATCGCGAGAATGAAATACGGTATCACATACTCGCATTATTCTCGGTCCCGCACATATCTCATATGCGCTCCTATTTCGTTTTGCTTGAGCCAGGAAACCTCTGTGTAGGACTCTAAAGACTCGTCAATACGCCGGTAGCAGATGATGATCATATCAAGCACCCACAAGCCGCAAGCGGTCTGCTAAACATAACGGCCACTCGGGTATTGAGCGATTAGAAGATCGACGAGCTAGCCCGCTCACACTCCTGTGAATCCAACCAGTAACACTTGCCGTACAGTCCGGTATGTACGTCTGATATGTCGCATATCAAGTCTAGGGGTGGTAAACGTCAGACCCCAATAACCGATAAGTCGTGCCAATGTGAGGCTCATAACGGGTCGAGAAACTACTGGTAACACTTACCAGCAAATCTCTGATCAGCCATGGCTAGGGACTTCCCTGTTACGGCAAATCGAGCACAGCGCAACATCAACCCCCAATACCGGGAGAGACGAAACCCCTCCTATCGCTCATTGCCTCCATGTGACTCGGGACTGTACCCAAAGACCACCGTTTTGCATGCCCTCATGGACGTGGTAAGGTGGAGATCAAAGCACAGTGGGAATCACACAAGACTCTATGACGATCTCGGGTCTACAGACGAACCTGCACAAGTGTCGCCTGAGAACTGCCATCTGACGTGAGGTATAATACCATCTGGGAGTTCACGGCGAGTCCGTCCAGTGTACCCAGTCTCCACTGAGCACCCGTATATCATCTCTGATGTCAAACACCAATGGATATGGGATCATCCATCGCCCATCTCATGGGTCGAGAAGCGTATACGCTAGTCTACACTGGTATATCGATGCCCCGTCTCGATACACCCATGACTAGGGACCTTGAAGGATGTACCTATAGACTACCATGTCCCCACTAGTATGATCTGCATCATAGTCCAGGTAGTCAAGTACACATCTTAAGGGCTTTACCAACATGTAACTATAAGACAGTTTAAAGAGACAAGTGTACATGTTAAGATAAAGAGCAACCAGATAGCATACTATCATATCGAGCAAGAAAGTCATCTCTATATATGTCCAAGCATCCAATATAATATACATCATCTGTACAATACTGGCCTCTAGGGCATACATACAACTAACAATCTCCCACTTGCACTAGGGCCAGCTGCTGTAGTATCGCATACCGAGCATCCCGAAGTGTCTCTCAAACTGTATCTGGGGAATGGCCTTCGTGAGTGGATCCGCCGTGTTGTTCTTCGTGTCAACCCTCCTGACCTCGCTCTCCCGGCGATCAACTATCTCCCGGATCAGGTGATACCGCCTCAGAATATGCCTGGATCGCTGATGGGACCTGGGTTCCTTGGCCAAAGCCACCGCTCCATTGTTATCACAATACAAAGGTATTGGATGCTCAATGGATGGAACCACTCCAAGTTCAGTAATGAACTTCTTGATCCAGACAGCCTCTTTAGCAGCATCGTTGGCAGCGATATATTCAGCCTCCATCGTCGAGTCTGCCACGGTTTCCTGCTTGGAACTCTTCCAGCTAACCGCCCCTCCGTAAAGGGTAAAGACAAATCCCGACTGCGACTTAGAGTCGTCCTTATCACTCTGGAAGCTCGAATCGGTAAAGGACTCCACTTGGAGTTCTCCGTTACCATACACCAAGAGCATCTCTTTAGTCCTTCGCAAGTACTTGAGAATGCTCTTCACAACTGTCCAGTGGCTCTCTCCAGGATCAGCGTGATACCTGCTCACTACACTTAGTGAGTATGCAATATCGGGTCTGGTACATAGTATCGCGTACATGATAGAGCCTACCGTCAAAGCATAGGGTATCCCTTGCATGCGAGCTCTCTCCAAATCAGTCTTGGGAGATATCTCTTTAGAGAGAGTGACTCCAGAGATCGTGGGCAAGTTCCCACGCTTGAATTCTTCCATACTAAACCTCTTTAGTATGGTGTCAATGTACGTGGATTGGGACAATTCCAATATCCGTTTGGATCTATCTCTATAGATCCTGATTCTCAATATGCAGGAGGCATCACCAAGATCTTTCATTGAGAATCTTTGTGATAAGAAGAGCTTGACCGATTGCAGCATAGGAATATCATTTCCTATCAAGAGTATGTCGTCCACGTACAATACGAGGAAGACTACCTTACTCTCTGCCACCTTCTTGTAAATACAAGGTTCATCTGGGTTTTTGACGAAATCAAACTCTTTGATAACGACGTCAAAGCAGATGTTCCAACTCCGCGATGCTTGCTTTAATCCATAAATGGATTTAAGCAGCTTGCACACCTTCCCGCTGCTCCCATTGTCTACGAAGCCCTCTGGCTGAGTCATGTACACACACTCTTCTAAATCACCGTTTAGAAAGGCGGTCTTAACATCCATTTGCCAGATTTCGTAGTCATGATATGCAGCGATGGCAAGCATGATCCGAATGGATTTAAGCATAGCCACTGGAGAAAAGGTTTCGTCATAGTCCACACCTGGTCTTTGACGAAAACCCTTTGCAACAAGTCTAGCTTTGAAAGTCTCCACTTTCCCATCTACACCAAGTTTTTTCTTGAAGATCCACTTTCTCCCAATGGGTTTTACCCCTTCAGGAGCAACTTCCAAAGTCCATACTTTGTTGGTGTACATGGATTCCATCTCGGACCGCATTGCATCCAGCCATTTCACTGAGTCTTTACTCGTGATGGCCTGCTCGAAACTAGTTGGGTCATCATCCTCCATGATGCAATCCTCGCTCCCACCATCCATGAGAAAACCGTAGTATCTCTCAGGTTGGCGAGGAACCCTACTGGATCGGCGGAGAGGCTGAGGTTCATTGGGAGCCACTGAATCTTCTGGTTCCACTAAATCTTCAGTTACGGTTTGTGTATCTGGAACCTCTTCCAGCTCTACCACTTTGCCACTAATTTCTTTTTCAAGGAATTCCTTTTCTAAAAAGGTGGCATGTTGGGCAACAAACACTTTTTGTTCCTCACTGTGGTAGAAAAAATACCCATATGAGTTCTTTGGATATCCCACAAACTTGCAAAGAACTGACCGTGCCTCGAGCTTGTCCGGATTTTGTCTTTTGACATAGGCTGGACAACCCCATATCTTAACTCGTTTAAGATATGGCCTCTTCCCACTCCATATCTCATATGGTGTGGTAGGTACACATTTAGTTGGAACTTGATTCAATAGGTATGCTGCTGTCTCCAGCGCATGTCCCCAGAAGGAAATAGGTAACTCAGCTGTGCTCATCATAGAGCGCACCATATCTAATAGGGTGCGGTTCCTCCTTTCTGATACACCGTTGTGCTGTGGTGTATATGGAGGAGTCAGCTGAGAGAGAATCCCATTCTCTTTTAGGAAGTCCAGGAATTCATTGCTCAAGTATTCACCTCCTCGATCAGATCGAAGGATTTTAAAACTTTTTCCGGTTTGGTTTTCGACTTCTTGTTTATATTCTCTAAATTTCTCAAAAGCTTCTGATTTGTGTTTCATCAGGAACACATATCCGAATCTAGAGAGATCGTCAGTAAATGTAATGAAGTACGAAGAACCATCGCTGGCATGTGTAGACATGGGACCGCATACATCACTATGTATCAGTCTCAAGAGTTCGGTAACTCTTTCTCCGTGTCCCGTAAACGGAGTTTTGGTCATCTTGCCTTTGAGACATGACTGGCAAGTGTCATAAGATGAAAATTCGAATGGTTTCAAATATTCATCCTTATGCAACTTAGCCAGTCGTGTCGCATTGATGTGACCCAGTCTACAATGCCACAAGAAGGATTCGTTCAGTTCTGAACTCTTCCTCTTGTGTGTGTTTGTTATACTCAGAACTGTTGATTGATTTAGAACGTAAATGCCATTGCACAACGTGCCTGTTCCAACCAACTTTTGGTTACGGAAAATGTTCATAACATTGTCCTGTAATACAAAATTATATCCCTCTTTACTCAACAAAGAAACCGATATAATGTTGCATATCAGGTTCGGCATGTAATAGCATTCATTCAGAACCAATGTATTACCAGTTGGTAATGCAAGGTGATATTCCCCGACAGTCTTAGCTGCAACAATTGCACCATTTCCAACTCTAATGTCTTTATCACCTTCTCCAAGTTCTCTACCTTTCCTGAGCCCATGTAACTGATTACATATATGGGATCCTGACCCGGTATCTAATACCCAGGACGTAGGGCAAATGGAGAAACAGTTCTCTGTAACGAACACACCCGAAGAAAATGCATCAACATGTACTTTCTTCATTCGGGTGGCATGGGAATCCTGGCATTCCCCTATATCCTGTTCAGTCCTATAACTCTTATAAGAAAGAACGGAACCAACGTTTCCCAGCACAGTATAACATGCGGGTTCGGTCAATACATCCATATTATTATCTTTATTAGGGCATGACATGGTCGCTACCTGGAGAAAGAGAGAGAAGAAAACACTTTAGCGTATGCTCTTGCAAGATCAGATTGGTTATTATCTTATCTAATCAGGATGGCTCCCACTGGTTTTTATCAAATCTTCCTTCAAACCCTAAAAGGAAAGACTAGCCGGGATTAATTACTCTCTACAACTTCGCCAATCTTTCAGCCAGGCCAGTGTCGGTGCTTTGAGGGAGGTTCCCCGTGCTTTCGCACGGACCTAATTAAAGTAAACCTCGTTTTCCCAGAGGCGTAACCCCGTTGACACCTTTCTAGACACCTACTTGATCGGCTAATTGTAATGTGCAAAACTCTCCCAGGAGTAACTCTTACTCGCAGTGGGTATCGGGATCCAACTATCTCATAGAAGGTATGCAATCTCATTGCAAATTTCAACACTTGAAATTCCCGATAATGCATTTGCCCCAAACGATCTATGACCTTGACAAGGTCAACAAACCATAGACCGTAAGTCAAGTTCAACCCGTCATTTCTTGATTGAATTAAACCCACCCGCACGACCCTTGACAAGGTCAACAAGGCCGTACGACTACCCTAACTCAATCTGCATCATATGCATAAGCAGATAAATACTGGTTAGCTACCGCACACTGCGCCTTGACAAGGTCAACAAACGCAGCACGAATACTAAACAGTACTTTTCTGAAATGACGGAGGACTACGACAGGTTTTTCTGAAAACCTATTGCGTAATGAACTTGATATCGTTGTAGAATCAAATGAAGTTTTGAAATGGAGTGATTTTGAGGCTTTTCTAGTTTTTGCTAAAGGGGTCACTCCCGGTGAAGGGATCGTCGGCCCTTTCCTCGTCGAATGAGGTGCGGGATATATCATATATATCACTGTGCAAAGCAAAATCTATAGAAGTAATCAAAAGTCAAACCGAGTGTGTAGCATCTGCCAGTTGTTGCTAAAGGGGTCACTCCCGGTGAAGGGATCTCGGCCCTTTCCTCATCGAATAAGGTGCAGGGTATATCATATATACCACTATGCAAAGCAAAACTGTAGCTACCCTTTTTATTTAAAATTTGATTCTACAACATCATTTAGGTTTCTTTTCTTTCATTAATCACATTAATGAAGTCCCATCATTTAAGTCACCTAAACATCACAGATAAATACGACGTACACTTATGCCATCTGCATTCGCCTGGATGTCCCCTCGTGCACCGTTAGGTTAGGTAACTAACGACAGAGCAGGACAGGGCTAGTGCGGGTGCAAAACATAAGTAACGTCTATATAATATATCATATATACTATATACAGTATCTATCACAGAACATCACATGATCACATCACAGATATCGCAGCAGAAGAAACATATGAAACATTGGATATACTAGGACGTCCGTGTTTTCAATACGAGCCAGTATAAAACACGGATTCCACGGTCGTGATGAATAGCCAATCCCACTTCCCTAGACCCCTACGAGAGCGGCAAGCAACCCTACCAATTCTAGGGTTAGGAGACCCGGACTCGACTCCTCGAGATGGTCTCCCACTGGACCCTAGAACCCGGTTACTTGTGCTCCCCTCCTTGGGTCTATCCTAATGCGGAAAAGTAAATAATATACAAAGGGTGACAGCTTCCGCAACCTGGAAGTGCCCCAAAAAAAAGAATATTATATACAAGTTTTTACATGAATGAAAATGAAAAACACTCATCTCACATAAAAACCCCCGGCTATTCGAACACGACAATCCAATATAACATATCCAGCAACACATAACATCACATGTCATCAACGTAAGTAAATATGCGCATCCCAATTGTCGTTGACATATAGCAACGAAACCGGCGATATCACATATTACACTTACGGTCACAGAAAAGAAAGTGTCAAACTACAACAGTTGGAATCCGCAACCTCTTTAGACATCGCATGCCTAATCAAATGAAATACTTAGACATCACATGCCTAACAATTATAAACCCCGCATTTTAGTCCCATTATCGAAAACTCTTTTCAATATCAAGTGAGACTAAACCGCTAGATTTATAACATTCATTCAGCTATCTCATAACTGTTTGTGAATTCCAATTATTGTATCCTATTCTGGATAAATAGAAAATATTAAACTTTCCGATCGAACATTCGAACACCCAAGTTTTCCCGAAACCGTTCAACTCATGAAATAAGTTCAAAGACGTTCACTTCATGCCTCAGTACCAACGGTCCAGCCGTAGAAGGGTCAAGCCAATGCCTCACATGTGGCACGCCGTACTCCCCCAAACCCTAAGGTTCAAAAGGCAGTTCAAGACGGTCACATAATCGAGTTAAGGTTTGTTGTCTTCTAGAGGGACCATCGCGTTACTTGCACTACTCAGAACGTCCTTAAACCACAGAAAAATCCAACACTTGGAAATTTTTTCGGCATGGGAAAAGTTGGGTATTTATATCCGGTCGAACTTTTTAACATATTCTAAAGTTATCCGGAATCCACATAGACAAAATCTGATAATCCGATCGAATCATCGAATCCCCAAAACAACCCCAGAAAATTCAACTCTTGAATAAATATTAAAAATTCCCATAAAACTCAGCACTGTGAAAGAGGAATTACTGTGCAAATATGGAGGGCTGACGTCACCAGAGAGCCGCGGAACCGCCGCAGAAGCTAGGCTTCTGCCGCGGTTCCGCCGCAGATTTAAGGTATCATTGGTCAAATTTTGCACCGTAATTCTTATAATTCCCTGCTGAATTTTTTAAGCATTTTTAATCCGGAAAAAACCCAGTTTTTGGAAAAAGTCCAGAGAGCAATTTGGTTTTTAGGGTTTCGGTTCGATCGGGTTTCAAACGTCGTCTACAGTTCGCCTAAGGCTCTAGCTAGTCTCTGATACCACTGTAGGGTTTCTAGGCACTCTCAAGAGGTCTTACAAGGCATCACCCATGCCAATTTCAAATTTTACAAGTGCCGAGAAACTCTAATACGGATCGTTAACTAGAATTTTAGGCGAAACAATAAACTAGTTAACAACTTAACTAAAGATAAGAAGCTACAACCTTTGTAGATCCGGTTATCCACTTTCTTAGCTCCACGTAGTCATCCTCTCGCTGTCCAAGTCGGATCTCGGACTCTAACAACGGCTTCATCGGAGAAATGAACGGACTAGTCGTCGGGTACGATGCCGAAGATGATCTACGTCGAGGTTACACAAGATCAAGCTCCAACTTCAACAAGTCGTGAAACTTGTGAAGAAAACACCCTATACTACTTGGCAAGAGGTAGAGGGTGAAGAAATAGGAGGTGGGTTCACTTTAGAATTGGATTTCTCACTCTTTTTCTCAAGGTGCCATTGATGGAGGCAAGGTTTTCTTCATGAAGATGAAGAAGAAGAAGAAGATAGAATATGATAAGTGTTATTTAAAAGAATAATTAAAATGAATACTTATCATCTTCTAACCTTGGTTAGGTGTAGAGAATAGACCATAGTTAGTGGGAATGGTTAGGGTTAAGGATGAAGACAAAATGGTCACTTTAGTCAAAGCTTCATGAAGCTTCAACAAGCTTCATGATAAAAAGAAACCATTTTATTTTCCTTTATTTATTTGTCAAGAAAGAATGGATAAATAAATAAGTGAATAAATCAAAACCCTAACCATTATCATAACCATGGTTTAAGTCTTAACACAAAGCCAATTTACATGCATCATCAAACATGACACAATGTAGTGCACAAAAGTATATCACATATACAACATGTGAACTACAAGTGAGAAAATCCATTTAAAATGAACCAATACTAGTTAATGCAAAGTAATATACCATATATATAATTATACATTAAATCATTAAATCAACACTTGATTCAATGATCCGGTCATGTCGCACATAACTGACTAGTATACAATGTATCGATTTATCGAATCAATGATTCGATAACTAGGTTATATCGCATACAACCTATCGAAACATTCATCGCGAGAATGAAATACGGTATCACATACTCGCATTATTCTCGGTCCCGCACATATCTCATATGCGCTCCTATTTCGTTTCGCTTGAGCCAGGAAACCTCTGTGTAGGACTCTAAAGACTCGTCAATACGCCGGTAGCAGATGGTGATCATATCAAGCACCCACAAGCCGCAAGCGGTCTGCTAAACGTAACGGCCACCCGGGTATTGAGTGATTAGAAGATCGACGAGCTAGCCCGCTCACACTCCTGTGAATCCAACCAGTAACACTTGCCGTACAGTCCGGTCTGTTCGTCTGATATGTCGCATATCAAGTCTAGGGGTGGTAAACGTCAGACCCCAATAACCGATAAGTCGTGCCGATGTGAGGCTCATAACGGGTCGAGAAACTACTGGTAACACTTACCAGCAAATCTCTGATCAGCCCTGGCCAGGGACTTCCCTGTTACGGCCAATCGAGCACAGCGCAACATCAACCCCCAATACCGGGAGAGACGAAACCCCTCCTATCGCTCATTGCCTCCATGTGACTCGGGACTGTACCCAAAGACCACCGTTTTGCACGCCCTCATGGACATGGTAAGGTGGAGATCAAAGCACAGTGGGAATCACACAAGACTCTATGATGATCTCGGGTCTACAGACTAACCTGCACAAGTGTCGCCTGAGAACTGCCATCTGACGTGAGGTATAATACCATCTGGGAGTTCTCGGCGAGTCCGTCCAGTGTACCCAGTCTCCACTGAGCACCCGTATATCATCTCTGATGTCAAACACCAATGGATATGGGATCATCCATCGCCCATCTCATGGGTCGAGAAGCGTATACGCTAGTCTACACTGGTATATCAATGCCCCGTCTCGATACACCCACGACTAGGGACCTTGAAGGATGTACCTATGGACTACCATGTCCCCGCTAGTATGATCTGCATCATAGTCCAGGTAGTCAAGTACACATCTTAAAGGCTTTACCAACATGTAACTATAAGACAGTTTAAAGAGACAAGTGTACATGTTAAGATAAAGAGCAACCAGATAGCATACTATCATATCGAACAAGAAAGTCATCTCTATATATGTCCAAGCATCCAATATAATATACATCATCTGTACAATACTGGCCTCTAGGGCATACGTACAACTAACAACGGTGGTATCAGAGCTACTAGGCATTGGATGTCGACCTATGGGGGGTTCTCACTGTACGACAGTGTAGCGAAGCATAGGCTCTTACTCCCAGGGTGTCCCGAGACCGGAAGGTTTTCCGGCGGGTTGTAGTCCTCGCGAGGGGGCATGCGTAAAAAGTAGCGGCTGAGGGACCCGTTGGTGCCACGGCGACCCCATTGGATGGGGTGGTTTCCTGATCAACAGTGGTATCAGAGCCTAGCTAGAGCCTTAGGCGATGCGTAGACGAAGTTAGAAACCCGATCGAACCCCGAAACCCTAAAAATAACCCCTCTCTGTACATTTTCTGAAAATGTGGATTTTTCCAAATTAAAAATATCAAAAAAATTCAGCAGGGTTTTCTAGGGGTTACTGTGAAGCACGTGTCCCTGAATCGTCTAAAGCGCCGCGGAACCGCGGCCCCACCCTGGAATTTGCGGCGGTTCCGCGGCCATATAGAAGCTTCCTGTGACGTTCTTTGCACAGTAATCCCCGTCTGCAATGCCTGTGTTTTCTGGGTAATTTTAATTACTGCTCAAGAGTTGAGTTTTCTGGGTTGTATTGGGAGTTCGACGATTCGATCGGAATCTTTAACTTTGTCTGTGTTTTTCCGGATAATTTAGAATATGTTAAAAAGTTCGACCGGATATAAATACCCAATTTTTCCCCTGTTGGGAAATTTCCAAGTGTTGGATTTTTCCGTAGTTTAATAACGTTCTAAGTAGTGCAAGTAACACAATGGACCCTCTAGAAGACAACAAACCTTAACTCGATTATGTGACCGTCTTGAACTGCCCTTTGAACCTTCGGGTTTGGGGCAGTACGGCGTGCCACATGTGAGGCGTTGGCTTGACCCTTCTACGGCTGGACCGTTGGTACTGTGGCATGAAGTGGATGTTTTTGAACTTATTTCAAGAGTTGAGCTGTTTCGGGAAAACTTGGGTGTTTGAGTGTTCGATCGGAAAGTTTAACATTTTCTATTTATCTGGAATGTGATACAATAATTAGAATTCATAAGTAGTTATGAGATAACTGAAATGAATGTTATAAACATAGCACTTTAGTCTCACTTGATCGGTTGCCACGGAATTTTGATGTGATCAAAAGTCTGTCGCAATCACGTAATGTACACGGATACTCGCCGGGTAAACTTAATAGGCAGCCATGCCCCATAGCCCCGACCAAGTGACTGTAGGAGATCCCCGTAGCCAAAAGCATCCGTTCGGGTGCTTACGGCAACGGTGTTCCGCCTTGGTGCACTTCGTCGACGGTATCGGGGGTGCGGCCGCCTACTAAAGTTTGCGACGAGCGTTCGATCAAAATGCCGGGAATCTTGTTGAATTACCCGACTTGATATTGAAAAGTGTTTTCGATATAGAGACTAAAATGCGGGGTTTATAATTGTTAGGCATGTGATGCCTAAGGAATTCATTTGGTCAGGCATGCGATGTCTGAGGAGATTGCGGATTCCAACTGTTGTAGTTTTACACTTTCTTTTCTGCGACCGTAAGTGTAATATGTGATATCGCCGGTTTCGTTGCTATATGTCAACGACAATTGGGATGCACACATTTACTTACGTTGATGACATGTGATGTTATGTGTTGCTGGATATGTTATATTGGATCGTCGCGTCTTGAATAGCCGGGGGTTTTTATGTGAGATGAGAGTTTTTATTTTCATTCATGTAAAAAACTTGTATGTAATATTCTTTTATTGGGGCACTTCCAGATTGCGGAAGATGTCACCGTTGTTGTATATTATTTTCTTTTCCGCACTAGGATAGACCCAAGGAGGAAAGCACAAGTAACCGGGTTCTGGAGTCCAGTGGGAGACCAACTCGAGGAGTCGAGTCCGGGTCTCCTAACTCTAGAATTGGTAGGGTTGCTTACCGCTCTCGTAGGGGTCTAGGGGTGTGGGTTTGGCTATTCATCGCGACCGTGGAATTCGTGTTTTATACTGGCTCGTATTGAAAACACGGACGTCCTAGTATATCCAATATTTCATATGTTTCTTCTGCTGCGATATCTGTGATGTGATCATTTGATAAGTTGAGATAGATACTGTATATAGTATATATGATATATTATATAGTCGTTACTTATGTTTTGCACTCGCGCTAGCCCTGCCCCGCTCTGTCGTTAGTTACCTAACCTAACGGTGCACGAGGGGACATCGAGGCGAATGCAGATGGCATAAGTGTACGTCGTATTTATCTGTGATGTTTAGGTGATTTAAATGATGGGACTTCATTAATGTGATTAATGAAAGAAAAGAAACCTAAGATGTTGTGGAATCGAATTTTCAAAAACAGGTAGCTACAGTTCTTGCTTTGCATCGCGGTGTTCCTTGTAGAACATCCTGCACCTTATTCGATAAAGAAAGGGCCGAGATCCCTTCACCGGGAGTGACCCCTTTAGCAATAACTGGCAGATGCTACACACTCGGTTTGTCTTTTGATTGCTTCTATAGTTTCTGCTTTGCACAGAGATATATATGATATATCCCGCACCTTATTCGATGAGGAAAGGGCCGACGATCCCTTCACCGGGAGTGACCCCTTTAGCAAAACTAGAAAAGCCTCAAAAACACTCCATTTTAAAATCATTCGATCCTACAACGATATAAAGTTCATTACGCAAAGGGTTTTCTTAAAAACCTGCCGTAGCCCTCTGTCATTTCAGATAAGTAATAATTAGTATTCGTGCTGCGTTTGTTGACTCAGTCAAGGCGTAGTGTGCGGTAGCTGATTAGTGCTTATCTGCAAAGCATATGATGCGATTGGATTAGGGTAGTCGTGCGGCCTTGTTGACTCAGTCAAGGGTCGTGCGGGTGGGTTTAATTCAATCAGAAATGACGGGTTGAACTTTACTTGCGGTTTATGGTTTGTTGACTCAGTCAAGGTCATAGATCGCTTGGGGCAAAATATTATCGGGAATTTCAAGTGTTGAAATTTGCAATGAGATTGCATACCTTCTATGAGATAGTTGGATCCCGATACCCACTGCGAGTAATAGTTACTCCTGGGAGAGTTTTACACATTACAATTAGCCGAATCAAGTAGGTGTCTAGAAAGGTGTCAACGGGGTTAAGCCTCTGGCAAAACGAGGTTTACATTAATTAGATTCGTGCGAAAGCACGGGGGACCTCCCTCAAAGTACCGACACTGGCCTGGCTGAAATATTGGCGAACTTGTAGCGTGTAATTAATCTCGGCTAGTCTTTCCTTTTAGGGTTTGAAGGAAGATTTGATAAAAACAGTGGGAGCCATCCTGATTAGATAAAATAATAACCAATCTGATCTTGCAAGAGCGCACGCAGAGTGTTTTCTTCTCTCTCTCTCCAGGTAGCGACCATGTCACGCCTTAATCAAGATAATAAAACGGATATATTGACTGAACCCGCTTGTTATACTGAGCTGGGGAACGTTAGTCCCGCTCCAACTTATAATTGTTATAAGACAGAGTAGGAAATTGGGGAATACCAGATTTCCCGTACCGCCCAAACGAAGAAAGTGCATACCGATGCATCATCTTCGGGTGTGTTCGTTACACAGAACTGTTTCTCAGTATCTTTTACGTCCTGGGTATATGATACCAGATCAGGATCCCGCATATGTAATCTGTTACATGGGCTACAGATAGGTAAAGAACTGAGAACGGGTGATAAGTTTCATGAGGCAGAAAACGGTTCAAGTGTTGCAGCCAAGTCTGTTGGTCACTGTCACCCTGTATTACCAGAATACATTGATTCTGAACAGATGTTATTAGATACCGAACGTGATATACAAAATCATATCAGTCTCTTTATTAGTAAAGAAGGATATAATTTTGAATTGATTGGATAATGTTTTGAACATTTCCTATATCAAGAGTTGATCGGTTCAGGCACGTTATCTAAAAGCATTGACGTTCTAAATCAAACCACAGTTCTCAGTATATAGAACACACACAAGAGGAATAGTTCAGAAATGAACAAATTCTTCTTGAGGTATTGTAGACTAGGTCATATCAATGCGACCCGACTAGCTAAGTTACACATAGATGAATATTTAAATCAGTTTGAATTTACATCTTGTGAAACTTGCCAGTCATGTCACAAAGATAAGATGACCATAGCTCTGTTTATTGGAAACAGAGAAAGAGTTATTGAACCCTTGGGATTGATACATGTTGATGTATGAAGGTCCCCTGTCTACACATGCCAAGATCGGTTCTTTGTATTACATTACATTCTCTGATAATCTCTCAAGATTCAGACATATGTTCCTGTTGAAACACAAGTCCGAACCTTTTGAGATATTCACAAAATATAAGTTGGAAGTAGAGAACCAAAAAGGGTATAAGTATTATGTCCTTTGATGTGATCAGGGAGGAGAATACTTGAGCACAGGATTCCTGGACCATTCTAAGAATGAGATTCTCTCTCGGCATTACTCCTCCGTATACACCACAGCACGTCGGTGTATCAGGGCGGAGCAATAACACCCTATGTGATATGGTGTGATCTATGATGAGTACTACTGAGTTTCCTATTTCCTTTTAGGGAGTTATACACTTATGAAGTTGCATACCTATTGAATAGGGTTCCGATCAAATCAGATGCCTACCATTTCATATGAGATATGGAAAGGGAAGAGCCCATATCTTAAGTTTGTTAAGATTTGGGGTTGTCCGGCCTATGTCTAAAAGCAAAATCCGGACAAGCTCGAGACAAAGTCAGGACTGTGGAAGTTTGTTGGATAGCCCAAGCATATGCAAAGGAATATCTTCTACCAAACCGAGAAACAAAAGTGTTTTATTTCTCAACATGCCACCTTTGTGAAAGGGAATTTCTTGTGAAGAAATTAGTGGTCATGAGGTAGAACTGGAAGGAGTTCCAGCTATACAAACTGCAGCTGATGATTTGGCAGAACCAAAGGATTCAATAGCAACCAACGAACCCCAGCCTCTCCGCCGATCTAGTAGGGTTTCTTACCCACCTGAGAGATACTTTGGTCTCACTATGACAGTGGGAGCGAGAATTGCATCATGAGATGATGACCCAACTAGTTTCGAGCTGGCCATCAGGAGTGGGACTCTGTAAGAATGGCTGGATGCTTAGCGATCTGAGATGGAATCCTTATACACCAACAAAGTATGGACTTTGATTGCTTTATCTGAAGGGTTAAATCCCCATCAGAAGCAAGTATATCTTGAGAAGATTACTTGGTGTACATGGAAAAGTTGAGACTTTCAAAGCTAGACTCGTTAAAGGTTTGCATCATAGACCAGTTGTGGCTAATGATGAAACCTTTTCTGGGGCCTATGCTTAATTCCATCCAGATCCTACTTGCTACGGCTACATACCATAACTGTGATATCTGGCGGTTGGGTGTCTTGACTGCTTTTCTAAATGATGATTTGGAAGAAAGCGTCTATAAGTACACAGCCAGAGCACTTCGTAGACAGTGGGAGCAGCGGAAACGTGTGCAAGATGTTTTATGTGATAAAGCAGGCATCGCGGAGTTGGAACATCTGTTTTGATGAGTTAGTCAAAGAGTTTGACATCATCAAAATGGTAGCTGAACCTTGTATATACAAAAAGGTAGTAGGGAGTATATTGATGATCCTCGTAGAGTACGTGGATGACATACTCTTGATAGGAAAGGAGTTTCCTATGCTACGCTCGGTCAATCTCCGCTTATCACAAGAATTCTCCATATAGGATCAAAGTGATACCTCCTAAATCCTGAGTTTTTATCTATGAGATAGATGTAATTGGATGCTAGGATACTCACTAGTTGTAGTGAGAAGGTATCAATCGGTCCTGGGGAGAATCACTGGAAAGGTTCCAGGGTGATAAGGACGACTGAATGTCAGTCGCAGGCATTGTCTTTACCCTCAGTGGAGGGACGGTATGTTGGAAAAGTTCCAAGCTAGATACCGTGACATACTAGACGATTAAAGGCAAGATACATCGTTACCAAAGATGCTACCAAAGAGAAAGTCTGGGTGTATATTAGTTCATAAGATGAACTTCGTTCCACCCATTGTGTGACAATGGAGTTGTGGCTTATGCCTAGGAACGCCTGTCCCATCAGTGATCCAGACATATTCTAAGGCAGTGTCACCTGATCGTGGAGATGGTTGATCTCCAGGGGATCGAGGTTAGGAGAGCAGACTCAGAGGACAACACGGCGGATCCACTCACAAAGGATTTTTCCCAGAGAGAGACTTTTATGGGATGGTTGAGTATGAGATACTACAACCACTGCTATCAGATGGCCCTAGTGCAAGTGGGAGATTGTTAATTATATGTATGCCCTAGAGGCCATTACTATACATAGGATGTATATTGTAGTGGATGCTTGGACATATATAGGGATGACTTTCTTGCTCGATATGATAGTATGCTATCTGGTTACTCTTTTGTAACGTTTTGGAAATCGTTTCGGTGAAATTTCGAAAAAACGGTAAAATAAGGGGGTTTTCTGTAAAAAGTCAAAATACAAATATCTTATTATAAAAATTAAATATACATATTCTAGCTATGTAATTGCTAGTATTTGGTGTTTATTGAGCCACAAGTGAAATTTCAAATTTTCTGAAAAAAAAATTATTTTATTATTATTTTAAGCCGTCACTAATACATTTAATTAGGAAAAATTACAAACTGGAATGGGTTGAAACAAATTTTGTGTATCATAACACATTAAACAAAATTTTAACATGTTTTTTTTGAAATAAAATGAAACTGCCAAACGGTGTTAGAAAATATTGAAGAAAAATTGCTTGTTTTGTGAAAATAAATTAGGTATTTGAGGTATGGGGGTATTTTCTTCACTTGGAACTTGCTACACACACACCCACACTCACACCCCCCATTTTTCCTCCCCTCTAGTGCTGAAATTCAGCAGCCCCTCCCCACTCTCCCCTCCAATTAAACAAATCAAATGAAAGAAAAATGATGAAATGGAAAATGAAAACATTAAAGAAATAAAGTATGGAACTAGATAATTAGAGTATGGTTTTGTGTTGACTTTGAGACCCCCCATCTCTCTCTCCCTCACCAAATCTGGCCGAGCCCCCCTTTTGTGCAGCCCCCCATTTTTCCCCCTCTCATATCATCACAAAATTCCATCAAAAATCCACAAATTTACTCACAAATTCAAAGCAAACTCCAAATCCAAGCTTTACCCATTATTCTTTAGCCAAATTAGTATGGATCTTGGGGGATGGAAGCAAGTTTAGGAGGCAAAGCTTCATGTTTGATCTCTTGATCATGAGGTATAAAGTTTCATTTGAATTTGTTAATTGTTAATTGTATGTTTGAATCTAGTTGTAATTAGATGTTTTATTATGGAATTAATTAAAATTTAACTTTCAAGAGAAGGGTTTGAAATTCAAGTTAGGTTTTTGTTTTGGAGTTGGGTTGTGATCAATTGTGCATGGTTGTGTGATATGGGCTAGCATCTTAAAACTTGTTAAAACTAATCTAATTGCTAGTTTGCAAATTGTTAGTTTAAAATTGTAATAATTGTACAAATATTGCAAACTAGGTTTTTTAGAATTGATGGAAATGAGTGTTTTTAAAATCTAATTAACATTGGTATGAAATAATTAAGATGTTTAATGAACATTATAGCCACTAGAATTGTTAAAATATTTAGATTGGTTAAAACACCAAGTTTTGAACTAAAAAGGTAACTTTTGCTAACTAGATTTTGGTTTAATATAATTTAGCAAGATTAAAAATCTAGTAAATATTTATGTGGCCTAATTAAGATAATTAGTGAGTATTGTGACCACTAGTTTGCTAAAACATCAAGACTTGTAGTAAAACGGTTAACGACCCCTTTACTAGGCTTTTTGGAAATAAACCGATTTGATCAATTTATTGGTTTTGATGATTTGCATCCTATTTCATATATTTTTAGTGACTTATAAAACAACGATTGGTACGTTTGGTGTTTTTCTCGATCAATCAGCATGTGTACACCGATGTCGAGGGTTTTGGGGTTGATTTGAGAAAGCAAACCATAGGTTTTGACCCATGTGGGATTCGTGAGTAGTTTTGGTCATGAGTCGGATTTTAATGCGATACGGTGCGTTATGATATGTAGGTACCCCATGTGGACTTCGAGACGACAAGAAAGCGCGAGGCGACGTCGGCACCGGCGAGCGAGGACCAGGTGAGTAGATTTATATCTACGGGGAGAAGTCGGGTGGATGGCATATAGCACCCCCGCAGTTCGTGGTGATGTATACGAATACGTATACACACATATATATATTGTTTATATATTGTTTGAGTGCATTGATGATAATATGGATATTTGGTGTTCTTGGATATTTAGTGTCGCGAACCCCTAGAGTAGTGGTCGCACCACGTATGCACATACCCACCCATACTTGCATACTTTCTTCTTTCATTTGTGCTTATTCAGGAATACATAGTTATGTGTTCACATGGGTATAGGACTATGTGTTCACATACGGATTTTAGGATGATACTTGGGTTTGAGATGAGTCGATGAGAATTGTATTGAGGTTGTGAATTCGGTGATATGGCAGGATTCGTATTTGAGATACGACATGACGTTGTAGCGGGTCCTTTGACGTAGTGTTTCACACACGTGCATGCATACGTAGGTGGTATCAGTATTGTACTAGACATAGATCCGTACCCGGATTATGATCTTTGATAAAGGGGATACCAGATGAATAGTGTGATGAATGTGATATTGACCCGTACCCAGATGTGGGGATGCCGTACGACGGATTTATGTACGAACTATATATTGATGATAGATCCGCACTCTTGACTTGGGAATATCTGATTATAGATATGGTATCGGATGTGATATTATCGAGGCGAGATCACCGACTAATATATATATATATATATATATATATATATATATATATGTTTATATATATATCGACTCAGATGTTAGGCGGTTTCCTTACCTGTTAGTTCAGCCGTATAGTTTAGTGTAGTTGTTAGACTAGATTAGACTCCTACCTATTTCAAAACTAACGAATCGTGGGTATTTTAAAAGACAGGTCAAGGGATTCTACGAATATTTCAAAAGACGTGTCTTTTCTTAAAAACACCGTAGCCCTTATTTTCAAAACACCGCGATTCGTGTTATTTCAAAAGGCGCTATTGTAGGACTTATATTAGGGTAATGCAGTTTAGTTACCGTTGTGTCTAATATTCAGCTCCTGCATATTATTGTTGTTGCTTCGCATCGCATACTTATTGCAATTCATATTTCATTATTCATATCATGCTGTTAGGACACCAGCACCATTACCGATGACGCGTATGTACCACGTACACTTACTTGCCGGCTCACACACATCTTCATCGGTAATTGCCATGTCACGAACACTTTAGAAAATACTATTTCATTTGACATAGGTTGTTAGCTAATAGTTTAGACATGATATTAGTGTACTTGCCTTATATGCTAGTTAGACATTGTAGTTATTGCCTACTACTTCATGCATATTATTATTCACTGTTGTGTCGCATTCATGGATTCTCATGCCTATATTCACTGTTTACATGCTATTGATGACTTGGATTCGGATTTCATGAGATTTTTTGGATTTGGAGGAAAACCGCAAAAACATAAATAAACCTTTTCTCTCTTTTAAAATAAAAAGTGCGGTTTTCCCATGATGTATGAGTCGTCCACCATGAGTTTGCTGATGGATTTCGAGACCCGATTCGAGGAGTGGAGGAACCGTTTCGGGTACATGGTGGGCCCGGTGCGGTACCCCGGGGCAAGAGGAATGTGTTGTTGACGTTGAGCCCGGCAGGGGAGCACTACCGACCGGTGATATTACCCGACGCGTCGAATATCCGGAGGATACCGTCGTGGTCTTGAGATGGATGGTAGGGGCCGGTCTGGATTGACGGCGCCCTAGATATCGTGATTTGAGATATTGAGATACAGCGATTGTAATACAGAGATATCGAGATATTTGGACACTTGTTTTGTGTCGATACTGGGCACTGTTTTATGCTGATTTCATTTATGGTACCTCACTTTTAAAATACAGAAATCTCACTGATTTATGAAAGCAGTTTTCGTCAGTACATGCATTCTGTTCCATGCATTCATACCTCATTCATATGATATATTGCTACCTGAGGCACTGACACGGGCACATGAGATCACACTCGGGTTAGATATTACCCTACCCTTTGTTATAGGCCGCATGTCATATATATATAATTGAGGATATATTATGATCATTGACCTAGGTTGCGTTATTTATGCGATTTCTGTGCGTAGATGTTTTTCTACTCACGAGTTGGCAACTCACCCCCGTTGTGCCACAGTTCTTGCAGGTTTCGCCGTACAGGTTTCATTACGGCTTGCTGGCACTCTTTCCATTTCCGGGTGACTTGCTAGTAGGTGGGTTTATTTGTATCGCACCCATCATTATATCTTGTATATCACTATTCTGTTGTATCTAGATGTTCCATCAACCAAACATGTATTTATTTTGAGATAGAGACCAGTAATGTTATTCCTTCGACCTTAGAGTCGCGCGTTATATTTCTGCGGATTTCTTGTGGTTTTGAGTTTCCTTTTGAGTTTTTGATCCTCGCCGTTGGCGTTGTATATTATATTGCTTGTGTGGTTGTGACCGTCGTTTGATGAAGAGCTAGCTCCTGCTTGGGGATGCCTTTTTATTGATTTCGTATACTATTCATGTTGTATCCCGTTTGGGAGCCAGTTTTTACAAAGGAGACTCTGCCGAAATTTTCAGGAAATTTTTGATGTTTTTTAAAAACCGCATAATTTCGGCTTATGCTATTGAAACTACTTGCTTTAAGTTGGTTTTTCCTGCACTCTACATCTTTTCTTGGTTTGGATTTCTGGGTTTTCGGTTTACTTAGATTACGTACGCCTCGAGACGTTCGTAGTTTAAGTGCCGGTCATGTTCCGTACTTCGGGTCGTGACATCTTTACCTTAACGTGTACACTGATTGTCTCTCTGTTACATGGTTGTAAAGCCCTTAGGATGTGTACTTGACTACCTAGACTATGATGCGGATCATACTAGTGGGGACATGGTAGTCCAGAAGTACATCCTTCAAAGTCCCTAGTCGTGGGTGTATCGAGACGGGGCATCGATATACCAGAGTAGACTAGCGTGTAGCTTCTCAACCCATACAGATGGGCGATGGATGATCCCATATCCATTGGTGTTTGACATCAGAGATGATATACGGGTGCTCAGTAGAGACTGGGTACACTGGACGGACTCGCCGAGAACTCCCAGATGGTATTATACCTTACGTCAAATGGCAGTTCTCTGGTGACACTGGTACAGGTTAGTCTGTAGACCCGAGATCGTCATAGAGTCTTGTGTGATTCCCACTGTGCTTTGATTTCCATCATACCACGTCCAAGAGGGCATGCAAAAAGGTGGCTTTTGGGTACAGTCCCGAATCACATGGAGGCAATGAGCGATAGGAGGGATTTCGTCTCTCCCGGTATAGGGAGTTGATGTTGCGCAGTGCTCGATTGGCTATAACAGGAAGTCCTTGGCCAAGGCAGCTTTAGGGATGTACTGGTAAGTGTTACCAGTAGTTTCTTGACCCGTTATGAGCCTCATATCGACACGACTTATCGAGTTATTGGGGTCTGACGTTTACCACCCCTAGACGAGATATGCGACATATCAGACAAATAGACCGGACTGTACGGTAGTGTTACTCGTTGGATTCACTGGAGTGTGAGCGGGCTTGCTCATTGATCTTCTGATCGCTCAATACCCGGGTGGCCGTTACGTTTAGCAGACCGCTTGCGGCTTGTGGGTGTTTGATATGATCATCACCTGCTGCCGGCGTATTGACGAGTCTTTAGAGTCCTACACAGGGGTTTCCTGGCTCAAGCGAAACGAAATAGGAGCGCATATGAGATATGTGCGGGACCGAGAATAATACCAGTATGTGATACTGTATTCTATTCTCGTGATTTGTATCATCGGTTGGTTATATGTGATATAGCCGGGTTACCGAATCAAGTGTTGATTCGATACATTGATACACATGATATTAGTCGGTTATATGCGATATGACCGGATCGTTAAATCAAGTGTTGATTTAATGATTTAATGTATAATTATATATTTGATATATTACTTTACATTAACTAGTATTGGTTCACTTAAGATTGATTTTCTCACTTGAAAGTGTACATTGTTTATATGTGATATATGCAAGTGTACATGTTTGTATCATGCTTGATGATACAAACAAGTTGTGTGTATGAGACTTGAACCATATCAAGGTTAGATTAGGGTTTACTATTTTCCTAGCAAATAACAAAAGAATTGAAACTTTGGTCAAAGTTATCAAGCTTCATGAAGCTTGATAAGCATTGACAAAGTCAACCTTTTTGTCATTTGTGTAGGATATTAGTTAACCCAACCCTTAACCTAATGGTTTGGTTAAATCTCTACATGAGTTAAGCATGAGGGCTTAACTCAACCATGGTGCCATCTTATATTGGATAAGTTTCATTTTTGGATATAATTCATATGATTCTTTTCTTCTTCTTCATCTTCATCAAGCTTGAAAAAGCTTGCTAGCTCCAATGGCATCATGAGAAAAAGAGTGAGAAATCCAATTCTAAAGTGAACCCACTTCCTATTTCTTCATCCTCTACCACTTGCCATGTAGTATAGGGTGTTCTCTTCATAAAGTTTTCGACCGAGTGAAGGAATAGCTTGAGTTTGAGTCTCCCCGACGTAGATCATCTTCGGCCTCGAAGTCAATGACCTAGCCCGATCATTTCTCCGATGAAACCATCGCTAGAGTTCGGGACCCGGTGATCGCAGCGGAGGGACGTCAACACGGAGCTAAAGAAGCGGTGGACCGGATCTACAAAGGTTGTAATCCCTATCACTTAGTAGCAAAGTCGTTTGCTTGCTTGCTTTTCGCCTATCCTTCTAGTTAACGATATATATTAGGGTTTCTCGGCACCGGAAAATTTTTGTTTGGCATGGTTGATGCCTTGTGGAACCTCTTGAGTGTGCCTAGGAACCCTATAATCGATGGTTACAAAATGAACCCTGAATACTCAACACTTGAGTCAGTTTAAAAATACCCATAAAATAACACAATCAGAAACAAAAATTACTGTGCAAACAAACTGTCAACGTCTCACTGTACGGCCGCGGTTCCGCGGCACAAGCAGGGTATAGCCGCGAAACCGCGGCGGTCCGTACAGATTACGTCATAATTTTTGCGCCGTAATTCTTAGAAATCCCTGCTGTATTTTTTAAGTATTTTTAATTCACAAAAATCCCAGATTTTAAAAATTGTCCAGAGAGAGGGTCGTTTTGTCGTATTCGGGTTCGTTCGGAGTTTTAACTTCATTAACGCATCGTCTAATGCTCTAGCTAGGCTCTGATACCACTGTAGGGTTACTAGGCACACTAACAAGGCTCTACAAGGCATCGACCATGCCAAAATTAAATTTTTTAGGTGCCGAACAACCCTAAGCAAGATCGTATACTAGAGTTTAAGCGAATCGAAAGGCAAGTAAACAACTTTACTCTAAAAGATCACGAAATACAACCTTTGTAGATCGGTCCTCCACTTCTTTAGCTCCTTGATGAAGTCCTTTCGCTGCGATCGTGGTTCTCCCGGACCCTTGCATGGCTTCACGAGGCGAAAAGGTGCGACCTTGCTTGAAGTCTCCAAGGTCGAAGATGATCTACGTCGAGCGAATTCCGACTCAAGCTTCTACTTCACTAACAAGAGAATTAGTGAAGCAAAAACCCTATACTAAAGTGCTAATCTAGTAGAGGATGGAGAAATAGGAAGTGGGTTCTCTTTAGAATTTTATTTCTCACAATCTTTCTCACTTTTTCAAAACCCTAGCAAGCTTTTTCTTTTGCTCAAGAAGAAGATGAACAAAAGAAAATGAAGAGGATAATGATCAAGTGTCATGGCTAACCATGGTGAGTGAGTATCATATACTAACCCTTGTAGAGCCATAACCATAGCTAATTGTGTGATGGTTAGGTTAAAGTCCAAAGTAAAAACAAATCTAGTGGACCTTAGTCAACGCATCCACAAGCTTCCATAAGCTTCATGCATTTTCCAACTTCCCACTAATTTTGTAATTACTTTTAAACAATACACACAATCATAACAATTAGGATGGTGTATGTCTCATACACACAAGTCATGTGTATCATCAACCATGATACATAAAGATGACACATTTTAACATATACCATATACATGTTAAAGTAGTGTACATGTGAGAAAAACCCTAAAGTGAACAAGTGTTAGCAAGTGTAAATTAGTATATCTAATATACAATTATACACTTAATTATTAAATCAACACTTGACTTAATAATCTGGTCATATCTCATATAACCGGCTAACATCCATCGTATCGACTTATCGAATCAACACTTGATTCGATAACCCGGTCATATCATATATGACCGACCGATACAAAAAGTCGCGAGAATAGAATACGGTATCACATACACGCATTTATTCTCGGTCTCGCACATATATCATACGTGCTCCTATTTCGTTTCGCCTGAGCCAGTAACACCTCTGTGTAGGACTCTAAAGACTCGTCAATACGCCGGCAGTAGGTGATGATCACATCACGCACCCACAAGCCGTCAGCGGTACTAGCTGGACGTAACGGCTACCCGGGTATTGAGCGATCAGAAGATCAGCAAGCAAGCCCGCTCCAACTCCTGTGAAAGCCTGCCGGTAACACTTCCCGTACAGTCCGGTCTCTTCGTCCGATATGTCACATATCAAGTCTAGGGGTGGTAAACGTCAGACCCCAATAACCGATAAGTCGTGCCGATGTGAGGCTCATAACGGGTCGAGAAACTACTGGTAACACTTACCAGTAAATCTCTAATCAGCCCTGGCCAGGGACTTCCCTGTTACGGCCAATCGAGCACAGTGCAACATCAACCCCCAATACCGGGAGAGACATAACCCCTCCTATCGCTCATTGCCTCCATGTGACTCGGGACTGTACCCAAAAACCACCGTTTTGCACGCCCTCATGGACATGGTAAGGTGGAAATCAAAGCACAGTGGGAATCACACAAGACTCTATGACGATCTCGGGTCTACAGACTAACCTGCACAAGTGTCACCAGAGAACTGCCATCTGACGTGAGGTATAATACCATCTGGGAGTTCTCGGCGAGTCCGTCCAGTGTACCCAGTCTCCACTGAGCACCCGTATACCATCTCTGATGTCAAACACCAATGGATATGGGATCATCCATCGCCCATCTCATGGGTCGAGAAGCGTATACGCTAGTCTACACTGGTATATCGATGCCCCGTCTCGATACACCCACAACTAGGGACCTTGAAGGATGTACTTATGGACTACCATGTCCCCACTAGTATCATCCGCATCATAGTCCAGGTAATCAAGTACACATCCTAAGGGCTTTACCAACATGTAACTATAAAACAGTATAAAGAGACAAGTATACATGTTAAGATAAAAATCAACCAGATAGCATACTATCATATCGAGCAAGAAAGTCCTCTCTATATATGTCCAAGCATCCAATATAATATACATCATCTGTACAATACTGGCCTCTAGGGCATACATACAACTAACACAACACATATGCATGTATGTATATGAGAATCACCAACGTGTGTCCATCAACGACACATCAAATCATGGAACCTGAATGTCCAACAGCGACACTCGAAACATCATGAAACCCGTGTCCAGTATCGACACGTAAATCCTCATATCTCAGGCTCTGCATCCTTTGATCGGCTCTCAGGCACCGCATACTTTGATCGGCCCTTATAACCATCTCACGACTCCGGTCGGTATCCTCCGAATAACCGCCAGGTCCAAACTATCACCAGTAGGTAATACTCCCTCTGCCAGGCTCATCGTCTACTGCACAACAATCATTTCTTTCCCCGGGGTACCTTACTAGGTCCACTATGTACCCGCAGACGGTTCGTCCAACTTCTCGAATCGGGTCTCGAAAACAATCTCATAACCGAGAAAAATCATGGTGGATGCCTCGAAATCACATCACGAGAAACCGCATTTTTAAAACAATTTATAATTTCCTTTGAAATATATCTACGGTTCTCAAATCCAGAAATCTCATGAAAACGGTATCTCAATGCATGCAACCATAAAAGTACGATGTATGCGAGCATAGAACAGTAATGTGAGCATATCAAGTATATCGTGCAAACGTGTCATATGATAATACTGAACAATGAATGTACTTTACAATTAAGAATAAGACCATGATATAGAAATTCTACTGTATAAGTGGCATAGCAATTACCGATGATGAATATGTGAGCCGGCAAATCTGTGTAAGTGTAATGTGCGCATCATCGATAATTGTGCAGGTGTACTAGCAGACGATATCATAACGACTAATGAAAGCACATGTATATATTTATATATATAAAATGCAATGAGAGTAAAATGAACGTAGCAGAAAGGTAAATAGTAACGCAACAAGCTAAGATATATCTCGATATACGAGCCATACAATATCGTATCTAAAATAGCACGAATCTTTATTTTTAGAAAAGTATGGACTACGGTGTTCTTAAAGAAAATCAACACCTTTGAAATCCGTAGCGTCCCTCGGTTTGTCCTTTGAATGTACATGATTCGTTAGTTTTGAAAATAAGTATGATTCGAACCCTATTCTAACATCTACTTAAGTAATTAAAAGACTAAAAGCTAAAATAATCCCGAGTCAAAAGTACGGATCAATCATCATATATACATCTCGTACGGTATAGTCCGTCGGACGGCCTCCTCAAAATCGAAGGTACGGGTCAAATATCATATATCATAATTCGTACGGTATGATCCGTCGTATGATATCATAAACAAGGGTACGGATCTAAGGTCACGTATAACATATCACTCTTTATTCTCATATAAATATATAAATATATATATATATGTACTCATATAACTCAAGTCACATCTATATCAAACTCATATCATGTCTTGGCAAAATTATATATATTCTCATATCGTCTCACATCCGTATATCGACATATTAAGCCAAGTCTTCTATTTCATCATAACAATATCTCACATCTAGTCATCTTGCATATACATCACATTCTCTTTTCATCATATCAATGTCCCACATCAAGTCATCTTGTGTGTGTGTGTGTGTGTCATATTTTCAGTTGTATGTATGTATAATCTCACACCATCTATTAGCATATGAATATAACATGTACATTGCCTTGCATTCTCAAGCCAACATATCCACTAATGTCATCTTTTATCGTATCATCTCATACTGAAACCTTTAATCATATCCGTAAGTTCGTAGCATATCTTTTCTCCAAATATAATTTATATATCGATTTTCCATATCAATGGTTGCGGGGATGCTATACGCCATCTACCCGACTTCCTCCGTAAATATAAATCTACTCACCTGCCAAATCCTCGCTTACTCGAAGTCGATGTGGTTCGTCTTCTCGGAAGTCCACGCAAAAGTACCTACATATCAACACACAATCGAAATGCTTATAAAATCAAGTCCGAAAACCGATACGGCACACGAATTGCTTATAGGTTAGAACCTATAACTTACGTATGCAAAAACAACCAAATAACCCTCATCGTTGACGTACAAACATCCAACGACCGAATCACATCAAGAAATTCATAAATCCAAGTTTCAAATATCGGAAAACATAATACGGCAACTGAGGAAATGACTCCCAGATTCTAGCACAGGTAGAATAAGACAGAACAACCAATACAGGGGCTAGGTTATAAGGTGTATAAGCTACAGACCAAAATCCAACACCACAGCACACAATTTGGCCGGCGAGAATGCTAGTTTACCCAGTGTCGCCGGTCCCAACATGGAGTTGGTGTCTCGTTCTTTTGTGGTGGTCTCCTAGTGGTCCTATTAAGTCAATGTACTTGTTTTATTTTCATAAAAACATCCCAAGTTACTCCAGATTCCCTGTTGTCCTCCAAGCTTCACTAAACCGACACAGGAAAATTCTAAGTTCGTGTATCGGGTTCTAATCTCTGGTCTAGGCCATTAAACATCACCAAGGTCAAGTAAAACACTCACTACACCTCAAATACACCATCAGAACTCAACTCATACCCTAAACCTCATCTAGGAATATTCAAAGATCACAAAACTACACTAGTTAGTTTAAACTACTATAGGACGTAAAGAAACTAGAGACTTAACAAAAAGAGTAGAAATATACCTCCTTTAGCAACTCAAGAAAATTCTTGGGTTGCCCAACGTACTCAAAATCCAAACTTGGTTCCACTATGGGGTGTAGGATGAGGTGGGGATCAACTTTTGTGAAGAGAGTGTGGGATTTTGGTGATGATTTGGGGTGTTTGTGGAGGAGGTAGATGAGGTGGAGGAACTTGAGAGAAAGAAGAAGAAGAAGTTGAGGAATGAAGTGAAGAAAAGGATGGTGGGGGTGCCATGCCAAGATAACCCCCCGCCCCCCTCTCTCTCTCTCACACACACACACACACACACACACTCTCATGCCCATGTCTCCATGCTCTCTTTGACTTTTGTTTTCTTTTCTTTTCTTTCTTTTATCTCCCATCTAAGTAAAACCAAATAACACAAATACAATGAAACAATATGCAACCAAAAAAGTAATATATCATGGTGCACTAGCCATGGATATTTTTTTTAAAATACAGATTTGGCCTAATCGTGATTAGTAGTGCACTAATCAAGTTTAACTTAAACTTGCATATAATTAATTGCATAATTATTTATAAAATGCCAAATTCCATAAATACCTTTTAAATAAATAAACCATATTAATCTCCAATTATTTTCCAAATATTGGTATATAATTATACCATTTTACGAAAACCCAAATTCGCAAATCGAATAGTATTCAAGCAATATATTATTTTAATATTTAATTTCCAAAAATAATGTTTTATTTTTCTGAAATGTTACAACTCAGCTCTCACATATATGATCGTCATCATAATGCTAGTTGTCAAGCAACTATCCTACGGGCTTCATCAACGATGAAAACAAACCAAATAGCATACTATAATCTCGAGTAAAACTGTTATACTTGTATAAATCTTCATCAACTGATCAACAATGAAGACAAACCAAATAGCAACTATCCTACGCGGCTATTCCGCAGCAATATTGTTAAGTTGGCGATCCAGAATTTTTGTGTGTTTTCTTGGTAATTTTTAGGGTTCTTCTATCCTTGGATTTTGACCACTTTGGAATTTTCAAGTCTTGACTTGTTGATTGTTGACTTTGACTTGGTCAAAATTAATCCGTTTAAACTCGAAAGTCAGTCAACTATTCCAGTACATGTTTCCCTGTGCTTATTGGGCAAACACAGATTAAAAACACCTATCTACATGCAATGCAATAAAAAAATGGGTGGTATAAAAATACAAAATTCTGATGTGAACATTAGCCTTATTTCAATGTTGAAACTGATCAAAGGGTGCGACAAGACGAAGTGGATTTCTTTTTACGGTATGTATGATTTTGTCTACTTGGTCAAGTTGGTGTATATGATGCTGCTACCCAACATTTTATCATATTTTCTGCCGGTAGTCTCGAAACTGTTTGGAAAAGTGTCCGATGTCAAATGCATAGCCAGAGCTTAAACTGGGAACACCTATGGTGAACTAGGCCTTGTAAGGCTATCTAAAATACTCGGAATTCAGAACTGGACAAGGAAACGTCACCAAGCTGGTCATGACAGTCTGTTGACGGCGATGGTGTTTTGGGAGTTGAAGTGAAGATACATGCATTTTCGTGAAGATGCTCCTGCAAGGCGGTTATATGGCGTCGTGGAATACGGGCAAAGAGAGGAGCACTTGACGAATACTATTGAGGTGCGCCGCTACTACCCTGCTCCTATGATGCCATACGGTGTTTTCGTTCCTGCTCCATCTCCATTGTTGTTCGAGAGACCTGCAGTAATGCCCCACGTCTATCCTACTGTTGACTTTGTTGGTCCTTGCTATTATGGTTACCACCCTGCTATCCCTATGTCGAGGCATGTTCCACCGCCTTTCCATGAGATGCTCATGTGGAACCATTCTATGGCATCGAACAATATGGCAGACCAGAGCACTTGAAGAATAATGTCGAGATTTGTGGCTACTATCCTGATCCTATGATGCCTCCTACCTTAGCTAGACCCGTGCCAATGCCTTTTGATTCTAGATTACCATAAATTTCTCTTTTCCCTTTTTTTCTTCTTTTTGGGGGAAAATGGTAGAATACTGTAGTTGTTTAGAATGGCCAATCAATTTTTCAATAATATATAACAAGTTCTAAGGAAGGTGAGATATATTCATTCATTAAAGAACTCTCGGGCTCCTGGAGACCTAGAAATTTCGGAAGAAGTAATCTTTCGGCTTAAGACATTACTTTTAGTGCCATATGCTGGATAGTTTGGACAAAACGGAACAATAGAATACTCAACGCTAAAATTAAAACTACCGTAAGCTTGATATATAGCACTAATATAGTCATGATGTTGTGGGCAATGATCGCGGCATATAGGAGCCGCAAGAGAACCAGGCTGACCCCAGTAAAGAAGGGCAGACAGGAGGGAGAGGATGCGCGAGGAGACACCGCTACTTCACTAGCGCAAGGAGCACCGGACAATGACGCTTGAGGTGAGGGGGGCTGGCTGAAGTGTCCTTAGGTAGGACGATTTTGGTTTATGGATTCATCTTTGAGAGAGGATTGTATTTTGTATTGACTGGGTTACCTCTGGTATTTTCTTTGCTTTTTTCGTTTATCTATGTCAAATTTGATGCAGTTTCATTAATTGCTCTTTTAATGAAATGCGGGACGCTTTGCCTTTTGTTTATTCAAAAAATATATATCAATACCATTAAGTAATAAAATATTTTAGCTTTTTGACTTTGTATCATATATTTGTATATTTGTGGGTTCTTATACGCATGTGTGTTGAGTACACACTTTTAGAGTACAGATGTTCTAAGATTTAAAAACAAACTATCAATCCACTAGACAATTTTTAATTTACAAACACATCTCATATAGAAGTTTTGATTTATAATCTAGCGGGCAAGATAACATGAGCTGTAATTTTGGAGAGTATTTCTTTTAAACTTCAATAAGTTACAAGCATGGCATTATAAAACTCATTGATTTGTTTAATGTGAATCATGATACATGCAATATCAAGGTAAAGAAATTGAGCCATGAGAGATTCCTTACTTCCAGATATCTACATATATGAGTGATAAAAATGAATCTGAACCGAGCTCAAATTTCTTGATATATAGAACTTTTGCAGGCTGGACATGAGCTTGCATGACACCGGTAGTTATATATAAACATAAAAATCAGTTTATAAATATTTCTTTTTTATTTTTGTATTGAACAAAAATTACAGATTATTATAATCAATCAATTGATATTTCTTAATTACACGACCTGATAATCCGAAATAACAAAAAAATATTAAATGTATCAATATGGCATGGAAACCCTTCTACAAGGAGCCATTGACCTACATTACATACACCAGGAATGGGGTACTTGTAGGGATGTACATATACAAATAATCCTGGCGGCTCCATATTCATAGCAATCTTCATTTTTTATGACTTTCTATGTAAGTTAATGGGTATATTTTTTCAGTATTCATTTTAATATTTGTATCCATATCAAACATATTTGAACAGCAATATTCATTTCCAATAATTCTGCATCTTAATTGAATCCTTCTACAACTACTAATACGCGTTTGCAAGTACTAGACGCCGATATAGTAACACATATATCAACTCTTTTACAACTACTAGACGCCAATATAGTAACACATATATCCACTCTTTATCCAATCCGCGTGCGTCCCTACAGATCAACTTCAAACATTAAAGAGCCTCCGGTTTGACATAAGGAAGGTTGGTGTCGTTAAAACGGTCTAGATAACAGTTAATATTAGAGAGAGAAAACAGAAAGGGAGGAGGGGGGGTTGAGGGAAAAAATGCATCGCCACAAAGCTTTTGCTTAGTGGGCAGTATAATTAAATATACCATCAAGAAATTTTAAGGAACTCTTCACTACATTATCAATCAATAAAATTTGCTCCAACTTATCACAGCAACAGCTACAACAAGCATTTATCTCAAATCAACACACACATCCTCCAACTAAAACGCAACACATTGATATGTTTAGCACCATTCCTCATCAACAATGTAACACTGAACTTAAGATTGCTAAAAAAACGACATTATAGAAATGCTTATTTTTTAGCGCTTTCCTCGGTGTTTTCACCACCATAACGACGCCTGAACTTTGCAATCTGGCCAAGGCTTTGAGCCATCTGACGCTTGGCCCGGAAATGGTAAACTTTTCCGACATGGTGAAGTTTAGTCATTAGCACTTGCATCAACTTCCCGCTCGGAGTCACGTATGAAACATACTGCAGTTGTGGATGCAGCCCTTTCTTCATTTTTCCCCTGCCTGAAGAACGAAGAGAACATTACGGTCCGTAGTAACATTATATGTTCAAATAACAAAGTATTTGCTGGAATGATATAGCATACAATTCAATTCCAATACGACATTATACATAATTTAATTGCACAAATCACCCTTGTAGTTTACACATAAAGCACTTATCGACCAGAACCCTCAAATCATTTCTCAGCGCAAACATCTCCTCGGCTTATTGAATTGACCAGAACCCTTGAAGCCAATCAAATTCAACTCTAAACAACCCTAAAGATCATCTGATTTAACTCTTACAACCTTTTTTGTGTTGTTTAAAGTAGAATTTGAGTGCCTTCGGAGGGTTTTCGTCGATGAACAAAGGGGGGGTTTTGAGCTAATAAATGATTTGTGTGTGTGTGGAGTTTTTGTGCAATTAACCGTAATTTAAATTCCACAAAGATTCAAGGGGCCCTTGTAAATGAATCGTCGTCATCTAAGGCATTTAAAAAGCCAACAAAGGAACACATTTACAACTTAAAAGCAACATAATCTCACAACTCAGATCATTAACCAATCTTAAGCTCATCTATCCAAGAGAAAGCACTCTAAAAGTGCCCCAAGGACAGGAAGAATTTATAGACGTGGCAAGAAAAATAACATGTACACAGAAAATAGAAACCATATCAAAGGCAATAAACTAGCTAAAGAACTCAACCCTAAATATATATTGTCTTCAGACAATCATGCAATCAACTCCCTGTGCAACAGTGAAGGTTCCAGAATCAAATGAACTACTTTTTAATTAAGGAACTTGTCGCACCCTCAGTGGAAATAATCAAAAGATTTGCTTGGACATCTACTACAACCTATTTCAGTGGCAATATCTCAATGACGTTTACCATGTTAAATAGAAAGTATGATTATAGTCAAACATTGCTTGGAACTGATGGGGAAAAAATTGGAACAGAAGTGACACAAATGATATTGACAATTTAAAATAGCATGTGCCATATGATTACTCAATCATATAACTTTAATAAGTTTTAGATGTTTGATCAGCGATATGTCACACCCTTGCTCTTGTAACAAAAGAAAATTTTGCTGCAGCATGGGAAGGAATATATAATATAAATGCAGTCACTCCGCAAAATAGAAGTGTAAGTCTTCAACCCGGTACTCGATTGAAGGAGAGAGTACATACTAAGTAAGAAGTACAAATGTAAAGTGCTTGAACTCCGAAAGTGTGATAGAAGTAAAGGTGGATTACCCCACCTCGAACATACCAAATTAAAGTCTTGTCGAATCTGTTGATCGGGAGACATGGCTGAAAGAAGCTTTATTATAAAGCATCTCTACTATATAGGAGGTATGAAAATCTTGGTATGTGTTAATAGATGGCATCACCAAAGCCCTAAATCAAATCAAATTAGTGTATATGTAACATAGGTTCAATGTGGCTCAAGATATTTTACTGATCTTTGCAAGCCATGATAGGATCCCTTATGTAGCTACATAGCATGCTTACTCCTTTTTTTTGCGTACATTGCTGATCCAATTTGTTGAGCATAATTATGTTGTGAGACATGATCTCCTAAATTCTTCTCAAATAAAGCCATAAGGTGTTTAACAGGTTTCTAGTCTTAATAGTTAAACTTTCTAAACATCTTCTAAATAGAGTGTTGCAGGGCCAAAGATATCCACTTACCATTACTATAAAAATTTAATCCCCAAATCATATGAGGTTCTCTTCTATACTTCATATCCAATTTGTATTACAAGTATGTCTTCACATCATTGATCACTATTATAGACGTTCCAACGAATGAAATATCAATGATCTCTCTCCTATTATAATGCAAACTCCTTCGGGTTTCCAAATCTATTTTTTCTTTTCCTGTAGATGTAGATATCCTCTGCTTTTGTGTGTGTGTGTGTGTGTGTGTGTGTGAGAGAGAAATGGTCATTTCAAACACCCCCCAATATTATGTATTCTCTCTTCCTTCATATTAAAAATATTTTATGTTTTAAATTTCAAATGGTCCATAAATTATTATACAATCATTCAAAAAGCACCGCATGCATCGCGTGCGCAGAATACTAGTATACATAAACAGAAGCCCACATAAACATCAATTGAAGCCTAATAATATACACATTTATCCAATTCATTGATTGAAATTCATACCCCAAAATTACTATATCAAACTTCTCGTGGGATCATACTACAAGCTTTATTATATGAGCTTGTTTTCATTCATAGATTAGATAGGCCACACACTTTCTTTTTCTTTTTCTTATTCTTAATAAATTTATCATGTTGATCTATATAAATCTCTTGTAATTCAAAATACGAATAGGCAATTTGAGAATGTGTATCGAAGCTAATACTAGAAGGGTTCACATAGTACTACCACTACTCATAAGAGTGTATGTTAAGTCAGTACCTTTCATTGAGTATAGCTCTTAGCAACTGGTTTAGCTCTGTATTTCTTCACAGTTCCATTAAATTTCAGCTCCTCGAATATCCACTTGCATCCCCCCAAAAAAAGTTCAGGAGGTAATTTAAATAAAATTAAAAGTCCATTTTCAAACTTTCTAATTTCATATCAACCCCTAACGCATTCCAGAAAGGAGCATCAGCCAAAAGACACATCCCATTAGATTGTGTTTGCTTGGTCGTTCAGTTGCAACAGGAAACGGTGAATGAAATTTCGCATGTGCCGCATGCATATTTTATATTCTTTGTAATATCTTTTATTCAATTTTCATAATACTTATTTCTACACTCCAATTATAAAGGAGCTCCAGCGAGCTAAGGCATCTACAAGCATATACTTGATTTTGGTCGCTGGCTAGAATGTTGTTCGTTGTAGCAAGCATCAAACTCACTACCTAGTTCAAAATGTCACAGTGGACGAATCAATCCTGTACATCCTATTCAGCAGGACAAAAAATTTATTTAACTTCATTTGAACTTCATCGGCTCTTGCATGAAAACGTTATCATCAGATTGAACTCGTTACAGTCATGAGCAATTTTAAAACTCAACCGAAGCTATATTTTCAAATCAAATCTATATGATTCTGGCATATAATTCGATACTTAAATCCATCCCGTATGATACCAAAAGTTTTTTGAGTCGATCGATTTAGATTAATATACCGGGATTTAAAATATGACTAAAATATCAGAAATATAAGCAACATGTTAGAAATATCTACTTACGGTAGTGAGATTACTATGATTATCAGCCTTATATTGTAAACATTAATTTACATACAAAATATGGTTAAAATAGGAAATATAAGTACAAAACAGTATTATGGTGGCATACTGTAAATTCAAACTGAACCAGGCATTAATACAGTAAAATAGAAGTTATCCAAGATTTAATTAATAGTAAACACTGTAGCAACATGAATGTTCATACAAATTGCCAGGTTTTAAAATGGTATGTGAAATGAATATCAGTTTTCACGGTATAAAGCATGGATGCCAATCAACAAGATAAATAGAGTTCAATAATAAAATATAAATGCACATAATTAGCAACTATCCCTATTAGTCATGGCGCAAAATGTTAACACGATATTATTGGAACTAAGGATTTGAAGAATGATATGTGCGTTAGGATTATGGCTACCAAGTTGGTACCTGCGTATAAGAACAAATAGTTAGATACTATTAACTTTTATGCACATTAATAGGTTAGGAGAAAGAACATAAGAATTGGTCAGGACAAACATGCATACAAGGTACTGTTGAAGTTGAAGCAGAGTAGATAAAAAAGAAAAGAAGAAAAAGAAATATATTTCTGATGGGTTAGATGTTGTCTAAAAAGCTGAAGGATTGCGATGCGATGACCCTACTCTAGAAAATATAAACTGTAGATTAATTTTCATACACAAATCTCACTCAATTCAAAGGAATATTTTTATCACAAAAATATCCAAGCTAGGTCCATCGCAAACTGAAAGCACTAATTAAAATGCAAAAAAAATATCCATGTTTTCCTTGGACAAAACAATTTACTATAGGCACAATGAAACAATATAAAAGCCATACCAAAGGATAAATCTTGTATTTTCTGATAAAATATGCACAATTTAAACTGCACTAAAGAATAATTGGATAAAAAATGATAACGTAATTCACAGTAATGATAACTCAAATGTTGATTAAGTCTGTATCTGCTATGAATTAATAGAACAATCACTTAATCAAAATGGCATGTTTGGATGTCGTATGATACTCCAGAGCTACAATCAACTGGTCCTTGGGACACACTACACAAACAAAAATTCTAACCCATCAGCATAATATAAGTACAGATAACATCAGTTACATACTTCTAACTTCTAAGTTCCTATATGTTTTAAGCATGAGGAAGATGTTCAGTGTGGACATTAGAGCAAGACAACATCCATATCGTAGTGCTCCGACATCAAATAGCAAAAAGCGCAAATAGCGTAGCGAATAGCGTAAGCTACGCAGCTCATTAATATTTAAATTTTAAAACTATAAATGTTTATACTAAATATATAAAAAATAGTTAAAAGTCTATAAGTTAGGGGATGATTTTTTAAAAATCTAAAAAAATACTAGCATATCATCAATTTTCCTAAACATTAATCCATGAATTCACACTTCTCGTCCATCATAAAAATAGCCTTTAGCTCTTTATTTAGCCTCTATAACAATTTAAATAAAGGAGAGCCATAAAAACTCACACAAACATAAACTTACACAACAACAAGGTAACCCCTTCCTCATCGATTTAGACTCAAAAAACAAACCCGTTAAATCAAAGAGAGAACTTTACTCAAATATTAACAAGGATTCTTCTTCACCTAAAAACCAAAACAAATAGAACAAAATGGCAAGAATAAAAATAATTGTATTAAACACTCACTATGTAATCGTAAATGATGAAAACCAGCCTCAAAGCCCTAGGAAGTGGCTGCAATGGCCTCAAAATTTGGCCTGCGAAGGGCGGTGACATGACCTGGATCACGCCGAGATGTTGCCTTCCGTTGATCTGCTGATGGCGAGCGATGGGCGGCCGAGATTGGATCTGGAGGATGGCTCCTGAAGCGTGTGGATCTCAATGGGTTTGAGGTTTGTTTAGGCCGAGCTACCTGCAAGGAAGTCCCGGGGTGGTTGGACCACCGAGGACCCTCCGACGATCAAGTTAAAGAGGAAATCCGAGCAGAGTAACGGCTTAGTGGAGTAAAAATGGCTTACTTGAACCGTCTGAATGAGGGGTTTAAAAAGCGGTGGCAGCAGGCAGGCACGAGAATCACGCCGGCCGTTACGCTCCCAACGTCATGCCCGTGTGATGGGCGGGATCCCGCATTAATGGCGAGACAGGCTCGTTAATGGGGGATCGTGATGGCGTGGGACGTGGGATATGGCCGGCTGATATCTCGCGCATGGCGAGATTCACGGGATGGCGGTTGCGCCTGTGAGTGGTGCCGTTGGTCGGTCGATGAGACCGAGAAAAGAGAACCTCGGCGGGAAAGCTCGGGGACGAGAGGGAGAGCCGAGGTATCTTGGTTCTGCGGTAGCCCGGAGACGAGCTGATAGGGCCGAGGAAGCCAATTGGGCAAGGGGCTCGGAGGTGAGCCAGCGGTTGTTTGTAGGACGGGCATAGCAGCGGTCTGGTCGACCACTGTAGGTCCTTTCTTGTGAGCTTCGGGACACATCATCTGCCACGTGTCGCCATCTGGGAGATCACTGATATCGAGCATCATCATTAGCCCCCCATTCTCGTCCCGACCAGCTAACGGGTCAGGTCGAGAGTGAACTGATTGGTTCTTTCTGTGCGGCTTGGCGCTGGTAATTCCTCACGGTAGATCGTTCGGGGACGACACGGCGTTCTTGTTGTCGCGCATCGAGTATGAGTCGGATGAAGGACAAGTGCGGGAAGGTCGATATCCTCCCTTCGCCGGAGTTGAGGCGTTGGTCGCGCGTTGAGTATGAGTTTATTCGGCGGGTCTTAGATCCGTGTTTTTGTAGGGTAGGAAGCTGCCCGTTGCGGATGCGCCAAGCAGGAAGCTACTCAGCGACCTCGCGATGAGGGCTTCAGGCCCTCAGCGTCTGACGGGCAGGAGGCTGCCCGCTGGGCATGCGCCGAGCGGGAAGAAACTCGGCGGCCTGCGATGAGGGCTTCATATCCTCAGCGTCTGATGGGCAGGAGGATGCCCGATAGGGATGCGCCGAGCGGGAAGAAACTTGGCGGCCTCGTGAGGAGAGCTTCAGATCCTCAACGTCTGATGGGCAAAAGGATGCCCGCTAGGGATGCGCCGAGCAGGAAGAAACTCGGCGGTGAGAGCTTCAGATCCTCAGCGTCTGATGAGCAGGAGGATGCCCGGTGGGGATGCACCGAGCGGGAAGAAACTCGGCGGCCTCGCAATGAAGGCTTCAGATCCTCAGCGTCTGATGGGCAGGAGGCTGCCCTCTGGGGGTGCGCCGAGCGGGAAGAAACTCGGTGGCCTCGCGATGAGGGCTTCAGATCCTCAACGTCTGATGGGTAGGAGGATGCCCGCTGGGATGCACCGAGCTGGAAGAAACTCGGCGGCCTCGTAAGGAAGGCTTCAGATCCTCAGCGTCTGACGGGCAGGAGGCTGCCCAGTAGGGATGAGCCAAGCGGGAAGAAACTCGGTGGCCTCGCGATGAGAGCTTCAGATCCTCAGCGTCTGATGGGCAGGAGGCTGCCCGCTGGGATACGCCGAGCAGGAAGAAACTCGGCGGCCTCGCGATGAGGGCTTAGATCCCTGGCGTCGCGGGGTATGGAACTACCAGCCAGAGATAGCCGAGCAGGGTAGCTGCTGGGCTGCCTCTTGGTGAGGGTTTCGATCCCTGGCGTTGCAGGTAGGGAACTACCAGCCAGGGATAGCCGAGCATGATAGCTGCTGGGCTGCGTCTTGGTGAGGGCTTTGATCCCTGGCGTCGCGGGGTAGGGAACTACCAGCCAGGGATAATCGAGCAGGGTAATTGCTGGGCTGTCTCTTGGTGAGGGCTTCGATCCCTGGCGTTGTGGGGTAGGGAGCTACCAGCCAGGGATAACCGAGCAAAGGCGGGCCCGGTTGTCTTTTGGTGAGGGCTTTGATCCTTAAGAACGGGCCGGGTAGGGTTGTTGCCCGGTGCTTCTTGGCGAGGGCTTTGATCCCTGGCATTGTGGGGTAGGAAGCTACCAGCCAGGGATAACCGAGCAAGGACGGGCCGGGTTGCCTCTTGCGAGGGCTTTTTATCTTTAGCGCGGGAGGGGTAGTAAGAGGCCTACTAAGGACGGGTCTAGCAGGGTTGCTGCCCAGTGCCTCTTAGCGCGGGCTTTGATCCTTAAGGATGGCCGAGCAGGGTTGCTGCCCGGTGTCTCTTAGCGAGGGCTTTGATCCCTGGCGTTGTGGGGTAGGGAACTACCAACCAGGGATAGCCGAGCAGGGTAGCCGCTCGGCTGCCTCTTGGTTAGGGCTTAGATCCCTGGCGTCGTGGGGTAGTGAACGGCCAGGGATAGCCGAGCAGGATAGCTGCTGGGCTGCCTCTTGGTGAGGGCTTAGATCCCTGGCATCGTGGGGTAGTGAACTACCAGCCAGGGATAACCGAGCAGGGTAGCTGCTGGGCTGCCTCTTGGTGAGGGCTTCGATCCCTGACGTTGTGGGGTAGGGAGCTACCATCTAGGGATAACCGAGCAAGGACGGGCCCGGTTGCCTCTTGGCGAGGGCTTTGATCCCTGGCGTTGTGGGGTAGGGAGCTACCAGCCAGGGATAACCGAGCAAGGGCGGGCCCGGTTGCCTCTTGGCGAGGGCTTTGATCCCTGGCGTCATGGGGTAGTGAACTACCAGCCAGGGATAACCAAGCAGGGTAGCTGTTGGGCTGCCTTTTGGTGAGGGCTTAGATCCCTGGCGTCGTGGGGTAGGGAACTACCAGCCAGGGATAGCCAAGCAGGGTAGCTGCTGGGCTGCCTCTTGGTGAAAGCTTAGATCCCTGGCGTTGCGGGGTATGGAACTACCAGCCAGGGATAGCCGAGCAGGGTAGCCGCTCGGCTGTCTTTTGGTGAGGGCTTCAATCCCTGGCGTTGTGGGGTAGGGAACTACCAGCCAGGGATAGCCGAGCAGGGTAGCTGCTCGACTGCCTCTTCTCTTCCCTGCCTCTCTTCTTTTGGTCGGCTTGGTCGGCCCCGGGGAGATTTGCGTTCACCTCGGACTCCAGTTGGACCTCACGTTCGGTCCAAGCCTTCATCTCGGCCATGGTCTTAGATTGAGCTAATGCAAAGGAGCGTAACCACTCCTTGTGCCTAAGACCAGACCTGAGCGCTGTAAAGACCGTCTCGTCCCGGTGCTCTGGGACCTCAAGAAGGACGTTGTAGAAGCGGGTGACGTATGCTTTGAATGTCTCTTTGTCCCCGCTCTTGATTATGAAGAGATGGTCGACGGTCCCTTTCTGCTGCCTGTTCCCGACGAAGTGGCCGAGGAATTGGGTGGCCAGCTAGTCGAAAGTTGAGATCGAGCGTGGCGCGAGTCGTCGAAACCAGTCACGTCCGGAGCGGATGAGTGGCCGGGAAGGCCCGGCATTGGGCGGCGTAGGAGTTGTCTTGGAAGCTCATTCCTGCGGTGAATGCATCAAAATGGTCCTTCGGGTCGTACTTTCCGTCGAAGAGAGAGACTTTCGGGGGCTTGTTCCGGGAGGAAACAGACGGCGAGCAACTCCTCGGTAAAGGGTTTTGTGAGTGAGTCGGCGGCGTACTTAGCCCCGTCACTCGAACGATGACCTTCCTGATGCATACCTTCGATTTTCTTCTCGAAGGCGTCGAGTCGGCCGTGGTATCCCAACGATTCGACACATTCTGACATTTGGCCTCTGCTGATGGAGACCTGTGCCTGGCCGCGGCTCCGGTTCCTTTCAATGAGGTTCCTTAGATCCCCGGGCGAGATAGTATTTGAGCTGCCGTGACGAGCCCCGTCCGCGCGACCCCGTCGAGGGAGGGGGTGTCGGTCAAGCATGGTAACAGGCGAGCTGACCGACATCTCCTCGAGAGGGACAGGTGCGCGAAGGATCTCGGGACGAGGAACTCTGGCGACGAACCTCGGTGTTGAACTGTGGGGCGCCCAGCGGGTCGCAGAATGTATCGGCCCGGCGGATCTGCGGCAGTGAGAGGTAGCGAGGCGGTGGTCGGCAGTGCCGGCGCGAGCAGAATCTTCTCTCCCTCTGTAGGGGTCCCGGTCCCGAGGCGGGGGAGCGGCGACCTGGGGAGCTTGCCCTGCCGTTTGGACACGGACGAGCGCTTCCACGACGAACGCGAGTCGATCTATCCGCGCGGCGAGGGCGATGATGGTGTTCGGAGGAGGAATTCGTCCGCGCCTCCGTTGGGGGGGAGGCGGCGGCTAGTGCTTGGATCGTCGTGATGTCCGCTCGCCATTTGGTTGAGATCGGAAGACAGTTTGGTTTTTGTAGAGTCAAGAGTTCCCACAGACCGGCGCCAGCTGACGTGACCTAGATCCCGCCCATCACTCTCCATGAGCAGATCAACGGAAGGCAACATCTCGGCGTGATCCAGGTCACGTCGGCCTCATGATGAGAGCTTCAGATTCTCAACGTCTGACGAGCAGGAGGCTGCCCGCTGGGGATGCGCCGAGCGGGAAAAAACTTGGCGGCCTCGCGATTAGGGCTTCAGTTCCTCAGCGTCTGATGGGCAGGAGGCCACCCGCTGGGGATGCGCCGAGCAGGAAGAAACTCGGCGGCCTCACGATGAGGGCTTAGATCCCTGGCGTCGCGGGGTATGGAACTACCCGCCAAGGATAGCCGAGCAGGGTAGCTGTTGGGCTGCCTCTTGGTGAGGGCTTCGATCCCTGGCGTTGCGAGGTAGGGAACTACCAGCCAGGGACAGCCGAGCAGGGTAGCTGCTGGACTGCCTTTTGGTGAGGGCTTTGATCCTTAGCGTCGCGAGGTAGGGAACTACCAGCCAAGGATAACCAAGCAGGGTAGCTGCTGGGCTGCCTCTTGGTTAGGGCTTCGATCCCTGGAGTTGTGGGGTAAGGAGCTACCAGCCAGGGATAACCGAGCAAAGACGGGCCCGGTTGCCTCTTGGCGAGGGCTTTGATCCTTAAGGACGGGCCGGGCAGGGTTGCTTCCCGGTGCCTCTTGACGAGGGCTTTAATCCATGACGCTGTAGGGTAAGGAGCTACCAGCCAGGGATAACCGAGCAAGGGCGGGCTCGGTTGCCTCTTGCGAGGGTTTTTGATCCTTAGCGAAGGAGGGGCCGTAAAAGGCCGATTAAGGACGGGCCGAGCAGGGTTGCTACCCGGTACCTCTTGGCGAGGGCTTTGATCCCTGGCGTTGTGGGGTAGGAAACTATCTCTGACGTCGTGGGGTAGTGAACTACCAGCCAGGGATAGCCGAGCAGGGTAGCTGCTGGGCTGCCTCTTGGTGAGGGCTTCGATTCCTAGCGTTGTGGGGTAGGGAGCTACCAGCCAGGGATAACCGAGCAAGGGCAGGCCCGGTTGCCTCTTGGCGAGGGCTTTGATCTCTGGCGTCATGGGGTAATGAACTACAAGCCAGGGATAGCCGAGCAGGGTGGCTGCTGGGCTGCCTCTTGGTGAGGGATTAGATCCCTGGCATCGTGGGGTAGTGAACCGCCAGCCAGGGACAGCCGAGCAGGGTAGCTGCTGGGCTGCCTCTTGGTGAGGGCTTAAATCCCTGGTGTTGCAGGGTATGGAACTACCAGCCAGGGAGAGCCGAGCAGGGTAGCCGCTCGGCTGCCTCTTGGTGAGGGCTTCGATCCCTGGCGTTGTGGGGTAGGGAACTACCAGCCAAGGATAGCCGAACAGGGTAGCTGCTCGACTGCCTCTTCTCTTCCCTGCCCCTCTTCTTTTGGTCGGCTTGGTTGGCCCGGGGGAGATTTGCGTTCACCTCGGACTCCAGCTGGACCTCACGTTCGGTCCAAAGCCTTCACTTCGGCCATGGTCTTAGGTTGCGCTAATGCAAAGGAGCGTAACCACTCCTTATGCCTAAGACCGGACCTGAGCGCTGTAAGGACCGTCTCGTCCCGGTGCTCTGGGATCTCAAGAAGGGCGTTGTAGAAGTGGGTGACGTATGCTTTGAATGTCTCTTTGTCCCTGCTCTTGATTGTGAAGAGATGGTCGACGGTCCGTTTCTACCGCCTGTTCCCAACGAAGTGGCCGAGGAATTGGGTGGCCAGCTCGTCGAAAGTTGAGATCGAGCGTGGCGCGAGTCCTCGGAACCAGTCACGTCCGGAGCAGATGAGAGTAGCCGGGAAGGCCCGGCATTAGGCGACGTCGGAGTTGTCTTGGAAGCTCATTCCTGCGGTGAATGCATCTAAATGGTCCTCCGGGTCGTACTTTCCGTCGAAGAGAAAGACCTTCGGGGGCTTGTTCCGGGAGGAGACACAGACGGCGAGCAACTCCTCGGTAAAGGGATTTGTGAGTGAGTCGGTGGCGTACTTAGCCCCGTCACTCGAACGATAACCTTCCTGATGCATACCTTCGATCTTCTTCTCGAGGGCGTCGAGTCGACCGTGGTATCCCGACGATTCGGCACATTCTAACCTTTGGCCTCTGCTGATGGAGACCTGTGCTTGGCCGTGGCTCCGGTTCCTTTCAATGAGGTTCCTTAGATCCCCGGGCGAGGTAGTCTTTAAGCTGTCGTGACGAGCCCCGTCCGCGCGACCCCGTCGAGAGAGGGGATTTCGGTCAAGCATGGCAACAGGCGAGCTGACCGACATCTACTCGGGAGGGACAGGTGCGCGAAGGATCTCGGAGCGAGGCGCTCTGGCGACGGACCTCAGTGTTGAACTGTGGGGCGCCCAGCGGGTCGCAGAATATATCGGCTCGGGGGATCTGCAGCCGTGAGAGGTAGCGAGGCGGTGGTCGGCGGTGCCGGCGCGAGCAGAATCTTCTATCCCTCTGTAGGGGTCTCGGTCCCGAGACGGGGGAGTGGCGACCTGGGAAGCTTGCCCTGCTGTTTGGACATGGACGAGCGCGTCCACGACAGACGCAAATCGATCTATCCGCACGGTGAGGGCAATGATGGTGTTCGGCGGAGGAGATTCGTCCGCGCCTCCGTTGTGGGGGAGGCGGCGGCTAATGCTTAGATCGTCGTGATGTCCGCTCGCCATTTGGTTGAGATCGGAAGACGAAGTTTGGTTTTTGTGGAGTCAAGAGTTCCCACAGACGGCGCCAGCTGACGTGACCTGGATCACGCTGAGATGTTACCTTCCGTTGATCTACTGATGGCGAGCGATGGGCGGCCAAGATTGGATCTGGAGGATGGCTCCTGAAGCGTGTGGATCTCAATGGATTTGAGGTTGTTTGGGCCGAGCTACCTGCAAGAAATTCCCGGGATGGTTGGACCACCGAGGACCCTCCGACGATCAAGTTAGAGAGGAAATCCGAGCAGAGTAACGGCTTAGTGGGGTAAAAATGGCTTACTTGAACCGTCTGAAGGAGGGGTTTAAATAGCGGTGGCAGCAGGCAGGCGCGAGAATCACGCCGATCGTTACGCTCCCGACGTCACGCCCGCGTGATGGGCGGGATCCGGCATTAATGGCGAGACATGCTCGTTAATGGGGGATCGTGATGGCGTGGAACGTGGGACGTGGCCGGCGGATATCTCGCACATGGCGAGATTCGCGGGATGGCAGTTGCGCCTGTGAGTGGTGTCGTTGGTCGGTCGATGAGACCGAGGAAGATGATCTCGGCGGGAGAGCTCGGGGACGAGTAGGAGAGCCGAGGTATCTTGGTTCTGCGGTAGCCCGGAGACGAGCTGATAGGGCCGAGGAGGCCAATTGTGCAGGGGGCTCGGAGGTGAGCCAGCGGTTGTTTGTAGGACGGGCATAGCAGCGGTCTGGTCGGCCACTGTAGGTCCTTTCTTGTGAGCTTCGGGACACGTCATCTGCCACGTGTCGCCATCTGGGAGATCACCGATATCGAGCATCATCATGCAGGAATGGGGAGATCGACTTGGGGGAGAAGTGGAAAAGAGGAGAAAGTGCCACTCTTATGCACTAGATCTTGGAATAAGGTTTCTAAATGTTTTTTTTATATTGGGTTTAATGGGTTCTGGATCGGGTATTCAATAAACTACCCGATAAAATGCTTTTGGTGTGTGGCTTAAATTGCTTAAGCGGCGTGGCTTAATGTAGCGAAAAATAGCTTAAATTGCTTAAGCTATGTGGCTTAATGTAGCGAAAAATAGCGTATGCTACGATATAAATGCGCTATGTTAGCTCACTATGTAGCAAAATGGTCATGGTATAATACATAGTGTGCTATTTACTGCTATGTAGCGCGCTATTTACTGCATTAGTCTATTATTAGTGTCATGTTGAAAGTTACTTGTCCTCTTGTCCGGTAGCTTTCCTTCATAAATTTATTTCCAATAAAATCATGATTTGTCTACACATCCTTGCACAGCCAATAAAATTTATTTCCAATAAAATTATTATACGTACCGTCTGCCATTTCTTTCTTAAAGCAAGCTTTTGACAAAACTTTAACAAGTAAGACCCTTCATAGTTTACACTTTACACATGGATACACCTTTTCTTTGCATTTCTACTATATCAGCCTATCAAGATTTTACTTCGGCTTAATCAAATGCTTTAAATTAGATTTAGAGAACCTAGAATTATTTCATTTCTTTTGCTTTCCTTCCCTTTTTTTTGTTGTCGTCGTCACAAGGTTAGACCCATGCGGGACCTACCCCCTTCACTAATATACAAGGTTGGTCCCATCTCTTTTTTAGTCGAGTTAGTGGAACTCTATTTATTTGGAAAGTAATAAAATATCAAAGATCTCTCAATTTAGGCTAAATAAACAAGACAAGCTTTATACCTTATGTCAACCATAATTTCTAAAAGTGTACCACGTATGATGGAAATACCAAAGAATTAGCATCGATTGAGGTAGACTTGTTACTCTTTAGTGTCAACAACAACTGCAGTCATACAACCTATTTGGGTAGGCAAAGAGGGATGGAGTTCACAGTTTCATAATGTCATGTTACTGCCTGCAAACAACAAATTGACCTTGACCCGGCTTTGGTCCCATTCTACAAGATGAGAAGTAACAAAATTCCAGTCCCATTCTATGGAATGAGAAGCAACAACATGCTATAAGGCACTGCTGAGCAACGTGTTAGTAGTTAAGAAAAAAGTATTGCACATAAACTCTAAGATATTTTCTCACGTATAGTCGTATAACTATATAGAATATGTAAAATTGTCCATTCTTTTAACTGACATAAATAAATTATCAAACTATACTGGTTGCATTATTATAGTCTAGGTCCATACACAAGTTGCAAACATAATTTTTTCCATGGCCTTTGATTCAGATCTTTATTTACAATTAACTTAAGTAGAATTAATATGTAAGGAACCAAAAGATTTGCATCAATGCCAATTGATAGTATTTTCATCTAAATTCAACCATAAATCATCATTCAGGACACATGATAATTTAAAATCTAGCATTTATAGTAGATGATGATGAAAATTTCCTATTAATAAGAAGTAATATGATCAAAAACAAGTTTTCTGCATCAACCTCCTTTGCAAGATTATAATTATTTATCACCTCATATTGATTCGATTGTCTAAGGGTACTACATAGAATTAAAATTTATGGATTATTATCACGTGAAAAGGTAAAGATCTCAATACAATAGCAATCACATAACTGAATTTGTACTAGCAAATATAAAGCTGCTAAATTGTCAATACCATGAAAGAAAATTTATGTAGCGTTGCCTAATTTACAAGACCGACCTTGCCAACTAAGCTAATCATTTCTAAGGTGTATTCAAACAAGCATCCTAACTTCAAACATAAAAATTTGATATACGATGAAACAATTAGAATTACAAAAACATGGGCTGTCGAGAGAAACCATCGTATAGGTATTTCACCGTCATAATGGATCAGCCACAAAGCAAGGCCATGAAGCATTGCTTCCCTCAAATTTCTAGACGAAGTAAAAAGGATAATAGATTTACTATTGTGAGTTATATTCAGCTCAGTAGCAGAGATAACCCCAAGATCTAAACAGAAAACAGGATAATTCCTATACCCAAAGTTATCAAGAATTACATGTAGTTAAGGCCTTCTAGCAAGCAGTTAATAGGCATCTCACACATGCTCACAGAAAAAATTGAAAGAAAAGTTAACGGCGATCCAGACAAGCATTTAAAAGTAATTCACGGTTGATAACAAAATTATGAAACCAAAGAAACCATAATTTAGCCTCCATTAGTGAGCAGAGAGAGATACCTGAGTGAGATTGGGAGATTTGAGACCGAAGTCCTCACGCTTGTGCTCTGAAAATACACAAGGGTTCTTATTTCTAATTTTTTTTCTTACTTTTTTATTTATTTAATTTTTGTATGTGTGGTGTGGGGGGGGGGGGGGAGGACAGGCGCAATTGGGTCAAATTCAGGTAAAGACTGACCCAACCGACCCGATTGTCAATTGTGGACCTGTCCAGGTTCATATGGAGATGCATGCTCATTGATCGGTCAGGTTCAACTGTTAGTACGAAAGCCTAGAGACGTTAACTTCTGGAGAGAGAAAGGCTGATATTCACCAAATTACTTCAAGTATTCAGAGTTATCCTTAAATAAATCATAAGCTTTTAAGTGTCACAAAAATCATATCTCCTACAAGATGACGTAACGAAGATGTATAAAGACAAACAAGTCCCTCGTCAGTAAAGAAATGGATAAGGACGTATATTTAAAGATGCTTAAAGTTCATTGCATCCACTGTGATCAGCAATTTATAAAGTCGATGGCATTTATTAAAAGACCCTATAATTTATCCTAATTTAAGATTATGATATTATATTAAATAGAATTCTCATTGTATAAGCTCTCTTTTGCCAAAACCTATTGATAAACAATATTTGAATAACAAGGAGAGGGTTTAGCCCAAGTGGTCAGTGACCAAGTGTTGCTTGTTTTATAGCTAGTAGCTACCCACATAATTTAAATTATTCTTTCAAAAATGAAGAAGAAAAAAAGAAAAGAAAAACATCTTGCTTCAAAGAGGGATAGAGCTTGATCGTGTGTTTCACAAATAGAAAGTCATATATGGAGGTTCAAAAGAATTCAAGTTGGCTGTGCTTTTTGAAGAAATAGGTCAACTGAATTCGCTAGCTGCCCCGTCGAATCTTTGGAGGAGAGAATTGCAGATAATGTATTATGATAGATCATTAATGTGTTACCTTCCAAGTTTTGGCTATATATCGAGTAACATGTATATATTTTTCTGAGGCTGTTGAATAACATAAACAAGTAACATGAGAAATATAGCTCTGTAGGTTATCTGTTATGGAAAATGCAATTCTTCATCATCTGTTATGGAAAATGCAATTCTTCATCCTTTGTGTCTGATGTTGGCCATAGTGCCCTCAAGGCAATTATCGTAGTCACAGACAGGTGATTATGATGATTGAGAGAGGACCTATACCGGTAGAACAGTCTTACTCGAGATAATAGCATGCTATCTGGTTTGTCTTTATCATCACTATTACATGTTGATAGAGCTCATAAGATTCTTTCTTGACTACCAGCATTATGATGGCGATCATATACGTGGGAGCTAGTGGTCGATAAGCACATCCTTAAATGTCCCTAGTCGTGGGAGTTTCGAGACTGGGCATCAATACTCCAAAATAGACTAGTATATACTAATCGAGATCCCGACGAGAGACGGTGGCCAGGTCTCACAAGCCATTGGTGTTAGTTTGTTCACCTAAGATAGTATACAGGTGCCCATTAGGTTATGAGTATACTGGACGGACTCGCCGGGAACCTGCTAGTTGGTACTATACCTATTGTCAGATAGCAGTTTCCAGGTGACATGTGTACAGGTTAGTCTGTCGACCTGAGATCGTCATTTGTCTCGTGTGAGTTCCCACTGTGCTTTGATTACTACCATACCACGGCTCAAACGAGTCATGCAAACAGGTTTTAGTTGGGTACAGTCCCGAGCCACATGGAGGCAGTGAGCGGATCGTCGGGGATTCGTCTCTCCCGGTATTGGGGGTTGATGTCGCACAGTGCACGGGTGGCCATCACCAGAAATCCTTGGCCAAGGTAGTCGAGAACTACTGATCTAGGATCAGTAGTTTCTTAGGTGGTGATGGGTTTCATGCCGATACTAAATGTCGCGTTATTAGGGATCTGACTTTATCCACCCCCTAAACTTGATATGCGATACTCTTAGACGAACAGACCGGACTGTACGGATATTGTCACTGTCAGGCTCAGTAGCGGTTCAGGATGAGTTTGCTCGTTGACCTCTCTTTCGCTCAATACCTGGGTAGCCGTTGCGTACAGCTAGTGCCGCTGACGTGCTTGTGGTTAAACCCACTGCCAGCGTATTGACGAGTCTTTAGAGTCCCACGCAGAGAGTTTTCACGGTTCAGGCAAAATGGTATAGATGACGTATGTTGGTACATACAGGTGTCCGATTAAATATGTGCACAGACTTTAATCGGACGGCTGATAATACTAACGGCTTACGATTAAGTCGGATTATTAAATCGGGTTTTGATTTAATAATTTACATATATATGTATTCTAATATTATTGTCCACTATTCATTTTCTCTTTTGGCTATTCGTATTTTTATACGAATACGCGTATATGTATTTCGATACGTGTACCGGGAGGTATTCCGTATTTATACGGAATAGCTTCTAAAAGATGGCCACTTCATTATTGATTTTCTTTTTAGAAAATCAATTATGGAAATGAGGTGGAGGGGTGAGTTGGCATGAGCATGGGCTTGAGCATGTATAGAGGTATGGCATGCATTTGTTTATTGGTAAAATTGAGATGAGATGTTTTCTTTTTGGGTGTGCATGATTGAGGGAGAGGGGGCAGCCACATTTTGGGAAGAGGGCTTGCTCATTTCTTTTCTCCACTTGATTTTCTTTACTTGCTCTCTTCACTCATTCATTCTCACTTGGAGAAAATACTTAGCACATTTCTTTAGTTGTCCATGCCATTGTTTCCTCACCTCCTCTTGATCTTCTATGGTTGCTCATGGAGTATTTGTGATGAGAGAAAAATTATAGTGACGCATTCCTACACCTCCACTCTCCATTGCTAACAACCTTGGAGCGTCTGTTGCCTCGCTTGGCGAAGCTGAAGCTTGCGCTGTTTCCCTCAGGTGGATCATCGTAGATGGAGGAAGACCGGCAACCAAACTCGATCCAGACGACCACTAGGAGCTTGGGAAGATGGTTGAAAACCGAAGGACACGGATCAACTCGGTATAACCATTCTAACTTCTTTATATATGCTTTCTAGTATAGGGTTTAGGGTAGATCGGGGCATCGGGTCATGGTAGCGCCAGTTTAGAAAAATTTTGTTCCGCATTTGGCCACGGTTTGATGGTCGGAACGCTGCCGTAACCCAACATGGTATCAGAGCCAACCCGTAAACCCCTTACTAGCAGTTTTAGACAATGTTAAAGTATCAAAATCGAAACAACCCTAAAACAGTGCACTGCACATTCCAGTTTTTGTCAATTTTTAAAGGTCTTCAATAAAAAATTTAAGCAACTGCAGAAGACTACTTAAGTGACCACTAGAACACACCACGAATACGAGCCCAAACCGTCGGATTTGACCCGGCGAGATACTTGAAATTTCCGAGTTTGCCGGTTTTGAAGAGGGGTTAGGACTTGGAATTTTGGGTGTGGTCTAGTCTTTGGAATATTGATTCAGTGGTATTGCTAGTTTTGCCCAGTTTGGATATAGTGTTGTCTTTTGTTCAGGGGCTACTCGGGGTGTTTCGAAGTCGATAATTTAACACTGTTTAAATGTTTATAGTACATGCATTTCTATCTACGACCGTGAATGTCATTCGAGCGGTATAACTCGTCTAATTGATATATGTTCTTTTAGACGAGTTTGCGAACGTGACATTCACGTTGATGTTCTGTGTTGTGCTGTGTTGTGGTTGGATTGTCGTGGTGGATAGTTTAGGTGCAATGTTAGTATAATTTAGTTTCATTTGTATATTTGATATTGTGGGGCGAGCGTCCGACATGTGGACTGTCGTCACTGCCCGTTTGTATATTATTTGTTTGGGGCACGACCGGGTTGAGGTCGATATCACCCTTATACATATTATTTTCTTTTCTGTACTAGGATTACCCCGCGAAGGAATGCACGAATAGCCGCGTTCTAGAGGGAAACGGATCCGCATCTCATGGCGTTGAGACGGAGGAGAACTTACTCTAGAATTGGCGGGCTATTCGCCGCACTCGTAGGGGGTATAGGTTGACCCACGGAGGGGTGCCCAAGTTACCGGATTTCGTGAAGTGCTGGGTGGCCCATTCACGTTGCTGATTGGGGTTGCCTCGCTTCTGGGATTGGCGGGTAACTTGCCGCACTCGTAAGGGTCTAGGTTTTCATTGCACAGGCTATCCACACGACAGAGAATGTCGGGTCTCATTTGCGGCTCAAGTGAAACCCGAGACTTCAGGATTATCCACCATTCCGTGTTGCTTCGTGACGCTTCTGTGATGTTGCTTTATATCATGCCTGGGACGATTGTTATATATATTTATATATCTACTAGTAGATGTTGTATATGTTTTACACCCCCGCTAGTCCAGTCCCCGCTCCGTCGTTAATTAGGTAACCTAACGAGTGATGACGGGACCCAGTGGCGAATGCAGATGGCAAATACGTACATCATATTTTCGTTTTTTTCTGGTGTGATTAATTGATGGGACTGCGTTGATTCTGATCAATGCAAGGATAAAACAAACCTATATGATGTTGTTGGAACCAAGTTTTTTAAAAACTGACATTACAGACGTTCTCTTTTGCTTTGCACAGTGGTATTCGATTATGAATATTCAGCACCTCATTCCACGAGGCAAGGACCGAGATCTCTTCATCGGGAGTGACCCCTTGAGCAGAAGTTTGCGTCAACGTAATAACTTTACTGTAGTCGATTATTTTTGCTTTGCATCGTGGTATTCAGTTTGGAATATCCTGCACCTCATTCGACGAGGAAAGAGCCGAAATCCCTTCACCGGGAGTGACCTCTTTAGCAAAAGTTTTCGCCACTATACATTTGTAAAACCACTCGGTTCTTTCAACGATATCAAGTTCACAACGTTAAAGGTTTTTCGCCAAAAACCAGCCATAGCCCTCCGTCATTTCAGATAGGTATCTCGTACTATTCGTGCTATGTACGTTGGTCTCTATCAAGACATAGTGTACAGTAGCTGCGTGATACGTGTCTGTAGCATGGATATGCGATTATCTAGGACAGCCGCAGTCACGTTGGTCTCTATCAAGGGCTTGTGCCGGTGGGTTTAGATCAATCTTGGATAATGACGGGTTGAACTTGATTAGCAACTTATGATACGTTGGTCTCTATTAAGGCCATGAAGTCGTTAGTGGCAAAAATCACATCGGGAGTTTCAAACATACAGGAAACTTGCCAGGCTTGCGCATACCTTCTGGAGTGTGGTAACTTGAGTGGATTCCATCAAGTTATCATGTGATGATAGTTGGATCCCGATTCCCACTGATGAGTAGGATTACTCCTCGGATGATTTTAGATGATCCCGACTAATTTTCCTTTTGGTTTAGAGGAGAATTCGAGAAAACAGTGGGAGCCATCCTGATTAGATAAAGTGATTAACCATTCTAATCTAGATTAGAGTGCGCGCTGAGTGTTTCTTTTCTCTCTCTCTGGCAGCGACCATGGCCCGACCCTTGACTAAAACTCATGAATCAAGTTAACCGAACCTTCTTAAAACATTTTGGATTTTTGGAATGTCACGGTGTCGCATATATCATTGTCACTTCTATATCACCTTTGTATTTCTCCAGAACACCCTGTATCACTGCGAACATCCACTCCTATTGGATAAATCCATCGTATAGTTACATACGAACTCGAAGGAACTTGTTCCAGATTCGAGGATGGATTCTGATTTCGGAGAGATTGAATAAGATTATTCGGTTGTCTTTTCCCTTTACCTTCTCTCAGATTGTGAGGGCTCCTAGGATTAGGAGAGGGTACACCTATTGAGCTTATTGGATAGTCTTCCTCAAAACCATAAGCAGGTGCCGAACGGTAGGGAAGGAAGAAAACCAATTAGCCTAATTGTGGTGTACAGAAGGTAATAAGTAAAGACAAATAAAGGGATCAGAATAACGGCAAAGAAAATTGTGACTGCTATCATTCACGACAAAACCGTGTATACCCATGGCACTCCCACGTCCACTTTGGATTTCTCCAGAACACTTTGTATCACTACGAACGTTCATAATACTTGAACATGCCATCATATAGTTACATACGAACTCGAAGGAATTCGTTTCAGATTCGAGAATGGTTTCCGGTTCAGGAGAAATAGAATAGGATTATTCAGATGTCTTTTCCCATTACCTTCTCTTAGGTTGCGAGGGCTCCCGGCATAAGGAGTACACCTATTACGCTTATTGGATAGTCTTCTTCCAAACCTTAGGCTGATGCCGAAAAGTAGGGAAGTAAGAAAACCAATTAGCCTAAAGAAGGTGTACAGAAGGTAATAAGTAAAGACATAATAAAGGGATTGGAGTGAAGGCATGGAAGTGTACGGTTACAGTCATGAATCAGGATAGTGGAAGAGGCATTACTAGGAATACCCGGTTACCCCTTCGAAACATTTTCATGTTTCAGTTTCACTGTGCGATATTAATTGAAAACCGTTTTCCCAAATTGAAATCTAACTCCAGGGTATGTATTTACCAGATCAGTTTCTCACGTCTATATGTTATTACAGATGGTGAGTGGAAGTAAGATATTGGGAATTGGGTGATTAGATCCTCATAATATCGGAATTCGTTGTAATTGGTGATATTTGAGGAAATCACCTGGGTTTTGCCTGACGGCAAATATTTTGTTTTAAATATCCGTTGTTATGCACCAATTTCAAACTGATATATCTGTACGTTTATTTTATAAAGTGAGATATAACTTTTTGAAATTATGTCTGTGACATTTACCTATATCAGTTGATGGTTAGGGTAAGGTGCATTCAACAGCGGTGTAATTCTTCTTAACAATAGCACAGTTTTCAACCTACGACGCACAAGGTTTGAGCTATTGAACTTAGGGGACTTATACAAAGTATTGTATATTGTCCAGTATCAATTAGGACAATGGGGTTGGTACTCGTACTATATTCTGTTTACTCATGACTTCTCCAGTTCTAGACAGGCATTTCGTTGAAATGCAAAGTCCAGATATTGAGAAGTTATAGGTATAAGAATAAAGTAAAGAACGATTTGTTGGAAGCATCAGGATTCTTCGAAGTAGTCGAAGATGTAGATACTTGTGTTTGGTATTCCGTTAATAGTAATGGTTTTGAGAACTTGATTCTCTTTCGGGTTACTCATATATGGATGCACTCCTAGATGAGTAATGTTGATTGGCATCTTTCCATTTGGTTGATATGCACTGGAGACAGCTGCATGATTTTAAATCTGGTTCCAATTAAATTAGTGCTTTTGTTTCTATATTGGATATATATAGAATCAATTTATATCTTAACGATGTTAAGGTATAGGGAGTTGTCCGGCTGATGCTTAAAACCAGAATCCGGATAAACTTGAGGCACATTTCAGTAATGGCAGTTTGTGGGTTATCCCGGGGTTTGACGAGGGTTAACTTTCTACCATCAGGATGATAAATAGTGATATTGTTCTTGACTCGCCACAGTTTTAGTAAAATGGATTTTTTCAGAAAACAAAAGTGGGAGTTTGGTAGAACTGGAAGTGATTCCAGAACCACCAACGATCACTGAAGATTTAATAGAACCTGAGGATTCAATTGGATTTGACATTCCATTAGCCACTCCGTAGATTTGGTGGGTAACCTCAGGCACCCGAGAGGTACTTCGGTCTTTTCAGAGACGGTGATAGGGAGGTTCTTGTTTACCCAGACTTGCCATTGCTGCTGTTCTAGACTATAAGACCCGGCAGGAGGATGAGTATAGCGTCGTTCTAAACTAGCTTTAGAAATGCACATGTATATGACTCTGCCAGAGGGTTGTTGTAGTCGGTGGGAGCAGCGGAAGCATAGTGGGCGAGTAGCTTATGTCTATTTATAGATTAAAGCAGGTATAGCGGATATAGATAATCTATTTTTTATGTGACAGTCATAGGTTTTGACTTCATCAGAATAGGAGATGGATCTGGTAAGAAAGTGGTAGGGTGTGATGTCCTGGTATTTAGGATGAAATGCATTTTATAGGAAGTGAAATTCCTATACTACGATCGGTTATACTGTGGTTGTCACACAGTTGTTTTTCCACATAGGACATGGATATAATATCAGGGTTTCTGGTTACTAGATCTATGGTTTTAGATCTAGATTTGAGAAGTGTCCCAATTTGGATACTTGACACTATTCTAAAGTGTTTTAGAATGGACGACTCCTAGCATGGTGGTGTACCTGCAGGTGATGGAGTCATCCTCTCTAAAGGTGTCTTATAGACTAAAGGGGAGAGCGATCTGCATGATTAGCATATCATTTGCTTAGGCAATTGAGTTAATCATGAAATGTCAAGTACCACACCAGATGTTTTTGCACTAGCTCAATAAACATATATTAATCTAATCCTGGAGAAATGTAGGGAATCAGTTTATGAACATAAATGAATGTTCTAAGGATATGGTAACGGCAGCCACTTTCAGGAGACAGTTATCATTTCAGGCTTCCAAGGCGACCTGAATGACAGAGTGGCTGTCTGAGTTATAGTTTTTCCCTCTTCTGAAGGACAGTATGTTGGACAGGTGGTCCAAACGGATACTGAGGAAGGCATGGCGCAGGTTACTGATTAAATTCAGTGGATGATACAGTCTTAAGAAGTTTGCTGGATTTGAAGTTCATTTGTGTACTGGGTCCCATCAGATATCCAGACAAATTCTAAGACAAGGTATTGCTCATTTCGGGAGATGGTTATTCTCCGCAAAGCTGAGATATAGAAAGATAAAGATAGAAACATTGGAGCGAATCTACTCACTGAGGCTATTTCTCGAACACAATAGTTTCACAAACGAGTTTTGAGAAACTGCTTAGTAGAGAAGTTGGGTGTTCGGTATCACACGAGCTGTGAGTATGCGACACCGCAATAATTGACCTTAAGTGCAAGTGGGAGATTTTTGGCCATAGTGCCCTCAAGCCAATTATCGTAGCCGCAAGCAGGTGATTATGATGATTGAAGGAGGACATATACCGGTAGAACAGTCTTACTCGAGATGATAGTATGCTATCTGGTTTGTCTTTATCATCACTATTACATGTTAATAGAGCCCATAGAATTCTTGCTTGACCACCAGCATTATGATGGCGATCATATACATGGGAGCTAGTGGTCGATAAGCACATCCTTAAATGTCCCTAGTCGTGGGAGTTTCGAGACTGGGCATCAATACTCCAGAATAGACTAGTATATACTGATCGAGATCCCGACGAGGGACGGTGGCCAGGTCTCACAAGCCATTGGTGTTAGTTTGTTCACCTAAGATAGTATACAGGTGCCCATTAGGTTAAGAGTACACTGGACGGACTCACCAGGAACCTGCTAGTTGGTACTATACATATTGTCAGATAGCAGTTCCCAGGTGACATGTGTACAGGTTAGTCTGTCGACCGGAGATCGTCATTTTTCTCGTATGAGTTCCCACTGTGCTTTGATTACTACCCTACCACGGCTCAAAGGAGTCGTGCAAACAGGTTTTAGTTGGGTACAGTCCCGAGCCATATGGAGGCAGTGAGCGGATCGTCGGGGATTCGTCTCTCCCGGTATTGGGGGTTAATGTCGCGCAGTGCACGGATGGCCATCACCAGAAATCCTTGGCCAAGGTAGTCGAGAACTACTGATCTAGGATCAGTAGTTTCTCAGGTGGTGATGGGTTTCATGCCGACACTAAATGTCGTGTTATTAGGGGTCTGACTTTATCCACCCTCCGAGACTCGATATGTGATACTCTTAGACGAACAGACCGGACTGTACGGATATTGTCACTATCAGGCTCAGTAAGGGTTCAGGATGAGTTTGCTCGTCGGCCTCCCTTTCGCTCAATACATGGGTAGCCGTTATGTACAGCTAGTGTCGCTGACGTGCTTATGGTTAAACCCACTGCCAGCGTATTGACGAGTCTTTAGAGTCCCACACAGAGGGTTTTCACGGTTCAGGCGATATGGTGTAGATGACGTATGTTGGTACATACAGGTGTCCGATTAAATATGTGCACAAACTTTAATCGGACGGTTGATAATGCTAGCGGCTTAAGATTAAGCCGGATTATTAAATCAGGTTTTGATTTAATAATTTATATATATGTATTTATATATATGTATTCTAGTATTATTGTTCACTATTCATTTTCTCTTTTGGCTATTCGTATTTTTATATGAATACGCGTATATGCATTTCGATACATGTACCGGGAAGTATTCCGTATTTATACGGAATAGCTTCTAGAAGATGACCACCTCATTATTGATTTTCTTTTTAGAAAATCAATTATGGAAATGAGATGGAGGGGTGAGTTGGTATGAGCATGGGCTTGAGCATGTAGAGAGGTATGGCATGCATTTGTTTATTGGTAAAATTGAGATGAGATATTTTCTTTTGGGGTGTGCATGATTGAGGGAGAAGGGGCAGCCATATTTTGGGAAGGGGGCTTGCTCATTTCTTTTCTCCACTTGATTTTCTTTACTTGCTCTCTTCACTCATTCATTCTCACTTGGAGAAAATACTTAGCACATTTCTTTAGTTGCTCATGCCATTGTTTCCTCACCTTCTCTTGATCTTCTATGGTTGCTCATGGAGCATTTGTGATGAGAGAAAAATTATAGCGACGCATTCCTACACCTCCACTCTCCATTGCTAGCAACCTTAGAGCGTCGGTTGTCTCGCTTGGCGAGGCTGAAACTTGCGCCGTTTCTCTCAGGTGGATCATCTTAGATGGAGGAAGACCGGCAACCAAACTCGATTCAGACGACCACTAGGAGCTTGGGAAGATGGTTGAAGACCGAAAGACACGGATCAACTCGGTATAACCATTCTAACTTTTTTATATATGCTTGCTAGTATATGGTTTAGGGTAGATCCGGACATCGGGTCATGGTAGCGCCAGTTTAGAAAAATTTTGTTCCGCATTTGGCCACGGTTTGATGGCCGAGGCGCTGCCGTAACGCAACATCTGAATACACAAAAAAACTGATATTTGATAGAAAAGGCAAATTTATCTTAATTTTCTCAAAATTTTCTTGCCTAAACACGTTACAGAAGAGAAGTAAAAAATAACCAAAAAATCCATCCAAATATAGATAGTTTACACTTGCTAATGCATGTCATGGATAGTTCGGTTGTTAAAAAGTTAAGCAATGAAACTGCATTATGTAGCAGCGATCCAAGCAGTATCTGAGCAACAAAATAATTGCACACAAGCATCAAAAACATGAAGCTAAAAAAGATTGAACTGATTTTCAAGCTAAAGCATAGAATGCTATTTGCTTTCGTTACACTTCTATTAACATAAGGATTCTATATATCTTTGTTGAATCTTGTTGTCTTTGAGGCTATTAAAGTCTACAACACATAACACGTTTGTAGAATTATAAACTAATAGTATTTGTGAACAGGTGTAAGAGGAGAACGCATATAGATTCCTTAGTCAAGAATTATAAATTTTCTATACAAGTTTATGACTTTTGCCGCTGGAAGGAGAAAATAAATCATCAGTTGCATCACTAGTGTTGCTTTCTACTTTCTTAACCATGATTCTTTCAAGAAGACTATTTATCTTCTTCTTTTTCTGAAGCGAAAAGTTGGGGGAAAACCCCCTTAATATTCTCAAAGAGTTTTTAATGAACGAAAGCCCCAACTACAACCATAGAAATTCCTTATCAACGACAAATATGCCCAGTTACAGACATGTCAATCATAACACTCAAAACAAACTAAAGTTCCCCGCGGTACCCACATCTCTATCTTACATACAATGACAGATCTTTCATGTCCTATATCTTAACCCTCTTGAGAGATTGTGGGCTTTTCACAATTTTAGGGTTTCTCAATTCTCAGTTGCTAAACCTAAGATTAAGGGCTGCTTCTTCACAAAAACAAAGAGGCCAAACCCCAAAATATAAGGGGCTTTCTCCATAAAAAGCACAAAGCAAAACCTCAAAATTAGGGCTTTTGCAATGCAACCATATAATCACAAACAATAGACAGTCAAATATGATACCTTGGAGGAGGAGGAGGAGCGATGGATCGAAGATTTTGCTGATCTAAAAGCTCGAGATCCGCCCCAGAGAGAAGAAGGGATGGGGTCGCCGGAGGCAGGAGAGGTCGTCGGCAGAGGAGGGAGGGAGGCTTAGGGAATGCTCGCCAGAGTAGAAGACGATGGCGGAGGATCTCGGGCTGGGAAGTGAATAGGGTCGGAGGCGGCGTGGTTGGAATAGAGCTAAAATGAAAGCTTTGGCAAATTGCCCACATTGTCTCAAGCTGTGTATATTTTATATTGGTTTATCCATTACTAGCCGTTTTAAAAAATTTATGTGTACATGATGATATTAGAAATAAACCGATCAAAAAAATTTCGAAATTTAAATGTTTGTTTTAAGAATTTAATGGTTAATAAAAAGAATATTTTTATAAATATGAGAACAATTAATTAATTTGAGTTTTTTTAATAAATTGGTGATATAATTAGTTTTATTTAAACAGAAGGCATTTGATTAATTTAGTTTTTTTAGATATTTAGTGCACGCTTAGTTAATTAGATAAGTTTTTAACTATAACAAAAGTTACTTATGTTTTAACCAAACATGTTTTGTTGTCATGACAAGTTAATTCTTTTTTTATCATTAATTCTTTTTTTATGTTGAGATTTAAAATAATAAAAGAGGGAGACATGGAGGGTATGGGCAAAATATGGCATAATATAAAATATTTGGAAAATGGGAGAAGGGGAGTGTCATAGCTAAGGCTTAGCCATTTCTTTGTTCTCATCTTCATTCTTTCTCTTCTTCCTCCCCTCTCTAACCCTAACACACACCCCACACACGCACACAAATACCTCAAGCCAAATCCTAACCAAAACACAAATTCCTCACATAAAAACCTATCTTCTCTCCAAATACTTCAAGTTAGCGGCTCAAATTAACCCTAGTGGGCTAGAAATCAGTCACAGGTTCGAATTTCGAATTTTTTGATGACTTTCTATTGAGAATTAGCTATTGTTTAAAACTATAAAGTTATAAATAATTGGTTTATCTTTTAGCATTAAAATTTTGGTTGAGTTTTACTGTAAAATGAATTTTCTACAAATTTTTAAATGAATGGTTTCTAAGCTGGAAATTTGATTTTCAGCGGCTGTTTTTCATTCAACTTATAAGAATTTTCTTAATTTTTATATTAACAATTTGGAAAATCTAAAATTTTTAGGTTGTAGATAATTTTGTGTAGATATGTTTAGATTTTTTATTCACCTCATTTACTGTCACGACCCAAAATTTAGTTTGTGACCGGCACTTAAATCACGCCACGTCTACATGCGTAACGTAATTCAAGTAAGCCGAAAACCAGAAATCTAAACCTTTTTAAGAAAATAAAAAGAGGTGAAGTTTTGAAATAAAGGTATGATGAAATTAAAAAGTTTTCTTAAATGCATAGATGAGGGAACATGAAAATACAAGTGGATTATGCAAGTTGAAAAACATGTTTCGTCTTTTAAAAACTTAAGCAGTACCTCCGTTGTATATTTTGATCCAAAACCACATATACAAGATAATGATAAAGGCATCCCCAATCGGGAGCTAGCTCTGCGTCAATCGGCGGAATCACAACCACACAAGACAGTATATATATACGACGCCCAACGGCGAAAATCACCACAAAAGATAAAGAAATAAGTAAGACCTCAAACCCATCAAGCGAACATATAACCCATCGCTTAAGTCTCGCAACTACAAGTCTTGCTAAGTCTTACTACTTATAAAAATACTAGTTTCTGAGTTAATGGAGTTAACTAGATACAACAGGAATAATAAATACAAGAGGGGTACGATCCAACATGTACCACCTACCAAAGCAAAACATCCGAATGCAGCTGTGTGCCAGCGATGCCGTTACTGATCCATGCGGTCAACCTTCAAGAACTGTGGCACAATGGGGGTGAGTTGCCAACTCATGAGTAGAAAACATCATCAGGTAGAAATCGAATAAACAACGATTCCTAAGTCAGTTATATCATAAGGGTAATACTATGATATCTAGAGTGACCATATCTTCATATGTGCCAACAATATAATCAATGCCTATCTGCATGAGGCTAACATCTACGTGTCCATCAATGACACAACAACATCATGCATGTAAAATTATGAAAGCATATGCATGAGAATATGAGGATATAAATCAACGTGTGTCCATCAGTGACATATCAAATTATGGAACCTGAGTGTCCAACATCGACACTCGAAATATCATGAAACCCGTGTCCAGCATCGACACGTAAATCCTCATATATCGGGCTCCGTCAGTCCAGATCGGCCCACGGGCTCCGTCTGCGGGATCGGCCCTCGGGCTCCGCCAGAACGGATCGGCCCATATCTATCTCTCGAATCCAGTCGGTATCCTCCGGATAACCACCAGATCTAACCAATCACCGGTAGGTAGTAGTCCCTCTGCCAGGCTCATCGTCTACTGCACAACCATCCATTCTCGTCCCGGGGTACCATACCGGATCCACCATGAACCCACAAACGGATCATCCAACTCCTCGAATCGGGTTTCACATATCACACGTCTCAGAACCGAGAAAACGCATGATGGACGCACTGAAATATCATATCAAGAGAAACCGGGTTTTTAAAACAATACATACTTTCTTTTGAAATAACCACGGTTCTCAAATCCAGAAATCTCATGAAAACAGCATATCTCAATGCGTATAATCGTAAAGCATGATGTATGCGACATATAACCGAATGTAAGCATATTCATATATCATGCAACATGAAACAGTGATGTGAGCATGTGCATATCATCATAATGTGAGCATAGCAATATAATAGCATGATGTAGCAATTCTACTGTGTGAGTAACATAGCAATTATCGATGATGAAGTGTGTGAGCCGGCCAATCTGTGTAAGTGTAACATACGCATCATCGATAATGGTGTAGGTGTACTAGCACAGGTATGTGTAATACAATGAAAATGACATGAACGTGGCATAAGGTAAATCGTCAGCTAAATGCTATAAGGTATACGTATCTAACATGACCGAGTCGGTGAATCTATCAATCGGCATCCAGCCTCACAACATCACGTACGATATAATCTATCGTAAGGCATATCACTCATGATTCACAACATTTTATATATCTATATGCCTATATCTTAGGTCACATCCGTAACAATCTCATATCAAGAGACCGGCAAAGGTATCAATCCTCTCATATCGACTCATATCCGTATACCGACACATCAATCAAGTCATCATATCACATCGTACATTCTTTTCATCACATTTATATCCCACATCAAGTCATTTATATATATATATATATATATATATATATATATCCTATCTTATAAATCCATGTCATGCTACTCTAAATCTCATACACAACCTATCTATATATCATGATTCACGCCCACTTATCATATTCTTATATATGTATCAATCCGAGACATCATTTCTTTCATAACATGTCACACTAAACCTTTAATCACATCCATCGGTTCCTCGAATAGGTTTCACTAACCATATTCTATATATCGGTTTCCATCAAAATTTGCGGGGATGCTATACGCCATCCACCCGACTTCCCCCGTAGATATAGATCTACTCACCTGCGGATCTTCTTGTTCAGCTGTAGTTGATGGCTTCGTCGTCTCGGAATCCACGCGAAGGTACTTACAATAAATACACAATCGCAAATGCTATTAACATCATGTCTGGAAAACCAATACGGCACACGGATCACTCATAGGTTAGAACTTATAGCCTACGCATACAAAACAACCAAATAACTCTCGTCGTTGACGTACAAACGTCTAACGACCAAATACAATATCAAATACCCAAAACCCAAGTTCAGAAATCGGGAAACCAAATTCAGCAACGAAGGAAATCACTTCCAGATTTCACCCTGAGCCAAACTAGAGAATTTTGCATACAGGGTTGCTCTAGATATCATCTAACAAAGCCATAGTCCAAAATTCAACACGTTTCCTCACAACATGGCCGCAAATTACGGCCCAAATCAATAAATCTGCGGCCAGAAATCGAGGGTAGGGGCTCAGGTTTCAGGGGGTTCTTCTAGGTTGCCTGCACGTCTCTCTGCCATGGGAACTTATTTTATAGGTCTCTCGGGTCATCCCAGATTCCCATTTACTATCATAATCTGTCACAAATACGACATCGGGAAATTCTATGTCCGTGTAATTATACTAGTCTCAGGTCTAGGCCAGTAAAAACACCACTCAAGTCTTGTAACAGCCACTAACATCATAAATCCACACAAACACTCAAACCCTTCTCTTTAGATTTTCCTAACATCACAAATCTAACAAGTTTAACTATAAACTAAACTAGGATGCTAGGAAACTTAAAACTAAACTAAGTGAAAGGAATTATATCTCATTTAGGCAACTCAAGAAAAACCCTAGTTTTCCAAAGTCTTCAAAATCCAACTTTGCTTGGTCCAAAGTGTTGAGGAGGAGGAGGGGATCATCTTTAATGAAAAGGGTGTAGGGTTTTGATGAAGATTTGGAGATGATATTGGGAGGTGAAGGTGGAGGGAGATGAGGAGGAAGAAGATGAAAGAAATAATGGGGAGGGGAAATGAATGGCTGCCCTCTCTCTCGCTTACCATCACTCTCTCTTATTCTCACCCCTCTTAAGTCCATGCTTCACACTCTCTCTCTCTCCAATCATTCTCTTTTTAACCTTTTCTCTTTTTCTCACAATAACACACATAATTCCAATAAAACCACACAAATGAAACATGTAACATGTCATGGTGCACTAACCATGGAAAAATGTAGAAACACGGATTTGGCTTAATCGCGATTAGTAGTGCACTAATCACTTTTTATTTAAACTCCATATAATTAATTATAAAAATGCCAAATCCAATAAATATATTTTAAAATGAATAAATTATTTTAATCTCCAATTATTTCACAATTATTGGTATATATTTATACCATTTTACGAAAACCTCAAATTCGCAAATCGGGTAGTTTTCGCAAAATATATTATTTTAATATTAAATTCCAAAAATAATATTTTATATTTTCTGAAATGTTACATTTACTTTAAAAAATCTAGAGATATCGATTTTTTTGTGAAGGTTGTTTTCTGGTTTCAGCAAAATATCCAGAAACATGTTTTAAGATTGTATTTTATTCTATGTCGTATATTTTGAACCTGGAAAAAATATTTTGGGATATCAAAATAAACTCATTTATCTATATGTATAATTTTAGTTCGAGTCCAAATATTATGTTTACTATTTTTTGTGATTTTTCAAAGCGAGCCTAAAAACTGCCAATTTCATGACTTCCGTTATAAAATTCGCAAGCGTTTAAAGTGGAAATACAACGATGTTTTAAACTTTTCAAACCTGAAAATAAGATTCTAAGTCCACGATTCGATGTTTTGTGTTAATACGTCGATAAAGGGGGTAGTTTTGCGAAGGTGACACACGAATCACACACGTAATCGTAGGTTTTAAACCTAGGAACATTTAGCTCGCTATATTGATTTCAGTTTCGATCCTTACGCGATATATTATGGTTTTGATTGTAGGTTCAAGTGCGGTATCCTCGAGACGGAGACGAAGGGTATGAAGGTCGTAGGATACGACTAGCTCGACTGTAGATTGTGAGTAGATTATATCTACGAGTGGGGAATCGAATGGATGGCGTATAGCACCCCCGTGAAACATATTACGTTATGTTATTCATACGCTTATTTGTTGGATATAGTGCCCTCAAGTCAATTATTGTAATCGCAGACACGCGATTGTGATGATTAAGGGAGGACCTATACAGGTAGAACAGTCTTATTCAAAATGATAGTAAGCTATCTGGTTTGTCTCTATCATCATGTACATGCATTATATGGTATTACAGATCACCATTACATGTTGATAGAACCCATATGATTCTTTCTTAATATAACGTTTTAAAAATCGTTTAGGTGAATTTTCCGATAATTAGCAATACAATTCGTGTTTTCCGTAAAACTTAGTTATAATTATTTTTCCACGTAGACCTAAATATACCTATTTTAACTATGTAAATGTTTGTTTTATTGATATTTATTAATTATCTATTTAATCACTTGTTCACCTAATTATTTTCCTTAATTATTAATTTCGAAAATTATTTTAAGTTGTAAATTACACACTAACCAAGTCTTAATCATTAATTAGGATAGACTATTATATGTTTTCAAAACCATGGCAAACTTAAGCTAACCTTGTAACATGTTCCTTTATTTAAATATGGTAGATAATTCTAGAAATCTTTAGAAAGGAGAAAAGAAAAATGGGGAAAAAATAAACTAGAATGGAAAAGATTGATGTAGGTGCATTAAATGAGTTTGGGGGGATGTTTCTACACACACATCGTACTCTCTCTTTCTTCTCCTTTTCTAGCCGAGCACTTTGGCAGCCCCCTCCCCATTTTCTCCACCTTCTTTTCACTTCAAAAATCTTCATTTTTGCATTAAAAATCCACACAAATTCTTACTAATTCATAGTTAAACCTTCACCCATTATTCCTTAGCCTAAACTAGCTTGGATCTAGGAAAAAGAAAGCATTTTGGGAGGCTAAGTTTGCAAGTTAGATCTCAAAATTGTTGAGCTATAAATCTTAACTCTATGGTTAAATTGTTGGTTATTACTTTTGTAACGTTTTAGAAATCGTTTTGCGAATTTTTCCGTTTTATGACAAAATAGTCGGTATTTTCCGTTTTAACCCGATTTCGATCAAACGTCCGTAGAAACTTGCCGGCACCTATTTTAGCTAAAATAAAGCTTGTGCGCGAACTTTGGGGGCATATGGGAGGTTTTGGTTCAGATAGAATTTTTCCCAAATAAAATATTATTTTAGCCGGCAAAATATGCACGTAAATCGAGAAATTTCTTCTAAATGAGAATCATTAGAAATTATCACTACAATTATTTTAGAACCTTCTTTTTAAATATCTAGATTTTTTTTTGGTCAATGGAATTAATTTTTAAAAAGAAAAGAAAAGAAAATGAAAGGTGGCAAAATTCATTTATTAGCATTTAATGTTGTTTTTTTGCTAGATATTTCTTCTTCTTTTTTTACACAAAACACCCCCCCTTCACCTCCTGGCTGAGCCTCCCTTCCCCATTTCTGCCCTCTTTTTATTTTTCCCATTTTCCTCTCATTTTTTGCTTCAAAATTCATGAAAAATCCAAATTAATTCATAGAAATTCAAATAAAATTCAAAACCTTCATTCTTCTTCATAAAAGTTGCTTGGATTTTCATTCTGGTGAGGATTTTGGAGGCTAAAGTTTGGTTTTATTCTTGATTCAAGTGGTGTTCTTTAAGGTATAAAACCTTAACTCTAATCTCTTTTTTGTTGCTTAATACTTTATGCTAGCTTAATTAGATGTTAATTTAAGCTTTAATTTCATGTTTCAAAATTCTAGAAATGGTTTTAGAAATTCAAGTTAAGGTTAAAGCTTAATTTAAGTGTTTAATATTTTATTGAAGTGTTAATTTGTGATTAGGAAAAGCTTAACCAAGTAGAAAATGTTAATTATTGTTAATGAATACTTTGTTTAATTATGTTATATTACTTAGTAGGTTTTTGCTAAAACTTATTTTGCAAGTGTTAAAAATATTGAATTAGTTTTGATAGCTTAGTTAAGCTATTTTAAGTTGTTTGTAATCGCTAGAAATGTGTTAGCTTGATTCTACAGCGAAATATTGCGATAAGTTGTTTTCTAGGTTTCGGGGTTTTTCCGACGTGGGTTCGATTAGTCGTTTTGAGGTTATATCTATTATATTCCTCGTATTTATTGTGTTGTGTTGCGCAATCGGGACGATCGGAGTCTAGGCATGGTATTTCGTAGTTTAGCGACCCTAGTTAGTGTTTTTGGCCGATATCGTGCGCGATAGATGCGCTAAGTGCGCAGTGCATTTTTCAGGGCGTTATCCTTGCGTTTCGTTGTCTTTTCGTCGTTTCAGGATATTTAGCTTATGTGATGTGTTTGTGAAATTTTAGGTTCGCAGGCGGTGACTTCGGACGCTGCGACGAAGGGAAAACAGGTGGTAGGCTTCACTTAGCCAGGAGCGTTGGTGAGTAGATTTAACATCTACAGGGGAATCGCCCGCATGGCGTTATGCGTCTGGGCTAGAGATGACTTGACTTGTCGCACATTCTATTTCATATCTAGAATTTGCGCATACACCTTATTGCTTAATTAATTGTTGTGCTTAGACTAGTACCCTTAGGACACTGTACATATTATTGACGGCTCTTGTTGCACGAACACTGATTGTATGCTACACACACCATCAATAATTGCCATGTCACGCACAACACCCGTATAAATATAATATTGTTTGGATAGGGACATTGAGACATTGATTCATATTTCTTTATGCATAATACCTGTATACCTACATGCTTACACATATGCCTTGACATGCTTACATGCTAGTTACCTGTATACCTATAGAGTATTGTACCATTAGCGATAGGTACATACACACTTTATGACATAGCTACAGGTATACCTTGCACACATACTTCACTTATACTCAGAGGGTATATTACATCATTAGTTATAGGTAGATACATATACCTTGCTATATCTTTATGTTTACACATATATCTGGTTATAGCTACATATTTACCTTTACTTGATGTTATTTAGAATTGGAGAAAATAGGAACCGCATGATATTTTATATTAACTTGTTGCAGTTAATTAGCGGCTTTCCCTTTATATGCTTTCATTATAGTTTTATGTTGCATATATTATATTCATGGATTTTCGCATTGAGATATGGATTTTTCATGATGTTTTCTGGATTTGGGGACCGTGGGAGTTCATGAAATTATGCATTATTTGAAAAACCCGGTTTCCCTTGATATGATATTTCAGCAGCCACCATGAGATTTATCGGTTCGGATATATATATACCCCACGCGAGAAACGGAGGGGTCCGTGTGCGGGTACATGGTGGGGCCCGGAGGTACCCCGGGGCAAGAATCTCAGTGAGGAGATGAGTTAGTGGGGGAACCATACTTTCCGGTGACATTACCAATGACTCGGCGGTTATCATGGGGATACCGACGGGAGTCATGTACGTATGGATGCGTCGAGAGGCGAGGGTCAGAGCTAGGCACTCGAGCTTTCGGGATAGCGTATGATACGTACCTATCATGGGGCCAGTCTTGGTGACAGCACCTGATAGATCAGCATTTCTGTGTCGATGCTTGACACATTGGTTTCATGATATTTCTTTTTACTCCTAAGTATATATAACAGTGGAATGGGACGCTGTTATATATGCCTTTACACCAATATTAGTGGAATGGGACGCTAATATATGTGTATTGATATCAATTTATATACATCATCATATTTATTCATGCAAATATATTTAGGATGTTAGAGATTTATTTGATATTGGATTTGGGATATAGGTGATTCATTTGATATTGGATACATGATATTTATGAGATTGCTGATTTTGTGCATTCATGATATATGAGATTTATTCGATATTGTACATTAAGGATTTGTGAGACTTATATGATATGAGAGCCAATTTGGGGGCTGATTTGAGGAAATTGGGATTTGGGTTGTCTTGATGGACTTTGATCCTACCACGATGTCAGGATTCCGTGGAAATGACATGTTTCATTCCATACTCCACATTTATTGTTTATGCAATATTGCATTTACATACTTTTACTTTATATGCATTGCTTCATGTACTAGTAGTACCTGATAGAGTACCTTTCATGACTGTTGCATATATACATTGTCATATCATCGCTTCATGTATTAGTTGTACCTGATAGAGTACCTTACATGATTGTTGCATACAGATTGTCATATTACTTCTTCATGTATTAGTGATACCTGCTAGTGTACCTTTCATGACTATTGCACACATATGACTTTTGTTGCTATTAGTTGTTTATGTTAGATTCACGCTGTACGTGCATACTTGCGATTATCTGCATATGTTATTTACTATTCACGAGTTGGCAACTCACCCCCGTTGTGCCACAGTGTTGCAGGTTGTTCCCAGAGTAGTCGAGGCAGGCTATTCATCTATCTTATCATCTTTTGCTGCGTATACCGCATCAGCTCACAGTGTGCAGTTTGCTTAGGTGGGTTTTGTGGTTATTCGTTGTTGTATTGTATATTCGTTGTATTCTTGTACTCTCCATCTACTACTTTCATGTTGACTTAGAGACTTGGCGGGGACGATATTGTATATTATTTTGTGACTGGGTTGTCTTTTATACAGTTTCCATTTTATCGTCTTTTATTTCTTCGCTACGGCGTCGTATATCTGTTGTGGTGGTTGTTTTCCGCCTTTTGGTATTGATTTGCTCCCGTTGGGGATGCTTTACTTTATATTTATGTTGTACCCATTTTTGGGGTTGGTTTTTACAAAGGAGGTGCTGCCGAAATTTTCAAGAAAGTAAATTGGACTTAAAGAATTTATACTTGAGATTTTCAAAAGTTTAAACGATGTTTCTTATCTTTTCTTGTCTTTTAATGGTTTAGATTTCTGGGTTTTGGCTTTCTTTTACTGCGTTACGCCTATAGACGTTGCGTAGTATTAGGGCCGTCACGTGCCAATTTCGGGTCGTGACAAAGTTGGTACGAGAGCGCTAGGTTTTACCTTTCGGAGTGTAGGATAACCTTGGTATGATGGAGTAGGTAGTTTAAGCAGAGTAACGTAGTGTGTGTATGTCCACGGCATACTCACGATGCAGTACTCCGCCTAAAGTGACCTAAGTACAAATTGCTTGAAATTCCTTCCTTGATGACATATTCTTGTGATTCGATTTCCGTGTTCATATCGAATCTTATTTCTATTTATAGCCTTTGCCACCGATGACTATGGGGACTCAGAGTGATGCAGCGAGGGCCGAGGTCAGGATTGACTTGGGTAGGACGAGGACTGACCAGGATGGCACGCTCGTTGCACAGGAGCTGATGGATCCGCCATCGACAGATAGTATCGCTAGGCTTGTGGCAGAGATGTAGGACATGCGCCAGATGATGAGTTCATTGGTTGAGGCCGTTCGAGCGCAGCGACAGGAGGTTGTCACCCCTGTTATCCAGTTGTTCCTTGCAATCAGCATGCAGCATTCCGTCACCGACATAGCACCAGTGGATGCAGCCCCAGTTGATGAGACACGTATTCCAGAGACTTTGAGAGTTCCGAAACCGTGGAGGACTCGTACCGGTGTACCAGCCTAGAGACATAGGCCTAGTCGTCGAGACAGATTTCGTGACCGTCGCGGGAGTAGCAGAGGTTTAGGACGAGGACAGTCTTTCAGCTCTCATCCCCAGGAGGGTCAGCAGTCGCCGCGTGGATGTTTCTGGTGCGGGAGTCTTCAGCACTTCATCAGGGATTGTTCCTTAGCACCGCGTCAGATTCGTACTCGTAGAGGTCATAGTCGCGAAAGGTTCGCTCAGAGGGGTCAGGCAACCAGTTGCGGGTAGGGGGCAGACACGAGAGTTTCTTCTACTCATCGGAACGTGCGGGTGTCCAATGCAGAATTTTCTGGTATTCTTAATTCGTATGTTCTTTGATGCACTTGTTTGTTTTATACACTTTATGCCGGGGTTGGGCCGAGAGTCATGTTAGCTAGATTAGCCGTTTGTTGTGTTAACTTCTGTCAGCGATTCTTTTGTTGCGTGACACGTGTTTCAGTCGTGTGCCAATCGGATAGGAGATAGAGATTCGTCCGTCGTTTTGATCCTTCTAGAGATGTTGGATGTGGCGTTCTCCTAGGCACAGACTGGTTACCTACGTGCTAGGCGTCTGTGGACTGCCGCGAGAAAACAGTCAGGTTTTGTTTTCCCAGCAAGTCAGATCTTGTTGTGTAGGGGGACAGTGGTGTCGCCTCTCACAGCTTGAATTCAGCCTTTTTCGCTAGTCGGCTTTTGAGGAGAAGATGTCGAGGATTCTTGGCGTTCATTCGTGTTATCGGAGCCACAGTGAGTTGTTGGACTGGGTTCTTCTCGTGCGAGAGTTTTCCGACGTTGTTCCAGATGAGCCGGCAGAGCTTAGGGAGTTTAAGGATCAGCTGCAGAGTTTTTTGTTAGAGGGCTTGTTCGTATGAGTGTTTCGCATTGGGGAGCTCCTATTTCTGTTCGTCAAGGAGAAGGACGGCAGTTGAGGTTGTGTATTAATTGATCGTCAATTGAACCGGCTTACGGTGCGGATAGGTATCCTTTACCTCACATTGACGATTTCTTCGATCAGCTCCAGAGTGCGAGACATTTTTCTAAGTTGTTCGGGATCAGGTCATCATTATTGCGGATTCGGAGTGATGACATTCCGAAGTTTTCCTTGTGCATGCTACGAGCTTTGTGTGTTTTGGTGGTGTCATTGGACTCACCATGCCCTAGCAACATTCGTAGAGGTGATGAACCAGATTTCTTCAGTCCGTTCCTCGACCGGTTATTGTTGTGTTATTGATGACATTATGGTCTATTCAATGTGTCGTGAGAAACAGGAGCAGCACTTGAGGATTTGTTTTGCAGACATCGGGAGAGCGCCGGCTGTTTGCTAGATTCTCGGAGTGTTCCTTCAGGCTTGTTTGTGTTGACTCCTAGGTCTTATAGTTACGGGAGACGGTTTTTGTATGGTCCCGAGGAAGATCGAGGCCGTACAGCTTTGGCCCAGACTTGTGTACGGATGGAGTTCCGCAGATTTTAGGGCTTAGCAGGTTATTACCGCCGTTTTGTGCAGTATTACTAGTGTATCGCTGCACCGTTGACTGGACTGACCGGAAAGGAGGTTCTTTTTTCTTTGGACCGAGGCATGCGTGCGGAGTTTTCGGCAGTTGAAGACCCGGTTAACAACTGCATCAGTTCTTTCTTTGCTTTTGGTTCGGGCGACCTTGTTGTTTAACTGTGATGTTTCGCGAGTGGGGCTCGACTGTGTACTGAGGTGACACTATAGAGTAATCGCTTTTACTTCCCGACAGTTGGAGGACGTACGAGCAGGATATCCCACTCATGATCTGGAGATGGCCGCGGTGGTTTTGCGTTGGAAATTTGGAAAAAAACACCACTTGTCCGGAGAGTCGTGGCAGATTTTCACGGACCACCAGAGCTTAATGTACATCTTCCTGCAGCAGATTTTGATTGTTGAGATAGTCTTCTGCAGATTTACAGTTCTTATTCGATCGTTGAGTACAGCTTAAGTTCGCCTCCACTGAGGGGACATCTTGCTCATGTCCGCGCCCGACTACTTTTCCTTAATCGCTTTCGCGAGGCACTGCCCACCGATGCTCGTTCGTCAGAGATACTTGAACATACTTGGCTGGGTAATGATTCGGAGTCCTTGATTTGTGACCAAGGTGTGCTACGTTTAGGGACGCGTTTGTGTACCTATTGCTGATGGGCAGAGACGCAAAATCCTAGAGCAGGCACATTAGTCAACTTTCGGCGTTCATTCAAGTTCCACCAATTTGTAGCGTGACTTATGAGATAGTTATGGGTGGGCAGGGGTGAAGAGTGAAGTTTCGGATTTCGTTTCAGGGTGTCTGTCTTGTTGAGTGCTAAGGTTGAGCATCTGAGACCGGCTGGAGAGTTGCAACCTTTAACCGTTCCGGAGTAGGAATGGGAGCAGGTCTCTATGAATATTCATTATGGCGTCTAACTAGGTTTAGTCAGGGTGTGACTCCATTTGGATGCTAGTTGTCCGGTTATACTCGGGTTGCTCAGTTGTTCTTTGTTAAGTTTGTGCGTTGAACGGAGTTCCTTCATGGGTCATATCCAATGAAGGCACCCTGTTCGCTTGCCGTCTTGGGCAGGAGCTTCAGGAAGCCTTGGGTACTGGTTGAGCTTTAGCTCCGCCTTTCCATTCGCAGAATGATGGTTTTGTGAGAGCAGGCTATACCGACTCTGGAGAATATGCTTGTACGTGCGTACTAATTGTTGTCGGCCGTGGGGATCGTCACTTGCCATTGTTAGGGTTCTCCTTTGATAGCAGTTATTAAGAGGCACTCTAATTGGCAACCTTTAAGTTTAGTTGTTAGGTCGTGTCGATCTCCAGTCTGTTTTCTGACTCTGCGTAAGTAGGATTTTTGGACCCCAGCTAGTCTGGAGATTTCGGAGATGATCCAGTTGGTTCAGGTCAGGATGAGAGTGGCCCAGTGCAGACAGAGGTCTTATGCCGACCGTAGTGGTCGCAGACTTGAGTTCGCAGTGGGAGATCATGTATTCCTATGGGATTTTCCGATGAATGACGTGTTGAGTTTTGGGAAGTATCCCAGGATTGTAGGTCCTTTTAAGATCCTTGAAGCGAGTTGGTTCCATTGCCTATAATTTGGCACTTCCGCCTAGATTTTTGAGTATTCACCCGTATTCTTTGTGTCGATACTTCGCAATTACCTTCATGACCTTTTTCACATGATTCAGCATCAGACCAATTAGCTTGAACGTGATCTTTTGTTCACCAGCAGCCGCTAGTTATAGTGGATCGGCAGGTGGAGAAACTTCGGTCAAGGGTCTTGCCGTCTGTGAGGGTTCTTTGGCGTAGTTGTATAGTGAGGTGATCACTTGGCAAGCTGCGAGCGAGATTTGGGAGTTTTGTACTCATCTTCTTGAAGGTATGCGTAGATGAATTTTAATTCGGGGATCGAATTTCTTTAAGGGGGGAAGATTGTAACGTTTTAGAAATCGTTTTGCGAATTTTTCCGTTTTATGGCAAAATAGTCGGTATTTTCCGTTTTAACCCGATTTCGATCAAACGTCCGTAGAAACTTGCCGGCACCTATTTTAGCTAAAATAAAGCTTGTGCGTGAACTTTGGGGGTATATGGGAGGTTTTGGTTCAGATAGAATTTTTTCCAAATAAAATATTATTTTAGCCGGTAAAATATGCACGTAAATCGAGAAATTTTTTCTAAATGAGAATCATTAGAAATCATCACTATAATTATTATAGAACCTTCTTTTTAAATATCTAGATTTTTTTTTGGGTCAATGGAATTAATTTTTAAAAAGAAAAGAAAAGAAAATGAAAGGTGGCAAAATGCATTTATTAGCATTTAATGTTGTTTTTTTGCTAGATATTTCTTTTTTTTACACAAAACACCCCCCTTCACCTCCTGGCCGAGCATCCCTTCCCCATTTCTGCCCTCTTTTTATTTTTCCCATTTTCCTCTCATTTTTTTGCTTCAAAATTCATGAAAAATCCAAATTAATTCATAGAAATTCAAATAAAATCCAAAACCTTCATTATTCTTCACAAAAGTTGCTTAGATCTTCATTCTAGTGAGGATTTTGGAGGCTAAAGTTTGGTTTTATTCTTGATTCAAGCGGTGTTGTTGAAGGTATAAAATCTTAACCCTAATATCTTTTTTGTTGCTTAATACTTTATGCTAGCTTAATTAGATGTTAATTTAAGCTTTAATTTCATGTTTCAAAATTCTAGAAATGGTTTTAGAAATTCAAGTTAAGGTTAAAACTTGATTTAAGTGTTTAATGTTTTATTGAAGTGTTAATTTGTGATTAGGAAAAACTTAACCTAGTAGAAAATGTTAATTATTGTTAATGAATACTTTATTTAATTATGTTATATTGCTTACTAGGTTTTTGCTAAAACTTATTTTGCAAGTGTTAAAAATATTGAATTAGTTTTGATAGCTTAGTTAAGCTATTTTAGGTTGTTTGTAATCGCTAGAAATGTGTTAGCTTGATTCTACTGTGAAATATTGCGATAAGTTGTTTTCTAGGTTTCGGGGTTTTTCCGACGTGGGTTTGATTAGTCGTTTCGAAATTATATCTATTATATTCCTCGTATTTATTGTGTTGTGTTGCGCAATCGGGACGATCGGAGTCTAGGCATGGTGTTTCGTAGTTTAGCGACCCTAGTTAGTGTTTTTGGCCGATGTCGTGCGCGATAGATGCGCTAAGTGCGCAGTGCACTTTTCAGGGCGTTATCCTTGCGTTTCGTTGTCTTTTCGTCGTTTCAGGATATTTAGCTTATGTGAAATATTTGTGAAATTTTAGGTTCGCAGGCGGTGACTTCGGACGCTGCGACGAAGGGAAAACAGGTGGTAGGCTTCACTTAGCCAGGAGCGTTGGTGAGTAGATTTAACATCTACAGGGGAATCGCCCGCATGGCGTTATGCGTCTGGGCTAGAGATGACTTGACTTGTCGCACATTCTATTTCATATTTAGAATTTGCCCATACACCTTATTGCTTAATTAATTGTTGTGCTTAGACTAGTACCCTTAGGACACTGTACATATTATTGACGGCTCTTGTTGCACGAGCACTGATTGTATGCCACACACACCGTCAATAATTGCCATGTCACGCATAACACCCGTATAGATATAATATTGTTTGGATAGGGACATTGAGACATTGATTCATATTTCTTTATGCATAATACCTGTATACCTACATGCTTACACATATGCCTTGACATGCTTACATGCTAGTTACCTGTATACCTATAAAGTATTGTTCCATTAGCGATAGGTACATACACACTTCATGATATAACTACAGGTATATCTTGCACACATACTTTACTTATACCCATGGGGTATATTACATCATTACTTATAGGTAGATACATATACCTTGCTATACCTTTATGTTTACACATATATCTGGTTATAGCTACATGTTTACCTTTACTTGATGTTATTTAGAATTGGAGAAAATAGGAACCGCATGATATTTTATATTAACTTGTTGCAGTTAATTAGCGGCTTTCCCTTTATATACTTTCATTACAGTTTTATGTTGCATATATTATATTCATGGATTTTCGCATTGAGATATGGATTTTTCATGATGTTTTCTGGATTTGGGGACCATGGAAGTTCATGAAATTATGCATTATTTGAAAAACCCGATTTCCCTTGATATGATATTTCAGCAGCCACCATAAGATTTATCGGTTCGGATATATATATATACCCCACGCGAGGAACGGAGGGGTCCGTGTGCGGGTACATGGTGGGGCCCGGAAGTACCCCGGGGCAAGAATCTCAGTGAGGAGATGAGTTAGTGGGGGAACCATACTTTCCGGTGACATTACCAATAACTCGGCGGTTATCATGGGGATACCGACGGGAGTCATGTGCGTATGGATGCGTCGAGAGGCGAGGGTCAGAGCTAGGCACTCGAGCTTTCGGGATAGCGTATGATACGTACCTATCAGGGGGCCAGTCTTGGTGACAACACCTGATAGATCAGCATTTCTGGGTCGATACTTGACACATTGGTTTCATGATATTTCTTTTTACTCCTAAGTATATATAACAGTGGAATGGGACGGTGTTATATATGCCTTTTATAACGTCTTCAAAATAATAAAATATGATTTTTGGGAAATTTTATAATTTAATATTATTTTAATGAATATTTTAATATTCTGGTATAATTAAATACAGATAAATGGGGAAAAATTATGGAAAATTCTAAAATAAGGTATTTTAAGGAATTGCCTCGTTTTCTGTGCATGCCCCCATTTCCTCTAGTTTTGACCCTGAGTATGTCTAGTTTTGACTGATTCCATCTAGGGTGAAATCTGGGTTGATTTTCCTATGTTGGTGTATAATTTGGGACTTGTTTTAGCATGGATTTTGGTGTTTGGTGATTCATTCCTGTCGGGTGGCGTTTGGACGTCAACGACAAGTGGATTTTGATTGTGTTTACATGCGAGTCGATGGGTTTTTACCTATGCGGGTAGCGTGTGCCATTTTGGTTTCCAATGTGATTTTCATGTGCTTTAGCATTGTGATATACTTGTAGGTACCCCACGTGATGTTGAGGCAAAGGAGGTGAAGATAGCGACATCGGCTTTGGCACACGAGAAGCAAGGTGAGTAGATTTATATCTACGGGGAGAAGTCGGGTGGATGGCGTATAGCACCCCCGCAGTCCGTGGTGATGTATACGAATACGTATACACACGAATATTTATTATGTGTTGTTTAGGGTTATTGATGGTAATAATGATATTTTGATGATAAGAATATATTGGTTTAGTATAGTGCGAACCCTAGAGTAGTGGTTGCACTCACACATACATTTACACACATACTTGCATTCATTCTTTCATTTATTAGAGTGCATATGATGGTGCGTATATCTACACATGGGTATGGGACTATGTGTTTATATACGGGATTGGAGGATGATACGTGGTTTGAGATGATACTTGATGTGAGGCCGTGAGATCGGCGATGTGACATAGTTTGCCTTTGAGGTGCGATATGATAGTTTTAGCGGGCCTTTGGACATGTGCTTTACCCGCATTCATATTTTATAGATGGTGTCGATTTGTACTAGACTTACAGTAGTACCCCAGATTGGGTGATCTGATGATAAGTGATACCTGATATGTGATGAGATAGTGTGATATTGACCCCTACCCAGCTATTGGGATGCCGTACGACGATTTACCGTACGAGCCGATATTGATGATAGATCCGCACTCATGACTCGAGGATATCATACGATATGTTATTGAGGCGAGATCACCGACTATCATATCTATATTTATATATTGACTCAGATTAGGTGGTTTCATACCCCTCCTGTCTAGATTATTTAGTAGACATTAGACTAGACTGAGTCATACCTATTTCAAAACTAACGAATCGGGGATATTTTAAAGATAAGCAGAAGGGTTATACGGATATTTTCAAATGATGCATCTTTTCTTAAAACACCGTAGCCCTTACTTTACCCAAAGCCCTGATTCGTCTTATTTCAAAAGGCAAGGTTGCATGACATATCTATTGGGGCAGGTTCTGTACTTTTGCGTTGATCATTCGTTTCCGCATATTCCTGCTATTTGCATTGCATCGCTTGTATTGTTGTGACATTCAGTCATGCTGCTAGGACACCAGCACCATTATCGATGATGTATATGTTCCACGTACACTTGTTGCCGGCTCACACACTCATCATCGATAATTGCCATGTCACTACACTATAGTACTATTGCATTCATGATATGATTCTGGCATGGCATATTGTACACTTATACCTGTACACATATATAGATGATTCTAGCTTGATTGGGGATTTGGGAACCGCAAGATACTCTTTAAAAACAGATTCCTTTTAAAAGAGCGGTCTCCCTCGACATGTGCACATTATTATTCCATGTTGCATGACTTACTGATATGCTTGCATTACTGTTACATGCCGCATACATCATGCTTTGACTGTACGCATTGAGATATGTTGTTTCTATGATATTTCTGGATTTGGGAACCGAGGGTATTTCAAAAGAGAATATGTCATTTCTTTAAAAACCCGGTTACCCTTGATATGATATTTCAGTGCGTCCACCATGTGTTTTCTCGGTGCTGAGAGCGATATGTGTAACCCGAATCGAGGCGTGGATGAGCCGATTGCGGGTACATGGTGGACCCGGTATGGTTCCCCTCGGCAAGATGATCGATGAGCTTTGCCGATTGAGCCTGGAGGCGGGCGAGTACCTACCGGTGATTGGTTGGACCTGGCGGTTATCCGGAGGATACCGACCAGAGTCGATAGATGTTTTGGGCATACTGTCGGGGCCGAGGGCCGAGACCGCAGACAGAGCCCGCGGGCCGATCCGGACTGATGGAGCCCGATATATGAGGATTTACGTGCCGATGCTGGGCACAGTTTTCATGATGTTTTCGGGTGTCGATGCTGGGCACCCTGGTTCCATGATTTTGATGTGTCGCGAGGGACACGGGTGGTTATATCCTCATATTATTTCCCATGCACATGATTCATGATATTTACATGCATGGTGGTTATTGTCAGTGGGTGACGAGTGGACGGGATCCACGAGTGTGCAGATTTGATTACATTGGTTATACCTCATATTCATGACATGCTATTACCTGAGGCACTAGCACGAGCACTTGGCACTACACTCATGTATAGAGATTACATTGCCAGTTTAGCATGCTTCAGCTTTATTCATATTGAGGTTTATTTATTATCTGATCGTATTGACCTAGGATAGGTCATGCATTCGATCTCTGCTTGTAGATATTTTCTATTCACGAGTTGGCAACTCACCCCCGTTGTGCCCCAGTTCTTGCAGGTTTTTGCCGTACAGATTCCATAGCGGCATTTCTGGCACACTGCTTCCTATGGGTGACTTGCTTGGTTAGGTGGGTTCTTTGTATCAGAGCCGCCATTGTTCATGTATTTTTATTGTATCTAGAATTGTCCATCAATCAAAACTTGTAGTTTGTTTCAGACTTAGAAATCAGTGTTGTATTGTTTCGACCTTAGAGTCGCGCTTGTAGTATTGCGGTTTTCTGGCTGTTTTTGAGTTTCTTTTCAGTTTTGATCCTCGCCCCTTGGCGTTGTATATTATTATTGCTTGCGTGGTTGTGACCGTCGATTGACGAAGAGCTAGCTCCCGCTTGGGGATGCCTTTTATCATGTCATATATATTATTCTTGTTGTACCCCGTTCGGGGCCAGTTTTTACAAAGGAAACTCTGCCGAAATTTTCAGGAAAAATTACACATTTTAAAAAATTCATATTCGGCTTAGTTATTTAAAAACTTGATTTTCAAACATGTTTTCTTTACCTCTTAAAACTAATTTTCCCTATTTACTCCTTAAATGGTTTTAGATTTCTGGGCTTTTGGCTTACTTGGATCAGATGGAGTCCTATAGACTTCATATGGTTCGAGGGCCAGTCACGTGCTCTTTCGGGTCGTGACAAAGTTGGTATCAGAGCGCTAGGTTGACCTTGGTTCGAGTCTAAGTTTGACTATGTGGAGCCTAGGGCGTTACTTATATACGGAACTTAGGCTTGACCTTACGGAACTTAGACTTGGTCGAGGGGGTATTAGACCCGAACTTTCTTCGCGTAGGATGACCCTTGGTTGATGGAATAGGTGACTAAAGTAGAGTGACGTACCGTTGGTATGTTCCGCGGCATACTTACGACACGCCACTCCGCTTAAGAAACCTTAGGTTGTACATTTCCTTGCATTGTGTCATATTCCTTCCTATGATCTATCTTCATCGATACTGGTTATGGTTTTGCTGCCGCGATTGCACGGGCAGAGTGAGCTACGGCTCGAGTTGTCAGCATGAGCTCGTCGCGGACGAGGACTGACCGGGGCGTGATTCCAGAGACATACGGTTGCATTGAGGCTTCGTATTTTGTGTTTCCGCACTTTGAGCGTTTGACAGATCGCTGTTGCGAGATTTCTCGGATGTACCGGATGGTACCAGAGGATTGAGCCACTGATAGAGGCCAGCCAGGATGTGATGACTGCTGATATATCGCTTATTCATGATGGTTGAGGCGCTGCTTAGCGTACCGACGAATGAGCCAGTTGTTGCTGCGAGTGATGAGATATCGCCCAGATGATTGGAGCTACTGCAGCATGAGCATATTCTTAGAGATATGGTAATGAGTCGCTAGTCACCGAGGATGAATGACTAGGACATGTGGTTCGTTCGCTTACCCCGATGCGAGGTCATCAGATAGATTGATTCCAGCTAGAGGCGACTTCACGCAGATTCGTTGAGAGTCGATTGAGACGATCGAAGGTCAGGAACCCATTTTCCAAGTTTAAAGTATACGGAAAGACATGCAGGTGATTCTATGGACCCTCTAGAAGAATGAAACCCTAACTCGACTTAATGACCGTGTGAAAGCCTTTGAACCTTAGGGTTTGCGGCAGTTCCTCGGCGCCATTAGTGAGGCTTGGGTTTGCCCTTCTACGGCTGGACCACCGACGCTGTGGCATGTACTCGATACTATTAAACTGTACCCGAGATGTTGAGCTCTTGGGGGATTGTGAGGTTCTGACGAGTCGATCGGATGATTCGACATCATTCGGATATCATGTGATGGGACACTGCTTAGGAGACTCCAGATACGAGCATAGCCGTCGGAGCGCAGTCTGTGTAGCCATGATGAGATGAGTCCGAATCAGTCGATAGTGGAGCAAGGTGGAGTAAAGAGTTTGCACGAGATTTCGACGAGATGACGTTCCACTCCGCTGACATCAGAGATGCGATATGCACGCTGAGGACGTGTTCGGCTAGATATCTTCTACTGAGTGATGAAGATACTGAGTTCGTGATTTCGAGTCCGTGTTAGAGACTTCGGGTGGACCGTAGCCGAGGACATTGCAGTGTGCAGATAAAGACGCGACGTCGAATGGTCGATGATACAGACAAGCGGGACAAGAAGTTCGTGCGAGAGGCAGACGAGCTGTTACTACACCCCGTTAAGATTAAAGGCCGGACATGCATACAGAGGCGCAGAGATGCGACCAGCTTCCGAGGAGATGTTGTACTAAGGACGCAGAGGTCCAGAGAGCGAGAAAAGATTACGCCAGAGTAACAGCCTCCTTACAGTTTGGCTTAGGCAAGATCAGAAGAGACCTTGAGTAGGATTCCTTCCAGTACACTGCTGCAATAAGAGTTGCACCCAGGATCGGATGTGTGATATGCATTTAGAGGACCCGAGGTCGGCGCCAGAGATGTGCTGCTTTACGAGCGGTCGTGAGGATTGACCGAGAGATGACCAGGGAAGTGCAAGAACGGAATCGTTCCTGTCAGCACACCTGACCGGGCCGATGAGCCGATGGATTGCGAGTTGGTAATCTACAGGAAAGATCAGGAACCAGAGGCAGAGGACGCCAGCCGCGAGTAAGAGGCAAGTAGATATCTTGCTCCGCTAGCATCGGATGTACCGATACCTTCTCGACCCTGAAGAAGGATATACCGACGACGGTAATTATGATTTGTGATTTTGTGATTTGATTATCACGTATCCGTTGCTTTGGATTTCGGTATTTTGGGCGATCTATTCGCATGATTTAGTCTTGATGACTGAGTTTCATGATATTTGATTTTGTGCACCATGGTTGCACCTACTGGGTATTTATACCTTGTACATAGTTATTACTCTTGAGCTGTTGATTGCGATTTCATGCCTATTTTATGCTGGTGATTTGATTTACGCTTCCAGCAGAGTTTCATGTAATTTTAGTGTTTTGATTTTGCACTCGGTATAGCTTATATGTGCTTGTAGTGCATCGATATGTGTTTTGTGCCCGCAGCTGCACACGTTTATGATTTTCTTCATATCTGGATACACTTGGTGTTGCTGTTTACGTATTTGAGTTATTGCTTGGTATTTGTGCATGGGATGCACCAGTTCTATACTTCGTGCATTTGTCGCACCAGTTTTATGTTTCTTGCGTTTATCGCATCAGATTTATATTTCGTGCCTTTGTTGCACCGGATTTATATTTTGTGCATTACGATTGCACCTGACTTCGATTTGATGCCTTTCGGTATGTCGATTTTGATTGTGATATTGATGTGGATTCTTGCACTCCGTGCTTTTGACTGGACTTACGCATATTCGACGTTGCTATTGGATTTTGTGATTCCGTGCATATTGAGTGCGCAGGGTTTAGATTTTCATTCGTGCACGATGGATGCACCGATTTGGATTTCCGCGCATGTTGGGCGCATGTTTTGAGATACGATTTTGGTGCACACCCGATGCACTAAATCGAGATTTCTTCGTGCATGTCTGATGCACCGGGTTTTTGGCTGTCAGGCACACACGTTGCCTATGACAGATGCTTCGTGAACACCCGTTGCACCTAGATGCTGTTATGTGCATCTGTTTAGCACATATATGGATTTTGATTCCCGTGCGCACCAGATGCACAGGGTGGGTTATGTATATTTTTGAGATTTATTCCTTTTGGAACAGTACATTTTTATGATATTGGATATTATTTTCTTACTGAGCAGGACTAGTCAGAGGACAGTACCTGGATATTTTTTTTTGCATGCATCGATAGTTATCGAAGGGATTTCCAAAGAGCGAGCTATAGTCTCAGTATATACCTACGTGTCCGATATGACACGAAACGTTTTAAAAAAAAACAAGGAAATCCTTCTGATTGTTTTCAAAACGGCGGAACGTGCTTATTAAACAAAGGATATATATATACATATATAGTTACTTTCTTATGAAAAACGTCCGCCACTGTGCAGTGTTATGCGCATCGCACAGCGACTTAAAAAGGATTTGGCATGCTTTTACATCAGCTATTCACATGTATAGATTGGATGTCTGCATGTGTAGTTCTGATCCATATCATATCGGTTTTGTATTGGATTTGACATTGTGTCCTTACCTTGACTCCGATGATTGCGGGATGCTTGATGGAGCGTTGTTTTTGAGTTATCTGCTCAGTACTCATGCGCATGCATTGCGCTGTGACGTTTTATGTGTTGATGATTTCGGTGCCCCGACGACTTGGAATTCGTATCGAAATGTTTTAGAATTTGGGGTTTTAAATTTAAATTCGGGGACCGAATTTCTTTAAGGGGGGTAGATTGTAACGTCTTCAAAATAATAAAATATGATTTTTGGGAAATTTTATAATTTAATATTATTTTAATGAATATTTTAATATTCTGGTATAATTAAATACAGATAAATGGGGAAAAATTATGGAAAATTCTAAAATAAGGTATTTTAAGGAATTGCCTCGTTTTCTGTGCATGCCCCCATTTCCTCTAGTTTTGACCCTGAGTATGTCTAGTTTTGACTGATTCCATCTAGGGTGAAATCTGGGTTGATTTTCCTATGTTGGTGTATAATTTGGGACTTGTTTTAGCATGGATTTTGGTGTTTGGTGATTCATTCCTGTCGGGTGGCGTTTGGACGTCAACGACAAGTGGATTTTGATTGTGTTTACATGCGAGTCGATGGGTTTTTACCTATGCGGGTAGCGTGTGCCATTTTGGTTTCCAATGTGATTTTCATGTGCTTTAGCATTGTGATATACTTGTAGGTACCCCGCGTGATGTTGAGGCAAAGGAGGTGAAGATAGCGACATCGGCTTTGGCACACGAGAAGCAAGGTGAGTAGATTTATATCTACGGGGAGAAGTCGGGTGGATGGCGTATAGCACCCCCGCAGTCCGTGGTGATGTATACGAATACGTATACACACGAATATTTATTATGTGTTGTTTAGGGTTATTGATGGTAATAATGATATTTTGATGATAAGAATATATTGGTTTAGTATAGTGCGAACCCTAGAGTAGTGGTTGCACTCACACATACATTTACACACATACTTGCATTCATTCTTTCATTTATTAGAGTGCATATGATGGTGCGTATATCTACACATGGGTATGGGACTATGTGTTTATATACGGGATTGGAGGATGATACGTGGTTTGAGATGATACTTGATGTGAGGCCGTGAGATCGGCGATGTGACATAGTTTGCCTTTGAGGTGCGATATGATAGTTTTAGCGGGCCTTTGGACATGTGCTTTACCCGCATTCATATTTTATAGATGGTGTCGATTTGTACTAGACTTACAGTAGTACCCCAGATTGGGTGATCTGATGATAAGTGATACCTGATATGTGATGAGATAGTGTGATATTGACCCCTACCCAGCTATTGGGATGCCGTACGACGATTTACCGTACGAGCCGATATTGATGATAGATCCGCACTCATGACTCGAGAATATCATACGATATGTTATTGAGGCGAGATCACCGACTATCATATCTATATTTATATATTGACTCAGATTAGGTGGTTTCATACCCCTCCTGTCTAGATTATTTAGTAGACATTAGACTAGACTGAGTCATACCTATTTCAAAACTAACGAATCGGGGATATTTTAAAGATAAGCAGAAGGGTTATACGGATATTTTCAAATGATGCATCTTTTCTTAAAACACCGTAGCCCTTACTTTACCAAAAGCCCTGATTCGTCTTATTTCAAAAGGCAAGGTTGCATGACATATCTATTGGGGCAGGTTCTGTACTTTTGCGTTGATCATTCGTTTCCGCATATTCCTGCTATTTGCATTGCATCGCTTGTATTGTTGTGACATTCAGTCATGCTGCTAGGACACCAGCACCATTATCGATGATGTATATGTTCCACGTACACTTGTTGCCGGCTCACACACTCATCATCGATAATTGCCATGTCACTACACTATAGTACTATTGCATTCATGATATGATTCTGGCATGGCATATTGTACACTTATACCTGTACACATATATAGATGATTCTAGCTTGATTGGGGATTTGGGAACCGCAAGATACTCTTTAAAAACAGATTCCTTTTAAAAGAGCGGTCTCCCTCGACATGTGCACATTATTATTCCATGTTGCATGACTTACTGATATGCTTGCATTACTGTTACATGCCGCATACATCATGCTTTGACTGTACGCATTGAGATATGTTGTTTCTATGATATTTCTGGATTTGGGAACCGAGGGTATTTCAAAAGAGAATATGTCATTTCTTTAAAAACCCGGTTACCCTTGATATGATATTTCAGTGCGTCCACCATGTGTTTTCTCGGTGCTGAGAGCGATATGTATAACCCGAATCGAGGCGTGGATGAGCCGATTGCGGGTACATGGTGGACCCGGTATGGTTCCCCTCGGCAAGATGATCGATGAGCTTTGCCGATTGAGCCTGGAGGCGGGCGAGTACCTACCGGTGATTGGTTGGACCTGGCGGTTATCCGGAGGATACCGACCAGAGTCGATAGATGTTTTGGGCATACTGCCGGGGCCGAGGGCCGATACCGCAGACAGAGCCCGCGGGCCGATCCGGACTGACGGAGCCCGATATATGAGGATTTACGTGCCGATGCTGGGCACAGTTTTCATGATGTTTTCGGGTGTCGATGCTGGGCACCCTGGTTCCATGATTTTGATGTGTCGCGAGGGATACGGGTGGTTATATCCTCATATTATTTCCCATGCACATGATTCATGATATTTACATGCATGGTGGTTATTGTCAGTGGGTGACGAGTGGACGGGATCCACGAGTGTGCAGATTTGATTACATTGGTTATACCTCATATTCATGACATGCTATTACCTGAGGCACTAGCACGAGCACTTGGCACTACACTCATGTATAGAGATTACATTGCCAGTTTAGCATGCTTCAGCTTTATTCATATTGAGGTTTATTTATTATCTGATCGTATTGACCTAGGATAGGTCATGCATTCGATCTCTGCTTGTAGATATTTTCTATTCACGAGTTGGCAACTCACCCCCGTTGTGCCCCAGTTCTTGCAGGTTTTTGCCGTACAGATTCCATAGCGGCATTTCTGGCACACTGCTTCCTATGGGTGACTTGCTTGGTTAGGTGGGTTCTTTGTATCAGAACCGCCATTGTTCATGTATTTTTATTGTATCTAGAATTGTCCATCAATCAAAACTTGTAGTTTGTTTCAGACTTAGAAATCAGTGTTGTATTGTTTCGACCTTAGAGTCGCGCTTGTAGTATTGCGGTTTTCTGGCTGTTTTTGAGTTTCTTTTCAGTTTTGATCCTCGCCCCTTGGCGTTGTATATTATTATTGCTTGCGTGGTTGTGACCGTCGATTGACGAAGAGCTAGCTCCCGCTTGGGGATGCCTTTTATCATGTCATATATATTATTCTTGTTGTACCCCGTTCGGGGCCAGTTTTTACAAAGGAAACTCTGCCGAAATTTTCAGGAAAAATTACACATTTTAAAAAAATTCATATTCGGCTTAGTTATTTAAAAACTTGATTTTCAAACATGTTTTCTTTACCTCTTAAAACTAATTTTCCATATTTACTCCTTAAATGGTTTTAGATTTCTGGGCTTTTGGCTTACTTGGATCAGATGGAGTCCTATAGACTTCATATGGTTCGAGGGCCAGTCACGTGCTCTTTCGGGTCGTGACACCTTTACACCAATATTAGTGGAATGGGACGCTAATATATGTGTATTGATATCAATTTATATACATCATTATATTTATTCATGCAAATATATTTAGGATGTTAGAGATTTATTTGATATTGGATTTGGGATATAGGTGATTCATTTGATATTGGATACATGATATTTATGAGATTGCTGATTTTGTCCATTCATGATATATGAGATTTATTCGATATTGTACATTAAGGATTTGTGAGACTTATATGATATGAGAGCCAATTTGGGGGCTGATTTGAGGAAATTGGGATTTGGATTGTCTTGATGGATTTTGATCCTACCACGATGTCAGGATTCCGTGGAAATGACATGTTTCATTCCATACTCCACATTTATTATTTATGCAATGTTGCATTTACATACTTTTACTTTATATGCATTGCTTCATGTACTAGTAGTACCTGATAGAGTACCTTTCATGACTGTTGCATATATACATTGTCATATCATCGCTTCATGTATTAGTTGTACCTGGTAGAGTACCTTACATGATTGTTGCATACATAATGTCATATTACTGCTTCATGTAGTAGTGATACCTGCTAGTGTACCTTTCATGACTATTGCACACATATGACTTTTGTTGCTATTAGTTGCTTATGTTAGATTCACGCTGTACGTGCATACTTGCGATTACCTGCATATGTTATTTACTATTCACGAGTTGGCAACTCACCCCGTTGTGCCACAGTGTTGCAGGTTGTTCCCCAGAGTAGTCGAGGCAGGCTATTCATCTATCTTACCATCTTTTGCTGCGGATACCGCATCAGCTCACAGTGTGCAGTTTGCTTAGGTGGGTTTTGTGGTTATTCGTTGTTGTATTGTATATTCGTTGTATCCTTGTACTCTCCATCTACTATTTTCATGTTGACTTAGAGACTTGGTGAGGACGATATTGTATATTATTTTGTGACTGGGTTGTCTTTTATACGGTTTCCATTTTATCGTCTTTTATTTCTTCGCTACGGCGTCGTATATCTGTTGTGGTGGTTGTTTTCCGCCTTTTGGCGTGGATTTGCTCCCGTTGGGGATGCTTTACTTTATATTTATGTTGTACCCATTTTGGGGTTGGTTTTTACAAAGGAGGTGCTGCCGAAATTTTCAAGAACGTAAATTGGACTTAAATAATTTATACTTGAGATTTTCAAAAGTTTAAACAATGTTTCTTATCTTTTCTTCTCTTTTAATGGTTTAGATTTCTGGGTTTTGGGTTTCTTTTACTGCGTTACGTCTGTAGACGTTGCATAGTATTAGGGCCGTCACGTGCCAATTTCGGGTCGTGACAACTTTAATCTAACTTATTTAGGTATTAATATGGTTCTAATTGCAAGTTTGAAAATTTATAGAGAAGGGTTTGGGTTCAAATTAGGGTTTTTATCGCTAAATTAAGTTAACTAAGTGTAGATTTATATCTAGTGGCTTTACAAAATCTAGTCTAGTTGTTAACTTGCAAATTTTTACTTTTAATTATTTTAATTAAATGTTCATGCAAACTAATATATTTTTAGTATGTAAAAAGGTGGGATTAAAATTTGCTTAATATTTGTGTGTCTTAATTAAGATATTAAGTGTAAATTGTAGCCACTAGATTTGCTAAAACATCTAGTTTTGCGCTAAAACGGTTAATTGTTACTTACTAGGTTTTAGAACAAATAGATTATAATTAAGTTTGAGGTTGGATTGATCTACAACCTATTTCCTAAAATATTTAGTGCGTTGTGAATGCGTGAATGGTACGATTGGGTTCTAGACTTGGTGGTTGTCACGTATAGCGACCCCTAGTTGTGGTTTGTGGCGTTGTCGCGAGCGCGTTTTGTGCACCAAGTGTGGACGCGTCTAATTAGTGCGCGTTGGTTGTCTTGTATCGTTTGTGTCCGCGGCTCTTTATATATCTATCATCTTATTTACTGGTGTGCGATTCTAGGACCGGGTGCAGAGACGTCGGATGTGGCGCGGAAAGGCAAGACTGTGATCAGATCGGATTAGCCGAGGCGTCCCGGTGAGTAGATGTACACATCTATGGGGGGATAGTCTGGTTGGTGAGAGGCACCCAATAGTTAGGATTACTAGGAGTGCTTGTATTTATATGCGTAATCTCCTAGTCATTCATCTCATTGCATTGCATCATCTTATATACATATGATATTATCTCGTAGGACACTTGCACCATTACCATTGGTTCATGCCGCACGTGCACTATTTTATGTGCACACACACGCCATTGGTAATTGCTATGCCACGACCACTATAGAACTTGCTTAAATCAGTATCTAAAACATTTGCATCATATACGATATGTAACTTGTAGTTGTATATTTATTTTATCAGGATGGATACGTAGGATTGCTAGTCATATATATATATATATATATATATATATATATATACCTCATTGCATCATCATTCATACATAGTTTTCTTGTCATACATTGCATTACATATTATTGATATCATAGACGTCCGTCATTACCGACATGTTCATATATTGTGATTCTTCTTGGAGATTTCAGTATTGATGAGATTTCTGGATTTTGGGGTAAACCGCAAGAATTTTATAAACCTATTATTATTTTAAAGTAGAAATAGGCGGTTTTCTCATGATATGATGTGTGTGGCGTCCACCATGAGTTTTCTCGGTTCTTGAGCTGTATCATATATCCGATTCGAGGAGGGGGATGCACCGTCTGCGGGTACGTGGTGGACCCGGTGATATACCCCGGGGCAAGATGGACGTATTGAGAAGGCGTTGAGCCCGGCAGGGGAGCATTACCTACCGGTTATTATTGACTCGGCGGTTATCCGGAGGATACTGACCGAAGTCGTGGGATGTGATAGATTTGAGAGCTGATCTGAGAGACGACCATTGAGATATTGAGATATTGAGATATTGAGATACATGTATTATATCGATGTTTGACATGGATTTTCTGTCGATTTCATTAATGATACTCCAGTTTTATTTTACCAAAGTTTTACCAAAATAAGAATACAGATTTTCTCATGCTAGATATATTCAGGTTTCATGTTGATTATGCACGCATGTTGCATTCATACTAGTGCATCACATCATAATGGTATATATATAGGTTGTGACGCATTGCGTGCATGTTTATGATAGCCTTATTAGATGTTACTTACTATTCACGAGTTGGCAATGCACCCCCGTTGTGCCATAGTATCTTGCAGGTCCGACCCGTCAGCACAGTAGCGGCGGGCGTACTTTCTCTTCTGTTTCATTTGCATCGACTTGCAGCTTGCTCATAGGTGGGTTTTAAGGACATTCTTTTGCTCCCACCATGTATATTATTTTGTATCTAGTATACTCCATCTACCCTTCGTATTTTGGACCTAGACTGTGAGCTTGTGAGGTTCGTTGGTATATATATATATCCTGATTTCTGGTGTCGTGTGAGTCGACTTTATACTTGGTTTTTATTTCTTGCTTTTATATGTTGATCTCATATTATGATGGTATATGTTGCATGTGGTTGTGATTCCGCCATTGGCGAAGAGCTAGCTCCCGCTTGGGGATGCCGTTATTCTTTACTTGTGTATTTTCATATGTTGTACCCGTTTGGGGGCCAGTATTTACAAAGGAAACTCTGCCGAAATTTACGGGAAATTTGATATTTTAAAATGTTTTAATGTGATGTTATTTTACTAAAATCACCTTTTTAAGTTAAGTTTTCCTTCACTCTACTTCTTTAAATGGTTTAGATCTCTGGGCTTTGGCTTACTTAGATTACGTTACGCCTCGAGACATTTCGTAAATTTAAGTGCCAGTTACGTTCCGCATATCCCGGTCGTGACAAAGTTGGTATCAGAGCGATAGGTTTTACATTTCTAAGTGTAGGATGACCCTTGGTAGATGGAGTAGGTAACTTAAGCAGAGTGACGTAGCGTGTGTATGTTCCGCGGCATACTTACGATACGGTACTCCTCCTAAGTGACCTTAGGATATGTATTTTCTTGTATTTCCTTCCTTGATTTCCATGTATCCTTTTGATTCGATTGCAATGTTCTTATCAATCCTATTTCTTATTCCAGCCACTATGCTGCCGGGGACTACTAGGGCCCAGTGGACTGCCGCCAGAGATGAGGTCAGGGCAGGCTCGTCTGAGACGAGGACTGACCAGGACGATATGCTTATTCTTCCAGAGCGGGTTGATCCGCCTTTTCCTGATCGTATCACTAGGCTAGAGGCCAGTGTCCAAGACTTACGTCAGATGATCGTATCCTTGATAGAGATCGGTTGAGTACCACGATCAGATGTTGCTCCACCCACTACGGTTGCTACGGAACCAAAGCGGATCCGTACTGATGTATCAGCTCAGGAGCAGTCTGGCAGAGGCCGTGGCAGAATCTTTATAGGCCGTGCGGGTAGCTGAAGCTGGCGACTAGGCCAGATACGTAGCTTTTTCCCACAGGGTCAGCAGCCATTGCCGGGATGTTATCGATGTGGGAATCTGCACCACCGAGTCAGAGGTTGTACTGTGAGGCGCAAGGGCAGGGCATCAGTTCCACATGTTACTTTACCACCTTCACCCCCTCCTCCGAGTGCTTTACCTCCTATGCCTGTTATTGCTCCACGCCAGACCGACACTCTGAGAGGCCGCGGTCATGGTAGCCTTATTCTGCGGGGACGAGGTAGCAGAGGCAGTGGGCAACTGGTAGCTGGCAGGGGACATGCCCTGGCTTTTGTGATGACTCCTTAGGACATGCAGGCGTCGAGCGTAGTTGTGACAGGTATTATTTTAGTATTTTCTTTCGATGCGCGTATTTCTTTTGTTGTTTGAACCTGTATCTACGCACTTTGTACCGAGATTGGACCGAGAGTCGTCCTTGCTTGATCCGCCGCTGATTGTTATTACTCCAGTAGACGAGTCTTTTGTCGCTCGATATGTTTTTCGATCATGTTTGTTTTGCTCGTATCAGAGATAGGGATTCTTCTGTCGATTTGTTTTTTTTCTCGATATGTTTTGACTTCGAAGTTCTTCTGGGCATGGATTGGCCAGCCACGTGTTATGCGTCCATGGACTGCCGAGAGACGGCAGTCAGATTTAGTTTTTCGGGAAGACCATAGCGCCACCCTTCCCAGCTTGATTTCTTCTCTTCGCGCTAGTCAGCTCTTGAGGAAAGGATGTCAGGGATTCTTGGCGTATGTTTGTGATGTTAGAGCCGCAGAAGTCCCGTTGGACCAGGTCCCGATTGTGAGGGAATTTCAAGATGTCTTTCCTGACAAGCTGCCTGGTTTGTCGCCAGAGCGCGATATTGAGTTCTACATTGACTTGATCCCCGGCACGGGGCCTATTTCTATACCACCTTATCGAATGGCCCCGGCGGAGCTTAAAGAGCTGAAGGATCAGTTGCAAGATTTGTTGGATAAAGGGCTTGTTCGTCAAGAGGAAAGACGGTAGTTTGCGTTTGTGCATCGATTATCATTAGTTGAATCGGGTTACTGTGCGGAACAAATATCCCTTACCTCGTATCGACGACTTATTTGATTAGCTCTAGGGTGCGAGACATTTCTCGATGATTGACTTGCGATCAGGCTACCATCAATTGCGGGTTCGAGAGGATGATATTCTGAAGACTGCTTTTTGCATACGTTACGGGCATTATGAGTTCTTGGTGATGTCGTTCGAGCTCACCAATGCCCCAGCAACGTTTATGGGCTTGATGAACCGTATATTCAGGCCATTTCTTGATCAGTTTATCATCGTGTTCATTGAGGACATCCTAGTATACTTTTGGAGCCGAGAGAAGCCTGGGCAATATTTGAAGATTTTGTTGCAGACTTTGAGGGAGCACCAGCTATTCGCTAAATTATCCAAGTGTGTTTTCTGGCTGGATAGTATTGATTTCTTGGGTCCCGTGGTAACGAGCGATGACATGCATGTGGACCCGAAGAAGATTGAGGTCGTTTAGCACTGGCCCAGACCTGTATCAGTGACGGAGGTTCGCAGATTTTTGGGTTTGGCCGGATACTATCGATGTTTCGTACATGATTTTTCTCGTTTAGCTGCAACGTTGACCGGGTTGACCCGGAAGGGAGTTCCGTTTCTTTGGATCAAGGCATGCGAGCAGAGCTTTCAGCAGTTGAAGACTCGTTGAACTACGACGCTAGTATTATCTTTGCCTTCAGGATCAGGCGGTTTCGTTGTTTATTGCTGTCACGCCCCGCTTCCCAGAGTACGCAGGATTGGGCACGTGACATAGCTAACCATGCTATCTGTGGGTAGGAATTTTCCATCCACAGTCACATTACGGTTGTGGAGATATCAAGAACAAATAATAAACTAATCTAATACATGTCCAAATCCATAATAACAAGAATCAATAAACAATAAGTGCGGAAGCAAATGATCCAATACAATGAATAAACAGTACGTCCCATAATGCGGGCTCACATCTGGAAATGAAATGAAGTAAATAAACTAAACCCTAAGGAACTCACAGTTCAGCCTGCTGGCTGAAGTACTCCTGCTCGGTCGTCGACAGTGGTACGGAATCTGGGCCATGCAAAACCCAGACGTCAGCGCGTCATGACATCAAGTATATAATATAAACATGGTAATAAGCAATGCAAGTATGAACATGAATAAAGCAGTACTAAGGAATAACAGAGCAGGGTAATGTGAAATGGTGACTAAACTGTCCTATCAGGTTTCTACTCTATAGTCTTTGAAATCAATTGATGAATCGTCGATGTAACTCAATAGTATCCCGTGCGTGCCCGGGACCACGGTCAAGGTCCTCGGGGCTGAATCCGAGACGTGCCGCTAAGCAGTAATAGGTAGTAGGATGGATGAGTGATGTCAGCATCATCACTCCCGGACTGGCCAAGCCCGTAAGACTGATCAGAACAAGTGTCGAACTGTTGAGTTACAAGTCGGTTTCACCTTTGATTTTCCCATACCCCCAAGCTATGTATGTCAGGTCAGGTATTCAGTAGTCAAGAACTAATGCCAACACAAAATCAGGTAAAGTAGGTCTGTCTGGATAGACAGCAGGAATGGTCAGGTTGGTCGGCATTAGGCAATGAAATCAGGTAACAGGTCAGGTCACGTTTCAACAGGTTGAGTCGATATATATACAGGGTGTCATGTCAGGTGTATCAGTATATGTGTCAGGTGTATCAAGATCGGTCAATATGTATGCAATCAAGTGTATGCTGATAACAGGTATAGTAACGAATAAGGAACAACAGCAGAGACAGCAAATAACAATATTATTCCATGTAAACACAGTGATGCTTTGTATTCTCTTATTAACAGGTTCAAGCACCCTTGGGGTGCAATAGTCTCAAAGTGAAACAATATCAACAACATACGTAATAAAGCTACCTGAATTTAAACTAAAACATAATAATTGTCTCATGGGTGATTTAACAAATGAAGTGAGAACGATCCACTTGATTTAGTTAGTTAAAGTGTGAATTAGTAGCAGACCGATTAATTACAAGCAACTACTATATTGATTTAATATTACGGATAATTGTGACCATCAAATCTAAGTTATAAAAGATATCGATGTTACCGAAAGCTGTGCGGTTATAGTAAATAATATGATGATTAAGTTCGTAACAAGACTTGATCTTGTGTACGAGCATGTTAAAGCAAGTATTCGGATACTTGCCTCGACGGTTCCGCAAATCGGAACGCACGGATGCAAAGTCGGCAGAAAAAACGGGACGGGTGTACGGGCCACGGATCGAGTCCCAACAGCGAACAGCGGGATCACACGGACCAGGGTACTTCGCTGGAGCGTCGGGTCCAAAAGACGGCACGGTCGGATTTCGGCAAAAGTCATCGGCAACGAGTTAGCAACAAGATATACGTAATAAGATCAGCGGGGGGGGGGGATTTAGCACAAAAGGAAAGGTGAGGGGTGCTTACAGGGAGACACCAGGGGTAACCCCGGCGGGCTCGACGGCGCTAGAACGCCGGCGAGGCAGCGACGGCGGCTGTGAAGGCCTGAACAGCCTCGGGTTCGCTGGAGAGGGGGTGTGACGAGTAGAGGAGGGTGGTGGTCGGCTCTGGTGATCGAGGGGGAAAGGAGGTGGCGCGGGTGACGTCGACGAGGGTCGACGGCGCGGTTCCCGGCGACCCGGGATTGGTGCTATGGTCGGGCTCGGGTCTGGTGGTGGTCCGGCGAGGGGAGGAGGAAGGCGACGACGAGGTAGGGACGAGGAGGAAGAGAGGGAGTCGCGGGCGTCGTCGGTGACTGGAGGCGGCGTCGACGACGAGACCTGCGGTGGTTGGTGGCGTCGTCGGGGTTGGGTGCAGGCGCGGAAGAGAGCGGAGGAAGGAGGAAGAGGGTGCGGCTAGGTTGAGGAGGTGCTGACGGCGACGGCGAGGTCGCGGGGAGGTCGGCGGCGCGAATACGAGGGGCTAGGGTTTGGGTTCTCGTGGGTTTTCTCGTGATCGAGAGGGAGAGGGGAGGCGGCTGCATGGAGGAAAATATATATAGGAAGAGAGAGAGAGAGATTGGTTAGAGAGAGAGAGAGAAAAAGAATGAAGAGAGAGACAGAGAGAGGCGGAGAGAGAGAGAGAGGGAGAGGGGGGCCCACGAGAGATTCAGGCCTCTCGTGATTGGCTGGCGAGGAGAAGGAATTTTTAAAATGAAGATTTGGAAAGGATTTAAAGGATTTTAACAGTTAAGGAAAAATATAATCGTATATATATAGTTTTATGATATTTAATTAAATGGGCCTTTTTGGCGCTAAATGAAACATTTCCAAATCGCGCCCGGGTTGCGCCCAAAGGTTCCAAATTCAAATTATAGGATTTTAAGCGAGTTCCAAATTTTGAAAAGAGGTGTTTAATGATTAAAATGCATGCCCCCAAGTCGGACACTTGTACGCGTGCGTAGTCGTCCTAACCTGCCCGTTTAGCCGAACGGGACGGAATCTCGACCCGCGGACGCTACCACGCGACTCGTGGCGACGAGTAGGCCAACATGGATACTTTTAATTTCATTTTAGGTGTTAAAATTTGTTATGTGCCAAAAAGACTTAACCGGTTAAAATTTAGCAATAAACACCAGAAAATCAGGATAATTAGAAATGAGCAATATATAACCCTCAACTAGTAATAGAGATAGTAATATTGGGCTCGGGTGTTACATCATACCCAACTACAAAAGAATTTCGTCCTCGAAATTCCAAGAATACAAGATAGCTAACTACTGGAAAAGGTGGGGGAAATTCTGCCGGATCTCGTCTTCTCGCTCCCAAGTGGATTCTCCATGCGATCGATTACCCCAAGAAACTAGCACAAGAGGGATAACCTTGTTCTTAAGAACCTTTTCTCTTCGATCCTTGATTTCAACTGGTCGCTCCTCAAAGGTTAGGTCCTCCCGTACAGTCAACTCCGAAAGATCCAAGACATGAGTCTCATCACGAACATACCTCCGTAGTTGAGACACATGAGACACATCGTGCACTCCTGCCAATGACTGTGGTAACGCCAAACGGTACGCTACCGCTCCAACACGCTCCAATATCTCGAAGGGTCCAACGAATCGAGGACTAAGCTTTCCCCGACTTCCAACGCGAATCACCCCTCTAGTCGGTGATAACTTCAGGAATACCAAATCACCCACGGCGAACTCTAGAGGTCTTCTTGACGTGTCGGCCCAACTCTTCTGTCTGTCTTGAGCTGCCTTCATATGCTTTCTGATTGTATTCACCTTCTCGACTGTCTGTACCACCAAATCTGGTCCTAGTAACCTTCGTTCACCAACATCATCCCAACAAACAGGTGAACGGCACTTACGACCATACAGTGCTTCAAACGGAGCCATCTGAATAGTTGCTTGGAAGCTATTGTTGTACGAAAACTCCACCAGGTGTAGATGATCCTCCCAAGAACCTTTGAAGTCTAACATGCAAGCCCTCAACATATCTTCAAGGGTCTGGATCGTTCTCTCCGACTGTCCATCAGTTTGAGGATGATAAGCTGTGCTAAACTTCAATCGAGTCCCCAAACTTTCTTGTAAACTCCTCCAGAAGTGCGACAAGAACCGAGTGTCCCGATCGGACACGATGCTTACCGGTACTCCATGCGATCTGATAATCTCCTGCATGTATCGCTCTGCCAAAGTCTCCGTCGATTGACCAACCCGAAAAGGAATAAAGTGAGCTGCCTTGGTCAAACGATCGACAATCACCCATACGGCATTGTTGCCCTTTGGACTCCGCAGTAAAGCCGTCACGAAATCCATGGTTATATGTTCCCACTTCCACTGAGGGATCGGAAGTGGTTGCAACAAACCAGCAACCCTTTGGTGTTCAGCCTTGACTTGCTGACACACCAAGCACTTAGCCACGAAGCGAGCAATTTTCCGTTTCATACCTTCCCACCAGAAATGCTGTCGAATATCTCGGTACATCTTTGTCCCTCCTGGATGTACAGAGTAAGCTGAACTGTGTGCCTCCCTCATAAGCTCTCCACGCACATCTCCTTTTGGCACACACACACGGCTACCATATCTCAACGAACCGTCTTCATGGATCAGTAAATCGGTTCGTAGTCCGACTCCAACCTGCTCTCGAAACTTTTGCAATCTAGGATCCTGCGATTGTGCCGCCTTAACCTTCTCAACTAAGGACGACTGTACTTGCAACTGCATCAACTGTCCCGTAGCATGTGGTAGCACAACCTCCAAGTCAAATCTCTGAAAATCCGCAACGATCTCCCGTGGTGCGGTCAATACCTGAATTGCTGGTAACCGACTTAGCGCATCTGGCACGACGTTAACTTTTCCCGGATGGTACTTAAGATCAAGGTCGTAGTCGGCCATCGGTTCCAACCATCTGCGTTGCCTCATGTTCAACTCCTTCTGAGTGAACACATACTTCAAACTCTTGTGATCTGTAAAGACTTCGACTCTCTCGCCCAAAAGGTAGTGTCTCCGAATCTTCAGGGCGAAGATCACGGCTGCAAGCTCCAAATCATGAGTCGGATAATTCTTCTCATGAGTCTTCAGTTGTCTCGATGCGTAAGCGACGACTTTCCCATTCTGCATCAAAACACATCCCAATCCCTTTCCGGATGCGTCGCTATGAACCACCAGTCCTCCCGAATCATCCGGTACGGTTAGGATAGGGGCGGTTATCAACTTCTGCTTTGACGTCTCGAAGGCCAATGCACATCCATCCGTCCAAACAAACGGTACCTCTTTACGCGTAAGCTTGGTTAACGGCTCTGCCAAACGAGCGAAGTTCTCCACAAATCTCCTGTAGTATCCGGCCAAACCAAGGAAACTTCTTATCTCAGCCACATTTCTTGGAATAGGCCAATCTCGAACTGCTGTAATCTTCTCGGGATCAACGGCGATTCCATCGCCCGACACGACATGTCCCAGAAATTTTACTTCTCCCAGCCAGAATTCGCACTTACTCAACTTCGCGAACAATTTCTCCTGTCTTAGCGTCTGCAGTGCGATCTTGAAATGCTCAGCGTGCTCCTCTGGACTCTTCGAGTACACCAGGATATCGTCAAATACATCCATAAAGTCGCGAACAACTGCCGGCTCTTCATTACTATCCGCTTCCATTGTCGCAAGAACACTGTTTGTCGGCCTAGCCCTAAACTCGACTGGCCCGACAGAGCTGCTTCCTCCAGTGAAAGTAAACTCAGGGTGTCCGGGAATCTGGAAAATTCCTTTCCTTGCCATACAGTCAAATGTGTGCGTGAAAAGTGCCTAGAAAATCCATTCCCAAGACTACTTCATAACTGCCCGTATCTATCACCAAGAAATCTGCAAAAAGCTCCCGTCCGCAAACAACCACTGAACAATCTCTACATTCCTTACTAGCTATGATTTTCCCATTCCCAGTGTGTATGTCCCAAAAACTAGACAGGGTCGTGCAGGTAATCGAGTGTGTAGTTATAAATTTGGATGACATAAAACAGTGGGATGCTCCGAAATTAAATAATACCAATGCGGGAAAACCATGAACGAGTAAATTACCTGAAACCACTTCTCCTGATGCCTTAGCTTCCTCGGCTGTCAACGTGAACGCTCGAGCTTGGTTTGGTCCTTGAGTCAGCTGTTTCTGCCCTTGAAACGGTCCCTGCGGAAGCTTCTGTGTATCATCCTTCGTGCGAGGCTTCGACGGACAAGCATTAATGGTGTGATCTGCCGCTCCACATCTAAAACAGAGTCCCAGCCTCTTACGACACTCCTTTCGCACATGTCCGGGTACATGGCAGTAGTTACAAATCACGCTCCCTTTCCGATCACCCACAATTGTTTTCTTCATTGGTGCTACGCTGCGCCTGTTCACCGGAATACTTCTACGTACAGACGTTTGGTCCAGTGCAGATGCTGGTTCTAGCTCGGTCTGTTCCTTTAGATTCTCCAGCAATCCCCTTATCACTCTAAGCCTGGCGGCTATGACCGCACGTCTTTGGTCCATCTTCAAATTCTTACCGGCCATATTCCTGGAAATCAAAGTACCCAACATTAGCATGATGATAGATTCTGAGTATAGATCAAGGCTAGAACTCCAAGATACTTAAATAGAGTACTGCATTGTAGCTATGCCGCGGTATCATAGCCGCAATTACTTAACTCCACCCAAGTCGCCTAAGTCCTAGAGATAACAAGAAATTAGGTTTTCGAGTTGACAATGCAAAGTAAGTTTGCATGTCGACATGATCCGGAAGAATGATTCAAGGATGGTAAAACGGTCAAGGTGGCAGGACATGTTTCCTAATCACGGGTATTATGATTCGTGTATCGGGTGCAATACCCAACTACAAAGAATCAACCCAATTAACCTATGGCTCTGATACCAAAAGAACCATGTCACGCCCCGCTTCCCAGAGTACGCAGGATTGGGCACGTGACATAGCCAACCATGCTACCTGTGGGTAGGAATTATCCATCCACAGTCACATTACGGTTGTGGAGATATCAAGAACAAATAATAAACTAATCTAATACATGTCCAAATCCATAATAACAAGAATCAATAAACAATAAGTGCGGAAGAAAATGATCCAATACAATGAATAAACAGTACGTCCCATAATGCGGGCTGACATCTGGAAATGAAATGAAGTAAATAAACTAAACCCTAAGGAACTCACAGTTCAGCCTGCTGGCTGAAGTACTCCTGCTCGGTCGTCGACAGTGGTACGGAATCTGGGCCATGCAAAACCCAGACGTCAGCGCGTCATGACATCAAGTATATAATATAAATATGGTAATAAGCAATGCAAGTATGAACATGAATAAAGCAGTACTAAGGAATAACAGAGCAGGGTAATGTGAAATGGTGACTAAACTGTCCTATCAGGTTTCTACTCTATAGTCTTTGAAATCAATTGATGAATCGTCGATGTAACTCAATAGTATCCCGTGCGTGCCCGGGACCACGGTCAAGGTCCTCGGGGCTGAATCCGAGACGTGCCGCTAAGCAGTAATAGGTAGTAGGATGGATGAGTGATGTCAGCATCATCACTCCCGGACTGGCCAAGCCCGTAAGACTGATCAGAACAAGTGTCGAACTGTTGAGTTACAAGTCGGTTTCACCTTTGATTTTCCCATACCCCCAAGCTATGTATGTCAGGTCAGGTATTCAGTAGTCAAGAACTAATGCCAACACAAAATCAGGTAAAGTAGGTCTGTCTGGATAGACAGCAGGAATGGTCAGGTTGGTCGGCATTAGGCAATGAAACCAGGTAACAGGTCAGGTCACGTTTCAACAGGTTGAGTCGATATATATACAGGGTGTCATGTCAGGTGTATCAGTATATGTGTCAGGTGTATCAAGATCGGTCAATATGTATGCAATCAAGTGTATGCTGATAACAGGTATAGTAACGAATAAGGAACAACAGCAGAGACAGCAAATAACAATATTATTCCATGTAAACACAGTGATGCTTTGTATTCTCTTATTAACAGGTTCAAGCACCCTTGGGGTGCAATAGTCTCAAAGTGAAACAATATCAACAACATACGTAATAAAGCTACCTGAATTTAAACTAAAACATAATAATTGTCTCATGGGTGATTTAACAAATGAAGTGAGAACGATCCACTTGATTTAGTTAGTTAAAGTGTGAATTAGTAGCAGACCGATTAATTACAAGCAACTACTATATTGATTTAATATTACGGATAATTGTGACCATCAAATCTAAGTTATAAAAGATATCGATGTTACCGAAAGCTGTGCGGTTATAGTAAATAATATGATGATTAAGTTCGTAACAAGACTTGATCTTGTGTACGAGCATGTTAAAGCAAGTATTCGGATACTTGCCTCGACGGTTCCGCAAATCGGAACGCACGGATGCAAAGTCGGCAGAAAACACGGGACGGGTGTACGGGCCACGGATCGAGTCCCAACAGCGAACAGCGGGATCACACGGACCAGGGTACTTCGCTGGAGTGTCGGGTCCAAAAGACGGCACGGTCGGATTTCGGCAAAAGTCATCGGCAACGAGTTAGCAACAAGATATACGTAATAAGATCAGCGGGGGGGGGGGATTTAGCACAAAAGGAAAGGTGAGGGGTGCTTACAGGGAGACACCAGGGGTAACCCCGGCGGGCTCGACGGCGCTGGAACGCCGGCGAGGCAGCGACGGCGGCTGTGAAGGCCTGAACAGCCTCGGGTTCGCTGGAGAGGGGGTGTGACGAGTAAAGGAGGGTGGTGGTCGGCTCTGGTGATCGAGGGGGAAAGGAGGTGGCGCGGGTGACGTCGACGAGGGTCGACGGCGCGGTTCCCGGCGACCCGGGATTGGTGCTATGGTCGGGCTCGGGTCTGGTGGTGGTCCGGCGAGGGGAGGAGGAAGGCGACGACGAGGTAGGGACGAGGAGGAAGAGAGGGAGTCGCGGGCGTCGTCGGTGACTGGAGGCGGCGTCGACGACGAGACCTGTGGTGGTTGGTGGCGTCGTCGGGGTTGGGTACAGGCGCGGAAGAAAGCGGAGGAAGGAGGAAGAGGGTGCGGCTAGGTTGAGGAGGTGCTGACGGCGACGGCGAGGTCGCGGGGAGGTCGGCGGCGCGAATACGAGGGGCTAGGGTTTGGGTTCTCGTGGGTTTTCTCATGATCGAGAGGGAGAGGGGAGGCGGCTGCATGGAGGAAAATATATATAGGAAGAGAGAGAGAGAGATTGGTTAGAGAGAGAGAGAGAAAAAGAATGAAGAGAGAGACAGAGAGAGGCGGAGAGAGAGAGAGGGAGAGGGGGGCCCACGAGAGATTCAGGCCTCTCGTGATTGGCTGGCGAGGAGAAGGAATTTTTAAAATGAAGATTTGGAAAGGATTTAAAGGATTTTAACAGTTAAGGAAAAATATAATCGTATATATATAGTTTTATGATATTTAATTAAATGGGCCTTTTTGGCGCTAAATGAAACATTTCCAAATCGCGCCCGGGTTGCGCCCAAAGGTTCCAAATTCAAATTATAGGATTTTAAGCGAGTTCCAAATTTTGAAAAGAGGTGTTTAATGATTAAAATGCATGCCCCCAAGTCGGACACTTGTACGCGTGCGTAGTCGTCCTAACCTGCCCGTTTAGCCGAACGGGACGGAATCTCGACCCGCGGACGCTACCACGCGACTCATGGCGACGAGTAGGCCAACATGGATACTTTTAATTTCATTTTAGGTGTTAAAATTTGTTATGTGCCAAAAAGACTTAACCGGTTAAAATTTAGCAATAAACACCAGAAAATCAGGATAATTAGAAATGAGCAATATATAACCCTCAACTAGTAATAGAGATAGTAATATTGGGCTCGGGTGTTACAATTGCGATGCTTCTCGGCAGTTGAAGAAGCACGAGCAGAACTATCCTACTCATGATTTGGAGACACTACTTATACGGCGAGTCGTGCCAGATACTCACGGACCACAAGAGCTTAAGGTACATTTTTCAGCAGCGAGATCTGAATTTGAGACAGCGCCGTTGGATAGAGCTTGTGAAGGACTATGGCAACGAGATTCTTTATCATCCGGGCAAGGCGAATGTTGTGGCAGATGATTTGAGTCGGAAGCCCGGAGGTAGCTTGTCTTGTTTGAGCGCAGTTCAGAGACAGTCGATGGCAGATTGGCAGATTCTATGTGACAGCCGAGTATAGTTCGAATTTACGTCGACCGGGGGACAACTTGCCCATGTCCGTGCACGTCCACAGTTTTTTGACCGTATTTGCGAGGCACAGCCCGACGATGTCCGTTTGTCAGAGATCATGGAGCAAGTTCGAAAGGGCAGGGATTCAGAGTTAGCGATCGATGATCAGGGAGTACTACGATTTGGGACTCGACTATGTGTGCCAGATTCCGAGGGACCGAGACGCGAGATTTTAGAGGAGGCATACCAGTCGACATATAGTGTTCATCCGGGTTCCACCAAGATGTATCATGACTTGAGAGGTGTCTACTGGTATGAAGGGATGAATAGAGATGTCACAGATTTTGTTTCGGGATGCTGACTTGTCAGCAAGTCAAGGCCGAGCATCAGAGGTCAGCAGGAGAGTTACAACCTTTGCCCATTCTGGAGTAGGAATGAGGGCAGATTTCTATGAATTTTATCGTGGGTCTACCTAGGACCAGTCGAGGGTATGACTCAATTTGAGTGATTGTAGACTGATTAACGAAAGCAACTCACCTTCTGCCAATAAATACCCCTTTCGGATTCGTTCAGTATGCTCAGATATATGTTGATGAGATTGTGCGACTATATGGAGTTCCGACTTGTATTGTGTCCGATCGGGACACCCAGTTCACCAGCCGACTATGGCAGAAACTTCAGGAGGCTTTGGGCACCAGATTGAGTTTTAGTACAGCTTTCCATCCGCAGACCGACGGTCAGTCAGAGCGGACCATTCAAACTCTTGAGGACATGCTTCGAGCTTTCATTCTAGATTTCTTGGTAGTTGGGATCGCCACTTGCCCTTGATAGAGTTTTCCTATAATAACAGCTTCTAGGAGAAGATTCAGATGGCACTCTTCGAGGCATTATATGGGAGGAAAGGTCGATCACCAGTTTCTTGGACGGAGCTCAGTGAGAGCAGTATTTTGGGACCACAGCTTGTGCAGGAGACGACCGAGAAGATCCAGTTGATTCGGAATAGGATGAGAGCGGCTCAGAGCAGGCAAAAAATCTTATGCGGATAGACATCGTCGCATACTGGATTTTGCTGTAGGTGATCATATTTTCTTGAGGGTTTCTCTAATGAAGGGCGTGATGTGATTCGGAAGAAAAGGAAGGCCTAGTCCCAAATATGTGGGTCCCTTTGAGATTCTCGAGCGTGTCGGTACAGTTACTTATAGTTTGGCTCTTCCACCCATCTTTCCAGATGTTCACCCTGTGTTTCATGTATCGATGCTCCGCAAGTACCTTCATGACCCCTCTCACGCGATACATCATCAGACGATCCGGCTGGAGTGCAATCTTTCTTTCACCGAACAGCCGGTAGTCATTCTAGATCGGCAGGTGAAAAAACTGAGATCGAAGATCATACCGTCCGTAAAGGTTCTTTGGCATGGCCCGAATAGCGAAGAGGTCACGTGGGAAGCCGAGGACGAGATGAGGAAGAAATATTCCCATCTCTTTGTTAGTTATATGTATGCCCTAGAGGCCATTACTGTACATAGGATGTATATTGTAGTGGATGCTGGGACATATATAGGTAGGACTTTCTTGCTCGACATGATAGTACGCTATCTGGTTACTCTTTATCTTAACATGTATACTTGCTGTCTCTCTGTTAAATGTTGATAAAGACCTTAGGATGTGTACTCGACTTCCAGGACTATGATGTAGATCATACTAGTGGGGCCTGGGTAGTCCATGAGTACATCCTTCAATGTTCCTAGTCATGGGAATATCGAGACGGGGTATCGATATTCCAGAGTAGACTAGCGTATATCTTCTCGACCCATGTGATGGGCGATGGATGATCCCATATCCATTGGTGTTTGACATCAGAGATGGTATGCGGGTGCTCAGTGGAGACTGGGTACACTGAACGGACTCGCCGAGAACTCCCAGATGGTATTATACCTTATGTCAGATGGCAGTTCTCTGGTGACACTGGTACAGCTTAGTCTGTTGACCCGAGATCGTCATAGAGTCTTGTGTGTCTCCCACTGTGCTTTGATTTCCACCCTACCACGGCTCTACTGAGTCGTGCAAACAGGTGGTTTTTGGGTACAGTCCCGATTCACATGGAGGCAATGAGCGATAGGAGGGGATTCGTCTCTCCCGGTATTGGGGGTTGATGTTGCGCTATTCTCGACTGGCCATAACTGGAAATCCCTGGCCAGGGTTGCAGTGATATACTGGTAAGAGTTATCAGTAGTTTCACGCTTGTTATGGATCTTACATCGGCATGACTTATCAAGCTACTGGGGTCTGACGTTTACCACCCCTAGGCGAGATATGCGACATATCAGACGAACTGACCGGACTGTACGGTAAGTGATACTGGTTGGATTCACAGGAGTGCGAGCGGGCTTGCTCGTTGATCTTCTGATCGCTCAATACCTGGGTGGCCGTTACGTTTAGCAGACCGCTTGCGGCTTGTGGGTGTTTGATAGGATCATCACCTACTGCCGGCGTATTGACGAGTCTTTAGAGTCCTACACAGAGATTTCCTGGCTTAAGAGAAACGAAATAGGAGCGTATATGAGATATGTGCGAGACTGAGAATAATACCAGTATATGATACTGAATTCTATTCTCGCGATTTGTATCATCGAACGGTTATATAAGATATAGCTGGGTTACCGAATCAAATGTTGATTCGATATATTGATACACTTGATATTAGTCGGTTATATGCAGTATGACCGGATCATTAAATCAAGTGTTGATTTAATGATTTAATGTATAATTATATATTAGATATATTACTTTATATTGGCTAGTATTGTTCACTTAAGATTGATTATCTCACTTGATTGTGCACATTGTATATATGATATATGTTTGTGCACTAGTTTGTATCATGTTTGAAGATACATGCAAACTTGGGTGTGTGTATGCTTTAAACCATGTTTAGGTTAATTGTTAAGTTTTATTTGTTTTATTTATTTTCTTTATTTATTTTTGGCAAAAATAAAATGGTGGCTTTCTTTGTTTTATTCTTGAAGTTTCATGAAGCTTCAACCATTTTGTTTTTTCCTTAACCTAACCATTACACCTAAACCCTAGTTTATTCTCTACATGTGTTTACTTCACCCATGGTTGCTGATTGAAAGAATTGAAGTTAACCGCAATCAAGACGGTGTCGCTATGCAGCTAGCCGGTTGAGCACGGGTCGGTCCACAGGGAGATGGTCGTATTTTACCTTCTTGTCTTAGACGAGTCAATAAAGAATGAGTATGAGTTTGTTCAATCTAACCTATGTGTATTATTTGCAAGAATAAAGTTGTTAAGAAAAGATACGAAATTGTAAGCTAAAGAAATCCGTACTCAAAACCTTTGAGCCGAGTCTTGACCAATTGAAGCTAGAGCAATCGGCAACAACGTGGATTAGGGGATTTAAGCGCGGTATTCATGGAATCCGGCTTATTTACCCTTGTCCTTCCGTTTTTGTCTCTTGCTTTCACCTCCGGCCAAACCGAACGCAACCGGTCGCGGTTAGGAATCACCGTTACCTTGTTAGGGTAGGGTGCCTAACGGAGCGCTTGCGTAACGTTTGGGCGGAGTTCAAATGGAAAATAACGGGAAAAGGAAATGAGGAAAGAAGTGTTAACTTACAATACCGTATTGATTCTTAACAACGACGATAATTACAACATTCACAAAATGAACAACAAAGAGCAAAAGAAAAGAACAAAGAAAAGAAAAGATTACAAGTAATTAAGTGCATGGAATTTAAGTGCAAGTAATTAAAGACAAGAATGAAAAATGCAAGTAATAAATAAGCAATAAGAAGAACAAGAAACTAGAACTCAAGACAAGCATGTGATCAATAGCCAACCCTTAAACTTGCAAGCTCAATGAAGAGGTTGCAAGATCAAGAGAAGGGTAAAGAACTCATGTGAAGTGAAGAACCAATTCCATAAGAAAATACGACCCTTGAGATCAATAACTAACCCTTAACCTTTCAAGCTCAATGAAGAGGTTGAAAGCTCAAGAGGAAGCAAGAATCTCAAGGGGGAGCTAAACAAACAAGAAAGATACAAAAACCCTCATCTTCATTAACATCCACTCAATGCTCTCACTACATTTCCATGGAGGAAGAATGAAGAAGAAGAAGAAGAAGAACAAAACTACACAAAAAAGAGGCTAAAGAAGCGCTCCTTTGGTTTGGCTCAGATCCGGGGTATTTATAGGCTGTGTTCTGAAACCCTAGGGCCAAATTCTGACATAAAATGGAGTACCCAAAGTGCCCCCAAAAACTCATCAGATGAGGCGCCAACATGGCCGCGGATCCGCGGCCAATACCCCATATTGGCCGCGGATCCGCGGCCGTATATGGGAGTTGGGTCGTCAACTCTTGTGGCTTTTCCTGGTTCCCATTTTCCTCGTGTTTGACAACTTTACACTGCACAAAATCTTCCAGAATATCTTCAGATTTCTTAGCCCAAGATTGCATTATTATCTTTACTTTTTGACTTTTTCTCCCTCGAGCTCCGCGCACCCATTGATTCTTGTGCAGCCCCCCTAGTGCTCTGTGCTTGTCCCAGACACGAATGACCATTATCATCTGTCTTGTTTCTGGAACTGGTACTCGGCACTGGACGGATATGGATGACCGGAACCCGGCTTTTATCTGCTGTCAACAGATATTCTGCTTTTGGCGTAACTGTGGAGATTTTATCTTGATTTGCAATATTTGTACTGGAAACCTGTATTCTGTAAATATGTAACAAACACGGATTAAAAGCACCTACCTATAAACACACGAGCATAAGAATGGGCGGTATAAAATGCAATATTCTGGTATGAACAAATACCCCCAAACTTAACTTTTGCTCGTCCCGAGCAAAACCAATTATTCACAAAATTAAAATCCTAACCGCACTTTCGCAGGGAACGCGATTGCACTGAGCGCGTGCAACAAGCCGTTAAACCTCTAGGTGTCCCTAGTAGGAGGAGTGTTGTCTCCTGAGGGTTTTCAGCGGATACTACCCACAAAATCCCGTCAAGCTAGTGTCATAAGTTAACATCGACTCTACTCCTACAGTTTAGTATTTACGTTAGAAACTCTATTATCCTAAGTTAGAAATATCCAACCCTAATTTTTCACACCTCCTATCTATTTAACCTTAGATTATATACGTTCCAAAAAAGTTTAAAAAGATATTGGTTCTCCTGAGTTTTCCTTCAAAAGTGTGGTCTTAAATCAGGGATTTTTATCAACTTTACAGAAAACACAAGTCTTATTCTTTATTTCTATCTCTTATCCAAACATCAATTGTATACCCCTACGTGTGTGTATATTTGCACCCCTTACACTCAAGAATTCAATTCAAGCTATAATACCCTTGCCTTAATACCTAATACTACTTCTTTTCATTTAATGATGGACGGTGTTGCTCACACACCTTTCATGCGACTATTAATGCTTCTTGAGGCACTAACGACCGATTACTGAATGTGTGAACTTTAAAGCGTAAATAGTAGTTTCCAGGTCTTGACTTTATTCTATTTTTTTTCTTTATCTTTTTCTTTTTCAAGACCGGATATATTTTTCAACATGCTCTTTTGGTGTTTAGCTTTAAATATCGTTTTTTCTTTCATACTAGGCTTTCAGGCAAGAGTATTTCTAGGTATCCTCTACTATCCCAAGTTTCAAGGTGCGTGTAAGTGCAGTTTTGTAGGGTATATATTTTCTAAATTTGAACTCGAGAAAAGAAACTATTTTTCAGACTTATCCTTCAGTAAAGCATCAATACTTTCCCTTCATCTTGACTTAACTCAAGAACTGAACTCAAGATTACCTATTTCTCAAAAAAAACTGTAAGGACGTATACTTACCAAAGTTAGACAGAATGAGGGTTATTTTTAGGGTTTTCAATCCCTAAGCCTAGAATTTAGTTATTTCTATCATATCAACTAAACTTTCGGAATAAAGATCTAAGTTATCCTATTAGCTAACTTGACGACAAAGTTTTTATATTTTGGAAAATTTTCGATTTTTGTGGGTTTTTAATAAGGTATGCAAATGCAAAATATACAAATGAATGCGAAGGAAGAAAGCTTACCGAGCACACCCCCAAACTTAAACTTGACAGTGCCCTCACTGTCAGGCTATACCAAGAGGGTCAAAAATTGCCGGCGCTCCCTAAAAACAAATTATATACAACAAAGAAAACAAAAAATATATACAAAAAAGGAGTCCCTCCCAAACTTAAGTAAAACAGTGTTTCCACTGCTAAGCGTTGAAGTTCAGGATTAGGGGGGAAAGAGAATAGTATCAAGCTATACAAGGCCTTACACAGGCCAAAAGTTAGTACCAACCATTCAAAGATTTTATCTCTATAATGTGCTGGTTGGTGAAAGAAGGCGTAGAGAAAAGAGATTGAGAATACGCGAGACCGTATGCGGAGAGAAGCGAGATACGGTCTCGGTATATGAGAGGAAGAAGAATGGCGGAAGGGAAAAAGAAGTGGAATACGAACTTGAGGGAGGAAATGGAGTGAATAGATTAGCACAATTTGTGATGAGCGATGTGTAAAAAGCGATTGTGCTAATATATTTACCCGTCGAGAGATTGGGTCAAATCCCTCAAGATTCGTAAGAACCCATGGGTACGCCGAACTCGGTAAACCAGACACAGAAAGTGAAAATGGTACGGGTTCTTGCAAGGTCGGAATGATGGAAAGGATGGAGGGAAGTGGTTGAGGAAGGGTATTGGTTAAGGGTTCTGGAGGGTGTACACAGTCAGTGAAAGGAACAAGATGAATTGGAAAATCCGACTCATCATCTAGAACTGTTTCATCCTCAAAAATATCCTCAAAATTCTCCTCAAAGTTAAGCTCATCCATGCATATTTCATCAAAGTCCAGACGCATATGTTGTTTGGAAAAAACATTTAATGACTCGGGATGATGAATTGGAGAGAAAAACTCAGTCAAATCTACGGGTTCATCATCCAAAATAGTCCCAGCGTCAATATCCTTAATCAAGTGAAAGTCAATTTTCTCAGACACCTCATCAAAAGCATGGATTTCAATCAATTCAGGTTCTAAGATGGAGGTGTAGAGGTCAAAAGGATTGGGTGTGGTTTCACTTGGCAAGGTCCCTTCACAATTTGGCAAATCAAATACTACAAAGTCGCACAACTCATTAAACATTCTATCTTCAACTGATAATTCATTTGGGACACTTGATAGACTTTCAACACAGGAGTTGTGGGATTCAATTTGAGATGGGTATGTTTGATTTGGAAGGGTATACAGCTCACTTTCTCCATTCAAATTCACATCCTGTACTACCGCCTCTTCATACATTGGAAAATTTGGAGCTAGTTGAAAACTAGCTACCGGGTCACTAGGTTGTATGAGGGCGGCCATGGACGCATTCAAATCCACCATCTGTTGGCTTGACGCTACCCTAAAGTCTTCCAAGGACTGTTCTAGACTAGACATTGGTTGTGACGGGGTTTCAGTAAAAGATTCAAAGTTGTTTGGATACTGAAAATTCCCAAATGGCGGTTCAGAAACAATGTCTAGGGAAGGTGAAAAAGTAGGATAGGACTGGTAGGAATTGAATGGTTGGACATGGGTAGGATCAACATTTGGATAAGAAGGTGAATGACATTGTTGATCCCAAGAATTTGAAGTGGTGACAGGAGTGAAAGATCGGCTACGAGATTGTTCAATACGTTCAGCAAGAGACATAGGTCTTGTGGCTACAACTGGACTTTCAAAAGGGGTATCAACGCAAAAAGGGGTGAATGTTTGAAATGGTTGATATGAAGTGGATTGCGGGGTCCAGTTGTTCGTCCTAGACGCGTCTATCCGATCTTTCAAAGAAATTTTTGGCATGGATGGATCGTTCGAAGTTCGGCCAAAGCAAGAACCATAAGAAGTAATGTCTGGTTGGGGGTACCAAAGTTCGGCAAGAGTTTTTCGAGGTGGGGTACCCATGATATGAAGAGAGAGAAAGAAAGGTAGAGAAAAGGAGGGGAAAAAGAATGTGATATTTTTTTTTATAGTTTATATATTAACAGAAGAATGAAATATACACACAAAAAGAATATGGACAAAAACAATCACGACACAAAAATACCACACACCTAATCATTCTAGGGTTCACCTAGGTCAACTAGACCTGCTCCAGAACTTGATTGTCGAAGTAAAACTGTGTCGAGAAACGGGCTCAAGATACACTGATCACGAGGCCAGGTAAGTGCAGAGATAAGGGGAGGTTTTCCAACGCTTTCGCGAAGTTCCTTAATTAAATAACCCTTTCTCTTTTGGCGGTTTCGCCGTTAACACTTTCCTAGACACCCCGTAAACAATATACCGTTAAGCGAGGTTCTAAACACAGTTAACTTCTCCTAGTGAGCGCGAAGTCCTTAAGGCTTAAAGTCTAATTTCTTTTAAAATTTGTGCGGGTAAACGTTATGCTCAAGTTCGTGATTTGTGGGCCACGGAAAAGGTGATGAAATCCTTTACCGTATATTGTGGGGTTCGCTTGCCCTTAAGTCTGTATTAATGTATGCAATGCGCAATTCAATAAAAATTCTATAAAGAATCAAACAATCATTTTTTAGTTTAAGCGCGGCACTGCAACAAATACGGGTTAGTCAATTTTTAGCGTTTGCTAGCGAACTTGCAAAGAATCCTGCAAAGAATAGTATATTGGATGCGTCGGATTTGAGAAGAAGGTGTTAGTAAAGTACGTACCGTTAAGTTTTGGGTTAGGAAACCCCCGTTGAATCAAATCCGGTAAGCTTGAAAAGTTCGCTTGCGCGGGTCAAACTACCCGGATTTTTGGCACTGTACTTTGCGATCACCTTAACTTTGAACGTACACTTTGCTCCCACAATCGCAGTTTGCAAATCCGCAAAAATCTGCGCTCTTGCCCACAAAAATGATCAAAAATAACAAAAAGATTTTTTATTTTTATTTTTTATTATAAATATATACAAAAAGAATATTAACCCGAATAACAAGAAAGAAAATACGCTACCGTCTCCCCGGCAACGGCGCCATTTGATTGAAAGAATTGAAGTTAACCGCAATCAAGACGGTGTCGCTATGCAGCTAGCCGGTTGAGCACGGGTCGGTCCACAGGGAGATGGTCGTATTTTACCTTCTTGTCTTAGACGAGTCAATAAAGAATGAGTATGAGTTTGTTCAATCTAACCTATGTGTATTATTTGCAAGAATAAAGTTGTTAAGAAAAGATACGAAATTGTAAGCTAAAGAAATCCGTACTCAAAACCTTTGAGCCGAGTCTTGACCAATTGAAGCTAGAGCAATCGGCAACAACGTGGATTAGGGGATTTAAGCGCGGTATTCGTGGAATCCGGCTTATTTACCCTTGTCCTTCCGTTTTTGTCTCTTGCTTTCGCCTCCGGCCAAACCGAACGCAACCGGTCGCGGTTAGGAATCACCGTTACCTTGTTAGGGTAGGGTGCCTAACGGAGCGCTTGCGTAACGTTTGGGCGGAGTTCAAATGGAAAATAACGGGAAAAGGAAATGAGGAAAGAAGTGTTAACTTACAATACCGTATTGATTCTTAACAACGACGATAATTACAACATTCACAAAATGAACAACAAAGAGCAAAAGAAAAGAACAAAGAAAAGAAAAGATTACAAGTAATTAAGTGTATGGAATTTAAGTGCAAGTAATTAAAGACAAGAATGAAAAATGCAAGTAATAAATAAGCAATAAGAAGAACAAGAAACTAGAACACAAGACAAGCATGTGATCAATAGCTAACCCTTAAACTTGCAAGCTCAATGAAGAGGTTGCAAGATCAAGAGAAGGGTAAAGAACTCATGTGAAGTGAAGAACCAATTCCATAAGAAAATACGACCCTTGAGATCAATAACTAACCCTTAACCTTTCAAGCTCAATGAAGAGGTTGAAAGCTCAAGAGGAAGCAAGAATCTCAAGGGGGAGCTAAACAAACAAGAAAGATACAAAAACCCTCATCTTCATTAACATCCACTCAATGCTCTCACTACATTTCCATGGAGGAAGAATGAAGAAGAAGAAGAAGAAGAACAAAACTACACAAAAAAGAGGCTAAAGAAGTGCTCCTTTGGTTTGGCTCAGATCCGGGGTATTTATAGGCTGTGTTCTGAAACCCTAGGGCCAAATTCTGACATAAAATGGAGTACCCAAAGTGCCCCCAAAAACTCATCAGATGAGGCGCCAACATGGCCGCGGATCCGCGGCCAATACCCCATATTGGCCGCGGATCCGCGGCCGTATATGGGAGTTGGGTCGTCAACTCTTGTGGCTTTTCCCGGTTCCCATTTTCCTCGTGTTTGACAACTTTACACTGCACAAAATCTTCCAGAATATCTTCAGATTTCTTAGCCCAAGATTGCATTATTATCTTTACTTTTTGACTTTTTCTCCCTCGAGCTCCGCGCACCCATTGATTCTTGTGCAGCCCCCCTCGTGCTCTGTGCTTGTCCCAGACACGAATGACCATTGTCATATGTCTTGTTTCTGGAACTGGTACTCGGCACTGGACGGATATGGATGACCGGAACCCGGCTTTTATTTGCTGTCAACAGATGTTCTGCTTTTGGCGTAACTGTGGAGATTTTATCTTGATTTGCAATATTTGTACTGGAAACCTGTATTCTGTAAATATGTAACAAACACGGATTAAAAGCACCTACCTATAAACACACGAGCATAAGAATGGGCGGTATAAAATGCAATATTCTGGTATGAACAGTTGCATTATGATAAGATTCACTTGATTTATTATTTTCAAGATAATTCTTTTTCCTTCTTCTTCTTCATCTTCTTCTTCAAGTGAAGAAACCTTTCTTGAAAAATTTCAAGTGATGAAATTAAGTGAGAAATCCAAATCCAAAGTGAACCCACTTCCTATTTCTTCATCCTCTACCACTTGCCATGTTGTATAGGGTGTTATCTTCACAAGTTTCATGACTTAGTGAAGATGGAGCTTGAGTTTGAGTTGCCTCGACGTAGATCATCTTCGGCATCGAAGTCAACGACCTAGCCCGATCATTTCTCCGACGAAACCATCACTAGAGTCCGGGATTCCGATGATCGCAGCGGAGGGACGTCATCACGGAGCTAAAGAAGTGGAGGACCGGATCTACAAAGCTTGTAACCCCTTTCACTTGTAGTTAAGTTGTTAACTTGTTTAGTTTTCGCCTATCCTCTAGTTAACGATCTTGCATAGGGTTTCTCGGCACATAAATTTTTGAATTTGGCATGGTTGATCAATTGTAGAACCTCATGGGTGTGCCTAGGAACCCTACACTCTTCGAAGGTACGCGTAGTTAGATTTTAAATTCGGGGACCGAATTTCTTTAAGGGGGGAAGATTGTAACGTTTTAAAAATCGTTTAAGTGAATTTTCTGATAATTAGTAATACAACTCGTGTTTTCCGTAAAACTTAGTTATAATTATTTTTTCACGTAGACCTAAATATACCTATTTTAACTATGTAAATGTTTGTTTTATGGGTATTTATTAATCATCTATTTAATCATTTGTTCACCTAATTATTTTCCTTAATTATTAATTTCAAAAATTATTTTAAGTTGTAAATTACACACTAACCAAGTGTTAATCATAAATTAGGATAGACTATTATATGTTTTCACAACCATGGCAAACTTAAGCTAACCTTGTAACATGTTCCTTTATTTAAATATAGTAGATAGTTCTAGAAATCTTTAGAAAAGAGAAAAGAAAAATAGGAAAAAAATAAAATAGAATGGAAAAGATTGATGTAGGGTGCAGTAAATGAGTTTGGGGGGATGTTTCTACTCACACACACACCTTACTCTCTCTCTCTCTTCTCCTTTTCTGGCCGAGCACTTGGGCAGCCCCCTCCCTATTTTCTCCACCTCCTTTTCACTTCAAAAATCTTCATTTTTGCATTAAAAATCCACACAAATTCTTACTAATTCATAGTTAAACCTTCACCCATTATTCCTCGGTCTAAACTAGCTTGGATCTAAGAGCAAGAAAGCATTTTGGGAGGCTATGTTTGCAAGTTAGATCTCAAAATTATTGAGGTATAAATCTTAACCCTACGGTTAATTTGTTGGTTATTACTTTAATCTAACTTATTTAGGTATTAATATGGTTCTAATTGCAAGTTTGAAAATTTAAAGAGAAAGGTTTGGGTTCAAGTTAGGGTTTTTATCACTAAATTAAATTAACTAAGTGTAGATTTATATCTAGTGGCTTCACAAAATCTAATCTAGTTGTTAACTTGCAAATTTTTACTTTTAATTATTTTAATTAAATGTTCATGCAAACTAATTTATGTTTAGTATGTAAAAAGGTGGGATTAAAATTTGCTTAATATTTGTGTGTCTTAATTAAGATATTAAGTGTAAATTGTGGTCACTAGATTTGCTAAAGTATCTAGTTTTGCGCTAAAACGGTTAATTGTTGCTTACTAAGTTTTGGAAAAAATAGATTTTAATTAAGTTTGAGGTTGGATTGATCTACAACCTATTTCCTAAAATATTTAGCGCGTTGTGAATGCGCGAATGGTACGATTGGGTTCTAGGCTTGGTAGTTGTCATGTATAGCGACCCCTAGTTGTGGTTTGTGGAGTTGTCGCGAGCGCGTTTTGTGCACCAAGTGCGTACGCGTCTAGTTAGTGCGCGTTGGTTGTCTTGTATCGTTTGTGTCCGCGACTATTTATATATCTATCCTCTTATTTACTGGTGTGCGATTCTAGGACTGGGTGCAGAGACGTCGGACGCGGCGCGGAAAGGCAAGACTGTGATCGGATCGGATTAGCCGAGGCATCCCGGTGAGTAGATGTACACATCTATGGGGGGATCATCTGGATGGCGCGAGGCGCCCGATAGTTAGGATTACTAGTAGTGCTTGTATTTATATGCGTAATCTCCTAGTCATTCATCTCATTGCATTGCATCATCTTATATACATATGATATTATCTCATAGGACACTTGCACCATTACCATTGGTTCATGCCGCACGTGCTCTATTTTATGTGAACAAACACTCCATTGGTAATTGCTATGCCACGAACACTATAGAACTTGCTTAAATCAGTATCTAAAACATTTGCATCATATATAATATGTAACTTGTAGTTGTATATTCATTTCATCAGGATGGATACGTAGGATTGCTAGTCATATATATATATATATATACCTCATTGCATCATCATTCATACATAGTTTTCTAGTCATACATTGCATCATATATTATCGATATCATAGACGTCCGTCATTACCGACATGTTCATATATTGTGATTCTTCTTGGAGATTTCAGTATTGATGAGATTTTTGGATTTTAGGGAAAATCGCAAGAATTTTATAAACCTATTATTATTTTAAAGTAGAAATAGGCGGTTTTCTCGTGATATGATGTGTGTGGCGTCCACCATGAGTTTTCTCGGTTCTTGAGCTATATCATATACCCGATTCGAGGAGGAGGATACACCATTTGCGGGTACATGGTGGACCCGGTGAGGTACCCCGGGGCAAGATGGACGTATTGAGAAGGCGTTGAGGCCGGCAGGGGAGCATTACCTGTTAGTTATATGTATGCCCTATAGGCCATTGCTGTACATACGATGTATATTGTAGTTGATGCTTGGAGATATATAGGGAGGACTTTCTTGCTCGACATGATAGTATGCTATCTGGTTGCACTTTATCTTAACATGTACACTTATTGTCTCTCTATTACATGTTGATAAAGCCCTTAGGATGAGTACTTGACTACCGGGATTTTGATGTAGATCATACTAGTGAGGACAGGGTAGTCAGTAAGTACATCCTTCAAAATGTTCCTAGTCGTGAGAGTATCGAGACAGGGCATTGATACTCCAGAGTAGACTACCGTATGCGCTTCTCGACCCATATGATGGGCGATGGATGATCCCATATCCATTGGTGTTTGACATTAGAGAAGGTATACGGGTGCTCAGTGGAGACTGGGTACACTGGACGGACTCGCCGAGAACTCCCAGATAGTATTATACCTCACGTCAGATGGCATTTCTCTGGTGACACTGGTACAGGTTAGTTTGTAGACTCGAGATCGTCATAGAGTCTTATGTGATTCCCACTGTGCTTTGATTTCCACCATACCACGGTCAAGAGATCGTGCAAAAAGGTGGTTTTTGGGTACAGTCCCGAGTCACATGGAAGCAATGAGCGATAGGAGGGGTTTCATCTCTCCCGGTATTGGGAGTTGATGTTGCGCTATGCTCGATTGGCCATAACAGGAAATACCTGACCAGGGTTCTGAGATTTACTGGTAAGTGTTACCAGTAGTTTCTCGAACCGTTATGGACTTTGCATGGGCATGACTTATCAGGCTATTGGGGTCTGACGTTATACCACCCCAGGCTGTGATATGCGACATATCAGACTAAGAAACCGGACTGTACGGTAGTATTACTGATTGGATTCGCAGGAGTACTACCAGGCTTGCTTGTTGATCTTCTGATCGCTCAATACCCGGGTTGCCGTTACGTTTAGCAGACCACTTGCGGCTTGTGGGTGTTTGATATGATCATCACTTACTGCCGGCGTATTGACGAGTCTTTAGAGTCCTACACAGAGGTTTCCTGGTTCATGCGAAACGGAGTAGGAGCACATATGTGATATGTGCGGGACCGAGATTAATGTGAGTATGTGATACCGCATTCTATGCTCGCGATATGTGACATTCGTCGGTTATATGTGATATAGCCAAGTTATCGGATCAAGTGTTCATTCGATAAGTTGTTACATTTGATATTAGTCGGTTATATGTAATATAGCCGGATTATTAAATCAAGCGTTGATTTAATATTTGATATATTACATTACATTAACTAATATTAGCTCACTTAAGTATTACTTTTTCTCACTTGATGATACACTTTACATATATGTGATATATGTATTGTTTTCTATTTGCATACATTATATATATGTGATATATATTATGTATCATGCTAGGTTACACTTGCAACATGAATGAATGAGACTTTTACCATGCTAGGGTTTAAGCTAGGGTTTTATTTGTTTTAAGCAAATCAAACATTTGGATTTAGTCAAGATTAAGCTTGGAGAAGCTTGTAGAACATTGACCAAGTCCACTTATTTGTCTTGCTTAAGATATTTCTTAACCCAACCATTAACCTTGGTCTATGGTTTATTCTCTACATGAGTTAGGCATGACACTAACTCACCATGGTTGCAATTTTAACCTCACTCTCTCATGAGTTTCTTTTCTTCTTCTTCTTCAATAAAAGAAAAAGCTTGCTAGGTTTTTTTCAAGTGAAGAATTAGTGTGAGAAAAATAAAACTAAAGTGAGTCCACTTCTTACTTCATCATCCTCTACTACTTGCCATTTAGTTTAGGGTGTTTGCTTCACTAATCTCACCATTAGTGAAGAGATATCTTGGGTTAGTGTCTTCTCGACGTAGATCATCTTCGGCCTCGAAGACTTCGATGCAAGCTTGTTCGTTTCTTCATGGGAGCCTCTCTAGAGTCCGGGAGTTCATGATCGCAGCGAAGCGACTACTCCACGGAGCTATTGAAGTGAAAGACCGGTCTACAAAGGTTGTATTCCTTATTCACTTTTGATGTAAAGTGTTTGCATTTCTTTTCGTCATATTTTCTAGTAGCGATTCTAGGGTTAGGGTTTACTAGAACGGAAAATTTTTAAAATTGGATGGACGATACCTCCCGAAAACTTGCTGCCGTGCTAGGCAACCCAACATTACCTACCGGTTATTATTGACTCGGCGGTTATCCAGAGGATACTGACCGGAGTCGTGGGATGTGACAGATTTGAGAGCTGATCTGAGAGACGGCCATTGAGATATTGAGACATTGAGATATTGAGATACATGTATTGTATCGATAATTGACATGGATTTTCTGTCGATTTCATTAATGATACTCCAGTTTTATTATACCAAAGTTTTACCGAAATAAGAATACAGATTTTCCTATGCCAGATATATTCAGGTTTCGTGTTGATTATGCACACATGTTGCATTCATACTAGTGCATCACATCATAATGGTATATCTATATAGGTTGTGACGCATTGCGTGCATGCTTACGATAGCCTTAATAGATGTTACTTACTACTCATGAGTTGGCAACTCACCCCCGTTGTGCCACAGTATCTTGCAGGTCCAACCCGTCAGCACAGTAGCGGCGGGCGTACTTTCTCTTCTGCTTCATTTGCATCGACTTGTAGCTTGCTCGTAGGTGGGTTTTGAGGATATTCTTTTGCTCCCACCATGTATATTATTTTGTATCTAGTATGCTCCATCTACCCTTCGTATTTTTGACCTAGACTGTGAGCTTGTGAGGTTCATTGGGGTGTGTGTGTATGTGTGTATATATATATCTTGATTTCTGGTTTCGAGCTCATGTGAGCCGACTTTATACTTGGTTTTTATTTCTTGCTTTTATATGTTGATCTCATATTATGATGATATATGTTGCATGTGGTTGTGATTCCGACATTGGCGAAGAGCTAGCTCCCGCTTGGGGATGCCGTTATTCTTTACTTGTGTATTTTCATATGTTGTACCCGTTTGGGGGCCAGTATTTACAAAGGAAACTCTGCTGAAATTTACGGGAAATTTGATGTTTTAAAATGTTTAAATGTGATGTTATTTTACTAAAATCACCTTTTTAAGTTAAGTTTTCCTTCACTCTACTTCTTTAAATGGTTTAGATCTCTGGGCTTTGGTTTACTTAGATTACGTTACGCCTCGAGACGTTTCACAATTTAAGTGACAGTCACATTCCACATAACCGGGTCATGACACTTAACTACCAGTATTATGATGGCGATCATATACGTGGGAGCTGGATGGTCTATAAGTATATCCTTAAAAGTCCCTAGTCGAGGGAATATCGAGACTGGGCATCGATACTCCGGAGTAGACTAGTGTATACTTTTCGAGACCCCGACGAGGGGCGGTGCCGGTCTCACAAGCCATTGGTGTCGGTTAGTCACCTAAAATAGTATACAGGTGCTCATTGGGTTATGAGTTATACTGGACGGACTCGCCGAGAACATACTAGATGGTATCAGAGCGTTAGGTTTAACCTTGGTTCGAGTCTAGGTTTGACTATGCGGAGTTTATGGCGTATATATATTTCAGAACTTAGGCTTGACCTTACGGAACTCAGACTTGACTGAGGGGTATTAGACCTGAACTTTCATCGCGTATGTTGATTTTGGTTGATGGAGTAGGTAACTTAAGTAGAGTGACGTACCGTGTATATGTTCCGCGGCATACTTACGATACGCTGCTCCGCTTAAGTAGCCTTAGGATGTACATTTCTTAGGCACCGTATTTCTATTCATTCCTATGATTTATCCTCATCGATAATTGATTGCGGTTTCTGTTACTTTGGCTATACGAGTTGAGAGAGCTACGGCTAGAGATACGGTCAGAGTGAGCTCGTCAGGGACGAGGACTGACCAGGATGTATTCCGGTGACACACGAATGCATTGATTTATTGTTCTACTAGGATTTCTTGTTGACTGCACCAGATGATCGGGCCATTGCTAGAGGCCAGCCAGATTGTGAAAACTGTTGATGTACCGTCTACTCCAAATGATTGAGGCACTGTCTACCGTGCGGACAAATGAGCCAGCTGTTGCTGAGTTTGATAAGATATCACCCCCAGACTTTTAAAGCTAATGCCGCATGAGTTTACAAGTAGGGATGTGGAAGAAGATTGCTAGTCACCCTTGGATAAGTGACTAGGACATTTTGTTCATTTGGATGCTCAAATGCGAGGTCATCAAATTGACTAGCTTCAGTTGTTGGCTATAGTGCCCTCAAGTCAATTATTGGATCACAGGCACGTGATTGCAATGATTGAGGGAGGACCTATACCGGTAGAAGAGTCTTACTCGAGATGATAGTATGCTATCTGGTTTGTCTTTATCATCGTGTACATGCTTCAGGTGACATTACAGATCACTATTACATGTTGATATAGCCCATAGGATTCATGCTTGACTCCCAGCGGTATGATGGCGATCATATACGTGAGAGTTGGGTGGTCTATAAGCACATCCTTAAAGTGTCTCTCGTCGTGAGAGTTTCGAGACTGGGCATCGATACTCCAAGAGTAGACTAGTGTATACGGATCGAGACCCCGACGAGGGGCGGTGGCCGGTCTCACAAGCCATTGGTGTTAGTTGGTTCACCTAAGATATATACAAGTGATCATTGGGTTATGAGTACACCGGACGGACTCGCCGGGAACATGCTAGTTGGTATTATACCTATTGTCAGATAGCAGTTCCCTGGTGACATGTGTACAGGTTAGTCTATCGACCTGAGATCGTCATTTGTCTCATGTGAGTTCCCACTGTGCTTTGATTACTACCCTACCACGGCTCAAAGGAGTCATGCAAACAGGTTTTAGTTAGGTACAGTCCCGAGCCACATGGAGGCAGTGAGCGGATCGTCAGGGGATTCGTCTCTCACGGTATTGGGGGTTGATGTCTCGGTGTGCACGGGTGGCCATAATTAATGATCATAGAGTCTTGTGTGATTCCCACCGTGCTTGGATTTCCACCTTATCATGTTCAAGAGATCATGCAAAACAGTGGTTTTTGGGTACAGTCCTGAGTCACATGTAGGCAATGAGCGATAGGAGGGGATTTCGTCTCTCCTGGTATTCGGGGTTGATGTTGCGCTATGCTTGATTGGACATAACAGGAAACCCTGGCCAGGGTTGCTGAGATCTACTTGTATGTGTCATCAGTAGTTTCTCGAACCGTTATAAGCCTCACATCGGCATGACTTATCAGGGCTATTCGGGTCTGACGTTTACCACCCCCAGGCCGTGATATGTGACATATCAGATGAAGAGACCGGACTGTACGGTAGTGTTACTTGTTGGATTCGCAGGAGTATGAGCAGGCTTGCTTGTTAATCTTCTGATCGCTCAATACCCGGGTGGCCGTTACGTTTAGCAGATCGCTTGCGGTTTGTAGGTGACTGATATGATCACCACCTACTGCCGGCGTATTGACGAGTCTTTAAAGTCCTATACAGAGGTTTCCTGGCTCAAGTGAAAAGAAGTAGGAGCACATATGTGATATGTGCGGGACCGAGATTAATACGAGTATGTGATACCGTATTCTATTCTCACGATATGTGATATCGGACGGTTATATGTGATATAGCCGGGTTATCGGATCATGTGTTGATTCGATAAGTTGATACATTAAATATTAGTCGGTTGTATATGATATAGCCGGATTATTAAATCAAGTATTGATCTAATAATTTGATGTATAATTATATATTTGATATATTATATTACATTAACTAATATTAGCTCACTTAAGATTTCTTTTTCTCACTTGTGTACACTTAGTATATATGTGATATATATTAATGTACATCTTTTGTGTCATGCTTGATGCCACATGCTTCATGGGTGTATGAGACACACACCATGCTTTATATAATGTAAGGTTTTATTTATTTAAAGTAAATCAAATTAGATGGAAATTAGTCACATGGTTGAAGCTTGTAGAAGCTTGTGGAACCATTGACCAAGTCCACTAATTTTGTTTTACTTGAAGATATTTATTAATCCAACCATTAGATTAGCCATGGTTTAGTCTCTATATGAGTTAATATATGATATTAACTCATCCATGGTTGCTATTCTCACCACTTGCTTCATTCTTCACTTGCTTCATTCCATGGTTGCTTTCTTCATCTTCTTCCTCAAGCTTTCTAGCTTCATGAGAGGTGAAGAAAAATAGTGAGAAAATATTTTCTAAAGTGAGCAAAATTCCTACTTCATCAATCTCTTCTCTACTAGCCATTTAGATTGGGTTGTTTCTTCACTAGTTCATCACTTAGTGAAGAGGTAGCTTGAGTTAGTGTCTACTCGACGTAGATCATCTTCGGCCTCGAAGACTTCTAGAAAGCTTATTCATTTCACCTTGTGGAGCCTCACTAGAGTCCGGGAGATCACTACTTGGAGCGAAGGGACTACTACACGGAGCTATTGATGTGAAGGACCGGTCTACAAAGGTTGTATTCCTTATTCACTTAGGTGTAAAGATGTTTACATGCTTGTTCGTCTAATTCTCTAGTTTAGATTCTAGCGTTAGGGTTCTTTAGCGCGCCAATTTTTTGAAATCGGCATGGTCGATGCCTCCCGAAACCCAGCGGTCGCCCTAGGGAACCCAGCAGCCATCACCAGAAATCCTCGGCCAGGGTAGACGAGAATTACCGATCTAGGATCGGTAGTTTCTCAGTTGGTGATAGGTTTCATACCGACACTAAATGTCACGTTATTAGGGGTCCGACTTTATCCACCCCCTAGACTCGATATGCGATACTCATAGGCGAACGGACCGAACTGTACGGATATTGTCACTATCAGGCTTAGTAGGGTTTCAGGATGAGTTTGCTCGTCGGCCTCCCTTTCGCTCAATACCTGGGTAGCCATTATGTACAGCTAGTGCCACTGACGTGCTTGTGGTTAAACCCATTGCCAGCGTATTGACGAGTCTTTAGAGTCTCAACAGAGGGTTTCCCTAGTTCGGGCGAAATGTTGTAGAGGCCGTATGGTTTTATGGCAGGGTTCAATCCTATTCGTGCACTTATGCACGGATCATGATCGGACAGATAATACTAGTGGGCGTTGGTTTAAGCCGGATCCTAGTATTATATTGTTGGATTATTTTCATCTCGTTGTATTCGTATTCAGTCGGAATACGGATGCGGGTATGTATATACGGATGGAGGGTATTCTTGTAATTCGTTCGAGTTTACTTTTGAGGTTGCCATTTCTTTCCTTTTGTATTGTATTAAACATTTAGGGTTTTCTTTAAATGTTTAATATTGTTGTGATGGAAAGTGTGAGTGCAAGTCTTGGCATGGTGCATTGATTGTGGCATGGTGACTCTGTTAGTTGTATGTATGCCCTAGAGGCCATTATTGTACATATGATGTATATTATATTGGATGCTTGGACATATATAGAGTGGACTTTGTTGCTTGACATGATAGTATGCTATCTGGTTGCTCTTTATCTTAACATGTATACTTGTCTCACAGTCTTATGGTTACATGTTGGTAAAGCCCTTAGGATGCATACTTGACTACCAGGATTATGATGCAGATCATACTAGTGGGGCCGTGGTAGTCTATAAGTTCATCCTTTAATGTTCCTAGTCGTGGGTGTATCGAGACAGGGCATCGATACACCAGAGTAGACTAGCGTATACGCTTCTTGACCCATGTGATGGGCGATGGATGATCCCATATCCATTGGTGTTTGACATCAGAGATGGTATACGGGTGCTCAGTGGAGACTGGGTGCACTAGACGGACTCGCCGAGAACTCCTAGATGGTATTATTCCTGACATCAGATAGCAGTTCTCTGGTGACACTAGTACAGGTTAGTCTGTAGACCCGAGATCGTCATAGAGTCTTGTATGATCCCCATTGTGCTTTGATATCCACCTTACCACATTCAAGAGGACGTGCAAAACGGTGGTTTTTTGGTACAGTCCCGAGTCACATGGAGGCAATGAGCGATAGAAGGGGTTTCGTCTCTCTCGGTATTGGGGGTTGATGTTGAACTGTGCTCGATTGGCCATAACAGGGAAGTCCCTGGCCAGGGCTGTTTCAGAGATTTACTGGTAAGTGTTACCAGTAGTTTCTAGACCCGTTATGAGCCTCATATCGGCACGACTTATCGAGTTATTGGGGTCTGACGTTTACCACCCCTAGACGAGATATGCGACATATCAGACGAAAAGACCGGACTGTACGGTAGTGTTACTGACAGGCTTTTACAGGAGCTTGAGCGGGCTAGCTTGCTGATCTTCTGATCGTTCAATACCCGGGTAGCCGTTACGTCCGGCTAGTACCGCTGACGGCTTGTGGGTGCTTGATGTGATCATCACCTACTGCCGGCGTATTGACGGGTCTTTAGAGTCCTACATAGAGGTTTTACTGGCTCAGGCAAAACGAAGTAGGAGCACAAATGCGATATGTGTAGGACCGAGAATGATGCGAGTATGTGATACCGCATTCTATTCTCGTGATTTTTGTATCGGTCGGTTATATGTGATATAGCCGGGTTATCGAATCAAGTGTTGATTCGATAAGTTGGTACATTTAATATTAGTCGGTTATATGTGATATAGTCGGATTATTAAATCAAGTGTTGATTTGATAATTTAGTGTATAATTGTATATTTGATATACTAATTTACATTAACTAATATTGGCTCACTTAAGTATTTATTATTCTCACATGTGCACACTTAATATATATGTGATATATATTAATTGTGTTCTTTTTGTATCATGGTTGTTGATACACACTATATGGGTGTATGAGACTTACACCATACTAATTATAATGTTGGGTTTTAGTATTTAAAGTAATTCCAAAATTAGTGGATAATGAGCTCACTTGCATGAAGCTTCATGAAGCTTGTGGACGCATTGACTTAGTCCACTAGTTTTGTTTTACTTAAGATATTTATTAACCTAACCATTATAATTTAGCCATGGTTATGTCTCTACATGAGTTAGTATATGATACAAACTCACCCATGGTTGCTTCTCTCACCTCATTAGTTCATTCTCATTTCTTTTGCTCATCTTCTTCTTCCTTGAGCAAAAAGATTGCTAGGGTTTTCTAAAGAGAGAAAATATTGTGAGAAAAATAAAACTAAAGTGAGCCCACTTCCTACTTCATCATCCTCTACTAGATTAGCACTTTAGTATAGGGTGTTAGCTTCATTAATCTCTCATTAGTGAAGTAGTAGCTTGAGTTAGTGTCTCCTCGACGTAGATCATCTTTGGCCTCGAAGACTTTAAGCAAGATCGTTCATTTCACCTTGAGAAGCCATGCTAAAGTCCGGGAGTTCCGTGATCGCAGCGAAGGGGCCACTACAAGGAGCTATTGAAGTGAAGGACCGATCTACAAAGGTTGTATTCCTAGTTCACTTAGATGTAAAGTAGTTTACATGTTGTTTCGTATGATTCTCTAGTTATCGATTCTAGTTTAGGGTTCTTTAAAACGGCAAAATTTTGAAAATGGCATGGACGATGCCTCCCGAAACCTTGCTGTCGTTCATAGGAACCCTACAGTGGTATCAGAGTCTAGCTAGAGAATTAGACGGATTGTGTTAGATTAGGAAACCGAAACGAACTCCGAAACTTGAAACACCAAATATGGGTTTCTGTCGATTTTTAAATGGAGTCAAAAAAAATTTCAAACAAGTACAGAGTGTTGTATATGATATAACATGAACACTGGAGAAATTTGAGGCTTTTCTGTGAGAACATGGCCGGCCCCATACCCCCCCATCTCGGCCAAAACCGAGCCCCCCACCTTCAAATTTTTCCAGTGTTCCATTGACTGGGTTTTGGTGTTTCAGGTGTTGTTTATTTTTGCTAAATTTGCATGAGATGTTAATTTACTATAAAGGAAACTCAGAGTGTTTCGTAGTCTTAATTCTAACAGTATTTCGGGTTACATTTGACGGTGTTAAAAAGTTCGATCGGATATCAAATACCCATTTTAACCCTCGCTGAAAATTTCCAAGTGTTGGAATTTTCTTAAGTTAATTATATTCGATAGTCGTGCAAGTAACTCTATGGACCCTCTAGAAGAACAAAAACCTTACCTTGATTCTATGCCCTCGGAACCACGACTGAACCTTAGGGTTTGCCGTAGTTCTGTGGTGTCATAGGTGAGGCGTTGGTTTGGCTCTTCTACGGCTGGATCATAGGTACCGTGGCACGTTTTTAGGTATTTTAACTTTGCTCAAGTGTTGAGCTCTTCGGGGTAGTTTTGTGGGTGTTTGTTGATTCGATCGAAATGTTTAACATCGTCTTGATATATGATATTTATTCTGCGATCGTAAGTGTAGTATGTGATATCGCCGGTTTCGTTGCTATGTGTCAACGACAATTGGGATGCGCATATTTACTTACGTTGATGACATGTGATGTTATGTGTTGCTGTGATGTGTAATGTTGGATCATCACGTTTAGAATAGCCGGGGGTTTTATGTGAGATGAGAGTTTTTCATTTCATTCATATAAAATTAAATGTATGTAATATTCTTTTATTGGGGCACTTCCGGGTTGAGGAAGCTGTCACCGTTGTTGTATATTATTTACTTTTCCGCATTAGGATAGACCCAAGGAGGGGAGCATAAGTAACCGGGTTCTAGAGTCCAGTGGGAGACCAACTCGAGGAGTCGAGTCCGGTCTCCTAACTCTAGTATTGGTAGGGTTGCTTGCCGCTCTCATAGGGGTCTAGGGATGTGGGTTTGGCTATTCATCGTGACCATGGAATCCGTGTTTTATATAGGCTCAAAATAAAACACGGACCTCCTAGTATATCTAATATTTCATATGTTTCTTCTGCTGCTCTGTGATGTGATCACTGTGGATTCTGAGACGAATGGATATACATATATGAGATATATAATAGACGTTGCTTATGTTTTGCACCCGCGCTAGTCCCTTCCCGGTATGCCGTTAGTTAAGTAATCTAACGGTGCATAACGGGACACTGTGGCGAATAAGGATGGCATAAGCGTACGTTGTATTTTCGTTTCTTCTGTGATACTTAGGAAGCTTAAATGATGGGACTTCATTAATATGATTAATGAAAGAAAAGAAACCTAAAACATGTTGTAGAATCAAATTTTCAAAAAGGGTAGCTCTAGTTTTTGCTTTGCATAGCGGTATTCCTTGTAGAATATCCAGCACCTTATTCGATAAGGAAAGAGCCGAGATCCCTTCACCGGGAGTGACCTCTTTAGCAAAAGATAGCAGATGCTACAACACTCAGTTTGTCTTTTGATTGCTTTTATAGTTTTTGCTTTGCACAGTGATATTTATGAAATATCCTGCACCTTATTCGATAAGGAAAGAGCCGAGATCCCTTCACCGGGAGTGACCTCTTTAGCAAAACTAGTGAAAGCCTAAAAAACACTCCTTTTCAAAATTCACTCGATTCTACAACGGTATCAAGTTCATTACGCAATAGGTTTTCTGAAAAACCTGTCGTAGCCCTCCGTCATTTCAGATAAGTCCTACTTAGTATTCGTGCTACGTTTATTGGCCTGCGTCAAGGCGTAGTGTGCGGTAGCTGACTAGTATTTATCTGCTTATGCATATGATGCAGATTTGATTAGGGTAGTCGTATGACCTTGTTGGCCTGCGTCAAGGGTCGTGCGGGTGGGTTTAATTCAATCAAGAAATGACGGGTTGAACTTGACTAGCGGACTATGATTTGTTGGCCTGCGTCAAGGTCATAGGACACTACGGGCAAAATATTATCGGGAATTTCAAGTGTTGAAATTTGCAATGAGATTGCATACCTTCCATGAGATAGTTGGATCCCGATACCCACTGCGAGTAAGAGTTACTCCTGGGAGAGTTTTACACAGGACAATTAGACGATCAAGTAGGTGTCTAGAAAGGTGTTAACGGGGTTACGCCCCTGGGAAAACGAGGTTTATTTTAATTAGGTCCGTGTGAAAGCACGAGGAACCTCCCTCAAAGTACCAACACTGGGCTGGCTGAAAGATTGGTGAAATTGTAGGATGTAATTAATCCCGGTTAGTCTTTCCTTTTACGGTTTGAAGGAAGACTTGATAAAAACAGTGGGAGCCATCCTGATTAGATAAAATAATAACCAATCTGATTTTGCAAGAGCATACGCTAAAGTGTTTTCTTCTCTCTCTCTCTCTAGGTAGCGACCATGTCACGTCTTAATCAAGATAATAATATGGATGTTGACCGAACCCGCATGTTTTACTGTGCTGGGGAACGTTGGTTCCGTTCTTTCTTATAATTGTTATAAGACTGAACAGGGAATAGGGGAATATCCAGATTCCCACGCCGCCCAAACGAAGAAGAAACATATTGATGCATCTTCTTCGGGTGTGTTAGTTATTGAGAACTGTTTCTCAGTTCACTCTACGTCCTGGGTATTAGATACCGGATCAAGATCCCATATATGTAATATGTTACATGGGTTACGGAAAGGTAGAGAACTGGGAATGGGTGATCATTCCGTAAGAGTAGGGAATGGGGCAAATGTTGCAGCCAAAGCAGTTGGCGAATATCACTTTATGTTACCAAGTGGCAACACATTGATTCTGAACGAATGCTATTACATTCCGACCCTGATATGCAATCTTATATCAGTTTCTTTCTTAAGTAAAGAAGGATATAATTTTCTAGTACAGGATAATGTTATGAACATCTTCCTGAATCAAAATTTGATTGGATCAGGCTCGTTAAATAATGACATATACGTTCTAGATCAAACTACAGTCCTTAATGTACAAAACACACACAAGAGGAAGAGTTCAGAAATGAACGAATCCTTCTTGTGGCATTGTAGACTAGGTCATATCAATGCGACACGACTAGCTAAGTTGCATAAGGATGGACATTTGAATCCGTTCGAATTTTCATCTTATGACACTTGCCAGTCATGTCTCAAAGGCAAGATGACCAAAACTCCGTTTACAGGACACGGAGAAAGAGTAACAGAACTCTTGGGACTAATACATAGTGATGTATGCGGTCCCATGTCTACACATGCCAGGAATGGCTCTTTGTACTTTATTACATTCACTGACGATCTCTCAAGATACGGACATGTGTTCCTGATGAAACACAAGTCCGAAGCTCAGATAATATAAATCCAAAGTCGAAAACCAAACGGGTAAAAGTATTAAAATCCTTCGATCTGATCGAGGAGGTGAATACTTGAGCACGGAGTTCCTGGACTTCCTAAAAGAGAATGGGATTCTCTCCCAGCTTACTCTTCCGTATACACCACAGCACAACGGTGTATCGGAGCGGAAAAATCGCACCCTATTAGATATGGTGCGCTCTATGATGAGCACCGCTGAGTTACCTATTTCCTTTTGGGGTTATGCGCTGGAAACAGCTGCAGACCTATTGAATATGGTTCCCACCAAATTTGTGCCAACCACTCCATATGAGATATGGAAAGGAAAGAGACCATATCTTAATTATATTAAGATATGGGGTTGTCCGGCATATGTGAAAACACAAAATCCGGACAAGCTCGAGGCAAGGTCATTTCTGTGTAAATTTGTTGGATATCCCAAACATTCGCGAGGGTATATCTTCTACCACCCCGAGGAACAAAAGGTGTTTGTTTCTCGACATGCCACCTTTTTAGAAAAGGAATTTCTTGCAAAGGAAATTAGTGGTGAGGAGGTAGAACTGGAAGAATTTCCAGCAATACAAACTATGACAGAAGATTTAGTGGAACCAGAGGATTCGATAGTTCCCAACGAACCCCAGCCTCCCGCCGATCTAGAAGGGTTCCTCATCCACCTGAGAGATACTACGATTTTCTCATTGATGGTGGAAGCGAGGATTGCATCATGGAGGATGATGACCCGACTAGCTTCGAGCAGGCCATCACGAGTGGAGTCTCCGTGAAGTGGCTGAATGCAATGTGATTTGAGATGGAATCCATGTACACCAACAAAGTATGGACTTTGGAAGTTGCTCCTGAAGGGGTAAAACCCATCGGGAGCAAATGGATCTTTAAGAAGAAATTTGGTGTAGATGGAAAAGTTGGGACTTTTAAAGCTAGACTTGTTGCAAAGGGTTTTCGTCAACGACCAGGTGTGGATTATGACGAAACCTTTTCTCCAGTGGCTATGCTTAAGTCCATCCGGATTCTACTTGCCATTGCTACATACCATGACTATGAAATCCGGCAGATGGATGTTAAGACCACCTTTCTAAATGGTGATTTGGAAGAGTGCGTGTACATGACTCAGCCAGAGGGCTTCGTAGACAGTGGGAGCAGCGGAAAGGTGTGCAAGCTACTTAAATCCATCTACGGGTTAAACCAAGCATCGCGGAGTTAGAACATCTGCTTTGATGTCGTTATCAAAGAGTTTGATTTCGTAAAAAATGTAGATGAACCTTGTATATACAAGAAGGTGGCAGAGAGTAAGGTTGTCTTCCTCGTATTGTACGTGGATGACATACTCTTGATAGGAAATGATGTTCCTATGCTGCAATCGGTCAAGTTCTTCTTATCACAAAGATTCTCAATGAAAGATCTAGGTGATGCCTCATACATCTTGGGGATTAAGATCTATAGAGATAGATCTAAACAGATACTGGGATTGTCCCAATCCAATTACATTGACACCATACTAAAGAGGTTTAGTATGGAAGATTCCAAGCGTGGGTTTTTACCCACGATCTTTGGACTCACTCTCTCCAAAGAGATGTCTCCCAAGACTGATTTAGAGAGAGCTCGCATCCAAGGGATACCCTATGCTTCAGCACTAGGCTCTATTATGTATGCGATGCTATGTACCAGACCTGATATAGCACACTCACTAAGTGTAGTGAGTAGGTATCAAGCAGATCCTGGAGAGAGTCACTGGACAGCTGTGAAGAGCATTCTTAAGTACTTGAGAAGGACTAAAGAGATGCTCTTGGTGTATGGTAACGGAGAACTCCAAGTGGAGTCCTTTACCGATTCGAGCTTCCAGAGTGATAAGGACGACTCTAAGTCGCACTAGGGATTTGTCTTTACCCTCAATGGAGGGACGGTATGCTGGAAGAGTTCCAAGCAGGAAATCGTTGCAGACTCGACGATGGAGGCTGAATACATCGCTGCCAACGATGCTGCCAAAGAGGCTGCCTGGATGAAGAAGTTCATAACTGAACTTGGTGTGGTTCCATCCATTGAGTATCCAATACCTTTGTATTATGATAGCAATGGAGCGGTGGATTTGGCCAAGGAACCCAGGTCCCATCAGCGATCCAGACATATTCTGAGGCGGTATCACCTGATCCGGGAGATAGTTTATCGCCGAGAGATCGAGGTCAGGAGAGTTGACATGAAGAACAACACAGCGGATCCACTCAAGAAGGCCATTCCCCAGATATAGTTCGAGAGACTCTTCGGGATGCTGGGTATGCGATATTACAGCAGCTGGCCTTAGTGCAAGTGGGAGATTGTTAGTTGTATTTATGCCCCAGAGGCCATTATTGTATATATGATGTATATTATATTGGATGCTTGGACATATATAGAGTGGACTTTCTTGCTCGACATGATAGTATGCTATCTGGTTGCTCTTTATCTTAACATGTATATTTGTCTCTTGATACTGTCTTATGGTTACATGTTGGTAAAGCCCTTAGGATGCGTACTTGACTACCAGGATTATGATGCAGATCATACTAATGGGGCCGATCAGTCGAAAATACTGCATTTCTAACACGGCAATTTCCCTACCTTTTGCAGTCATGTAAAGGTATCCGGTATTCATATCGCACATATTTGCAAAACACATGTAAAATACTGGATTACTTGTACTGTATACTAAAACCGGCACTTTTAGGGAAATTGTGTGTTTATCATGGCATCGCATCATTCTTGTATAGCGCAACTCTTGTTTTGGAGTCTATGCAGGAAATTCCGGAAGCAAAGCCAAAAATTGAGAAAAACAGTGCAGATAAAAGATACGCCAACTCAAAGGCTAAAGATCTGGTAGCGATACAGAAGGCTAAATAAAATTAAACATATCAAAACAAGGCCCATAAATCAGCCCAAGCCCACAGCAGAAAATCCAAGCTCTGAAGCCTCCAAAGGGCCGCGGTTCCGCGGCGGGAGCCTGCTTGCACCGCGGAACCGCGGCGTGATGACGTCATCACTTGTTCAAATTTCCTCACATGCTCTAAAATAACTTCCCAAGCTTCCAGAAGACCCCAGAAGCTCCAAGTGGCGCATCTAGAAGGCTCGGCGTAACAAACTATTTCTAGAAAGCTCTTTTGGAGGGAAATTCAAATATTGGCTAACTGACTTTTTGGAGGGAAATTCAAATATTGGCTAACTAACTTGTGGAGGGAAATTCAAATTCAAATCCTAGCTCTAGGGTTTTAGGAGTCTATAAAAGAGAGCCTAGAGCTAGGGTAAAAAGGGTTCAATTCTTCATCTCTCCCTCTTCCACCAACAAGTTGAGTGACACGACTTGTGCCAAATTCCAATTCAAAATCAAGATCAAGATCCCGAGTACCATTCAAGCAAGAGAGCCTTCAACCTTTAGCAAGCGACGCCGGATTCCATCGGAGCAAGAGATCCAAGCCGATCCGCGACTCAAGGAGCCGAGCGAAGCCGAAATCGACGATCTAGTTCTTACCTTTTGTAAATTTCAAGAGAGTTGTAACGAAATTTATCGATAAATAAAGGTGAAATTTCTATATTTTGCTTATCTTTGATTCAACATTATGATTCGATCTCAATTTTGTGATTGCGTTTGATATTATGATGTTTGAGTAAACTCCGCTCGTGTAGGAGTTGTGACGATCAATAGAATGATGATGATTTAGATCTTTTTACAATTCTTAAATCCTATAACGATTGTAAATTCTAGTGAATCAAATGATCGATGACCTAGTTTCGGGATGATCCTTTCTTGATTGTGTTCACTCGAAATTAGGGAACAACGATTGATCATTTGATTGACTAGAAGCTAGAATTTGAATGGGATTCATTGAAAGGATAAAGGATAAGACGAGGAAACCCTAGCTTCTTCGCAAGATCCTTAATCCACGATGAATGATCATCGATCTAATATCAATTAGTTAAAGGATAAGAACATGAAATCATTAGATCTCATTACATCTATAGATCGGATCTACTCCTACGAGCTACACTTCGAATCTTGATTGTTGGTTGGAAATCATCACAAATTACCACTTCTTGATTTTAATGCTTTCTTAGATCTAGATATTTTCTCTTTCTTGAAATGCAATTTTAAATCATGAATTGTTTTCTTTTCTTTGTTGGATATAGTGCCCTCAGAGTCAATTATTGGATCACAGGCACATGATTGCAATGATTGAGGAGGACCTATGCCGGTAGGACAGTCTTACTCGAGATGATAGTATGCTATCTGGTTTATCTTTATCATCGTGTACTGCTTTAGGTGACCTTACGAGTCGCTATTACATGTTGATAGAGCCCCTAGGATTCTTGCTTGACTACCAGCAGTATGAGGGCGATCATATACGTGAGAGCTGGAGTCTATAAGCACATCCTTAAAAGGTCCCTAGTCGTGGGAGTTTCGAGACAGGGCATCGATTCTCCAGAGTAGACTAGTGTATACAGTCGAGACCCCGACAAGGGGTGGTTGCCGGTCTCACAAGCCACTGGTGTCAGTTGGTTCACCTAAGATGTATACAGGTGCTCATTGGGTTATGAGTACACCGGACATGACTCGCCGGGAACCTGCTAGTTGGTATTATACCTGACGTTAGATAGCAGTTCCCTGGTGACATGTGTACAGGTTAGTTCATCTACCTGAGATCGTCATTTGTCTCGTGTGAGTTCCCACTGTGCTTTGATTACTACCCTACCACGCTCAAAGGAGACGTGCAAACAGGTTTTAGTTGGGTACAGTCCCGAGCCACATGGAGGCAGTGAGCGTATCTGCAGGGGTTCGTCTCTCCCGGTATTGGGGGTGAGGTCGCGCTGTGTCTAGGAGAGCCAGTACATGAAAAGTCCTTGGCCAAGGCAGGAGATTTGCTGGTAGGTATTCCAGTAGTATCTCAGGGTGTTCTGGGCTACACTCCGACACGACTTGTACCGCTATTGGGGGTCTGACTTTTACCAACCCCCTAGGCCCGCCATGCGATGCTCATAGACGAACGGACCGGACTGTACGGATATTGTCACTGACAGGCTCAGTAGGGTGTCAGGATGAGTTCGCTCATCGACGTCCCTTTTAGTCAATAGCTGGTGGCCCGTCACGTATGGCTAATACCTCTGACGTGCTAGTGGTTAAATCCACAGCCATAGTATTGACGAGTCTTTAGAGTCCACCACACACAGATACTCAGGTTTCGGGCGAAACGCTGTAGAAGCCGTATGGAGATATGGCAGGGTTCGATCAGATACGTGCGGTATTGCACGAATCGTGATCGGACGGTTTTTTCTAGCCGGCTTTGGCTTAAGCCGGATCCTAGTATTTGACAGTGTAGATACTGTCTCTTTGCATTTATGTTCAGTGGGAATACAAATGCGGGCATGTATATGCAGTAGTGGGGTTTTCCTGTAATTTATTACGGAATCAGTTTTCTGAAGTTGCCAGTTTGCATTCCGTTCCGGCCGGTTTTCCTTTGTTCCTTCACGGCCGGACTTTATCGTTGGAGGGTGTTATTTGCAGTTTGCAAATAACATTTTGTGGAGGGGTTTCTTGCATATTTGTGGCCTCATCATCATGAGATGCTTTTCTTGTCCATTTCCATTGCATTTATTAGAATGGAAATGATAGGATTTAGTGGGATTGAATTGTGAGATGAGAGTGACCTTTTTTCTTGCATTATCTTTTCTTTTCTCTTTTTGTTATTCAATCATCCTTTTTTCCACCCACCACATGAGAGGGCCGGCCATTCTTTTTGAGGAGAAGAGAGAGAGGTTTCATTGGATGTATGGAAATTGATTCTCATTCTCATTTTGTATCAAAAGTTCACAAGTCTCTCCTATGCTCTTTTCTCCTCCACACACCATGGCAACTTCACATACCCCAAAGAGACAACCTACTACTCTAGTCTACAGCAAATCTTGGACGCGTCGGCTAGCCAACTTCGCGCTCGAGTTGCCTCGGTATAGAGGTGGGAACGCGTAAACGAACCCGGCTACGTGGTGCCTTTTCCGACGAGGAGGTGACGGACGGAGATTCCGCGGGAGATCGGAGTGGAGACGAAGACCGAAGGACACGGATCGCTTGGTATAACTCTCTACCCGTATTTTAGTTTGCTAGTAGCTAGGTTAATGGCCCGATCCGGGTTAAAAGTGCGCGGTGGTGCTGGTTTGCTAGTTTGCAAAGTTTTTCGTTTCCGCATTCCGGCGTCGGATCGACGGCCGGGGCGCCGCCGTGGACTTACATTGGTATCAGAGCCACACCATTAACCATGCCTAGCTTGCTCTAGTATGTTTAAAACCCGATCGAACAAAAATCGCAAAAACTGTATTTTCAGTGCACTGTTCTCTGTCGAATTATTTTTAGCTCCAAAAATTTTTCAGGTAGTTTCAGAGTACTGTGCATGAAAATCTAAGAAATCTGTGAAAATTTGGTCGCGAGATCTCTCCATACCGCCGCGGAACCGCGGCCAAACCCATGCTTGGGCCGCGGTTCCGCCGCTCTTTTAACTGTTCATCGTGCCAAATTTTTCCAGAGGGCTTTAGATTTGGAAATATGGGTTTTGGGACATTATTTTTTGGGCCCAGATTTTCTGTAAGTGCTACAGTACTGCTTGGGGCCCACTTGATAAAATTTGATCGATCGGAAATTTTAAACACGCTAGTTCACAGTATTTACATTATATCTGCGACCGTGAATGTCACTCGATCGGTAAATCCAGTCTATCTGCTATAGCCCTTTTAGACGGATTTGCGAACATGACATTCACATTGATGTTCTGTGTTGTGCTGTGATGTTGCGGATCGGTCGTGGGGGATAGTCTGGATGCGATGTTAGTACAGTTTTGTTTTATATGTACATTTGATATTGCGGGGCGAGCGTCCGACATGTGGACTGCCGTCACTGCCTGTTTGTATTATTCTTTTGGGGCACAACCGGGTCGAGGTCGATGTACCCGTTGTATGTATATTTTACTTTCTGTACTAGGATTACCCCGCGGAGGGGTGCACGGATAGACGGATTCTAGAGGGCAACGGGCCCGCATCTCATGGCTTTGAGACGGAGGGGGCTTCACTCTAGAATTGGCGGGCTATTCGCCGCACTCGTAGGGGGTATAGGTTGACCCAGGAGGGGTGCCCAAGTTACCGGATTCCGTGAAGTGCTGGGTGGTCCATTCACGTTGCTGAAGGGGGCTGCCTCGCTTCAGGTTTTGGGCGGGTAACTTGCCGCGCCCGTAGGGGTCTAGGATTTCATTGCACAGGCTATCCACACGACCAAGGGAACGTCGGGTTTCAGTAGCGGCTCTATGAAACCCGGGGATCCCAGATATCTGTATTGTTCTGTGATGCTGTACATTTCTGTGATACTGCATTTTTATCACGCCTTGAGTGAAAATTATATATTATATATATACTAGTAGATGTTGTATATGTTTTGCATCCGCGCTAGTCCAGTCCCCGCTCTGTCGTTAGTTAGCTAACCTAACGGGTGATGACGGGACCCAGTGGCAAATGCGGATGGCATATACGTACGTCATTATTTTCGTTCTTTATTGGTGTGATCAATTGATGGGACTGCGTTGATTCGGGTCAATGCAAGCTAAACAAACCTATTCTGATGTTGTTGGAACATTTTTCAAAAAGCTGTTATTACAAGGGCGTTCTCTTTTGTTTTGCACAGTGGTATTCAGTTGGAATATCCTGCTCCTCAGTCGACGAGGCAAGGGCCGAGATCCTTTCACCGAGAGTGACCCCTTGGACAGAAGTTTGCGTCAGGGCAATAACTTCACTATAGCCGATTACTTTTGCTTTGCATCGTGGTATTCAGTTGGAATATCCTGCACCTCATCCTACGGGGAAAGAGCCGAGATTCCTTCACCGGGAGTGACCTCTTTAGCAAAGGTTTTCGTTACTATATTTTTATAAAGCTATCAGTTCCTTCAACGATATCAAGTTCATTACGTTAACGGTTTTCGCCAGAAACCATTCGTAGCCCTCCGTCGTTTCATATGGATAGTCAATAGTATTCAAGCTGTGTTTGTTGGCCATAGTCAAGGCATAGTGTTTGGTAGCTATTGGGTGTTCATATGCTGCATAGATAGATGCGTTGGTTTGGGACAGTCGTATAGCCTTGTTGGCCCTAGTCAAGGGCTTGTACGGGTGGGTTCAAATCAACTTGGACAATGACGGGTAGAACTTGACATGTGACTTATGATTTGTTGGCCTTAGTCAAGGTCATAAGAGCATGGGGCAAAAATCCACATCGGGAGTTTCTAAAGAAACTGAAACTTGCCAGATATGCGCATACCTTCTGGAGTGTGATAACGTGAGCGGATTCCGTCATGTTATCATGCGATGATAGTTGGATCCCGATTCCCACTGATGAGTTGGTTTACTCCTCGGGTGATCCCGGCTAATTTTTCTTTCAGGTTTGGGGAAGAATTTGACGTTACAGTGGGAGGTTTCCAGATTAGATAAAGTGATAACCATTCTGATCTAGGTTAGAGTGCACGCTGAGTGTTTCTTTTCTCTCTCTCTTTGGCAGCGACCATTGACCCGACCCTAGACTATGACTCAGTGACTAAGTTGACCGAACCTTCTTAACATTGGCTTTTGGATTGTCAGAGTTGCAGACTTCATTGCCACTCCTACTTTTACCCTTTTCTCCAGGACACCCCGTATTACTACGAATGTCCACTTCCATTGGACAAAACCATCGTATGGTTATATACGAACTCGAAGGAATTTGAGGATGGTTTCTGGTTCTGGAGAAAACGAATAGGACTATTCAGTTGTCTTTTCCTTTTACCTTCTCTCAGTTTGCGAGTACTCTTTGGTTTAGGAGATAGTACACCTATTACGCAAATTGGATAGTCTTCTTCCAAACCATAGGCAGGTGCCGACCGGTAGGGAATGAAGAAAACCAATTAGCCTAAAACGGTGTACAGAAGGTATTAAGTTAAGACAAAGAAAGGGATTAGTAAGAGGGCAAAGTAAATTGCGACTGCTATTCACGACCAAACCAAGTATTTCTTCGCCAATCCTCCAGGACACTCCGTATCACTACGAAGATCCCAAGTTTATTGGATAATCTATCGTATGGTTATATACGAACTCGAAAGGAACTTGTTCCAGTTCGGGGATGGATCCTGGTTCAGGAGAAATATGAATTAAGTTCATTCGGTTGTCTTTTATCTTCACCTTCTCTCGCATTGCGAGTGCTCCTAGGATTAGGACAGTACACCCATTATGCTTATTGGATAGTCTTCTTCCAAACTATAGGCTGGTGCCGAACGGTAGGGAAGGAAGAAAACCATTTGGCCTAAAGGATGTGCAGAAGGTAACGGCTAAAGACATATAAAGGGATTTGGAGAGATGGCAAAGAATTATACGGTTACAGTTATGAATCTGGATAATGGAAGAGGCATTACTAGGAATACCAGGATACCCCATCAAAACATTTCAATGTTTCAGTTTCACTATGTACTGTTAAAAGAAAACTGATTTCCCAATTAGACACTTGCTCCAGGGTATGTATTTACCAGGTTTGATTCTTACATCTGTATGGTTTTACAGATGATGAGTGGGAGTAAGTTATTGGGAATTAGGTGATCATCCTCATTATATCGGGATTCGTTGTAATTGGTGATATTTGAGGAAATCGCCTGGGTTGTTTGCCGGACGGCAAATGTTTGGTTTTGAATATCCGTTGTTATGCACCAATTTCAAATTGATATATCTGTACGTCTATTTTCATAGAGTGAGATATAACTTTTTGAAATTATGTCTATGACATTTACCTATATCAGTGGATGGTTAGGTAAGGAGCATTGAACAGCGGTGTAATTCTTCTTAACCATAAGTATAGTTTTCAACCTACGACACACAGTGAATGAGTTACTAGACTCAGGGGACTTATACAGAGTATTGTATATTGTCCAGTGTCCATTAGGACAGAGGGGTTGGTCCTCGTACTATATTCGGTTTACTTATGACTTCTCTAGTTCTTAGACAGGTGTTTCGTAGAGACACAGGGTCTGAGTTTTGAGAAGTTATAGGTGTATGAATAAAGTAGAGAACCAGGAGTTGCAAGTATCGGGATTCTTCAAGGTGATCGAAGATATAGATACTTGTGTATGGTATTCAGTTGATAGTAATGATTAAGAGAACTGGCTTCTCTTTCAGGTTACTCATAATTGGAAGTATTCCTAAGTTGAGTAACGCTGATCGGCCTCTCTCCATTCAGTTGACATGCACTGGAGACAGCTGCATGATTTGAATCTAGTTCAATTAAATCAGTGCCTCTGTTCCTATATTGGATATAGAACAGTTCATATCTTGACATTGTTAAGATACGGGGAGTTGTCCAGCTTATGCTTAAAACCAGACTCTGGATGACTCAAGGCACGTTTCTGTAATGGCTGTTTGTGGGTTGACCCGGGCTATGACAAGGGTTGACTTTCTACCATCCGGAAGATCAATAGTGATATTGTTCTTAACTCGCCACAGTTTTAAAAAAAATGGATTTTTTTCAGAAAACAGTAGTGGGAGTATGGTAGAACTGGAAGTGATTCCAGAACCGCAAACGATTACTGAAGATTTGATAAAGAACCTAAAAATTCAATCTGGTTTGACATTCCATTGGCCACTCCGCAGATAAAGTGGGTAACCTCAGGCACCCGAGAGGTACTGTAGCGTTTTGAAAATCGTTTCGGTGAAATTTCGGAAAATCGGTAAAATAAGGGGGTTTTCTGTAAAAAGTCAAAATGTAAATATCTTATTATAAAAATTAAATATATATATTCTAGCTATGTAATTGCTAGTAATTGGTGTTTATTGAGCCACTGGTGAAATTTCAAATTTTCTGAATTTTTTTTATTTTATTATTATTTTAAGCCGTCACTAATACATTTAATTAGGGAAAATTGCAGATTGGAATGAGTTGAAACAAATTTTGTGCATCATAAAACTTTAAATAAAATTTTATCATGTGGTTTTTGAAACGAAATCGTTTGCCAAAACGGTTTAGAAATTATCAAAGAAAAATGCTTAAATAGTGAATTTAGTGTTAATGGATGTTTGGGGGTTATAGTATTTATCATTTTCCATCACCCCACACCCATACCCACACTCACACACCCCCATTTTCCCTCCCCCTTGGCTGAATTCAGCAGCCCCCCTCTCTTGTCCCCACTTGTTTTGCAAAAGAAAAGAAAAGAAAAGAAAAAGGAAATGTAGAAATGAGAGTGGACTTTGACTAGGTTGACTAGATGTTATCTTTCCCCACCTCACTCTCTCTCCTCTTCCCTCAATTTCAGCCGAGCCCTCCCATTTCCTGCACCACCAACAGCCCTTCTCTCTCCCTCTCTCATTTTGCATCAAAAATTCATCAAAATACCTCAAAAATCAAGCTAAAATCCAAATCCGACTCCTACCCATTTTCTCTCATCTCCTTTAGCATAGATCTTGGTGCAAGGATTTCAAATTGAAGGTCTAGATCTCAAGTTTCATCCATGGTTCATGAGGTATAAATCTTGGCCTTTTGTTTAAATTGTTGCTAAATACTTTAGTCTAGCCTAATTATACGTTTAATTATGGATTAATTTAAAGATGTGGGTTTTCAAGAGGAGGTTTAGATTAGGGTTTTGTTGTGAAATTGTGTTGTGATATATTGTGCATGGTTTAGTGATGTTGATTAATATCTTAAGTTTAGTAGAAAGCTAATCTAGTTGTTAATTACAAACCATTACTTATAAAATGCCCTAATTAAGTTATTTTGCTAACTAGGGTTTTGGAAAATTATTAAACGCTTTAGATTAAATTATAATTATGGTTTCATGTCATTATAGATAATATATTGAGTGGTTTAATGCCTTTAGTTCATGAAAATCCTAGCTAAATTGTTGTTTGTGCATTTTTGCTATAAATTGTTAAAAATTGGGTATTTTGTAAACTAGAATTTTGGGGTTTATGGAATTTAATGAAATTAAATTGTGGAAATTGTTTTTATGACTTATTTAAGATATTTAGTGAATATTGTGGCCGCTAGATTCGTTCATACATCGAGTTTTGTACTAAAGCGGTGATTTGTGCTTGCTAGATTTTCGGAAAAATGACTTTTTAAGTGAAATTGGGATTTTTGTGAGTTTTAACCTATTTTATATTAAAATTAGTGTTCGTGAATGTGAAAATGAGTGTGTTTGGTGTTTTTCTTGATCAATCGACGTTTGTACGCCGATGTCGAGGGTTTTTGGGTCGATTTGTGAAAGCAACCATAGGTTTTGACCTATGTGGGATTCGTGAGTCGTTTTGGTCATGAGTCGGATTTTAATGCGATACGATGCGTTATGATATGTAGGTACCCCATGTGGACTTCGAGACGACAAGCAAGCGCGTGGCGACGTCGGCACCGGCGAGCGAGGACCAGGTGAGTAGATTTATATCTACGGGGAGAAGTCGGGTGGATGGCGTATAGCACCCCCGCAGTCCGTGGTGGTGTATACGGATGCGTATACACACCAGCAATTATTATTTGTTATTTAGGATTAATAACGATGTTTAGGATGGATATTGGTGTGTTGGATTATTTTAGTGTTGCGAACCCTAGGGTAGTGTTGCACTACAGATACACGCATACATACTTGCATACATTCCTATTTATATGTGCTCATGGGATTCTTTATAGTTATGTGATCACATGGGTATGGGACTGTGTGTTCACATACGGATTTGAGGATGATACTTGGGATTGAGCTGAGTCGAGGAGATTTGTTTTGTGGTTGTGATAGCGGTGATATGGCAGGATTCGTACTTGAGGTACGTCCTGGTGTTATAGCGGATCTTGGGACGACGATACGGGTGAATAGTGTTATAAATAAACGGTCGTCATGTGATCGTGGTATGAGGCATGATATGCTAGGATATTGATATTAGGCCGTATAGGGCGATGTATACCCCCCTTGATGATGATATGTGCTGACGATATCGGTTTGTACGAGATTGTCGATCAGTAGTCAGATCATGAGTATATTGAGGATACTAGTATTGTACTAGACATAGGTCAGTACCCTAGACTATGATCTTGAATAAAGAGGATACCAGAGGAATGGTGTGAGGAATATGATATTGACCCGTACCCAGATTTGGGGATGCCGTACGACGGATTTACGTACGAGCTATATCTTGATGATTGATCCGCACTCTTGACTTGGGATGTCTGATTGTAGATATGGTATCGGATATGATATTATTGAGGCGGGATCACCGACTAATATATATACAGGTATGTATATGGATCGACTCAGATGTTAGGCGGTTTCCTTACCTGTAGTCCAGCTTGTTAGCTTAGCCCTTTAGTTTAGTTTAGTTTAGTTGTTAGATTAGATTCGATTCTTACCTATTTCAAAAACTAACGAATCGTGGGTATTTTAAAAGACAGCCCAAGGGATCCTACGGATATTTCAAAAGACGTATCTTTTCATAAAAACACCGTAGCCCCTATTTTCAAAACCCCATGATTCGTGTTATTTCAAAAGGCACCATTTGTAGGACTTATATTAGATTAATGCAGGTTAATTACAGTTGCGTCTAGTATTCAGCTCCCGCGTATTATTGTGGTTCGCTTCGCATCGCATACTTATGTTATAATTTCTTATTGCAATGTTGATATCATATTGTTAGGACACCAGCACCATTACCGATGATGCGTATGTACCACGTACACTTACTTGCCGGCTTATACACATCTTCATCGGTAATTGCCATGTCACGTACACCTTAGAAAATATTATTGCTTGACATAGCGTACTTGCCTTATATGTTAGTTTAGACATTGTAGTTATTACCTGCTACTTCATGCATACTGTTATTCATTGTTATGCCGCATTCATGGATTCTCATGCATATATTCACTATTTTACGTGTTATTGAGGTTTTGGATTCGGATTTCCATGAGATTTTCTGGATTTGGAGGAAAACCGCAAAAAACATAAATAACCCTTTTCTCTCTTTTAAAATAAAAAGTGCGGTTTTTCCCATGATGTATGAGTCGTCCACCATGAGTTTGCTGATGGATTTCGAGACCCGATTCGAGGAGACGGATGAACCGTTTCGGGTACATGGTGGACCCGGTAAGGTACCCCGGGACAAGAAGCACGTGATGATGACGATGTGAGCCTCGCAGGGGAGCACTACCTACCGGTGATTTTACCCGACGCGTCGGATATCCCGAGGATACCGTCGTGGTCTTGAGATGGATGGTAGGGGCCGGTCTGGACTGACGGCGCCCTAGATATTGTGATTGAGACATTGAGATTTCGAGATATTGAGGTACAGAGACTGTGATACAGAGATATCGAGATATTGGGATTACGTTTTGTGCCGATGCTAGGCACTGTTTTATGCTGATTTCATTATGATACCTCATTTTAAAAATACAAAGGAAATCTCACTAAATTATGAAAACAGTTCTTCATTTACATGTATTCTGTTTTCATGCATTCATACCTCATTCATATGATATATTGCTACCTGAGGCACTGACACGGGCACATGAGATTACACTCGGGTTAGATATTTACCCTAGCCTTGTTATAGGTTGCATGTTATATATATTGAGGATATATTATGATCATTGGCCTAGGTTGCGTTATTTATGCGATTTCTATTCGTAGATGTTTTTTTTATTCACGAGTTGGAAACTCACCCCGTTGTGCCCCAGTTTCTTGCGGTGCCGTACAGGTTTCATTACGGCTTGCGGGCATAGTTTCCTTCGGGTGATTTGCTAGTAGGTGGGTTTACTTGTATCGTACCCCCATTATATATCTTGTATATTATTATTCTGTTGTATCTAGAAGTTCCATCAGCCAAACATGTATTTATTTTGAGATAGAGACCAGTGATGTTATTCCTTCGACCTTAGAGTCGCGCATTATATTTCCGCGGTTTTCTTGTGGTTTTGAGTTTCCTTTTGAATTTTGATCCTCGCCGTTGGCGTTGTATATTATATTGCTTGTGTGGTTGTGACCGTCGATTGACGAAGAGCTAGCTCCCGCTTGGGGATGCCTTTTTATTGATTTCGTATACTATTCATGTTGTATCCCGTTTGGGGGCCAGTATTTACAAAGGAGTCTCTGCCGAAATTTTCAGTAAATTTTGATGTTCTTAAAATCCGCATGATTCGGCTTATGCTATTAAAACTCTTGTTTTAAATTGGTTTTCCTTCACTCTACTACTTTCCTTGGTTTGGATTTCTGGGTTTTCGGTTTACTTAGATTACGTACGCCTCCAGACGTTTCGTAGTTTAAGTGCCGGTCATGTTCTGTACTTTCGGGACGTGACAAAGTTGGTATCAGAGCGTTAGGTTTTACCTTCGGAGCGTAGGATGACCCTTGGTTGATGGAATATGTGACTAAAGTAGAGTGACGTACCGTGGGTATGTTCCGCGGCATATTTACGATACGCTACTCCACTTAAGAAGCCTTAGGATGTACATTTCTTTGCTCAGTATTATATTCATTCCGATCTAGCCTCATCAGTACCAGTTATGGTTTTGCTGCCACGATTACGGGCAGGGAGAGCTGCGGCTAGAGTTGCGGTCAGCATGAGCTCGTCAAGAACGAGGACTGACCAGGGCATGATTCCGGCGACACACGATTGCAGAGATGTGTCTTTTCATTGTGTCTTCGCGCCACGAGCGTTGGGTGGATTGCTGTATGAGATTACTCGGACGTGCCGATTTGCATTAGAGGATTGAGCCATTGATAGAGGCCAGCCAGATTTTGATTACCATTGAAGTATTGCTTACTCCTGATGATTGAGGCACCGTTCAGCGTGCAGACGAGCGAGCCAGTTATTGCTGCGAACGACGAGATATTGCCCCAGATGCTGGAGTTAGTGCAGAATGAGTTGTACTAAGAGATGATAGAAGGTCGCTAGTCATCGAGGATGAATGACTAGGACATGTGGATCGTTCGCCTACCCCGATGCGAGGTCATCAGATAGATTGATTCCAGCTAGAGATGACTTCACGCGGAGACGTTGGGAGTCGACAGAGACGATCGAATGTCAGAAACCTATTATTCCAAGTTTAAAGTAGTCGGAAAGACATGCAGGCAATTCTATGGTCCCTCTAGAAGAATGAAACCCTAACTCAACTTAATGACCGTATGAAAGCCTTTGAACCTTCGGGTTTGCGGCAGTTCTACGGCGCCATTGGTGAGGCTTGGGTTTGCCCTTCTACGGCTGGACCACCGATGCTGTGGTATGTACTCGATACTATTAAACTGTGCCCAAGATGTTGAGCTCTTGGGGGATTATGAGATTTTGACGACTCGATCGGATGGCTCGACTTAATTCGGATGCTAGGTGGTGAGATGCATTTCTTGGGAGACTCCCGATACGAGGATAGCCGTTGGAGCTCAGTCCATGCAGCCGCGACGAGACGAGTCCAAAGCAGACGACATTAGAGAAAAGTGAAGTAAGAGGTTCGTACCAGATCTAGATGAGATGATGTTCCACTCCGCCGACATCAGAGATGCGATACGTATGCCAAGGCATTGTACTTGGATATACCTTCCAGAAGGAGTCGCGTTGAGTATGCAGCCGTTCCAGAATGAGAACAGATCTAGTAAGGGACGATGACTTCCGGACAGTTTGGCAGAGACGAGATTTGGGAGAGATCTCGATAGGACCTTTCTGGAATAAATTACGAGAAGACTTGTACCCAGTAGTGGTCATGTTATGCACACCGGCAGGCCAGAGTTCAGGATCGTCGACTAGACATGTTATGAGTGACCACGGCAGTTGGCCAGAGATTCTTGGAGGATGTGCTTGAGCGGGACTATTCCGCCATACTTGATTTTGGTATTTTGAGCGATCTATTTGCATGCTTGATTTTGATGATGGAGTTTCGTGATATTTGTTTCCATGGACCATGGTTGCACCTACGGAGTATTCACGATTTTTGCACAGTTGTTGCACTTGAGATAGTTTTCGTGCTTTGGTTCTCATGTTTGTGATTATATGGATTTCATACAGTTGAGTTGATTTGTGCGTATATACGCACACGATTTGGTTTTTGCACTCGGTATAGTTCTTATATGCATGCAGTGCAGTGTTACGTATGTTGTGCATTTAGATGCCCTGGACTTCGACTTCGATGGTGATATTCGATATTTGTTTTGTGCACCTTGTGCGCCTGATTGGATTTTGCGTTTATTCGGCACTTGATATTGGATTTCATGATTTCGTGCACGATGGATACACCTGATTTGGATTTTCGCGCATGTTGGGTGCATGTTTTGAAGTGTGATTTTGGTGCACACCAGATGCACTAAATCGAGTTTTTTCGTGCATGTCAGATGCACCTGATTTTGCTGTCAGGCACACATGTTGCCTACGACAGATGTTTCGTGCACACCCGATGCACTTAGATGTTGTTTCTGTGCATATGTATGGCATATATTTGGATTTTGATTTCCATGCGCACCAGACGCATGTAGTATTCATACGCGTATTTTGGGATTGATTTTTCTTATAGAGCAGTATGTTTTTATGATATTGCTATGTGTTTTCGTACTGAGCAGGACTAGTCAGAGGACAGTACCTGAATATATTTTGCATGCATTGATAGTTATTGAAGGGATTTTCAAAAAGCGAGCTATAGCCTCAGCATTTACCTACGTGTCTGATATGACACGAAATGTTTAAAACAAGGAGACCCTTCTAAATTGTTTCCAAAACGGCGAAACGTACATTTCAAACAAAAATATATATGTATATAGTTATTTTCTTATGATAGACGTCCGCCATTGTGCAGTGTTATACGCGTTGCACAGCGACTTAAAGAGATTTGGCATGCATTTCCTTCAGATACTTACATATATAGATTCGATATTTACATGTATAGTTTTGAGTTATATGCTCATTTTTCATGCGCATGCGCTGCGCTACGATTTGTTTTATATATTTACAATTTCGGAGCCCCGACGACTTGATGGTTTTGGTTTAGATGTTTGAGTATTTGGGGGGAGTTTTACTTTAAATTCGGGGACCGAATTTTTTTAAGGGGGGAAGATTGTAGCGTTTTGAAAATCGTTTCGGTGAAATTTCGGAAAATCGGTAAAATAAGGGGGTTTTCTGTAAAAAGTCAAAATGCAAATATCTTATTATAAAAATTAAATATATATATTCTAGCTATGTAATTGCTAGTAATTGGTGTTTATTGAGCCACTGGTGAAATTTCAAATTTTCTGAAATTTTTTTTATTTTATTATTATTTTAAGCCGTCACTAATACATTTAATTAGGGAAAATTGCAAATTGGAATGAGCTGAAACAAATTTTGTGCATCATAAAACTTTAAATAAAATTTTATCATGTGGTTTTTGAAACGAAATCGATTGCCAAAACGGTTTAGAAATTATCGAAGAAAAATGCTTAAATAGTGAATTTAGTGTTAATGGATGTTTGGGGGTATAGTATTTATCATTTTCCATCACCCCACACCCATACCCACACTCACACACCCCCATTTTCCCTCCCCCTTGGCTGAATTCAGCAGCCCCCCTCTCTTGTCCCCACTTGTTTTGCAAAAGAAAAGAAAAGAAAAGAAAAAGGAAATGTAGAAATGAGAGTGGACTTTGACTAGGTTGACTAGATGTTATCTTTCCCCACCTCACTCTCTCTCCTCTTCCCTCAATTTCAGCCGAGCCCTCCCATTTCCTGCACCACCAACAGCCCCTCTCTCTCCCTCTCTCATTTTGCATCCAAAATTCATCAAAATACCTCAAAAATCAAGCTAAAATCCAAATCCGACTTCTACCCATTTTCTCTCATCTCCTTTAGCATGGATCTTGGTGCAAGGATTTCAAATTGGAGGTCTAGATCTCAAGTTTCATCCATGGTTCATGAGGTATAAATCTTGGCCTTTTGTTTAAATTGTTGCTAAATACTTTAGTCTAGCCTAATTATACGTTTAATTATGGGTTAATTTAAAGATGTGGGTTTTCAAGAGGAGGTTTAGATTAGGGTTTTGTTGTGAAATTGTGTTGTGATATATTGTGCATGGTTTAGTGATGTTGATTAACGTCTTAAGTTTAGTAGAAAGCTAATCTAGTTGTTAATTACAAACCATTACTTATAAAATGCCCTAATTAAGTTATTTTGCTAACTAGGGTTTTGGAAAATTATTAAACGCTTTAGATTAAATTATAATTATGGTTTCATGTCATTATAGATAATTCATTGAGTGGTTTAATGCCTTTAGTTCATGAAAATCCTAGCTAAATTGTTGTTTGTGCATTTTTGCTATAAATTGTTAAAAATTGGGTATTTTGTAAACTAGAATTTTGGGGTTAATGGAATTTAATTAAATTAAATTGTGGAAATTGTTTTTATGACTTATTTAAGATATTTAGTGAATATTGTGGCCGCTAGATTCGTTCATACATCGGGTTTTGTACTAAAGCGGTGATTTGTGCTTGCTAGATTTTCGGAAAAATGACTTTTTAAGTGAAATTGGGGTTTTTGTGAGTTTTAACCTATTTTGTATTAAAATTAGTGTTCGTGAATGTGAAAATGAGTGTGTTTGGTGTTTTTCTTGATCAATCGACGTTTGTACGCCGATGTCGAGGGTTTTTGGGTCGATTTGTGAAAGCAACCATAGGTTTTGACCTATGTAGGATTCGTGAGTCGTTTTGGTCATGAGTCGGATTTTAATGCGATACGATGCGTTATGATATATAGGTACTCCATGTGGACTTCGAGACGACAAGCAAGCGCGTGGCGACGTCGGCACCGGCGAGCGAGGACCAGGTGAGTAGATTTATATCTTCGGGGAGAAGTCGGGTGGATGGCGTATAGCACCCCCGCAGTCCGTGGTGGTGTATACGGATGCGTATACACACCAGCAATTATTATTTGTTATTTGGGATTAATAATGATGTTTAGAATGGATATTGGTGTGTTGGATTATTTTAGTGTTGCGAACCCTAGGGTAGTGTTGCACTACAGATACACGCATACATACTTGCATACATTCCTATTTATATGTGCTCATGGGATTCTTTATAGTTATGTGATCACATGGGTATGGGACTATGTGTTCACATACGGATTTGAGGATGATACTTAGGATTGAGCTGAGTCGAGGAGATTTGTTTTGTGGTTGTGATAGCGGTGATATGGCAGGATTCGTACTTGAGGTACGTCCTGGTGTTATAGCGGATCTTGGGACGACGATACGGGTGAATAGTGTTATAAATAAACGGTCGTCATGTGATCGTGGTATGAGGCATGATATGCTAGGATATTGATATTAGGCCGTATAGGACGATGTATACCCCCCTTGATGATGATATGTGCTGACGATATCGGTTTGTACGAGATTGTCGATCAGTAGTCAGATCATGAGTATATTGAGGATACTAGTATTGTACTAGACATAGGTCAGTACCCTAGACTATGATCTTGAATAAAGAGGATACCAGAGGAATGGTGTGAGGAATATGATATTGACCCGTACCCAGATTTGTGGATGCTGTATGACGGATTTACGTACGAGCTATATCTTGATGATTGATCCGCACTCTTGACTTGGGATGTTTGATTGTAGATATGGTATCGGATATGATATTATTGAGGCGGGATCACCGACTAATATATATACAGGTATGTATATGGATCGACTCAGATGTTAGGCGGTTTCCTTACCTGTAGTCCAGCTTGTTAGCTTAGCCCTTTAGTTTAGTTTAGTTGTTAGATTAGATTCGATTATTACCTATTTCAAAAACTAACGAATCGTGGGTATTTTAACAGACAGCCCAAGGGATCCTATGGATATTTCAAAAGACGTATCTTTTCATGAAAACACCGTTGCCCCTATTTTCAAAACCCCATGATTCGTGTTATTTCAAAAGGCACCATTTGTAGGACTTATATTAGATTAATGCAGGTTAGTTACAGTTGCGTCTAGTATTCAGCTCCCGCGTATTATTGTGGTTCGCTTCGCATCGCATACTTATGTTATAATTTCTTATTGCAATGTTGATATCATATTGTTAGGACACCAGCACCATTACCGATGATGCGTATGTACCACGTACACTTACTTGCCGTCTCACACACATCTTCATCGGTAATTGCCATGTCACGTACACCTTAGAAAATATTATTGCTTGACATAGCGTACTTGCCTTATATGTTAGTTTAGACATTGTAGTTATTACCTGCTACTTCATGCATACTGTTATTCATTGTTATGCCGCATTCATGGATTCTCATGCATATATTCACTATTTTACGTGTTATTGAGGTTTTGGATTCGGATTTCCATGAGATTTTCTGGATTTGGAGGAAAACCGCAAAAAACATAAATAACCCTTTTCTCTCTTTTAAAATAAAAAGTGCGGTTTTTCCCATGATGTATGAGTCGTCCACCATGAGTTTGCTGATGGATTTCGAGACCCGATTCGAGGAGACGGATGAACCGTTTCGGGTACATGGTGGACCCGGTAAGGTACCCCGGGGCAAGAAGCGCGTGATGATGACGATGTGAGCCTGACAGGGGAGCACTACCTACCGGTGATTTTACCCGACGCGTCGGATATCCGGAGGATACCGTCGTGGTCTTGAGATGGATGGTAGCGGCCGGTCTGGACTGACGGCGCCCTAGATATTGTGATTGAGACATTGAGATTTCGAGATATTGAGATACAGAGACTGTGATACAGAGATATCGAGATATTGGGATTACGTTTTGTGCCGATGCTAGGCACTGTTTTATGCTGATTTCATTATGATACCTCATTTTAAAAATACAAAGGAAATCTCACTAAATTATGAAAACAGTTCTTCATTTACATGTATTCTGTTTTCATGCATTCATACATCATTCATATGATATATTGCTACCTGAGGCACTGACACGGGCACATGAGATTACACTCGGGTTAGATATTTACCCTAGCCTTGTTATAGGTTGCATGTTATATATTGAGGATATATTATGATCATTGACCTAGGTTGCGTTATTTATGCGATTTCTATTCTTAGATGTTTTTTCTATTCACGAGTTGGCAACTCACCCCGTTGTGCCCCAGTTTCTTGCAGGTGCCGTACAGGTTTCATTATGGCTTGCGGGCATAGTTTCCTTCGGGTGATTTGCTAGTAGGTGGGTTTACTTGTATCGTACCCCCATTATATATCTTGTATATTATTATTCTATTGTATCTAGAAGTTCCATCAACCAAACATGTATTTATTTTGAGATAGAGACCAGTGATGTTATTCCTTCGACCTTAGAGTCGCGCGTTATATTTCCGCGGTTTTCTTGTGGTTTTGAGTTTCCTTTTGAATTTTGATCCTCGCCGTTGGCGTTGTATATTATATTGCTTGTGTGGTTATGACCGTCGATTGACGAAGAGCTAGCTCCCGCTTGGGGATGCCTTTTTATTGATTTCGTATACTATTCATGTTGTATCCCGTTTGGGGGCCAGTATTTACAAAGGAGACTCTGCCGAAATTTTCAGTAAATTTTGATGTTCTTAAAAACCGCATAATTCGGTTTATGCTATTAAAACTACTTGTTTTAAATTGGTTTTCCTTCACTCTACTACTTTTCTTGGTTTGGATTTCTGGGTTTTCGGTTTACTTAGATTACGTACGCCTCGAGACGTTTCGTAGTTTAAGTGCCGGTCATGTTCCGTACTTTCGGGACGTGACAGGTACTTCGGTATGCTCAGGGACGGTGGCAGGGAGGTTCTTGTTTACCCAAACTTGCCATTGCTGTTGTTCCAGACTGTGAGACCCGGCAGGAGGATGAGTATAGCGTCGTTCTAAACTTGTTTTAGAAGTGTACGTCTATATGACTTTGCCAGAGGGTTGTCGTGGTCAGTGGGAGCAGCGGATGCATTGGTGGACAGGTGGCTTATGTCTATTTATAGACCAAAGCAGACATAGCGGAGATAGATCATCTATTTCTGATGTGACAGTCATAGGTATGACTTCATCAGAATAGGGGATGGATCTGTTAAGAAGGTAGTAGGGTGTGATGTCCTGGTATTTGGATGACATACACAGAGTAGGAAGTGATATTCCTATACTACGATCGGTTATACTTTGGTCGTCACATAGTGGTTTCTCCTCATAAGGAATTGGATGTTATATCGTACATTCTGGTCACTAGATCTATGGTTTTAGATCTAGATTTGGGTGGTTTCCCAATCTGGGTACTTAGACAACATTCTAAGAGTATTTAGAATGGTCGACTCCTGGCATGGTGGTGTACCTGCAGGTGATGGAGTCACCCTCTCTAAAGGTGTCTTACAGACTAAAGAGGAGAGGGATACGTATGATTGGCAGATCACTTGCTTAGGAAATTGAGTTGATCATGAGATGTCAAGTACCACACCAGATGTTGTTCTTGCAGTAGATGCAATAAGTTGATATTAATCCAATCCTAGAGAAACAGTCGGAAGCAGTTTTAGAACATAAGTTGATGTTCTAGGGATATGATAACAGCATTCTCCTTCGGGAGACAGTTATCATTCCAGGCTTCCAAGGTGACCTGGATGACAGAGTGACTGTCAGAGTTTTAGTTTTTCCTCTGACGAGGGGCAGTATTATGGACAGATGGTCCAGGTGGATACTGAGGGAAGGATGGCGCAGGATACTGATTATGTTCAGTTGACGATACAGTCTAAGAAGTTTGGATTTAGAGTTCATTTATGAGCTAGGTCCCATCAAACATCCAGACATTCTAAGACAGGTATTGCTCATTTCGGGAGATGGCTTTCTCCGCGAACATGGGATATAGAGAGACATAGAAAGAAACATCACAGCGGATCCACTCACTAAGGCTATTCCTCGAACGCAATAGTTTCGCAAACGAGCTTTGTGAGACTGACTAGTAGAGGAGTTGGGTGTTCGGTATCACACGGGCTGTGAGTATGCGACATCGCAATAATTAGCCTTGAGTGCAAGTGGGAGATTGTTGGATATAGTGCCCTCAGAGTCAATTATTGGATCACAGGCACGTGATTGCAATGATTGAGGAGGACCTATGCCGGTAGGACAGTCTTACTCGAGATGATAGTATGCTATCTGGTTTATCTTTATCATCGTGTACTGCTTTAGGTGACCTTACGAGTCGCTGTTACACGTTGATAGAGCCCTTAGGATTCTTGCTTGACTACCAGCAGTATGAGGGCGATCATATACGTGAGAGCTGGAGTTTATAAGCATATTCTTAAAAGGTCCCTAGTCGTGGGAGTTTCGAGACAGGGCATCGATTCTCCAGAGTAGACTAGTGTATACAGTCGAGACCCCGACGAGGGGCGGTGGCCAGTCTCACAAGCCACTGGTGTCAGTTGGTTCACCTAAGATGTATACAGGTGCTCATTGGGTTATGAGTACACCGGACAGGACTCGCCGGGAACCTGCTAGTTGGTATTATACCTGACGTCAGATAGCAGTTCCCTGGTGACATGTGTACAGGTTAGTTCATCGACCTGAGATCGTCATTTGTCTCGTGTGAGTTCCCACTGTGCTTTGATTACTACCCTACCACGCTCAAAGGAGACGTGCAAACAGGTTTTAGTTGGGTACAGTCCCGAGCCATATGGAGGCAGTGAGCGTATCTGCAGGGGTTCGTCTCTTCCGGTATTAGGGGTGAGGTCGCGCTGTGTCTAGGAGAGCCAGTACATGAAAAGTCCTTGGCCAAGGCAGGAGATTTGCTGGTAGGTATTCCAGTAGTATCTCAGGGTGTTCTGGGCTACACTCCGACACGACTTGTACCGCTATTGGGGGTCTGACTTTTACCAACCCCCTAGGCCCGCCATGTGATGCTCATAGACGAACGGACCGGACTGTACGGATATTGTCACTGACAGGCTCAGTAGGGTGTCAGGATGAGTTCGCTCATCGACGTCCCTTTTAGTCAATAGCTGGTGGCCCGTCACGTATGGCTAATACCTCTGACGTGCTAGTGGTTAAATCTACAGCCATAGTATTGACGAGTCTTTAGAGTCCACCACACACAGATACTCAGGTTTTGGGCGAAACGCTGTAGAAGCCGTATGGAGATATGGCAGGGTTCGATCAGATACGTGCGGTATTGCACGAATCGTGATCGGACGGTTTTTTCTAGCCGGCTTTGGCTTAAGCCGGATCCTAGTATTTGACAGTGTAGATATTGTCTCTTTGCATTTGTGTTCAGTGGGAATACAAATGCGGGCATGTATATGCAGTAGTGGGGTTTTCCTGTAATTTATTACGGGATCAGTTTTCTGAAGTTGCCAGTTTGCATTCCGTTCCGGCCGGTTTTCCTTTGTTCCTTCACGGCCGGACTTTATCGTTGGAGGGTGTTATTTGCAGTTTGCAAATAACATTTTGTGGAGGGGTTTCTTGCATATTTGTGGCCTCATCATCATGAGATGCTTTTCTTGTCCATTTCCATTGCATTTATTAGAATGGAAATGATAGGATTGAATGGGATTGAATTGTGAGATGAGAGTGACCTTTTTTCTTGCATTATCTTTTCTTTTCTCTTTTTGTTATTCAATCATCCTTTTTTCCACCCACCACATGAGAGGGTCGGCCATTCTTTTTGAGGAGAAGAGAGAGAGGTTTCATTGGATGTATGGAACTTGATTCTCATTCTCATTTGTATCAAAAGTTCACAAGTCTCTCCTAAGCTCTTTTCTCCTCCACACACCATGGCAACTTCACATACCCCAAAGAGACAACCTACTACTCTAGTCTACAGCAAATCTTGGATGCGTCGGCTAGCCAACTTCGCGCTCGAGTTGCCTCGGTATAGAGGTGGGAGCCCGTAAACGAACCCGGCTACGTGGTGCCTTTTCCGATGAGGAGGTGACGGACGGAGATTCCGCGGGAGATCGGAGTGGAGACGAAGACCGAAGGACATGGATCGCTTGGTATAACTCTCTACCCGTATTTTAGTTTGCTAGTAGCTAGGTTAATGGCCCGATCCGGGTTAAAAGTGCGCGGTGGTGCCGGTTTGCTAGTTTGCAAAGTTTTTCGTTTCCGCATTCCGGCGTCGGATCGACGGCCGGGGCGCCGCCGTGGACTTACATTCTTTTCCTTAAAGTTTCGACTCATCTAATTCGAAAGACGAAAGCTTACACTTTCCTTGTGGATGATCCGCACTTACTAACGCGCTACATCCGACACCGTTATTGATTGCGGTCAAATAATTTTTGGTTGTGATTTCTAAATACAATTTCTATAAACTAACACACAATCGGAAAATCGTTTACAATCACGTGGTAGTCTATAAGTTCATTCTTTAATGTTCCTAGTCATGGGTGTATCGAGACAGGGTATCGATACACCAGAGTAGACTAGCGTATACACTTCTCGACCCATGTGATGGGCGATGGATGATCCCATATCCATTGGTGTTTGACATCAGAGATGATATACGGGTGCTCAGTGGAGACTGGGTACACTGGACGGACTCGCCGAGAACTCCTAGATGGTATTATACCTGACGTTAGATAGCAGTTCTCTGGTGACACTAGTACAGGTTAGTCTGTAGACCCGAGATCGTCATAGAGTCTTGTGTGATTCCCAAAACGGTGGTTTTTGGGTATAGTCCCGAGTCACATGGAGGCAATGCGCGATAGGAGGGGTTTCGTCTTTCCCGGTATTGGGGGTTGATGTTGCGCTTGCTCGATTGGCCATAACAGGAAAGTCCCTGGCCAGGGCTGTTTCAGAGATTTACTGGTAAGTGTTACCAGTAGTTTCTCGACCCGTTATGAGCCTCATATCGGCATGACTTGTCGAGTTACTGGGGTCTGACGTTTACCACCCCTAGACGAGATATGCGACATATCAGACGAAGAGACCGGACTGTACGGTAGTGTTACTGACAGGCTTTTACAGGAGCTTGAGCGGGCTAGCTTGCTGATCTTCGATCGTTCAATACCCGGGTAGCCGTTACGTCCAGCTAGTACCGCTGACGGCTTATGGGTGCTTGATGTGATCATCACCTACTGCCGGCGTATTGACGAGTCTTTAGAGTCCTACATAGAGGTTTTACTGGCTCAGGCAAAACGAAGTAGGAGCACATATGTGATATGTGCAGGACCGAGAATGATGCAAGTATGTGATACCGCATTCTATTCTCGCGAATTTCGTATCGGTCGGTTATATGTGATATAGCCAGGTTATCGAATCAAGTGTTGATTCGATAAGTTGGTACATTTAATATTAGTCGGTTATATGTGATATAGCCGGATTATTAAATCAAGTGTTGATTTGATTATTCAGTGTATAATTGTATATTTGATATACTAATTTACATTAACTAATATTAGCTCACTTAAGCATTTATTATTCTCATATGTGCACACTTAATATATATGCGATATATATTAATTGTGTTCTTTTTGTATCATGGTTGTTGATACACACTACATGAGTGTATGAGACTTACACCATATTAATTATAATGTTGGGTTTTAGTATTTAAAGTAATTCCAAAATTAGTGGATAATGAGCTCACATGCATGAAGCTTCATGAAGCTTGTGGATGCATTGACTTAGTCCACTAGTTTTGTTTTACTTAAGATATTTATTAACCTAACCATTATAATTTAGCCATGGTTATGTCTCTACATGAGTTAGTCTATGATAAAAACTCACCCATGGTTGCTTCTCTCACCTCATTAGTTCGTTCTCATTTCTTTTGCTCATCTTCTTCTTCTTTGAGCAAAAAGCTTGCTAGGGTTTTCTAAAGAGAGAAAATATTGTGAGAAAAATAAAACTAAAGTGAGCCCACTTCCTACTTCATCTTCCTCTACTAGATTAGCACTTTAGTATAGGGTGTTAGCTTCACTAATCTCTCATTTGTGAAGTAGTAGCTTGAGTTAGTGTCTCCTCGACGTAGATCATCTTCGGCCTCAAAAATTTAAAGCAAGATCGTTCATTTCACCTTGAGAAGCCATGCTAGAGTCCGGGAGTTCCGTGATCGCAGCGAAGGGACCACTATAAGGAGCTATTGAAGTGAAGGACCGGTCTACAAAGGTTGTATTCCTAGTTCACTTAGATGTAAAGTAGTTTACATGTTCTTTCGTATGATTCTCTAGTTATCGATTCTAGTTTAGGGTTCTTTAAAACGGCAAAATTATGAAAATGGCATGGACGATGCCTCCCGAAACCTTGCTGTCATTCATAGGAACCCTACAGACTCATGGTGTTGGGCCTTGTGTAATTCATGAGATGAGATATTTGTGTGGTGGCAGATCATTATTTTGGTGCTGGGATTTTTCTTTGCTTGCCAATCACAAATACCTCACAACTCAAGAAAACAACAGACACAATTCTTCACTTGCTTTTCTTTGTGCCAAGTCTCGAGCTCACACATTTCCTCCAATGGCTTCTTCTTCAACCTCCACCCATTCCATCTCATGAGTTGGGAATCCTTGGGTGTATTGAGACAAAATGATCACACATTCTCTCTACTTCATCTTGGGTATCTAGGATAGCAAACTGGATGCCCGAGTTGCTTCGGTTTTGAAGCGGGAGCCCGTATTACTAATCCTCGACGTGGATCGTCTTCGATGAGGGAGACCGAAGAACGAACTTGATCGAGGAAGCTGCGACGAGCTTAGGACAGAGGTTGAAGACCGGAGGATACGGATCGATCGGTATAACCTCTCTAAACTCTTTTTATAGAACTAGTATAGGGTTAATGGCACGATTCGTCGATTAGGGTTCCGTTAGCGCCAGATTTTAAAACTTTTTGTTCCGCGTTTGGCTAAGGATTGATGGCCGGGGCGCTGCCGTAACCCTACATGGTATCGGAGCCAGGTTATTTACCACATACTAGTTGATTTAGACGATGTTAAACTATCGAAACCGAAACAACCCTGAAACAATACCATATATATTCTAGTTTCTGTCATTTTTTTCTGTGTCTTCTAAAAATATTTTAGCAACTGTAGAAGACTACTATGTTGACCACTAGACTGCACCCCAAATACGAATCACTTCCACCCTAAATGACCCGAGCATAATTCTAGAATTTCTGAGTTGGCCGACCAAATGATGAAGTTTGGGTTTCGTATTTTGGGTGTGTGTTAGTCTCTGGAATATTGGTTTATTGGTATTTCTTGTTTAGCCCAGTTTTGATATGGTTTTATCTAGTTGTTTGGGGCTATTCGGAGTTATTTCGAACTCGATATTTCTAACATTGTTTAAAGTTTTACAGTACATACATTTATATCTGCGACCGTGAATGTCATTAGAGCGGTACAACTTGTCTAATTGCTATAGTTCTTTTAGACGGGTTTGCGAACGTGACATTCACGTTGATGTTCTGTGTTGTGCTGTGTTGTTGCGGAATCGTCGTGGTAGATAGCTTGGTTGCAATGATAGTATATTTTAGTTTTATTTGTTCATTTTATATCGCGGGGCGAGCGTCCGACATATGGAATTCCGTCACCGCCTGTTTGTATATTATTTGTTTGGGGTACGACCGGGTCGAGGTCGATGTCACCGTTATACATATTTTCTTTTCTGTACTAGGATTACCCCGCGAAGGAGTGCACGGATAGCCGGGTTCTGGAGGGCAACGGGTCCGCATCTCATGGCGTTGAGAAGGAATGGGCCTCACTCAAGAATTGGCGGGCTATTCGCAGAACTCGTAGGGGGTACAGGTTGACCCAAGGAGGGGTGCTCAAGTTACCGGATTCCGTGAAGTACTGGGTGGCCCATTCACTTTGATGAAGGGGGCTGCCTCTGTTAGTTATATGTATGCCCTAGAGGCCATTACTGTATATAGGATGTATATTGTAGTGGATGCTGGGACATATATAGGTAAGACTTTCTTGCTCGACATGATAGTACGCTATCTGGTTGCTCTTTATCTTAACATGTATACTTTCTGTCTCTCTGTTACATGTTGATAAAGCCCTTAGGATGTGTACTCGACTTCCAGGACTATGATGTAGATCATACTAGTGGGGCCTGGGTAGTCCATGAGTACATCCTTCAATGTTCCTAGTCGTGGGAATATCGAGACGGGACATCGATATTCCAGAGTAGACTAGCGTATATTTTCTCGACCCATGTGATGGGCGATGGATGATCCCATATCCATTGGTGTTTGACATCAGAGATGGTATGCGGGTGCTCAGTGGAGATTGGGTACACTGAACGGACTCGCCGAGAACTCCCAGATGGTATTATACCTCACGTCAGATGGCGGTTCTCTGATGACACTGGTACAGCTTAGTCTGTTGACCCGAGATCGTTATAGAGTCTTGTGTGTCTCCCACTGTACTTTGATTTCCACCCAACCACGGCTCTACTGAGTCATGCAAACAGGTGGTTTTTGGGTACAATCCCGATTCACATGGAGGCAATGAGCGATAGGAGGGGATTCGTCTCTCCCGGTATTGGGGGTTGATGTTGCGCTATGCTCGACTGGCCATTGTAGGGTTCCTAGGCACACAAAGGAGGTCTCACAAGGCATCAACCATGCCAATTTCAAATTTTACGGGTGCCGAGAAACCCTAATACGGATCGTTAACTAGATTTTAGGCGACAAAAGAAACTAGTTAACAACTTAACTAAAAGAACGGAAATACAACCTTTGTAGATCCGGTCCTCCACCTCCATAGCTCCGCAACGAAGTCTCCTCGCTGTCCAAATCGAATCCCGGGCTCTAGCGTCGGCTTCATCGGAGAAATGGGCGGGCTAGGTCATCGACTACGATGCCGAAGATGATGTACGTCGAGGCATCACAAGATCAAGCTCCCACTTCACCAAGTCATGAAACTTATGAAGAAAACACCCTATACTACTTGGCAAGTGGTAGAGGATGAAGAAATAGGAAGTGGGTTCACTTTAGAATTGGATTTTTCACTCATTTTCTCAAGTTGCCATTGATGGAGGCAAACTTCTTCTTGAAGAAGAAGAAGAAGAAGATGAAAAATGTTATGATAAGTATATTTGAAAAAGAAAATAAAAAGAATACTTATCATAAACCAACCATGGTCAAGTGTAGAGAATGAACTAGGGTTAAGTGGAATGGTTAGGGTTAAGCATGAGACAAAATGGTGACTTAGTCAAAGCTTCATGAAGCTTCAATATCAAACAAAGAAAGCCACCATTTTCTCTTTATCATTTTCTTTTGCCAAAATGAACAAAAGAAATAAATAAATGAATAAGTAAATAAACAAAACCCTAACCACTCATATAACCATGGTTTAATCTTTACACAAACTCAAGTAAGCATGTATCATCAAACATGATACAATCAAGTGCACAAAAGTATATCACATATACAACTTGTGAACTTCAAGTGAGAAAATCCATTTAAAGTGAACCAATACTCGTTAATGCAAAGTAATATATCAAATATATAATTATGCATTAAATCATTAAATCTACACTTGATTCAATGATCCGGTCATGTTGCACACAACCGACTAATATTCAATGTATCGCCTTACCGAATCAATCCTTGATTCGATAACTAGGTTATATCGCATACAACCAATCAATACATTCATCGCGAGAATGGAATACGGTATCACATACACGCATTATTCTCGGTCACGCACATATCTCATATGCGCTCCTATTTCGTTTCGCTTGAGCCAGGAAACCTCTGTGTAGGACTCTAAAGACTCGTCAATACGCCGGCAGCAGATGATGATCATATCAAGCACCCACAAGCCGCAAGCGGTCTGCTAAACGTAACGGCCACCCGGGTATTGAGCGATCAGAAGATCGACGAGCAAGCCCGCTCACACTCCTGTGAATCCAACCAGTAACACTTACCGTACAGTCCGGTCCGTTTGTCTGATATGTCGCATATCTCGCTTAGGGGTGGTAAACGTCAGACCCCAATAGCTCGATAAGTCGTGTCGATATGAGGTCTATAACAATTCGAGAAACTACTGGTAACACTTACCAGTAAATATCTGCAACCCTGACCAGGGATTTCCGGTTATAGCCAATCGAACACAGCGCAACATCAACTCCCTATACCGGGAGAGACGAATCCCCTCCTATCGCTCATTGCCTCCATGTGACTCGGGACTGTACCCAAAAACTGTTAGTGTATATACCCTAGAGGCCATTACTGTATCATACTAGTTTGTATATTACTTAATGGATGCTTGGGATATTCACCTTGTATATACAATCTTGCTCAAAATAGTAGTATGCTACTTGGTTTGTTTCTACTTCAATGTGTACATGTGTTTATTTTTGTATATCGCCTATACACATTAGTAGAGCCCTTAGGATCTTTGCTTGATTACCAGCGATGTGATGGCCGTCACACTAGTGGGGCTGGGTAATCTATAAGCACATCCTTATGCAGGTCCCTGGTCGCAGGACTATCGAGACAGGGCATCGATACTCCGGAGTAGACCAGCGCATGCGCTTCTCATCCCAGTATGGGAGACGGTCTGTCCCACAGCCGTCAGTACGTCATACTTGAGATAGTATGCGGGTGCTCGTTAGGTTACGGGTACACTGGACAGGACTCGTCGGGAACTGACTAGTTGGTATTATACCTATCGTCAGTTATCAGTTCCCAGGTGACATGAGTACAGCTTAGTCCGCTGACTTGACACTGTCACTCCGCCTCGAGTGTGTTCCCACTGTACTTTGATCACTACCCTACCACGGCTCAAAGGAGTCATGCAAACAGGTAGTGGTTGGGTGCAGTCCCGAAGCATTTGGAGGCAGTGACAGTTAGACAGGATTCGTCTCTCCCGGTATTGGGGGGTTGACATCGCGCTGTGTCTAGGAGAGCCATTACACGAGTAGTCCCTGGCCAGGGCAATCGAGATATACTGGTAGGTTTCCAGTGTTATCTCAGGGTGTTTTGGGCTTCGCTCCGGCACGACTTGTACCGCTATTGGGGGACTGACGTTTACCGCCCCCTAGGCCCGCCATGCGATGTATCAGACGAACAGACCGGACTGTACGGAGAATGTCACACTCAGGCTCAGTAGGAGTTCAGATGGGTTTCGCCTCGTCGGTCTTCTTGTCGGCATTACCTGGGGACCGTTACGCACAGCTAGTGCCGCTTGCGGTCTGTGGTTAAACCCACTGCCAGCGTAGTGTCGAGTCTTTAGAGTCCCACACAGAAAGCTTTTCGCCTTTAGGCAAAAGAGTAGAGGTCGCATGGTATTGCGACAGGTCGCATGGTTTTGCGACAGGGTTCGGTTACATCCGTGCACTTGTGCACGTACAGTGTCCGGACAGTTTACACTAGCGGGCTTTGGTTTAAGCCAGATCCTAGTGTACCTTATGGGATTGGATTTATCCAGTTTGCATTCGTGTTCCTCGGAACGCGGATGCGGGTGTGTATGCACAGTTGACAGGGAGGCAGAGGCAGTGGATTCTCATTAGGGTTGTTGACAGTTGACCGTTGACTATTTGACTTTATGCTCAACCCTAATGAGAATGTGATATGTGATTAACTATTATATTAATTAAGTATTATGGTGATATGGTTGTTGACTTGTTGACTTTTGTTGACTTGTTGACTTTGTTGACTTGTTGACTTTTGTTGACTTGTTGACCGGTTGACTAGGCTTGACTAGTTGACCATCATGATAACCATAGCCATCATTTCATGGCAAAGACTTTTGTTTACTTGCTCATTTGTGTAAAATGAGTGCATGAAATGATATGGTTGTGGTTGCTTCAAACCATCACATAAGACTTTTTTGATATGATGAGTTATGATCACTTTGGATTATGAGAGGGTGAAAGACAAAAGAGAGCCTCATTCTTTCTTGCTCATTCTCTCTCTTGTTCTTGAGCTCTCCTCTTGCTCTCACCCTCAACCTCTTGCTCCCTCTCTTGATCTATGGTTCTCTTGTCTCATGAGTTGAGAATCAAGAACCATAGATAAAATCCCATTCTATTTCCTCTCTACTCATTCTAGTTCACTAGGTTTAGCAAATCAAGTGAACTAGTTTCTTCAAAGAACGAAGAAGGAGCTAAAGGTTGGAGCTTTCAAGTGGATCTATCTTCGGCGTACGGAGACGACGAGAAGGAGCCATCGGACCACCATCGGAGCTTGAAGAGAAGGAGTTCAAGACAAGCTAGGTATAACCCCCTAACCGAGTAGCTAGAATCTCTTAGTTAGGATGTTAGATAGATGTTTAACCAAGATCCGGGTTATAGGTCTATGTTACCATCTTTAAGAAAATCGTTTTTTACCAAATTCCGCATTCCCGAAAGTACCGGGAGAGGTAGCATGGACTTACAGTGGTATCAGAGCCTAATTAAACTCTATCTAACATGTTAGCAAGTAACTAGAAGATCGATCAACGAAAAAGTCCCGAAACGAACCCCGGAATTTTAAACTTTCTGTCGATTTTAAAAGTGCTGGAAAACTTTTTTGAAAAACACCAAAAATCGACTCAGGCTTTTTTAAAGATACTGCAAAAATTTGGGCCGCTGAAACGATCAAAGCGCCGCGCTTCCGCGGCGGGAGAACGCTCCCGCCGCGGAAACGCGGCCGAGTTGACTCGTTCAACGGTTTTCTTTTCTGCAGTTTGGTCATTGGGGTATTTTGGGATTTTTAGAATATATATTTTCAACCCAGATTTTCCAGAACGAAAATTTTATTTTGGGGTCCCGAAAATCCGTATTTTTGATCGAACTTCTAAAAGACTTGAGCTAACGGGTTTTCTGTAATGTGATATTTGTATTGAACGTCTACTAATCGCTATATGTCGATTAGTGGGGGTTATACAAATCTGTGATCTGTAATGTGCTGGAATGTGTATATAAATATGTTGGATTGTCGCGGGTGAATAGCCGGGGGTTGTGAGACGAGAGTTTTCTTTTCTTTCAATTCTTGTAAATTTGTAAATTGATGTAATAATTATTTGTATGGCCGCACAACCGGGTCGGGGTTGTAGTCGTCATTGTATAATTTCTTTTTACTGTTTTTGCTCCTAGGATAGACCCATGGAGGGGGTGCACAAACTACCGGGTATGCCGAAGTGTCGAGTGGCCTACTCATGGAGATGAGGGAGGTTACTACGCTTCGGGTACTTGGCGGGTAGTTTGCCGCACCCGTAGGGGTCTTGGGTAGGGTATTGGCTATTCACCGCGACCGTGTTATCTGTTTTTGTTACAGGCTCGTACAAATTACAGATTGCTAGTATATCCAATGTATTTATCTGTGATCTGAAATGTTTATCATTGCAGTATATCTATATATGATATTATTTAGGCGTTGCTTATGTTTTACAGACGCGCTAGCCCAGCCCCCGCTCTGTCGTTAGTTAAGTAACCTAACGGGTAATGACGGGGCCCAGTGGCGAATGCGAATGGCATAAGCGTACGTCATATTTTGGTTGTTTTCTGCAATGGTAGGATTAAATGATGGGACGCATTAAAAGAACTAATGCAAGAATATCACGCATTAAAAGAACTAATGCAAGATAATAAACCAAGTTAAAGTCGTTGGAACACTTTCGAAAAACCACTCGGTTCTTTTCAAAAACAACTTTTAAATGCGGAGCTTGAGCCACTCCTTTTAAAAGCTATCTCGTTCCATCGACCAAATCAAGTTCACTACGTTCACGGTTTTGCCAAAACCATTCGTAGCCCTCCATCGTTTCGTATGAATATTCAATAGTATTCAAGCTGTGTTTGTTGACCTTCGTTAAGGCATAGTGATTGGTAGCTATTGGGTATTCATATGTAGCATAGATAGATGCGTTGGTTTGGGACATTCGCATTACCTTGTTGACCTTCGTCAAGGGTATATACGGGTGGATTCAAATTAACCTGGATAATGACGGGCAGAACTTGACATGTGACTTATGATTTGTTGACCTTCGTCAAGGTCATAAGAGCATGGGGCAAAAATCCACATCGGGAGTTTCATAAGTACTGAAACTTGCTAGATTTGCATACCATTTGGAGTGTGATGATTCTGGTAGGATTCCTTCAGTTTCGTCACGCAATGATATTTGGATCCCGATCCTACTGTGAGTATATGCTACTCCTCGGGAAATTTCTCACTTAACGATCAATGCTATAAACCTAGTAGGTGCCTAGAAAGGTGTTAGCGGGGCTACGCCCCCAGGGAAAAGAGGTTCTTTAATTAAGGAACTTCGCGAAAGCGTTGGAAAACCTCCCTCGAAGTACCGACACCGGCCTGGCTGAACGGTTAAGCAAGTATTGTGCGGTGGGATTGATCCCGGCTAATTCTTCCTTTATGGTTTGAGGAGGAATTCGAGAAACAGTGGGAGCCATCCTGTTTAGACAAACTAAAAACCACTCTAAACTTGCAAGAGCATCATGCTGAGTGTTTCTTCTTCTCTCTCCTAATTGCAGCGACCAATCAACATGACTGGACTTAAGTTACTCCTAGATAAAAACAAACTGACAGGGCCAAACTACAAAGATTGGCTCAGGAATGTCAAGATAGCAATCACTTATGACAAGCTGGGGTATCTTCTTACCACCAAAGCTCCCCCTGTCCCTGGTCCAACTTCCAGCGTCGCGGATAAGGAAATCCGCAAGACTTGGGAGATTGATAGCGCGAAGGCCAAATGCCTCCTGCTTGCCTCGATGGACAACGAACATCAGAGGAGGCATGAGAATATGGACATGGAATCCATATTGCTTCATACAAAAGAACTGTATGGAGAGCAATCTCGTATCGCAAGATACGAAGCGTCGAAAAAGTTATTTTCGACAAGAATGGCCGTCGGATCATCAGTAGCCGAGCACGTGCTAAAGATGATCGGCTTCATTGAGGAGCTCGCTGACCTAGGGATCACATTGGAGAGTGAGCTATATACGGATATAGTTCTCCAGTCCCTTCCTTCCACTTACGCCCAGTTTATACTGAACTTCAACTTACAAGAAAAAGAGGTTGAACTTTCAGAGCTCCTCAACATGCTGAGGAGCGCAGAGGGCACCCTACAGAAAGGTAGGGATACATCCACTTTGTTTGTAGGAGGATCATCTTCTTCTAGGTCCAAGGCGAAAGCCAAGGGAAAGAAGAAGAAAGCCCCCGCCAAACCAAGGGGCGGTGTTAGTAAAGTGGATACGAAGGGAAAAGCAAAAGCAACAAAGATAGCGGGGAAGCTTGTGGATAAGGAAGAATGCTTCCATTGTCATAAGAAAGGACACTGGAAGAATGATTGCAGGGCCTGGAAGGCCAGAACACAGGAATTGAAGCAGGTTGCAGCTTCAGCTTCAGGTGTGTATGTTATTGAAAATTGTCTTTCAATAAACTCTACTTCCTGGGTATTGGATACCGGATCAGGATCTCATATCTGTAATTCTTTGCAGGCGTTGAGAAACCGTAGGGTTTTGAAGGCAGGTGACATGACCCTCAAAGTTGCGAACGGAGCTAGCATGGATGCTAAAGCCGTGGGGGACTATCACCTGGGAATGTCAGATGGACATGTTTTGGTTTTGCGTAATTGCTTTTTTGTACCCAACGCAACTTGTAATATCATTTCTGTATCTTTAGTTTCTAAAGAAGGTTATGAATTTGCGTTTGTAAGTAATGTTGTAAACATTCACCTTAATCAAGTTTTGATTGGGTCAGGTACATTGAGTAATGGTATATACGTGTTAAACCAACCACAGATTTTCAACGTCCAGAATACACACAAAAGAAAGTCTCCGGAAATGAATCAGACTTTCTTATGGCATTGTAGATTGGGTCACATCAATGAGAGAAGGTTGACTAAGTTACATACAGAAGGATATTTGAATGCGTTCGAATATCAATCGTATGCCACTTGTCAATCTTGTCTCAAAGGAAAGATGACAAAGACTCCGTTTACTGGACAAGGAGTAAGAGCGAGCGAGCTCTTGGGACTCGTACACAGTGACGTGTGCGGTCCAATGTCTACACATGCCCGAAGCGGACATTCTTACTTCATTACTTTTACGGATGACTTCTCAAGGTACGGTTATGTCTTCTTGATGAAACATAAGTCCGAGGCCTTTGGAAAATTCCAGGAGTATAAGAATGAAGTAGAGAAACAGACCGGCAAAAGTATTAAGATTCTAAGATCGGATCGAGGTGGAGAATACTTAAGTGCCGAATTCCTGAATTACTTAAAAGAGAATGGTATTCTTTCTCAGCTTACTCCTCCATACACTCCGCAACATAATGGTGTATCGGAGAGACGGAACCGAACCCTATTGGATATGGTTTGGTCCATGATGAGTAACGCTGAGTTACCGCGATCATTCTGGGGATATGCACTAGAAGCAGCTGCGTATCTCTTGAACAAGGCTCCCACCAAGACTGTGCCTACCACCCCATATGAGATGTGGACTGGGAAGAAACCCTGTCTAAAGTATCTTAAGGTATGGGGATGTCCAGCTTTTGTAAAGAAGCAGCATGCGGACAAGCTTGAGGCACGTTCAGTACAGTGTAAGTTTGTGGGATACCCAAGGAACTCCAGGGGGTATCTTTTCTATTCCGCTGAGGAACAAAAGGTTTTTGTTTCTCAGCATGCCCGCTTCTTGGAAACTGAGTTTTTGGAAACCCAGATAAGTGGGAGCACAATAGAACTGGAAGAAGTTCCAGAACCACAGACTGTTACTGAAAGCTTAGTGGAACTAGAGGGTTCAACAGAACAGGACATTCCTGCGCCACTCCGCAGGAGTAGTAGGCAGTCTCATCCGCCCGAGAGATACTACGGTTTTCTCATAGACGGGGATAGAGAGGATTGCATCATAGATTATGATGAGCCTACTAGCTTCCAGCAGGCCGTTCAGAGCGTTGACTCAGTGAAATGGCTGGATGCAATGCGGACCGAAATGGAGTCCATGTACACCAACAAGGTATGGACGTTGGACATTGCTCCAGACGGGGTAAAACCCGTAGGATGCAAGTGGATCTTCAAAAGGAAGATTGGTGTAGATGGACAGGTTGAGACCTATAAAGCTAGGCTGGTAGCAAAAGGTTTTCGTCAAAGACCTGGCTTGGACTATGACGAAACCTTTTCTCCAGTAGCCATGCTGAAATCCATTCGGATCCTTCTTGCCATTGCTGCCTTCCACGATTATGAGATCTGGCAAATGGACGTAAAGACAGCTTTTCTAAATGGAAATTTAGAGGAGTGTGTCTATATGGACCAACCAGAGGGTTTCATTCAGAGTGGGAGCAGCGGAAAGGTGTGCAAGTTGCTTAAGTCCATCTATGGACTAAAGCAGGCATCGCGGAGTTGGAACATCTGCTTTGATGAGACGGTCAAAGAATTTGGCTTTATCAAAAATCCAGATGAACCATGCATCTATAGTAGATTTGTAGCGAGAACTGTAGTATTCCTCGTTTTATACGTGGATGACATTCTCTTAATAGGAAATGACATTCCTATGCTACAATCTGTCAAGGGGTTCTTGTCACACAGGTTCTCCATGAAAGACCTGGGTGATGCCTCATACATTCTGGGTATCCGGATCTACCGTGACAGATCCAAGAGGATACTAGGACTTTCACAGTCCAGGTACATCGACACCATACTGAAGAGATTCAGTATGGAAGATTCCAAGCGCGGTAACCTACCGGCTTGTCACGGGATCACCCTCTCTAAAGAGATGTCTCCCAAGACTGATTTGGAGAGGGATCGCATGTCTATTATACCCTACGCTTCTGCGGTAGGCTCTATAATGTATGCGATGTTGTGTACCAGACCGGATGTAGCTTATGCACTGAGTGTGGTAAGCCGGTATCAGTCAAACCCTGGGGAGAAACACTGGATAGCGGTAAAGAACATTCTCAAGTACCTGAGAAGGACTAAGGAGATGTTCTTGGTGTATGGCGGAAAAGACCTCCAGATCGAGGCCTTTGCTGACTCCAGCTTCCAAAGTGACAAGGATGATTCCAAATCCATGTCGGGCTTTGTCTTTACCCTCAATGGAGGGACGGTGTGTTGGAAGAGTTCCAAACAAGAAACCGTTGCAGACTCGACGATGGAAGCGGAATACATCGCTGCATCTGATGCCGCAAAAGAAGCTGTCTGGATGAGGAAGTTCTTGAAAGAACTTCAGGTGGTTCCGTCCATTGTTGATCCAATACCTCTGTATTGCGACAACAACGGGGCTATAGCTTTAGCGAAGGAACCCAGGTCCCATCAGAGATCCAGGCACATCTTGAGGCGGTATCACCTGATCAGGGAGATCGTGGATCGCCAGGAGATCGAGGTTCGGAGAGTCGCTTCAGAAGATAACACTGCAGATCCATTCACCAAGGCCCTGCCCCAGACTCAGTTCGAGCAGCTGATCGAGATGATAGGTCTTCGATACGCCAGTACATGGCCTTAGTGCAAGTGGGAGATTGTTAGTGTATATGCCCTAGAGGCCATTACTGTATCATACTAGTTTGTATATTACTTAATGGATGCTTGGGATATTCACCTTGTATATACAATCTTGCTCAAAATAGTAGTATGCTACTTGGTTTGTTTCTACTTCAATGTGTACATGTGTTTATTTTTGTATATCGCCTATACACATTAGTAGAGCCCTTAGGATCTTTGCTTGATTACCAGCGATGTGATGGCCGTCACACTAGTGGGGCTGGGTAATCTATAAGCACATCCTTATGCAGGTCCCTGGTCGCAGGACTATCGAGACAGGGCATCGATACTCCGGAGTAGACCAGCGCATGCGCTTCTCATCCCAGTATGGGAGACGGTCTGTCCCACAGCCGTCAGTACGTCGTACTTGAGATAGTATGCGGGTGCTCGTTAGGTTACGGGTACACTGGACAGGACTCGTCGGGAACTGACTAGTTGGTATTATACCTATCGTCAGTTATCAGTTCCCAGGTGACATGAGTACAGCTTAGTCCGCTGACTTGACACTGTCACTCCGCCTCGAGTGTATTCCCACTGTACTTTGATCACTACCCTACCACGGCTCAAAGGAGTCATGCAAACAGGTAGTGGTTGGGTGCAGTCCCGAAGCATTTGGAGGCAGTGACAGTTAGACAGGATTCGTCTCTCCCGGTATTGGGGGGTTGACATCGCGCTGTGTCTAGGAGAGCCATTACACGAGTAGTCCCTGGCCAGGGCAATCGAGATATACTGGTAGGTTTCCAGTGTTATCTCAGGGTGTTTTGGGCTTCGCTCCGGCACGACTTGTACCGCTATTGGGGGACTGACGTTTACCGCCCCCTAGGCCCGCCATGCGATGTATCAGACGAACAGACCGGACTGTACGGAGAATGTCACACTCAGGCTCAGTAGGAGTTCAGATGGGTTTCGCCTCGTCGGTCTTCTTGTCGGCATTACCTGGGGACCGTTACGCACAGCTAGTGCCGCTTGCGGTCTGTGGTTAAACCCACTGCCAGCGTAGTGTCGAGTCTTTAGAGTCCCACACAGAAAGCTTTTCGCCTTTAGGCAAAAGAGTAGAGGTCGCATGGTATTGCGACAGGTCGCATGGTTTTGCGACAGGGTTCGGTCACATCCGTGCACTTGTGCACGTACAGTGTCCGGACAGTTTACACTAGCGGGCTTTGGTTTAAGCCAGATCCTAGTGTACCTTATGGGATTGGATTTATCCAGTTTGCATTCGTGTTCCTCGGAACGCGGATGCGGGTGTGTATGCACAGTTGACAGGGAGGCAGAGGCAGTGGATTCTCATTAGGGTTGTTGACAGTTGACCGTTGACTATTTGACTTTATGCTCAACCCTAATGAGAATGTGATATGTGATTAACTATTATATTAATTAAGTATTATGGTGATATGGTTGTTGACTTGTTGACTTTTGTTGACTTGTTGACTTTGTTGACTTGTTGACTTTTGTTGACTTGTTGACCGGTTGACTAGGCTTGACTAGTTGACCATCATGATAACCATAGCCATCATTTCATGGCAAAGACTTTTGTTTACTTGCTCATTTGTGTAAAATGAGTGCATGAAATGATATGGTTGTGGTTGCTTCAAACCATCACATAAGACTTTTTTGATATGATGAGTTATGATCACTTTGGATTATGAGAGGGTGAAAGACAAAAGAGAGCCTCATTCTTTCTTGCTCATTCTCTCTCTTGTTCTTGAGCTCTCCTCTTGCTCTCACCCTCAACCTCTTGCTCCCTCTCTTGATCTATGGTTCTCTTGTCTCATGAGTTGAGAATCAAGAACCATAGATAAAATCCCATTCTATTTCCTCTCTACTCATTCTAGTTCACAAGGTTTAGCAAACCAAGTGAACTAGTTTCTTCAAAGAACGAAGAAGGAGCTAAAGGTTGGAGCTTTCAAGTGGATCTATCTTCGGCGTACGGAGACGACGAGAAGGAGCCATCGGACCACCATCGGAGCTTGAAGAGAAGGAGTTCAAGACAAGCTAGGTATAACCCCCTAACCGAGTAGCTAGAATCTCTTAGTTAGGATGTTAGATAGATGTTTAACCAAGATCCGGGTTATAGGTCCATGTTACCATCTTTAAGAAAATCGTTTTTTACCAAATTCCGCATTCCCGAAAGTACCGGGAGAGGTAGCATGGACTTACAAAAACCACCGTTTTGCACGCCCTCTTAGACGTGGTAAGGTGGAAATCAAAGTACAGTGGGAACCACACAAGACTCTATGACGATCTCGGGTCAACAGACTACTCTGTACCAGTGTCACCAGAGAACTGCCATCTGACGTAAGGTATAATACCATCTGGGAGTTCTCGGCGAGTCCGTCCAGTGTACCCAGTCTCTACTGAGCACCCGTATATCATATCTGATGTCAAACACCAATGGATATGGGATCATCCATCGCCCATCTGTATGGGTCGAGAAGGTATACGCTAGTCTACTCTGGTATATCGATGCCCCGTCTCGATACACCCACGACTAGGGACTTTGAAGGATGTACTTATGGACTACCATGTCCCCACTAGTATGATCCGCATCATAGTCCAGGTAGTCGAGTACACATCCTAAGGGCTTTACCAACATGTAACAGAGAGACAATCAGTGTACACGTTAAGGTGAAGTGTAACCGGATAGCATACTATCATGTCGAGCAAGAAAGTCCTCCCTATATATGTCCCAGCATCCACTACAACATACATCCAATGTACAGTAATGGCCTCTAGGGCATACATATAACTAACAATCTCCCACTTGCACTAGGGCCATCTGATAGCAGTGGTTGAATTATCTCATACTCAACCATCCCATAAAAGTCTCTCTCTGGGAATAGGCCTTCGTGAGTGGATCCGCCGTGTTATCTTCTGAGTCTACTCTCCTAACCTCGATCTCCTTGGAGATCAACCATCTCCATGATCAGGTGATACTTCCTTAGAATATGTCTGGATCACCGATGGGACCTTCGTTCCTTGGCATTAGCCACAACTCCATTGTCTCACAATGGTAGGAACGTAGTTCATCTCATGAACCAATATACACCCAAACAGCCTCTTTGGTAGCATTTTAAGTAGCGATGTATCCTGCCTTTATCGTCTAGTATGCCACGGTATTTAGCTTAGAACCCTTCCAACATACCGTCCCTTTAGTGAGGGTAAAGACAATGCCTGTGACTGACATTCAGTCGTTTTTATCACTCTGGAACACTTCCAGTGATTCTCCCTAGGATCAACTGATACCATCTCACTACAACTAGTGAGTGTCCTAATATCCATTTAGATCTATCTCATAGATCCAAAACCCAGGATTTAGTAGGTATCACTTTGATCCTATGTGGAGAATCCTTGTGATAAGCGGAGATTGACTGAGCGTAGTATAGGAAACTCCTTCCCTCTCAAGAGTATGTCATCCACGTACTCTACGAGGATCGTCACCATACTCCCTACTACCTTTTTGTTTATACAAGGTTCATCTACCATTTTGATGATGTCAAACTCTTTGACTAAATCATCAAAACAGATGTTCCAACTCCGCGATGCCTGCTTTATCCTATAAAGCATCTTGCATACGTTTCCGCTGCTCCCACTGTCTACGAAGCCCTCTGGCTGTGTACTTATAGACGCTCTCTTCCAAAACATTATTTAGAAAAGCGGTCATGACACACAACCGCCAGATATCGTAGTCATGGTATGTAGCCGTGGCAAGTAGGATCTGGATGGACTTAAGCATAGCTCCTTAGAAAAGGTTTCATCATAATCCATACCTGGTTAATGATGCAAACCTTTAACAAGTCTAGCTTTGATAGTCTCAACCTTTCCATGTACACCAAGTAATCTTCTCAAGATATACTTGCTCCTGATGGGGATTTAACCCTTCAGATTTAGCAACCAAAGTCCGTACTTTGTTGGTGTATAAGGATTCCGTCTCAGATCGCTAAGCATCTAGCCATTCTTACAGAGTCTCACTCCTGATGGCCAGCTCAAAACTAGTTGGGTCATCATCACATGATGCAATCCTCGCTCCCACTGTCATAGAGAAACCGAAGTATCTCTCAGGTGGGTGAGGAACCCTACTAGATCGGCGGAGAGGTTGAGGTTCGTTGGAAACTATTGAATCCTTTGGTTCTACCAAATCATTAGCTGCAGTTTGTATAGCTGAAACCATTCCAGTTCTACATAACTGATCTTGCCTCGAGCTTGTCCGGATTATGCTTTTAGACATAGCCCATACAACCCCAAATCTTAACCAACTTAAGATATGGGCTTTTCCCTTTCCATATCACATATGAAGCGGTAGGCTACTGATTTGATTGGAACCCTATTCAATAGGTATGCAGCTTCTCAAGTGCATAACTCCCAAAAAGGAAACAGGTAACTCAGTAGTACTCATCATAGAGCACACCTTATCATATAGGGTGTGATTGCTCCACCCCGATATACCATCGTGCTATGGTGTATACGGAGGAGTAATGCTGAGAGAGAATCTCATTCTCCTTCAGAAAAGTCCAAGAATTCCGTGCTCAAGTATTCTCCTTCTTGATCTCATCAAAGGACATAATATTTATACCCGTATTTTGGTTCTCTACTTCTAACTTATATTCTGTGAATATCTCAAAAGGTTCGGACTTATGTTTCAACAGGAACATATGTCTGAATCAAAAGAGATTATCAGAGAACGTAATGAAGTATAAAGAGCCAGTCCTGGCATGTGTAGACAGGAGACCTTACATACATCATCATGTATCAGTCCCAAGAGTAAACTAACTCTTTCTCTGTTTCCATTAAACGGAGCTATGGTCATCTTATCTTTGTGACATGACTGGCGAGTTTCACAAGATGTAAATTCAAACTGATTTAAATATGCATCTACATGTAACTTCACCCAGTCGAATCGCATTGATATGACCTAGTCTACAATGCCTCAAGAAGGATTCGTTCATTTCTGAACTCTTCCTCTTGTGTGTGTTCCGTATACTAAAGAACTGTAGTTTGATTTAGAACATCAACGCTTTTAGATAACGTGCCTGAACCGATCAACTTTTGATATAAGAAATGTTCAAAACATTATCCAACAATACAAAATTTTATCATTTCTTTGCTGATAAAGAGACTGATATGATTTTGTATATCAGGTTCGGTGTCTAATAACATTCGTTCAGAATCAATGTATTGGTAATACAGGGTGACGGTGACCAATAGACTTGGCTGCAACTCTTGCCCCGTTTTCTGCCTCATGAAACTTATCACCCGTTCTCAGTTCTTTACCTATCTGTAGCCCATGTAACATATTACATATGCGGGATCCTGATCCGGTATCATATACCCAGGACGTAAAGGACACTGAGAAACAGTTCTATATAATGAACACACCCGAAGATGATGCATCAGCATGCACTTACTTCGTTTGGGCGGCACGGGAATTCTGGTAATCCCCAATTTCCTGCTCTGTCTTATAACAATTATAAGTTGGAGCGGGACCAACGTTCCCCAGCTCAGTATAACAAGCGGGTTCGGTCAAACATCCATATTATTATCTTGATTAAGGCGTGATATGGTCGCTACCTGGAGAGAGAGAGAAGAAAACACTCAGCGTGCGCTCTTGCAAGAATAGATTGGTTATTATTTTATTTAATCAGGATGGCTCCCACTGCTTTTTATCAAATCTTCCTTCAAACCCTAAAAGGAAAGACTAGCCGGGATTAATTACACACTACAAGTTCGCCAATCTTTCAGCTAGGCCAGTGTCGGTACTTTGAGGGAGGTCCCCCGTGCTTTCGCACGAACCTAATTAATGTAAACCTCGTTTTCCCAGAGGCGTAACCTCTTTAACACCTTTCTAGACACCTACTTGATCGGCTAATTGTAATGTGTAAAACTCTCCCAGGAGTAACAATTACTCGCAGCGGGTATCGGGATCCAACTATCTCATAGAAGGTATGCAATCTCATTGCAAATTTCAACACTTGAAATTCCCGATAATATTTTGCCCCTAGCGTCCTATGACCTTGACGGAGGCCAAACTACCCATAGTCCGCTAGTCAAGTTCAACCCGTCATTTCCTGATTGAATTAAACCCACCCGCACGACCCTTGACGGAGGCCAAACAACGCCGTACGAATACCCTAATCCAATCGCATCATATGCTAGCAGATAAGCACTAGTTAGCTACCGTACACTACGCCTTGACGGAGGCCAAACAACCGCAGCACGAATACTAACTAGTACTTATCTGAAATGACGGAGGGCTACGACGGGTTTTTCTGAAAACCTATTGCGTAATGAACTTGATATCGTTGTAGAATCAAATGATTTTAAAATGGAGTGTTTTTGAGGCTTTTCTAGTTTTGCTAAAGGAGTCACTCCTGGTGAAGGGATCGTCGGTCCTTTCCTCGTCGAATGAGGTGCGGGATATATCACATATATCACTGTGCAAAGAAAAAATTCTTAAAAGCAATCGAAAGACAAACCGAGTGTGTAGCATCTGCCAGTTATTGCTAAAGGAGTCACTCCCGGTGAAGGGATCTCGGTCCTTTCCTCATCGAATAAGGTGCAGGATATATCATATATACCGCTGTGCAAAGCAAGAACTGTAGCTACCTGTTTTATTTTGAAATTCGATTCTACAACATCTTAGGTTTCTTTTATTTCATTAATCACATTAATGAAGTCCCATCATTTAAGTTACCTAAACATCACAGATAAATACGACGTACACTTATGCCATCCGCATTCGCCTCGATGTCCCCTCGTGCACCGTTAGGTTAGGTAACTAACGGCAGAGCGGGGCAGGGCTAGCGCGGGTGTAAAACATAAGTAACGTCTATATAATATATCATATATACTATATACAGTATCCATCACAGAACATCACATGATCACATCACAGATATCGCAGCAGAAGAATCATATGAAATATTGGATATACTAGGACGTCCGTGTTTTCAATACGAGCCAGTATAAAACACGGATTCCACGGTCGTGATGAATAGCCAAACCCACACCTCTAGACCCTTATGAGAGCGGCAAGCAACCCTACCAATTCTGGAGTTAGGAGACCCGGACTCGACTCCTCGAGTTGGTCTCCCACTGGACTCCAGAACCCGGTTACTTGTGCCCTCCTCCTTGGGTCTATCCTAGTGCGGAAAAGTAAATAATATACAAAAGGTGGCATCTTCCGCAACCTGGAAGTGCCCCAATAAAAGAATATTACATACAAGTTTTTACATGAATGAAAATGAAAAACACTCATCTCACATAAAACCCCCCGGCTATTCAAACACGACGATCCAATATAACATATCCAGCAACACATAACATCACATGTCATCAACGTAAGTAAATATGTCCATCCCAATTGTCGTTGACATATAGCAACGAAACCGGCGATATCACATATTACACTTACGGTCACAGAAAAGAAAGTGTAAAACTACAACAGTTGGAATCCGCAACCTCCTTAGACATCACATGCCTAATCAAATGAAATACTTAGACATCGCATGCCTAACAATTATAAACCCCGCATTTCAATCTCATTATCGAAAACACTTTTCAATATCAAGTCGGGCAATTCAACAAGATTCCCGATATCCTGATCGAATGCTCGTCGCAAACTTTAGTAGGCGGCCGCACCCCCGATACCATCGACGAAGTGCACTAAGGCGGAACACCGCTGCCGCGAGCACCCGAACGGATGCTTTCGGCGACGGGGTTCTCCTACAGTCACTTGGTCGGGGCTATGGAGTGAGGCTGTCTATTAAGTTTACTCGGTGAGTATCCGCGTACGCTACGTGATTGCGACGGACTTTTGATCGCATCAAAATTCCGTGGCAACCGATCAAGTGAGACTAAAGTGCTATGTTTATAACATTCATTCAGTTATCTCATAACTACTTGTGAATTCCAATTATTGTATCACATTCCAGATAAATAGAAAATGTTAAACTTTCCGATCGAACATTTAAACACCAAAGTTTTCCCGAAACAGATCAACACATGAAATAAGTTCAAAGACATTCACTTCGTGCCTCAGTACCAACGGTCCAGCCGTAGAAGGGTCAAGCCAACGCCTCACATGTGGCACGCCGTACTGCCCCAAACCCAAAGGTTCAAAGGGCAGTTCAAGACGGTCACATAATCGAGTTAAGGTTTGTTGTCTTCTAGAGGGACCATCGCGTTACTTGCACTACTTAGAACGTTATTAAACCACGGAAAGATCCAACACTTGGAAATTTCCCGACAGGGGAAAAGTTGGGTATTTATATCCGGTCGAACTTTTTAACATATTCTAAAATATCCGGAAAGCCACATAGACAAAATTAGATAATCCGATCGAAACACCGAGTCCCCAATACAACCTTGAAAACTCAACTCTTGAGTTCAGAAAAAAAATATCCCAGGAAAACCAGCACTGCAAAATAGGAATTACTGTGCAAAATTCAATGGGAGAAGAGACAAAATGGCCGCGGAACAGCCGCATTAGCACGTTAATGCCGTGGTTCCGCCGCACTTTAGACAGATCATTAGGTAATTTTTGCACCGTAATTCTTATAATTTCCTGCTGAATTTTCTGCATATTTTTAATCTGGAAAAAACCCAATTTTTGGAAAAAGTCCAGAGAGCAAATTTGTGTTAGGGTTTCGGTTCGATCGGATTTCTAACTCCGTCTACGCATCGCCTAAGGCTCTAGCTAGGCTCTGATACCACTGTAGGGTTCCTAGGCACACAAAGAAGGTCTCACAAGGCATCAACCATGCCAATTTCAAATTTTACGGGTGCCGAGAAACCCTAATACGGATCGTTAACTAGATTTTAGGCGACAAAAGAAACTAGTTAACAACTTAACTAAAAGAACGGAAATACAACCTTTGTAGATCCGGTCCTCCACCTCCATAGCTCCGCAATGAAGTCTCCTCGCTGTCCAAATCGAATCCTGGGCTCTAGCGTCGGCTTCATCGGAGAAATGGGCGGGCTAGGTCATCGACTACGATGCCGAAGATGATCTACGTCGAGGCATCACAAGATCAAGCTCCCACTTCACCAAGTCATGAAACTTGTGAAGAAAACACCCTATACTACTTGGCAAGTGGTAGAGGATGAAGAAATAGGAAGTGGGTTCACTTTAGAATTGGATTTTTTACTCATTTTCTCAAGTTGCCATTGATGGAGGCAAGCTTCTTCTTGAAGAAGAAGAAGAAGAAGAAAAATGTTATGATAAGTATATTTGAAAAAGAAAATAAAAAGAATACTTATCATAAACCAACCATGGTCAAGTGTAGAGAATGAACTAGGGTTAAGTGGAATGGTTAGGGTTAAGCATGAGACAAAATGGTGACTTAGTCAAAGCTTCATGAAGCTTCAATATCAAACAAAGAAAGCCACCATTTTCTCTTTATCATTTTCTTTTGCCAAAATGAACAAAAGAAATAAATAAATGAATAAGTAAATAAACAAAACCCTAACCACTCATATAACCATGGTTTAATCTTTACACAAACTCAAGTAAGCATGTATCATCAAACATGATACAATCAAGTGCACAAAAGTATATCACATATACAACTTGTGAACTTCAAGTGAGAAAATCCATTTAAAGTGAACCAATACTAGTTAATGCAAAGTAATATATCAAATATATAATTATGCATTAAATCATTAAATCTACACTTGATTCAATGATCCGGTCATGTTGCACACAACCGACTAATATTCAATGTATCGCCTTACCGAATCAATCCTTGATTCGATAACTAGGTTATATCGCATACAACCAATCAATACATTCATCGCGAGAATGGAATACGGTATCACATACACGCATTATTCTCGGTCCCGCACATATCTCATATGCGCTCCTATTTCGTTTCGCTTGAGCCAGGAAACCTCTGTGTAGGACTCTAAAGACTCGTCAATACGCCGGCAGCAGATGATGATCATATCAAGCACCCACAAGCCGCAAGCGGTCTGCTAAACGTAACGGCCACCCGGGTATTGAGCGATCAGAAGATCGACGAGCAAGCCCGCTCACACTCCTGTGAATCCAACCAGTAACACTTACCGTACAGTCCGGTCCGTTCGTCTGATATGTCGCATATCTCGCCTAGGGGTGGTAAACGTCAGACCCCAATAGCTCGATAAGTCGTGTCGATATGAGGTCTATAACAATTCGAGAAACTACAGGTAACACTTACCAGTAAATCTCTGCAACCCTGGCCAGGGATTTCCGGTTATAGCCAATCGAACACAGCGCAACATCAACTCCCTATACCGGGAGAGACGAATCCCCTCCTATCGCTCATTGCCTCCATGTGACTCGGGACTGTACCCAAAAACCACCGTTTTGCACGCCCTCTTGGACGTGGTAAGGTGGAAATCAAAGCACAGTGGGAACCACACAAGACTCTATGACGATCTCGTGTCAACAGACTACTCTGTACCAGTGTCACCAGAGAACTGCCATCTGACGTAAAGTATAATACCATCTGGGAGTTCTCGGCGAGTCCGTCCAGTGTACCCAGTCTCTACTGAGCACCCGTATATCATCTCTGATGTCAAACACCAATGGATATGGGATCATCCATTGCCCATCTGTATGGGTCCAGAAGGTATACGCTAGTCTACTCTGGTATATCGATGCCCCGTCTCGATACACCCACGACTAGGGACTTTGAAGGATGTACTTATGGACTACCATGTCCCCACTAGTATGATCCGCATCATAGTCCAGGTAGTCAAGTACACATCCTAAGGGCTTTACCAACATGTAACAGAGAGACAATCAGTGTACACGTTAAGGTGAAGTGTAACCAGATAGCATACTATCATGTCGAGCAAGAAAGTCCTCCCTATATATGTCCCAGCATCCACTACAACATACATCCAATGTACAGTAATGGCCTCTAGGGCATACATATAACTAACAGCCATAACTGGAAATCCCTGGCCAGGGTTGCAGTGATTTATTGGTAAGAGTTATCAGTAGTTTCACGCTTGTTATGGACCTTACATCGGCATGACTTATCAAGCTATTGGGGTCTGACGTTTACCACCCCTAGGCGAGATATACGACATATCAGACGAACAGACCGTACTGTAAGGTAAGTGTTACTGGTCGGATTCACAGGAGTGTGAGCGGGCTTGCTCGTTGATCTTCTGATCGCTCAATACCCGGGTGGCCGTTACATTTAGCAGACCGCTTGCTGCTTGTGGGTGTTTGATATGATCATCACCTACTGCCGGCGTATTGACGAGTCTTTAGAGTCCTACACAGAGGTTTCCTGGCTCAAGCGAAATGAAATAGGAGTGCATATGAGATATGTGCGGGACCGAGAATTATACCAGTATGTGATACTGAATTCTATTCTCGCGATTTGTATCATTTGACGGTTATATAAGATATAGCCGGGTTACCGAATCAAGTGTTGATTCGATACATTGATACACTTGATATTAGTCGGTTATATGCGATATGACCGGATCATTAAATCAAGTATCGATTTAATGATTTAATGTATAATTATATATTTGATATATTACTTTATATTAACTAGTATTGGTTCACTTAAGATTTGTTTTCTCACTAGTTTGTGCATAAGTGTATATATGATATATATTTGTGTACATATGTTTGTATCATGTTTGATGATACATACAAGTTGTGTGTATGAGAATTATATCAAGATTAAGTTTAAGATTAGGGTATTGTTTTATCAAGAGAATTAACAAAAGAAATGAACTTGGTCAAAGTTGTCAAGCTTGAAGAAGCTTGGAGAAACCTTGACAAAGTCCACTCTTTTGTCGTTTCTTTTGATAATTCTTTAACCTAACCTTTAACTTAATACCTTGGTTAATTCTCTACACAAGTTAAGCATGAGGGCTTAACTTGACCATGGTACCATAATTAAAAGGATAAGTTTTCATTCTTTATTCATTATTCTTATCATATTCTTTCTTCTTCTTCTTCAAGAAGAAGAAAGCTTGCTACCTCCAATGGTGCCATGAGATTAAGAGTGAGAAATCCAATTCTAAAGTGAACCCACTTCCTATTTCTTCATCCTTTATCACTTGCTATGTAGTAGAGTGTGTTATCTTCACAAGTTTCATGACCTAGTGAAGATGGAGCTTGAGTTTGAGTCGCCTCGACGTAGATCATCTTCGGCATCGAAGTCAACGACCTAGCCCGCCCATTTCTCCGATGAAACCGACGCTAGAGTCTGGGATTCCGATGATCGCAGTGGAGGGACGTCAACACGGAGCTAGAGAAGTGGAGGACCGGATCTACAAAGGTTGTAGTCTCTTTCACTTAGTAGCAAAGTAGTTTGCTTGTTTAGTTTTCGCCTATCCTTTATTTAACGATCTTCATTAGGGTTTCTCGGCACATAATATTTTGAATTTGGTATGGTTGATCAGTTATAGAACCTCATTGGTGTGCCTAGGAACCCTACAATGGTATCAGAGCCAAGCTAGAGTTTTAGGCGATGTGTAGACGATGTTAGAAGTCCGATCGAACCCGAAACCCTAATTGAAAACCCTTCTCTGTACAATTTTTCAAAACTGGGATTTTTGTGAATTAAAAATATCCAGAAAATTAAGCAAGGTTTTATATGGATTACTGTGCAGCACGTGCGCCTGAGTCGACTAAAGAGCCGCGGAACCGCGGCACGAGCATGGCTCGTGCGGTGGTTCCGCGGCCATACAGTCACATTATTTTGTGAATTTTGCATAGTAATTTCTTTCTTTAATTTCTGTGTTTTCTGGGAATTTTTAATGTTTACTCAAGAGTTGAGTTTTCTGGGTTGTATTGGGAGTTCGTTGATTCAATTGAAAGTTTAACTTCGTCTATGTGTTTTTCCGGGTAATTTTAGAATATGTTAAAAAGTTCGACCGGATATAAATACCCACTTTTTCCCCCTGCCGGGAAATTTCCAATTATTGGATTTTTCCGTAGTTTAAGAACGTCTAAGTAGTGCAAGTAACGCGATGATCCCCTCTAGAAGACAACAAACCTTAACTCGATTATGTGACCGTCTTGAACTGCCCTTTGAACCTTAAGGTTTGGGGCTATACGGCGTGCCACATGTGAGGCATTGCCTTGACCCTTCTACGGCTGGACTGTTGGTACTGTGGCATGAAATGGATGTTTTTGAACTTATTTCATTTGTTGAGCTGTTTCGGGAAAACTTGGGTGTTTGATTGTTCGATCGAAAAGTTTAACATTTTCTATTTTATCTGGAATGTGATACAATATTTGGAATCCACAAGTAGTTATGAGATAACTGATTTGAATGTTATAAACATAGCAGTTTAGTCTCATTTGATCGGTTGCCACGGAATTTTGATGCGATCAAAAGTCCGTCGCACTCACGTTGCGTACGCGGATACTCGCCGGGTAAACTTAATAGACAGCTACACCCCATAGCCCCGACCAAGTGACTGTAGGAGAACCCCGTCGCCGAAAGCATCCGTTCGGGTGCTCGCGGTAGCGGTGTTCCGCCTTGGTGCACTTCGTCGACGGCATCGGGGGTGCGGCCGCCTACTAAAGTTTGCGACGAGCATTCGATCAAAATGTCGGGAATCTTGTTGAATTGCCCGACTTGATATTGAAAAGAGTTTTCGATAATGAGACTAAAATGCGGGGTTTATAATTGGTTAGGCATGCGATGTCTAAGGAGGTTGCGGATTCGAACTGTTGTAGTTTTACACTTTCTTTTCTGTGACCGTAAGTGTAGTATGTAGTTGTATCACCGTTTTCGTTGCTATACGTCGACGACAATCCGTGTATGCATACTTACTTACGTTGATGACATGTGATGTTATGTGTTGCTGGATATGTTATATTGGATCATCGTGTTTGAATAGCCGGGGTTTTTTTTATGTGAGATGAGTGTTTTTCATTTTCATTCATGTAAAAACTTGTATGTAATATTCTTTTATTGGGGCACTTCCAGGTTGCGGAAGATGTCACCGTTGATGTATATTATTTACTTTTCCGTATTAGGATAGACCCAAGGAGGGGAGCACAAGTAACCGGGTTCTAGGGTCCAGTGGGAGACCATCTCAAGGAGTCTAGTCCGGGTCTCCTAACCCTAGAATTGGTAGGGTTGCTTGCCGCTCTCGTAGGGGTCTAGGGGTGTGGGATTGGCTATTCATCACGACCGTGGAATCCATGTTTTATACAGGCTTAAAATAAAACACGGACGTCCAAGTATATCCAATATTTCATATGATATTTTCTGCTGCGTTATCTGTGATGTGATCATGTGATTTGTTAAGATAGATATTGTATATAGTATATATGATATATTATATAGACGTTGCTTATGTTTTACACCCGTGCTAGCCCTGCCTCGCTCTGGCGTTAGTTACCTAACCTAACGGTGCAGACGGGACATCGAGGCGAATGCGGATGGCATAAGCGTACGTTATATTTATCTGTGATGTTTAGCTGGACTTAAATGATGGGACTTCATTAATGTGATTAATGAAAGAAAATAAACCTAAAAGATGTTGTGGAATCGAATTTCAAAAATAAAACAGGTAGCTACAGTTCTTGCTTTGCATCGCGGTGTTCCTTGTAGAACATCCCGCACCTTATTCGATGAGGAAAGGGCCGAGATCCCTTCACCGGGAGTGACCCCTTCAGCAATAACTGGCAGATGCTACAACCCTCGATTTGTCTTTGTTAGTGTTTATGCCCTAGAAGGCCATTACTGTATCATACTAGTTTGTATATTACTTAATGGAAGCTTGGGATATTCATATATATATAACAGTCTTGCTAAACATGGTAGTATGCTACTTGGTTTTTCTATCTAAATATGTGAGTATACGTATTGATAGAGCTCTAAGGATCTTGCTTGACTACCAGCGTTGTGATGGCAGTCACACTAGTGGGGGCTGGGTAGTCTACAAGCACATCCTTATTCAGGTCCCTAGTCGTTGGATTATCGAGACAGGGCATCGATACTCCGGAGTAGACTAGTGTGTACGCTTCTCATCCCAGTTCTAGAGTCCCACACAGAGAGTTTCCCTACTCCAGGCGAAACGATATAGAGGTCGTATGGTTTTACGACAAGGGTTCGGACGCATACGTGTGTTTACGCACGTACGACTTTCGGACAGTTTTTACCAGTCGGCTTTGGTTTAAGCCAGTTACTGGTATCCGGTTATTGGATTTATACAGTCTAAAGTTTTTCCGTATTTTTGCGGAAAGGAGGGGCGTTCTCGTAATTGCGCGAGAAGCTTCTAGAAGATGGTGACTAAGGAGGTTTAGGTGGCATATACAATGAATGTGATTAGTGAGTCATATGGATGATTCATCCATGTCATTAATGCTTCATAATTGCTTAATGACTCATGGAGATGAATCACCACTAGATATTTATCAAGTATGGTTGTAAATCATTTTCTTTTCTTTTCTTGATAAAAAGAAATGCTTGATATATATTATGATAACTCATTATTCTCACTTCATTATTATCTTCACCTTCTCTCTCCTCAAGCTCTCCCTCTTCAAACCTTAATCCTCCCCTCTCATGTGTTGAGTACAAGGATTAGTTAGACTTATTAAACCATAACCCTCACTCTATTTCACCTAGCTTCTTTGATTAGCACTTAAAGAAGGTTAGTTGCCTCAAGTTTAGAGGCTAAGCTTGGAGTAAAGCTCTCGGGTGGACCGTCTACTACTTCGAGAAGGCCGAGGAGGAGGTGGAGTTCGTAAAGAAGAAGGACACGGTTCTTTAGGTATAATCCCTTTACATAGTAGTTGTTAACAACTATGTTTGATGTTAGTTATCGTTTAGCTTCGATTCATGCGGTTAGTCGATGTTTAGCATAAGAACAAGATCGTTTTTCATATTTCCGCCTCCCCGCAAGTCGTGGGGTGTTGTACATCGACTTACACTGGTATCAGAGCCTCGCTAAACAATAAATAACTTACTTGCAAATTTGTATGAATTTCGAACGGAAAAAACGAAACCGGAAAAACCCGAAATCATAAGTTTCTGTCGATTTTTAAATGAAGTCCAAAAATTTTTCAGGGAGGTTCAGAAAGCTTAAAAAGACAGTAGAAGAACACCCAAGAAATTTGGGCCCCTGAATCGCCTAAAGCGCCGCGGAACCGCGGTGGATCGCATCGATCCGCCGCGCTTCCGCCGCCGAGTTAGCGATTCAGGAACCCAATTTTCCTATGTTGCTTCTCTGTGATATTTGGTATTTTCTGGAAGTTTTTATTTTTGCTCAGGTTTCAGTTTTACAGAGAAGTATTGGAGCAAAATTAAAAGTGTTTAATCGATCGAAATCATACAGTATTTGCTTGTTGGATTATATCTGTGTTTGTATAATGTGTTCGTAAACCTCCCCTAACTGCTAGTATGTCGGTTGGCAGGGGGTTGCACATTTCTGTAATGGTTTTTACTGTTTGTGGATATGAACTGTGTTGGACTGTTGTGATGTTTAGCCGGGGTCATGTGATGGGTTGTTATTTAATTCATTTGATGTAAATGTAATTTGTTGTAATATTATTTTGCGGGGCACATCCAGGTTGCGGTTGTAGCCACCGTTGTATTATTTCATTTTACTGTTTTTGCTCCTAGGACAGACCCAAGGTGGGGTGCACAAACTGCCGGGTGGGTAGTTTGCCGTACCCGTTGGGGTCTTGGGTGGGGTAATGGCTATTCATCACAACTGTGTAATCCGTCTTTTGTTGCAGGCTCAAAACAAACACGGATTGCTTGCAAATCCAATAAAGTTCATCTGTGATCTGGAATGCCTATTATTGCGTCTGACGAATGTACAATATCTATATATGATAGCTATTTAGACGTCACTTATGTTTTACACCCGCGCTAGCCCAGCCCCCGCTCTGTCGTTAGTTAAGTAACCTAACGGGTGATGACGGGACCCCCTGGCGAATGCGGATGGCATAAGAGGACGTTGTATTTTCGTTGTTTTCTGCAATGATAGGTTAATGATGGGACGCATTATGTATAATGCAAAGAAAATAAACCAAAAGTTTAATCGTTGGAACAATTTAAAAGAAACCACTCGGTTAATTTTAAAAACAGATATTTTTAAATGCGGAGCTTTAACCACTCCTTTTAAAAGCTATCAGGTTCCTTCGGTTATATCAAGTTCACTACGTTTACGGTTTCGCCAAAACCATTCGTAGCCCTCCGTCATTTCATTTGGGTATTCAGTAGTATTCAAGCTATGCATTTTGGCCAAAGTCAAGGCATAGTGTTTGGTAGCTGCTGGATTTTCATTTGTTGCATAAGATAGATGAGTTGGTTTGGGACAGTCGTATTATCATTTGACCAAAGTCAGGGGTATATACGGATGGGTTCAAATTTGACAAGATAATGACGGGTAGAACTTGACATGTGACTTATGACATTTTGACCAAAGCCAAGGTTATAAGAGCATGGGGCAAAAACTTATATCGGGAATTTCTAAAGAAACTGAAATTTGCAAAGAGATGCATACCATTTGGAGTTTGATGAATGTTGGTAGCATTCCTTCAACATTATCATACGATGATATTTGGATCCCGATCCTATTGTGAGTATATGCTACTTATCAGGAGATTCGTCGCTTAATGATCAATGCTATAAACCAAGTAGGTGTCAAGAAAGGTGTCAGCGGGGTTACGCCCCCAGAGAAAAGAGGTTATTTAATTAAGGAACTTCGCGAAAGCGTTGGAAAACCTCCCTCGAAGTATCGACACTAGCCTGGCTGAACGGTTAAGCAAGTATTGTACAGTGAGAATAGTCCTGGCTAATTCTTCTTTTATGGTTTGAGGAAGAATTCGAGAAACAGTGGGAGCCATCCAGTTTAGATAAACTAAAAACCACTCTAAACTTGCAAGAGCATCATGCTAAAGAGTTTTCTTCTCTCTCTCCTAATTGCAGCGACCCTGAAAATGACTGGACTTAAGTTACTTTTAGAGAAAAATATACTGACAGGGCCAAACTATAAAGATTGGCTGCGGAATGTCAAAATGGCTTTGACCTATGACAATCCTCACCGCTATGGCACCTGCTGTCCCTGGTCCCAAATCCAGCAATGCGGATAAGGAAATCCGCAAAACCTGGGATTTAGATTGCGCGAAAGCCAAGTGCATCGTGCTTGCCTCAATGAACAATGAACATCAGAGGAGACACGAGGATATGAACCTAGATGGCATATTTCTCCATACAAAGGAACTTTATGGAGAGCAATCTCGTATAGCAAGATACGGGACCTCTAAGAACTTGTTTCGAGCGAGGTTGGCTGTCGGGTCATCGGTAGGAGAACATGTCCTAAAGATGATCGGCTATATTGAAGAGCTCGCAGACCTTGGGACGACTTTGGATAATGAGCGCTATACAGACCTTATTCTCCAGTCCCTTCCTCACACCTATGCCCAGTTTATCCTGAACTTCAACCTTCAAAGAAAAGAAGTTGAACTTCCGGAACTCCTGAACATGTTAAGGAGTGCAGAGGGCACCTTGCAGAAAGCAAGGGAAACACCCGCTATGTTTGTTAGCGGTGCATCTTCTTCCGGGTCCAAGGCTAAGGCCAAAGGAAGGAAGAAGAAGGCCGCCACCAAACCTAGAGGAGGTGTTAGTAAGGTGGGAGGGAAGGGAAAGAAAAAGTTTGCGGTACCGGTAGTTGGCCAGGATGAGTGCTTCCATTGTCACAGGAAAGGGCACTGGAAGAAGGATTGCAAGGCATGGAACGCCAAGAACCAGGAACCGAAGCAAGCTGTGGCTTCGACTTCAGGTGTGTTTGTAATTGAGAATTGTCTGTCGATCAACTCTACTTCCTGGGTATTGGATACCGGATCAGGATCTCATATTTGCAATTCATTGCAGGCACTGAGAAACCGTAGAGTGCTGAAGGAAGGTGATATGACCCTAAAGGTTGCTAACGGAGCTAGCGTGGGAGCTGCGTCCGTCGGGGATTATCACCTAGGATTGACAGGTGGACACATTTTGGTTTTACATAACTGTTTTTTTGTACCAAGCTTAACGTGTAATATCATATCAGTTTCCTTGTTATCAAATAAAGGTTATGATTTCACGTTTGTAAGAGATGTTGTTAACATCCACCTTAATCATGGTTTGATTGGGTCCGGAACACTAAATAACGGTATATATGTTTTAAACCAACTCCAAATTTTCAATGTCCAGAACACACTTAAAAGAAAGTCTCCAGATATAAATAAAGCTTTCTTATGGCATTGTAGACTGGGTTACATCAATGAGAGAAGGTTGACTAAGTTGCATAGAGAAGGATATTTGGACTCGTTCGAATATCAAACTTATGACACTTGTCAATCTTGTCTCAAAGGAAAGATGACAAAGACTCCATTTACTGGACAAGGAGTAAGAGCGAGCGAGCTCTTAGGACTCATACACAGCGATGTATGCGGTCAAATGTCTACACATGCAAGAGGTGGTTTTTCCTATTTCATTACTTTCACGGATGATTACTCAAGGTACGGATTCATTTATGTGATGAAACATAAATCCGAGGCTTTTGAGAAATTCCAAGAGTATAAGAATGAAGTAGAAAACCAAACCGGCAAAAGTATCAAGACACTTAGATCTGATCGAGGTGGTGAATACTTGAGTGCCGAGTTCCTAGGTTACTTAAAAGAGAAAGGAATTCTCTCTCAGCTTACTCCTCCATACACTCCACAGCATAACGGTGTATCGGAGAGACGGAATCGAACCCTATTGGATATGGTACGATCCATGATGAGTAATGCTGAGTTACCGCGATCTTTTTGGGGTTATGCGCTAGAATCAGCAGCATATCTTCTGAACAGGGCTCCTACCAAGACTGTGCCTACCACTCCATATCAGATGTGGACTGGGCAGAAACCCCATCTTCAGCATATGAAGATTTGGGGATGTCCAGCTTTTGTTAAAAAGCAGCATATGGACAAGCTCGAGGCACGATCAGTAAAATGTATGTTTGTGGGATATCCAAAGAACTCCAAAGGATATTATTTCTATTACGCAGAGGAACAAATGGTTTTTGTTTCTCGTAATGCCCATTTTCTGGAACATCAGTTTTTAGAAAAGGAAATAAGTGGGAGCGAAATAGAACTGGAGGAAATTCCAGAACCACAAACTGCTACTGAAAGTTTGATAGAACCATTAGTTCAAGAAGAACAGGACATTCCCGCACCCCTCCGTAGGAGTAGTAGGCCGTCTCATCCGCCTGAGAGATACTACGGTTTTCTCATAGATGGGGATAGAGAGGATTGCATCATAGATGATGATGAACCTACTGACTTCCAGCAGGCCATCCAGAGCGGCGACTCGGTACGATGGCTAGATGCAATGCGGACCGAAATGGAATCCATGTACACCAACAAAGTATGGACTTTGGACTTTGCTCCAGATGGGGTAAAACCCATAGGATGCAAATGGATCTTCAAAAAAAAGATTGGTGTAGATGGACAGGTGGAAACCTATAAGGCTAGACTTGTTGCAAAGGGTTTTCGTCAAAGACCTGGTTTGGACTATGACGAAACTTTTTCTCCAGTGGCTATGCTCAAATCCATTCGGGTCCTTCTTGCTATTGCTGCCTTCCATGATTATGAAATCTGGCAGATGGACGTAAAGACGGCCTTTCTAAATGGAAATTTAGAAGAGTGCGTCTATATGGATCAGCCAGAGGGTTTCAATCAGAGTGGGAGCAGCGGGAAAGTATGCAAGCTGCTTAAGTCCATTTATGGACTAAAGCAGGCATCGCGGAGCTGGAACATCTGTTTTGATGAGACAGTCAAGGAATATGACTTTATCAAAAATCCAGATGAACCGTGCATATATAGTAAAGTTGTAGCCAGAAGTGTCGTGTTCCTCGTCTTGTACGTGGATGACATTCTATTGATAGGAAATGACATTCCTATGCTACAATCTGTCAAAGGATTCTTGTCACACAGGTTCTCCATGAAAGATCTGGGTGATGCCTCTTACATTCTGGGGATCCGGATCTATCGTGATAGATCCAAGAGGATGTTGGGACTTTCGCAGTCCAGGTATATCGACACTGTACTGAAAAGATTCAGTATGGAAGATTCTAAGCGCGGTAATCTACCGGCTTGTCACGGAATCACCCTCTCCAAAGAGATGTCTCCCAAGACTGATTTGGAAAGGGAACGCATGTCTATTATACCCTACGCTTCTGCGGTAGGCTCTATAATGTATGCGATGTTGTGCACCAGACCAGATGTAGCTTACGCACTGAGCGTGGTAAGCCGGTATCAGTCAGACCCAGGGGAGAAGCACTGGATAGTAGTAAAGAACATTCTCAAGTACCTGAGAAGGACTAAGGAGATGTTCTTGGTTTACGGCGGAAAAGACCTCAGGTTGGAGGCCTTTGCTGATTCCGGCTTCCAGAGTGATAAGGACGATTCCAAGTCCATGTCGGGTTATGTCTTTACCCTCAATGGAGGGGCGGTGTGCTGGAAGAGCTCCAAGCAGGACACCATTGCTGACTCGACGATGGAAGCGGAGTATATAGCTGCTTGCGATGCCGCAAAAGAAGCAGTCTGGATGAAGAAGTGTTAGTCCATGCTACCTCTCCCGGTACTTTCGGGAATGCGGAATTTGGTAAAAAACGATTTTCTTAAAGATGGTAACATGGACCTAAAACCCGGATCTTGGTTAAACATCTATCTAACATCCTAACTATGAGTTTTAGCTACTCGGTTAGGGGGTTATACCTTACTTGTCTTGAACTCCTTCGTCTTCAAAGCTCCGATGGTGGTCCGATGGCTTCTTCTCGTCGTCTCCGTACGCCGAAGATAGATCCACCTGAAAGCTCCAACCTTTAGCTCCTTCTTCGTTCTTTGAAGAAACTAGTTCACTTGGTTTGCTAAACCTAGTGAACTAGAATGAGTAGAGAAGAAATAGAATGGGATTTTATCTATGGTTCTTGATTCTCAACTCATGAGACAAGAGAACCATAGATCAAGAGAGGGAGCAAGAGGTTGAGGGTGAGAGCAAGAGGAGAGCTCAAGAACAAGAGAGAGAATGAGCAAGAAAGAATGAGCAACTCTTTTGTCTTTCACCCTCTCATAATCCAAAGTGATCATAACTCATCATATCAAAAAAAGTCTTATGTGATGGTTAGAAGCAACCATAACCTTATCATGTCATGCACTCATTTTACTCAAAAGAGCAAGCAAGAAAAAGTCTTTGGCATGAAATGATAACCATGGTTATCATGATGGTCAACTAGTCAAGCCTAGTCAACCGGTCAACAAGTCAACAAAAGTCAACAAGTCACCAAAGTCAACAAGTCAACAAAAGTCAACAAGTCAACAACCATATCACCATAATACTTAATTAATATAATAGTTAATCACATATCATATTCTCATTAGGGTTGAGCATAAAGTCAAATAGTCAACGGTCAACTGTCAACAACCCTAATGAGAATCCGCAGCCTCTGCCTCCCTGTCAACTGTGCATACACACCCGCATCCGCGTTCCGAGGAACACGAATGCAAACTGGATAAATCCAATCCCATAAGGCACACTAGGATCTGGCTTAAACCAAAGCCCGCTAGTGTAAACTGTCCGGACACTGTACGTGCACAAGTGCACGGATGTGACCGAACCCTGTCGCAAAACCATGCGACCTGTCGCAATACCATGCGACCTCTACTCTTTTGCCTAAAGGCGAAAAGCTTTCTGTGTGGGACTCTAAAGACTCGACACTACGCTGGCAGTGGGTTTAACCACAGACCGCAAGCGGCACTAGCTGTGCGTAACGGTCCCCAGGTAATGCCGACAAGAAGACGGACGAGGCGAAACCCATCTGAACTCCTACTGAGCCTGAGTGTGACATTCTCCGTACAGTCCGGTCTGTTCGTCTGATACATCGCATGGCGGGCCTAGGGGGCGGTAAACGTCAGTCCCCCAATAGCGGTACAAGTCGTGCCGGAGCGAAGCCCAAAACACCCTGAGATAACACTGGAAACCTACCAGTATATCTCGTTTGCCCTGGCCAGGGACTACTCGTGTAATGGCTCTCCAAGACACAGCGCGATGTCAACTCCCAATACCGGGAGAGACGAATCCTGTCTAACCGTCACTGCCTCCAAGTGCTTCGGGACTGCACCCAACCACCACCTGTTTGCACGACTCCTTTGAGCCGTGGTAGGGTAGTGATCAAAGTACAGTGGGAACACACCCGAGGCGAAGTGACAGTGTCAAGTCAGCGGACTAAGCTGTACTCATGTCACCTGGGAACTGATAACTGACGATAGGTATAATACCAACTAGTCAGTTCCCGACGAGTCCTGTCCAGTGTACCCGTAACCTAACGAGCACCCGCATACTATCTCAAGTACGACGTACTGACGGCTGTGGGACAGACCGTCTCCCACACTGGGATGAGAAGCGCATGCGCTGGTCTACTCCGGAGTATCGATGCCCTGTCTCGATAGTCCTGCGACCAGGGACCTGCATAAGGATGTGCTTATAGATTACCCAGCCCCACTAGTGTGACGGCCATCACATCGCTGGTAATCAAGCAAAGATCCTAAGGGCTCTACTAATGTGTATAGGCGATATACAAAAATAAACACATGTACACATTGAAGTAGAAACAAACCAAGTAGCATACTACTATTTTGAGCAAGATTGTACATACAAGGTGAATATCCCAAGCATCCATTAAGTAATATACAAACTAGTATGATACAGTAATGGCCTCTAGGGCATATACACTAACAATCTCCCACTTGCACTAAGGCCATGTACTGGCGTATCGAAGACCTATCATCTCGATCAGCCGCTCGAATTGAGTCTGGGGCAAGGCCTTGGTGAATGGATCTGCAGTGTTGTCTTCTGAAGCGACTCTCCGAACCTCGATCTCCTGGCGATCCACGATCTCCCTGATCAGGTGATACCGCCTCAAGATGTGCCTGGATTTCTGATGGGACCTGGGTTCCTTCGCTAAAGCTATAGCCCCGTTGTTGTCGCAATACAGAGGTATTGGATCAACAATGGACGGAACCACCTGAAGTTCTTTCAAGAACTTCCTCATCCAGACAGCTTCTTTTGCGGCATCAGATGCAGCGATGTATTCCGCTTCCATCGTCGAGTCTGCAACGGTTTCTTGTTTGGAACTCTTCCAACACACCGCCCCTCCATTGAGGGTAAAGACAAAACCCGACATGGACTTGGAATCATCCTTGTCAGTCTGGAAGCTGGAGTCAGCAAAGGCCTCGATCTGGAGGTCTTTTCCGCCATACACCAAGAACATCTCCTTAGTCCTTCTTAGGTACTTGAGAATGTTCTTTACCGCTATCCAGTGTTTCTCCCCAGGGTTTGACTGATACCGGCTTACCACACTCAGTGCATAAGCTACATCCGGTCTGGTACACAACATCGCATACATTATAGAGCCTACCGCAGAAGCGTAGGGTATAATAGACATGCGATCCCTCTCCAAATCAGTCTTGGGAGACATCTCTTTAGAGAGGGTGATCCCGTGACAAGCCGGTAGGTTACCGCGCTTGGAATCTTCCATACTGAATCTCTTCAGTATGGTGTCGATGTACCTGGACTGTGAAAGTCCTAATATCCTCTTGGATCTGTCACGGTAGATCCGGATACCCAGAATGTACGAGGCATCACCCAGGTCTTTCATGGAGAACCTGTGTGACAAGAACCCTTTGACAGATTGTAGCATAGGAATGTCATTTCCTATTAAGAGAATGTCATCCACGTATAAAACGAGGAATACTACAGTTCTCGCTACAAATCTACTATAGATGCATGGTTCATTTGGATTTTTGATAAAGCCAAATTCCTTGACCGTCTCATCAAAGCAGATGTTCCAACTCCGCGACGCCTGCTTTAGTCCATAGATGGACTTAAGCAACTTGCACACCTTTCCGCTGCTCCCACTCTGAATGAAACCCTCCGGCTGGTCCATATAGACACACTCCTCTAAATTTCCATTTAGAAAAGCTGTCTTTACGTCCATTTGCCAGATCTCATAATCGTGGAAGGCAGCAATGGCAAGAAGGATCCGAATGGATTTCAGCATGGCTACTGGAGAAAAGGTTTCGTCGTAGTCCAAGCCAGGTCTTTGACGAAAACCCTTTGCTACCAGCCTAGCTTTATAGGTCTCAACCTGTCCATCTACACCAATCTTCCTTTTGAAGATCCACTTGCATCCTACGGGTTTTACCCCGTCTGGAGCAATGTCCAACGTCCATACCTTGTTGGTGTACATGGACTCCATTTCGGTCCGCATTGCATCCAGCCATTTCACTGAGTCAACGCTCTGAACGGCCTGCTGGAAGCTAGTAGGCTCATCATAATCTATGATGCAATCCTCTCTATCCCCGTCTATGAGAAAACCGCAGAATCTCTCGGGCGGATGAGACTGCCTACTACTCCTGCGGAGCGGCGCAGGAATGTCCTGTTCTGTTGAACCCTCTGGTTCCACTAACCTTTCAGTAATAGTCTGTGGTTCTGGAATTTCTTCCAGTTCCACTGCGCTCCCACTATTTTCCTTTTCCAAGAACTGGTGTTCTAGGAAGTGGGCATTACGAGAAACAAGGACTTTTTGTTCCTCTGCGTAGTAGAAAAGATACCCCCTAGTGTTCTTTGGGTATCCCACAAACTTGCACAGTACTGAGCGTGCCTCGAGTTTGTCCGCATGCTGCTTTTTGACAAAAGCTGGACATCCCCAGATCTTCAGATATTGAAGATAGGGTTTCTTCCCACTCCACATTTCATATGGGGTGGTAGGCACAGTCTTAGTCGGAACTCGGTTCAAAAGGTATGCAGCTGATTCTAGCGCATACCCCCAGAATGATCGCGGTAACTCAGCGTTACTCATCATGGACCGCACCATATCCAATAGGGTGCGGTTCCGTCTCTCCGATACACCGTTATGTTGCGGGGTGTATGGAGGAGTAAGCTGAGAGAGAATTCCGTTCTCTTTTAAATAGTCCAGGAACTCGGCACTTAAGTATTCTCCACCTCGATCCGATCTTAGAATCTTAATACTTTTGCCGGTCTATTTCTCTACTTCATTCTTATACTCCTGGAATTTTCCAAAGGCTTCGGACTTATGTTTCATTAAGAAGACATAACCGTACCTTGAGAAGTCATCCGTAAAAGTAATGAAGTAAGAATGTCCGCTTCGGGCATGTGTAGACATTGGACCGCACACGTCACTGTGTACGAGTCCCAAGAGCTCGCTCGCTCTTACTCCTTGTCCAGTAAACGGAGTCTTTGTCATCTTTCCTTTGAGACAAGATTGACAAGTGGCATACGATTGATATTCGAACGTATTCAAATATCCTTCTGTATGTAACTTAGTCAACCTTCTCTCATTGATGTGACCCAATCTACAATGCCATAAGAAAGTCTGATTTATTTCTGGAGACTTTCTTTTGTGTGTATTTTGGACATTAAAAATCTGCGGTTGGTTTAACACGTATATACCATTACTCAGAGTACCTGACCCAATCAATACTTGATTAAGGTGAATGTTTACAACATTACTTACAAACGCAAATTCATAACCTTCTTTAGAAACTAAAGATACAGAAATGATATTACAAGTTGCGTTGGGTACAAAAAAGCAATTACGCAAAACCAAAACATGTCCATCTGACATTCCCAGGTGATAGTCCCCCACGGCTTTAGCATCCATGCTAGCTCCGTTCGCAACTCTGAGGGTCATGTCACCTGCCTTCAAAACCCTACGGTTTCTCAACGCCTGCAAAGAATTACAGATATGAGATCCTGATCCGGTATCCAATACCCAGGAAGTAGAGTTTATTGAAAGACAGTTTTCAATAACATACACACCTGAAGCTGAAGCTGCAACCTGCTTCAATTCCTGTGTTCTGGCCTTCCAGGCCCTGCAATCATTCTTCCAGTGTCCTTTCTTATGACAATAGAAGCATTCTTCCTTATCCACAAGCTTCCCTGCTATCTTTGTTGCTTTTCCTTTTCCCTTCGTATCCACTTTACTAACACCGCCCCTTGGTTTGGCGGGGGCCTTCTTCTTCTTTCCCTTGGCTTTCGCCTTGGACCTAGAAGAAGATGATCCTCCTACAAACAAAGTGGATGTATCCCTACTTTTCTGTAGGGTGCCCTCTGCGCTCCTCAGCATGTTGAGGAGCTCTGAAAGTTCAACCTCTTTTTCTTGTAAGTTGAAGTTCAGTATAAACTGGGCGTAAGTGGAAGGAAGGGACTGGAGAACTATATCCGTATATAGCTCACTCTCCAATGTGATCCCTAGGTCAGCGAGCTCCTCAATGAAGCCGATCATCTTTAGCACGTGCTCGGCTACTGATGATCCGACGGCCATTCTTGTCGAAAATAACTTTTTCGACGCTTCGTATCTTGCGATACGTGATTGCTCTCCATACAGTTCTTTTGTATGGAGCAATATGGACTCCATGTCCATATTCTCATGCCTCCTCTGATGTTCGTTGTCCATCGAGGCAAGCAGGAGGCACTTGGCCTTCGCGCTATCAATCTCCCAAGTCTTGCGGATTTCCTTATCCGCGACACTGGAAGTTGGACCAGGGACAGGGGGAGCTTTGGTGGTAAGAAGATACCCCAGCTTGTCATAAGTGATGGCTATCTTGACATTCCTGAGCCAATCTTTGTAGTTTGGCCCTGTCAGTTTGTTTTTATCTAGGAGTAACTTAAGTCCAGTCATGTTGATTGGTCGCTGCAATTAGGAGAGAGAAGAAGAAACACTCAGCATGATGCTCTTGCAAGTTTAGAGTGGTTTTTAGTTTGTCTAAACAGGATGGCTCCCACTGTTTCTCGAATCCCTCCTCAAACCATAAAGGAAGAATTAGTCAGGATCAATCCCACCGTACAATACTTGCTTAACCGTTCAGCCAGGCCGGTGTCGGTACTTCGAGGGAGGTTTTCCAACGCTTTCGCGAAGTTCCTTAATTAAAGAACCTCTTTTCCCGGGGGGCGTAGCCCCGCTAACACCTTTCTAGGCACCTACTAGGTTTATAGCATTGATCGTTAAGTGAGAAATTTCCCGAGGAGTAGCATATACTCACAGTAGGATCGGGATCCAAATATCATCGCGTGACGAAACTGAAGGAATCCTACCAGAATCATCACACTCCAAATGGCATGCAAATCTAGCAAGTTTCAGTACTTATGAAACTCCCGATGTGAATTTTTGCCCCATGCTCTTATGACCTTGGCGTGAGGTCAAAATGTCATAAGTCACATGTCAAGTTCGTCCCATCATTATCCAGGTTAATTTGAATCCACCCGTACATACCCTTGACGTAGGCCAAAATGGCAGTACGACTGTCTCAAACCAACGCATTCTATCTATGCAACAGATAAATATCCGGCAGCTACCAATCACTATGCCTTGGCGTGAGGTCAAAATACATAGCTTGAATACTACCGAATATTTAACTGAAATGATGGAGGGCTACGGATGGTTTTGGCAAAACCGTGAACGTAGTGAACTTGATTTGGTCGATGGAACGAGATAGCTTTTAAATGGAGTGGCTCAAACTCCGTATTTTAAAAGTTTGTTTTGAAAAGAACCGAGTGGTTTTTCGAAAGTGTTCCAACGACTTTAACTTGGTTTATTATCTTGCATTAGTTCTTTTAATGCGTGATATTCTTGCATTAGTTCTTTTAATGCGTCCCATCATTTAAACCTACCATTGCAGAAAACAACCAAAATATGACGTACGCTTATGCCATTCGCATTCGCCACGGGGCCCCGTCATTACCCGTTAGGTTACTTAACTAACGACAGAGCGGGGGCTGGGCTAGCGCGTCTGTAAAACATAAGCAACGCCTAAATAATATCATATATAGATATACTGCAATGATAAACATTTTAGATCACAGATAAATACATTGGATATACTAGGAATCTGTAATTTGCACGAGCCTGTTACAAAAACAGATTACACGGTCGCGGTGAATAGCCAATACCCCACCCAAGACCCCTACGGGTGCGGCAAACTACCCGCCAAGTACCCGAAGCGTAGCAACCTCCCTCATCTCCATGAGTAGGCCACTCGACACTTCGGCATACCCGGTAGTTTGTGCACCCCTCCATGGGTCTATCCTAGGAGCAAAAACAGTAAAAATAAATTATACAATGACGGCTACAACCCCGACCCGGTTGTGCGGCCATACAAATAATTATTACATCAATTTACAAATTTACAAGAATTGAAAGAAAAGAAAACTCTCGTCTCACAACCCCCGGCTATTCACCCGCGACAATCCAACATATTTATATACACATTCCAGCACATTACAGATCACAGATTTGTATAACCCCCACTAATCGACATATAGCGATTAGTAGACGTTCAATACAAATATCACAATACAGAAAAACCCGTTAGCTCAAGTCTTTTAGAAGTTCGATCAAAAATACGGATTTTCGGGACCCCAAAATAAAATTTTCGTTCTGGAAAATCTGGGCAGAAAATATATATACCAAAAATCCCAAAATACCCCCAAGAGTAAACTGCAAAAGAGAAAACCCCTGACCGAGTCAACTCGGCCGCGCTTCCGCGGCGGGAGCGTGCTCCCGCCGCGGAAGCGCGGCGCTTTGACCGAGTCAGGGGCCCAAAATTTTGCAGATTCTTTTAAAAAGCCTGAGTCGATTTTAGGTGTGTTCCAAAAAGTTTTTCCAGTACTTTAGAAATCGACAGAAAGTTGAAAATTTGGGGTTTTGTTTTCGGGACTTTTCCTTTGATCGATCTTCTAGTTACTTGCTAACATGTTAGATAGAGTTTAACTAGGCTCTGATACCACTGTTAGTCCATGCTACCTCTCCCGGTACTTTCGGGAATGCGGAATTTGGTAAAAAACGATTTTCTTAAAGATGGTAACATGGACCTAAAACCCGGATCTTGGTTAAACATCTATCTAACATCCTAACTATGAGTTTTAGCTACTCGGTTAGGGGGTTATACCTTACTTGTCTTGAACTCCTTCGTCTTCAAAGCTCCGATGGTGGTCCGATGGCTTCTTCTCGTCGTCTCCGTACGCCGAAGATAGATCCACCTGAAAGCTCCAACCTTTAGCTCCTTCTTCGTTCTTTGAAGAAACTAGTTCACTTGGTTTGCTAAACCTAGTGAACTAGAATGAGTAGAGAAGAAATAGAATGGGATTTTATCTATGGTTCTTGATTCTCAACTCATGAGACAAGAGAACCATAGATCAAGAGAGGGAGCAAGAGGTTGAGGGTGAGAGCAAGAGGAGAGCTCAAGAACAAGAGAGAGAATGAGCAAGAAAGAATGAGCAACTCTTTTGTCTTTCACCCTCTCATAATCCAAAGTGATCATAACTCATCATATCAAAAAAAGTCTTATGTGATGGTTAGAAGCAACCATAACCTTATCATGTCATGCACTCATTTTACTCAAAAGAGCAAGCAAGAAAAAGTCTTTGGCATGAAATGATAACCATGGTTATCATGATGGTCAACTAGTCAAGCCTAGTCAACCGGTCAACAAGTCAACAAAAGTCAACAAGTCACCAAAGTCAACAAGTCAACAAAAGTCAACAAGTCAACAACCATATCACCATAATACTTAATTAATATAATAGTTAATCACATATCATATTCTCATTAGGGTTGAGCATAAAGTCAAATAGTCAACGGTCAACTGTCAACAACCCTAATGAGAATCCGCAGCCTCTGCCTCCCTGTCAACTGTGCATACACACCCGCATCCGCGTTCCGAGGAACACGAATGCAAACTGGATAAATCCAATCCCATAAGGCACACTAGGATCTGGCTTAAACCAAAGCCCGCTAGTGTAAACTGTCCGGACACTGTACGTGCACAAGTGCACGGATGTGACCGAACCCTGTCGCAAAACCATGCGACCTGTCGCAATACCATGCGACCTCTACTCTTTTGCCTAAAGGCGAAAAGCTTTCTGTGTGGGACTCTAAAGACTCGACACTACGCTGGCAGTGGGTTTAACCACAGACCGCAAGCGGCACTAGCTGTGCGTAACGGTCCCCAGGTAATGCCGACAAGAAGACGGACGAGGCGAAACCCATCTGAACTCCTACTGAGCCTGAGTGTGACATTCTCCGTACAGTCCGGTCTGTTCGTCTGATACATCGCATGGCGGGCCTAGGGGGCGGTAAACGTCAGTCCCCCAATAGCGGTACAAGTCGTGCCGGAGCGAAGCCCAAAACACCCTGAGATAACACTGGAAACCTACCAGTATATCTCGTTTGCCCTGGCCAGGGACTACTCGTGTAATGGCTCTCCAAGACACAGCGCGATGTCAACTCCCAATACCGGGAGAGACGAATCCTGTCTAACCGTCACTGCCTCCAAGTGCTTCGGGACTGCACCCAACCACCACCTGTTTGCACGACTCCTTTGAGCCGTGGTAGGGTAGTGATCAAAGTACAGTGGGAACACACCCGAGGCGAAGTGACAGTGTCAAGTCAGCGGACTAAGCTGTACTCATGTCACCTGGGAACTGATAACTGACGATAGGTATAATACCAACTAGTCAGTTCCCGACGAGTCCTGTCCAGTGTACCCGTAACCTAACGAGCACCCGCATACTATCTCAAGTACGACGTACTGACGGCTGTGGGACAGACCGTCTCCCACACTGGGATGAGAAGCGCATGCGCTGGTCTACTCCGGAGTATCGATGCCCTGTCTCGATAGTCCTGCGACCAGGGACCTGCATAAGGATGTGCTTATAGATTACCCAGCCCCACTAGTGTGACGGCCATCACATCGCTGGTAACCAAGCAAAGATCCTAAGGGCTCTACTAATGTGTATAGGCGATATACAAAAATAAACACATGTACACATTGAAGTAGAAACAAACCAAGTAGCATACTACTATTTTGAGCAAGATTGTACATACAAGGTGAATATCCCAAGCATCCATTAAGTAATATACAAACTAGTATGATACAGTAATGGCCTCTAGGGCATATACACTAACAAGAAGTTCCTAACAGAACTTCAGGTGGTTCCTACCATAGTTGATCCAATACCTCTGTATTGCGACAACAACGGAGCTATTGCTTTAGCAAAGGAACCAAGGTCCCATCAAAGTCCAGACACATCTTAAGGCGGTATCACCTGATCAGGGAGATCATTGATCGTCAGGAGATCGAGGTTCGGAGAGTTGCTTCTGAAGAGAACATTGCTGATCCATTCACGAAGGCCCTACCTCAGATTCAGTTCGAGAGGCTACTCGAGATCATCGGTCTACGATACGCCAGTACTTGGCCCTAGTGCAAGTGGGAGATTGTTAGTGTTTATGCCCTAGAAGGCCATTACTGTATCATACTAGTTTGTATATTACTTAATGGAAGCTTGGGATATTCACATATATATAACAGTCTTGCTAAACATGGTAGTATGCTACTTAGTTTTTCTATCTAAATATGTGAGTATACATATTGATAGAGCTCTAAGGATCTTGCTTGACTACCAGCGTTGTGATGGCAGTCACACTAGTGGGGGCTGGATAGTCTACAAGCACATCCTTATTCAGGTCCCTAGTCGTTGGATTATCGAGACAGGGCATCGATACTCCGGAGTAGACTAGTGTGTACGCTTCTCATCCCAGTTAGGGAGATGGTCTGTCCCACAGCCGTCAGTACGTCGTACTGGAGATAGTATGCAGGTGCTCGTTAGGTTACGGGTACACCGGACAGGACTCACAGGGAACTGTTGGTTGGTTTTATACCAGTCGTTAGTGAACAGTTCCCAGGTGACATGAGTACAGCATAGTCCGCAGACTTGACACTGCTACTTCGGCTCGAGTTTGTCCCACTGTTCTTCGATTGCTACCCTACCACGGCTCAAAGGAGTCGTGCAAACAGGTAGCAGTTGGGTGCAGTCCCGAGCACTTGGAGGCAGTGGCGGTTAGACATGATTCGTCTCTCCCGGTATTGGGGGTTGATATCGCGCTGTGTCAGAGAGCCATTACGCAAAGTCCCTGGCCAGGGCAAGCGAGATTTGCTGGTAGGTTCCAGTAGTTTCTCAGGGTGTAATGGGCTTCGCTCCGACATGACTTATACCGCTATTAGGGGACTGACGCTTGCCGCCCCCTAGGCCCGATATGCGACAGTCTTAGACGAACGGACCGGACTGTATGGAGATTGTCACATCAGACTCAGTAGGAGTTCGGATGGGTTTCCTCATCGGCCTTCTTATCGACATCTACCTGGGGACCGTTATGTACAGCTAGTGCCGCTTACGGTCTGTGGTTAAACCCACTGCTAGCGTAGTAGTCGAGTCTTTAGAGTCCCACACAGAGAGTTTTCCTACTCCAGGCGAAACGATATAGAGGTCGTATGGTTTTACGACAAGGGTTCGGACGCATACGTGTGTTTACGCACGTACGACTTTCGGACAGTTTTTACCAGTCGGCTTTGGTTTAAGCCAGTTACTGGTATCCGGTTATTGGATTTATACAGTCTAAAGTTTTTCCGTATTTTTGCGGAAAGGAGGGGCGTTCTCGTAATTGCGCGAGAAGCTTCTAGAAGATGGTGACTAAGGAGGTTTAGGTGGCATATATAATGAATGTGATTAGTGAGTCATATGGATGATTCATCTATGTCATTAATGCTTCATAATTGCTTAATGACTCATGGAGATGAATCACCACTAGATATTTATCAAGCATGGTTGTAAATCATTTTCTTTTCTTTTCTTGATAAAAAGAAATGCTTGATATATATTATGATAACTCATTATTCTCACTTCATTATTATCTTCACCTTCTCTCTCCTCAAGCTCTCCCTCTTCAAACCCTAATCCTCCCCTCTCATGTGTTGAGTACAAGGATTAGTTAGACTTATTAAACCATAACCCTCACTCTATTTCACCTAGCTTCTTTGATTAGCACTTAAAGAAGTTTAGTTGCCTCAAGTTTAGAGGCTAAGCTTGGAGTAAAGCTCTCGGGTGGATCGTCTACTACTTCGAGAAGGCCGAGGAGGAGGTGGAGTTCGTAAAGAAGAAGGACACGGTTCTTTAGATATAATCCCTTTACATAGTAGTTGTTAACAACTATGTTTGATGTTAGTTATCGTTTAGCTTCGATTCACGCGGTTAGTCGATGTTTAGCATAAGAACAAGATCGTTTTTCATATTTCCGCCTCCTCGCAAGTCGTGGGGTGTTGTACATCGACTTACAGTCTTTTGATTACTTCTATAGTTTTTGCTTTGCACAATGGTATATACGATATATCCTGCACCTTATTCGATGAGGAATGGGCTGACGATCCCTTCACCGGGAGTGACCCCTTTAGCAAAACTAGAAAAGCCTAAAAAACAATCCATTTAAAAACCATTTGATTCCGCAACGAGATCAAGTTCAAAGCGTTAAAGGTTTTCTTAAAAACCATCCGCAACCCTCCGTCATTTTAGGAAGTAGAGTACTTAGTATTCGTGCTGTGTTTGTTGACCATAGTCAAGGCACAATGTACGGTAGCTAAGTGATGTCTTCCTACACCGCATATGATGCGATTAGTGTTAGTTATATGTATGCCCTAGAGGCCATTACTATACATAGGATGTATATTGTAGTGGATGCTTGGACATATATAGGGAGGACTTTCTTGCTCGACATGATAGTATGCTATCCGGTTGCTCTTTACCTTAACGTGTACACTGATTGTCTCTCTGTTACATGTTGGTAAAGCCCTTAGGATGTGTACTTGACTACCTGGACTATGATGCGGATCATACTAGTGGGGACATGGTAGTCCATAAGTACATCCTTCAAGGTCCCTAGTCGTGGGTGTATCGAGACGGGGCATCGATATACCAGAGTAGACTAGCGTATACCTTCTCGACCCATACAGATGGGCGATGGATGATCCCATATCCATTGGTGTTTGACATCAGAGATGATATACGGGTGCTCAGTGGAGACTGGGTACACTGGACGGACTCGCCGAGAACTCCCAGATGGTATTATACCTTACGTCAGATGGCAGTTCTCTGGTGACACTGGTACAGGTTAGTCTGTAGACCCGAGATCGTCATAGAGTCTTGTGTGATTCCCACTGTGCTTTGATTTCCACCTTACCATGTCCAAGAGGGCATGCAAAACGGTTGTTTTTGGGTACAGTCCCGAGTCACATGGAGGCAATGAGCGATAGGAGGGGATTCGTCTCTCCCGGTATAGGGAGTTGATGTTGCGCTGTGTTCGATTGGCTATAACCGGAAATCCCTGGCCAGGGTTGCTGAGATTTACTGGTAAGTGTTACCAGTAGTTTCTCGAACTGTTATAGACCTCATATCGACACGACTTATCGAGCTATTGGGGTCTGACGTTTACCACCCCTAAGCAAGATATGCGACATATCAGACGACGAGACCGGACTGTACGGTAAGTGTTACTGGTTGGATTCACAGGAGTGTGAGCGGGCTTGCTCGTCGATCTTCTGATCGCTCAATACCCGGGTGGTCGTTACGTTTAGCAGACCGCTTGCGGCTTGTGGGTGTTTGATATGATCATCACCTGCTGCCGGCGTATTGACGAGTCTTTAGAGTCATACACAGAGGTTTCCCGGCTCAAGCGAAATGAAATAGGAGCGCATATGAGATATGTGCGGGACCGAGAATAATACCAGTATGTGATACTGTATTCGATTCTCGCGATTTGTGACATTGATCGGTTATATGCGATATAGCCGGGTTATCGGATCAAGTGTTGATTCGATAAGTTGTTACTATTGATATTAGTCGGTTATATGCGATATGACCGGATCGTTAAATCAAGTATTGATTTAATGATTTAATGTATAATTATATATTAGATATATTACTTTACATTAACTAATATTTGTTCACTTAAAAAGGATTTTCTCACTTGATTGTATCATGTTTGATGATACATGCTTACTTGAGTTTGTGTAAAGGATTAAACCATGGTTATGTAATGGTTAGGGTTTTCATTTTCTTATCTATTTATTTATTTATTTATTTTGGAAAAAGATAAAGAGAAAATGGTGGCTTTCTTTGTTTGTTGTTGAAGCTTCATGGAGCTTTGACTAAGTGACCATTTTGTCTTCATGCTTAACCCTAACCATTCCAACTAACCATAGTCTATTCTCTACACCTAATCATGGTTGCCATATGATAAGTATTCATATTATTTTCTTTTTTGAAAAGAACTTATGATATTATCTTCTTCTTCTTCTCTTTCTTCAACATGAAGAAAGCTTGCCTCCATCAATGGCAACTAGTGAAAAAGAGTGAGAAATCCAATTCTAAAGTGAACCCACTTCCTATTTCTTCATCCTCTACCACTTGCCAAGTAGTATAGGGTGTTTTCTTCACAAGTTTCATGACTTGGTGAAGTTGGAGCTTGATCTTGTGTTGCCTCGACGTAGATCATCTTCGGCATCGAAGTCGACGACCTAGCCCGCCCATTTCTCCGATGAAGCCGACGCTAGAGCCCGGGATCCGATTATCGCAGCGAGGGGACTTCATCACAGAGCTATGGAGGTAGAGGACCGGATCTACAAAGGTTGTATTTTCGTTCAACTCTTAGTTAAGTTGTTAACTAGTTGCTTGTTTCGCCTAAATTCTAGTTAACGATCCGTATTAGGGTTTGTAGGCACAAGAAAAATTTGAATTTGGCATGGTTGATGCCTTGTGAGACCTCATTAGTGTGCCTAGGAACCCTACAATTAGTTAGGACAGTCGCGTGACTTTGTTGACCTTAGTTAAGGGTCATGCGGGTGGGTCTAATTAATCACGAAATGACGGGTAGAACTTGACTAGTGCTTATGATTTGTTGACCATAGTTAAGGTCATAAGTGCTAGGGGTAAAAACCTTTATCGGGAGTTTCAAGTGTTGAAATTTGCAATGAGATTGCATACCTTCTATATGATAGTTGGATCCCGATACCCACTGCGAGTAATTGTTACTCCTGGGAGAGTTTTACACTTTGCAATTAGCCGATCAAGTAGGTGTCTAGAAAGGTGTCAATGGGGTTACGCCCCTGGGAAAACGAGGTTTACTGTAATTAGGTCTGTGCGAAAACACGGGGAACCTCCTTCAAAGTACCGACACTGGCTTGGCTGAAAGATTGGCGAACTTGTAGAGTGTAATTAATCCCGGCTAGTCTTTCCTTTTAAGCTTTGAAGGAAGATTTGATAAAAACAGTGGGAGCCATCCTGATTAGATAAAATAAATAACCAATCTAATCTTGCAAGAGCGCACGCATAGTGTTTTCTTCTCTCTCTCTCCAGGTAGCGACCATATCACGCCTTAATCAAGATAATAATATGGATGTATTGACCGAACCCGCTTGTTATACTGAGCCGGGGAACGTTGGTCCCGCTCCAACTTATAATTGTTATAAGACAGAGCAAGAAATAGGGGAATGCCAGGATTCCCATGCTTCCCAAACGAAGAAAGTGCATGAGATGCATCTCCTTCGGGTGTGTTCATTACAAAGAACTGTTTCTCAGTATCCTCTACGTCCTACGTATTAGATACCAGATCAGGATCCTGTAAGTCGATGTACAACACCCCAGTACTTGTGGAGAGACGGAATTTTCAAAAACGAACATGTTTAGTGAACAAACATCGACTAACCGCTTGAATCGAAGCTAAACGATAACTAACTACAAACATAGAGTTTCTATGCTACTATGTTTAGGGATTATACCTAATGAATCGTGTCCTTCGTCTTTGCGAACTCCACCTCCTCCTCGGCCTTCTCGAAGTAGTAGACGGTCCACCCGAGAGCTTTACTCCAAGCTTAGCCTCTAAACTTGAGGCAACTAACCTTCTTTAAGTGCTAATCAAAGAAGCTAGGTGATATAGAGTGAGGGTTATGGTTTAATTAGTCTAACTAATCCTTGTACTCAATACATGAGAGGGGAGGATTAGGGTTTGAAGAGGGAGAGCTTGAGGAGAGAGAAGATGAAGATAATAATCAAGTGAGAAGAATGAGTTATCATAATATATATCAAGCATTTCTTTTTATCAAGAAAAGAAAAGAAATCATTTTACAACCATGCTTGATAAATATCTTGTGGTGATTCACCTCCATGAGTCATTAAGCAATTATGAAGCATTAATGATATGGATGAATCATCCATATGACTCACTAATCTCATTCAATGTATATGCCACCTAAACCTCCTTAGTCACCATCTTCTAGAAGCTTCTCGCGCAATTACGAGAACGCCCCTCCTTTCCGCAAAAATACGGAAAAACTTTAGACTGTATAAATCCAATAACCGGATACCAGTAACTGGCTTAAACCAAAGTCGACTGGTAAAAACTGTCCGAAAGTCGTACGTGCGTAAACACACGTATGCGTCCGAACCCTTGTCGTAAAACCATACGACCTCTATATCGTTTCGCCTGGAGTAGGGAAACTCTCTTTGAGGGACTCTAGAGACTCGACTACTACGCTGGCAGTGGGTTTAACCACAGACCGCACGCGGAACTAGCTGTACGTAACGGTCCCCAGGTAGATGTCGATAAGAAGGCCGATGAGGAAACCCATCCGAACTCCTACTGAGTCTGATGTGACAATCTCCATACAGTCCGGTCCGCTCGTCTAAGACTATCGCATATCGGGCCTAGGGGGCGGCAAGCGTCAGTCCCATAATAGCGGTATAAGTCGTGTCGGAGCGAAGCCCATTACACCCTGAGAAACTACTGGAACCTACCAGCAAATCTCGCTTGCCCTGGCCAGGGACTTTGCGTAATGGCTCTCTGACACAGCGCGATATCAACCCCCAATACCGGGAGAGACGAATCCTGTCTAACCGCCACTGCCTCCAAGTGCTCGGGACTGCACCCAACTGCTACCTGTTTGCACGACTCCTTTGAGCCATGGTAGGGTAGCAATCTAAGAACAGTGGGACACACTCGAGGCGAAGTAGCAGTGTCAAGTCTGCGGACTATGCTGTACTCATGTCACCTGGGAACTGTTCACTGACGACTGGTATAAAACCAACCAACAGTTCCCTGTGAGTCCTGTCATGTGTACCCGTAACCTAACGAGCACCTGCATACTATCTCCAGTACGACGTACTGACGGCTGTGGGACAGACCATCTCCCCAACTGGGATGAGAAGCGTACACACTAGTCTACTCCGGAGTATCGATGCTCTGTCTCGATAATCCAACGATTAGGGACCTGAATAAGGATGTGCTTGTAGACTACCCAGCCCCCACTAGTGTGACTGCCATCACAACGCTGGTAGTCAAGCAAGATCCTAAGAGCTCTATCAATACGTATACTCACATATTAAGATAGAAAAACCAAGTAGCATACTACCATGTTTAGCAAGACTGTTATATACATGTGAATATCCCAAGCTTCCATTAAGTAATATACAAACTAGTATGATACAGTAATGGCCTTCTAGGGCATAAACACTAACAATTTCCCACTTGCACTAGGGCCATGTACTGGCGTATCGAAGACCGATGATCTCGAGTAGCCTCTCGAACTGAATCTGAGGTAGGGCCTTTGTGAATGGATCAGCAATGTTCTCTTCAGTAGCAACTCTCCGAACCTCGATCTCCTGACGATCAATGATCTCCCTGATCAGGTGATACCGCTTTAAGATGTGTCTGGACTTCTGATGGGACCTTGGTTCCTTTGCTAAAGCTATAGCTCCGTTGTTGTCGCAATACAGAGGTATTGGATCAACTATGGTAGGAACCACCTGAAGTTCTGTTAGGAACTTCTTCATCCAGACTGCTTCTTTTGCGGCATCGCAAGCAGCTATATACTCCGCTTCCATCGTCGAGTCAGCAACGGTGTCCTGCTTGGAGCTCTTCCAGCACACCGCCCCTCCATTGAGGGTAAAGACATAACCCGACATGGACTTGGAATCGTCCTTATCACTCTGGAAGCCGGAATCAGCAAAGGCCTCCAACCTGAGGTCTTTTCCGCCGTAAACCAAGAACATCTCCTTAGTCCTTCTCAGGTACTTGAGAATGTTCTTTACTGCTATCCAGTGCTTCTCCCCTGGGTCTGACTGATACCGGCTTACCACGCTCAGTGCGTAAGCTACATCTGGTCTGGTGCACAACATCGCATACATTATAGAGCCTACCGCAGAAGCGTAGGGTATAATAGACATGCGTTCCCTTTCCAAATCAGTCTTGGGAGACATCTCTTTGGAGAGGGTGATTCCGTGACAAGCCGGTAGATTACCGCGCTTAGAATCTTCCATACTGAATCTTTTCAGTACAGTGTCGATATACCTGGACTGCGAAAGTCCCAACATCCTCTTGGATCTATCACGATAGATCCGGATCCCCAGAATGTAAGAGGCATCACCCAGGTCTTTCATGGAGAACCTGTGTGACAAGAATCCTTTGATAGATTGTAGCATAGGAATGTCATTTCCTATCAATAGAATGTCATCCACGTACAAGACGAGGAATACGACACTTCTGGCTACAACTTTACTATATATGCACGGTTCATCTGGATTTTTGATAAAGTCATATTCTTTAACTGTTTCATCAAAACAGATAGTCCAACTCCGCGATGCCTGCTTTAGTCCATAAATGGACTTAAGCAGCTTGCATACTTTCCCGCTGCTCCCATTCTGATTGAAACCCTCTGGCTGATCCATATAGACGCATTCTTCTAAATTTCCATTCAAAAAAGCCGTCTTTACGTCCATCTGCCAGATTTCATAATCATGGAAGGCAGCAATAGCAAGAAAGACCCGAATGGATTTGAGCATAGCCACTGGAGAAAAAGTTTCGTCATAGTCCAAACCAGGTCTTTGACGAAAACCCTTTGCAACAAGTCTAGCCTTATAGGTTTCCACCTGTCCATCTACACCAATCTTTTTTCTTGAAGATCCATTTGCATCCTATGGGTTTTACCCCATTTGGAGCAAAGTCCAAAGTCCATACTTTGTTGGTGTACATGGATTCCATTTCGGTCCGCATTGCATCTAGCCATCGTACCGAGTCGCCGCTCTGGATGGCCTGCTGGAAGTCAGTAGGTTCATCATCATCTATGATGCAATCCTTTCTATCCCCATTTATGAGAAAACCGTAGTATCTCTCAGGCGGATGAGACGGCCTACTACTCCTGCGGAGGGGTGCGGGAATGTCCTGTTCTTTTTGAACTCCTGGTTCTACCAAACTTTCAGTAGCAGTTTGTGGTTCTGGAATTTCTTCCAGTTCTATTTCGCTCCCACTTATTTCCTTTTCTAAAAACTGATTTTCCAGAAAATGGGCATTACGAGAAACAAAAACCTTTTGTTCCTCTGCGTAATAGAAATAATATCCCTTGGAGTTCTTTGGATATCCCACAAACATACATTTTACTGATCGTGCCTCGAGCTTGTCCACATACTGCTTTTTAACAAAAGCTGGACATCCCCAAATCTTCATATGTTGAAGATGGGGTTTCTTCCCAGTCCACATCTGATATGGAGTGGTAGGCACAGTCTTGGTAGGAGCCCTGTTCAAAAGATATGCCGCTGATTCTAGCGCATAACCCCAGAAAGATCGCGGTAACTCAGCATTACTCATCATGGATCGTACCATATCCAATAGGGTTCGATTCCGTCTCTCCGATACACCATTATGCTGTGGAGTGTATGGAGGAGTAAGCTGAGAGAGAATTCCTTTCTTTTTTAGGTAACCAAGGAACTCGGCACTCAAGTATTCACCACCTCGATCAGATCTAAGTGTCTTGATACTTTTGCCGGTTTGGTTTTCTACTTCATTCTTATACTCTTGGAATTTCTCAAAAGCCTCGGATTTATGTTTCATCAGATAAATGAATCCGTATCTTGAGTAATCATCCGTGAAAGTAATGAAATAGGAAAAACCACCTCTTGCATGTGTAGACATTGGACCGCATACATCGCTGTGTATGAGTCCTAAGAGCTCGCTCGCTCTTACTCCTTGTCCAGTAAATGGAGTCTTTGTCATCTTTCCTTTGAGACAAGATTGACAAGTGTCATAAGTTTGATATTCGAATGAGTCCAAATATCCTTCTCTATGCAACTTAGTCAACCTTCTCTCATTGATGTGACCCAGTCTACAATGCCATAAGAAAGCTTTATTTAAATCTGGAGACTTTCTTTTTAGTGTGTTCTGGACGTTGAAAATTTGGAGTTGGTTTAAAACATATATACCGTTATTTAGTGTACCTGACCCAATCAAACCATGATTAAGGTGGATGTTAACAACATCTCTTACAAACGTGAAATCATAACCTTTATTTGATAACAAGGAAACTGATATGATATTACACGTTAAGCTTGGTACAAAATAACAGTTATGTAAAACCAAAATGTGTCCACTCGTCAATCCTAGGTGATAATCCCCGACGGACGCAGCTCCCATGCTAGCTCCGTTAGCAACCTTTAGGGTCATATCACCTTCCTTCAGCACTCTACGGTTTCTCAGTGCCTGCAATGAATTGCAAATATGAGATCCTGATCCGGTATCCAATACCCAGGAAGTAGAGTTGATCGACAGACAATTCTCAATTACAAACACACCTGAAGTCGAAGCCACAGCTTGCTTCGGTTCCTGGTTCTTGGCGTTCCACGCCTTGCAATCCTTCTTCCAGTGCCCTTTCCTGTGACAATGGAAGCACTCATCCTGGCCAACTACCGGTACCGCAAACTTTTTCTTTCCCTTCCCTCCCACCTTACTAACACCTCCTCTAGGTCTGGGGACGGCCTTCTTCTTCCTTCCTTTGGCCCTAGCCTTAGACCCGGAAGAAGATGCACCGCCAACAAACATAGCAGGTGTTTCCCTTGCCTTCTGCAAGGTGCCCTCTGCACTCCTTAACATGTTCAGGAGTTCCAGAAGTTCGACTTCTTTTCTTTGAAGGTTGAAGTTCAGGATAAACTGGGCGTAGGTGGGAGGAAGGGACTGGAGAATAAGGTCTGTATAGAGCTCATTATCCAAAGTCGTCCCAAGGTCTGCTAGCTCTTCAATATAGCCGATCATCTTTAGGACATGTTCTCCTACCGATGACCCGACAGCCAACCTCGCTCGAAACAAGTTCTTAGAGGTCTCGTATCTTGCTATACGAGAATGCTCTCCATAAAGTTCCTTTGTATGGAGAAATATGCCATCTAGGTTCATATCCTCATGCCTCCTCTGATGTTCATTGTTCATTGAGGTAAGCACGATGCACTTGGCTTTCGCGCAATCTAAATCCCAGGTTTTGCGGATTTCCTTATCCGCATTGCTGGATTTGGGACCAGGGACAGCAGGTGCCGTAGCGGTGAGGACGTACCCCAAGTTGTCATAGGTCAAAGCCATTTTGACATTCCGCAGCCAATCTTTATAGTTTGGCCCTGTCAGTATATTTTTCTCTAAAAGTAACTTAAGTCCAGTCATTTTCAGGGTCGCTGCAATTAGGAGAGAGAGAAGAAAACTCTTTAGCATGATGCTCTTGCAAGTTTAGAGTGGTTTTTAGTTTATCTAAACTGGATGGCTCCCACTGTTTTTCGAATCCTTCCTCAAACCATAAAAGAAGAATTAGCCAGGACTATTCTCACTGTACAATTCTTGCTTAACCGTTCAGCCAGGCTAGTGTCGATACTTCGAGGGAGGTTTTCCAACACTTTCGCGAAGTTCCTTAATTAAATAACCTCTTTTCTCTGGGGGCGTAACCCCGCTGACACCTTTCTGGACACCTACTTGGTTTATAGCATTGATCGTTAAGTGACGAATCTCCTGATAAGTAGCTTATACTCACAGTAGGATCGGGATCCAAATATCATCGTATGATAATGTTGAAGGAATCCTACCAACATTCATCAAACTCCAAATGGTATGCAACTCTTTGCAAATTTCAGTTTCTTTAAAAATTCCCGATATATCTTTTTGCCCCATGCTCTTATGACCTTGGCTTTGGTCAAAATGTCATAAGTCACATGTCAAGTTCTACCCGTCATTATCTTGTAAATTTGAACCCATCCGTATATACCCCTGACTTTGGTCAAATGGTAATACGACTGTCCCAAACTAACTCATCTATCTTATGCAACAAATGAAAACCCAGCAGCTACCAAACACTATGCCTTGACTTTGGCCAAAATGCATAGCTTGAATACTACTGAATACCCAAATGAAATGACGGAGGGCTACGAATGGTTTTGGCGAAACCGTGAACGTAGTGAACTTGATATAACCGAAGGAACCTGATAGCTTTTAAAAGGAGTGGTTAAAGCTCCGCATTTAAAAATATCTGTTTTTTAAAATTAACCGAGTGGTTTCTTTTAAATTGTTCCAACGATTAAACTTTGGTTTGTTTTTCTTTGCATTATAGATAATGCGTCCCATCATTAACCTATCATTGCAGAAAACAACGAAAATACAACGTCCTCTTATGCCATCCGCATTCGCCACGGGGTCTCGTCATCACCCGTTAGGTTACTTAACTAACGACAGAGCGGGGGCTGGGCTAGCGCGGGTGTAAAACATAAGTGACGTCTAAATAGCTATCATATATAGATATTGTACATTCGTCAGACGCAATAATAGGCATTCCAGATCACAGATGAACTTTATTGAATTTGCAAGCAATCCGTGTTTGTTTTGAGCCTGCAACAAAAGACGGATTACACAGTTGTGATGAATAGCCATTACCCCACCCAAGACCCCAACGGGTACGGCAAACTACCCGCCCGGCAGTTTGTGCACCCCACCTTGGGTCTGTCCTAGGAGCAAAAACAGTAAAATGAAATAATACAACGGTGGCTACAACCGCAACCTGGATGTGCCCCGCAAAATAATATTACAACAAATTACATTTACATCAAATGAATTAAATAATAACCCATCACAAAACCCCGGCTATACATCACAACAGTCCAACACAGTTCATATCCACAAACAGTAAAAACCATTACAGAAATGTGCAACCCCCTGCCAACCGACATACTAGCAGTTAGGGGAGGTTTACGAACACATTATACAAACACAGATATAATCCATCAAGCAAATACTGTATAATTTCGATCGATTAAACACTTTTAATTTTGCTCCAATACTTCTCTGTAAATCTGAAACCTGAGCAAAAATAAAATATTCCAGAAAATACCAAATATCACAGAGAAGCAACACAGGAAATTTGGGTTCCTGAATCGCCAACTCGGCGGCGGAAGCGCGGCGGATCGGTGCTATCCGCCGCGGTTCCGCGGCGCTTTAGGCGATTCAGGGGCCCAAATTTCTTGGGTGTTCTTCTACTGTCTTTTTAAGCTTTCTGAACCTCCCTGAAAAATTTTAGGACTTCATTTAAAATTCGACAGAAACTAGTGATTTCGGGGTTTTCCGGTTTCGTTTTTTTCGTTCGAAATTCATACAAATTTAAAAGTAAGTTATTTATTGTTTAGCGAGGTTCTGATACCACTGTAAGTCGATGTACAACACCCCAGTACTTGTGGGGAGGCGGAATTTTCAAAAACGAACTTGTTTAGTGAACAAACATCGACTAACCGCTTGAATCGAAGCTAAACGATAACTAACTACAAACATAGAGTTTCTATGCTACTATGTTTAGGGATTATACCTAATGAATCGTGTCCTTCGTCTTTGCGAACTCCACCTCCTCCTCGGCCTTCTCGAAGTAGTAGACGGTCCACCCGAGAGCTCTACTCCAAGCTTAGCCTCTAAACTTAAGGCAACTAACCTTCTTTAAGTGCTAATCAAAGAAGCTAGGTGATATAGAGTGAGGGTTATGGTTTAATTAGTCTAACTAATCCTTGTACTCAACACATGAGAGGGGAGGATTAGGGTTTGAAGAGGGAGAGCTTGAGGAGAGAGAAGATGAAGATAATAATCAAGTGAGAAGAATGAGTTATCATAATATATATCAAGCATTTCTTTTTATCAAGAAAAGAAAAGAAATCATTTTACAACCATGCTTGATAAATATCTTGTGGTGATTCATCTCCATGAGTCATTAAGCAATTATGAAGCATTAATGACATGGATGAATCATCCATATGACTCACTAATCTCATTCAATGTATATGCCACCTAAACCTCCTTAGTCACCATCTTCTAGAAGCTTCTCGCGCAATTACGAGAACGCCCCTCCTTTCCGCAAAAATACGGAAAAACTTTAGACTGTATAAATCCAATAACCGGATACCAGTAACTGGCTTAAACCAAAGCCGACTGGTAAAAACTGTCCGAAAGTCGTACGTGCGTAAACACACGTATGCGTCCGAACCCTTGTCGTAAAACCATACGACCTCTATATCGTTTCGCCTGGAGTAGGGAAACTCTCTGTGTGGGACTCTAGAGACTCGACTACTACGCTGGCAGTGGGTTTAACCATAGACCGCAAGCGGCACTAGCTGTACGTAACGGTCCCCAGGTAGATGTCGATAAGAAGGCCGATGAGGAAACCCATCCGAACTCCTACTGAGTCTGATGTGACAATCTCCATACAGTCCGGTCCGTTCGTCTAAGACTATTGCATATCGGGCCTAGGGGGCGGCAAGCGTCAGTCCCCTAATAGCGGTATAAGTCGTGTCGGAGCGAAGCCCATTACACCCTGAGAAACTACTGGAACCTACCAGCAAATCTCGCTTGCCCTGGCCAGGGACTTTGCGTAATGGCTCTCTGACACAGCGCGATATCAACCCCCAATACCGGGAGAGACGAATCCTGTCTAACCGCCACTGCCTCCAAGTGCTCGGGACTGCACCCAACTGCTACCTGTTTGCACGACTCCTTTGAGCCGTGGTAGGGTAGCAATCTAAGAACAGTGGGACACACTCGAGGCGAAGTAGCAGTGTCAAGTCTGCGGACTATGCTGTACTCATGTCACCTGGGTACTGTTCACTGACGACTGGTATAAAACCAACCAACAGTTCCCTGTGAGTCCTGTCCGGTGTACCCGTAACCTAACGAGCACCTGCATACTATCTCCAGTACGACGTACTGACGGCTGTGGGACAGACCATCTCCCCAACTGGGATGAGAAGCGTGCACACTAGTCTACTCCGGAGTATCGATGCTCTGTCTCGATAATCCAACGACCAGGGACCTGAATAAGGATGTGCTTGTAGACTACCCAGCCCCCACTAGTGTGACTGCCATCACAACGCTGGTAGTCAAGCAAGATCCTAAGAGCTCTATCAATACGTATACTCACATATTAAGATAGAAAAACTAAGTAGCATACTACCATGTTTAGCAAGACTGTTATATACATGTGAATATCCCAAGCTTCCATTAAGTAATATACAAACTAGTATGATACAGTAATGGCCTTCTAGGGCATAAACACTAACAGATCCCGCATATGTAATTTGTTACATGGGCTACAGAAAGGTAGATAACTGAGAACGGGTGATAAGTTTCATGAGACAGAAAACGGTGCAAGTGTTGTAGCCAAGTCTGTTGGTCACTGTCACCCTGTATTACCAATACATTGATTCTGAACAAATGCTATTAGATACCGAACCTGATATGCAAAATCATATCAGTGTCTTTATTAGTAAAGAAAGGATAAAATTTTGTATTGTTGAATATTGTTTTGAACATTTCAAAAGTTGATCGGTTCAGGCACGTTATCTAAAAGCATTGACGTTCTAAATCAAACTACAGTTCCTAGTATACAGAACACACACAAGAGGAAGAGTTCAGATATGAATGATTCCTTCTTGTGGTATTATAGACTAGGTCATATTAATGTGGCCCGACTGGATGAAGTTACATTTTAGATGCATGTTTAAATCAGTTTGAATTTACATCTTGTGAAACTTGTTAGATGACCATAGCTCTGTTTATTGGAAACAGAGAAAGAGTTAGTAAACTCTTAGGACTGATACATGATGATGTATGTAAGGTCCCCTGTCTACACATGCCATGACCGGTTCTTTGTACTTCATTACATTCTCTGATGATCTCTCAAGATTCAGTCATATGTTCCTGTTGAAACACAACTCTGAAGCTTTTGAGAAGTTCAAAGAAGATAAGTCAGAAGTAGAGAACTAAATACAGGTAGAAGTATTATGTCCTATGATGAGATCAGGGAGGAGAATACTTGTGCATTGAATTCCTGGACTATTCTAAAGGTGAATGAGATTCACTCTCGGTGTTACTCCTCTGAATATACCACAGCACAACGGTGTATCGGGGCGGAGCAATTGCACCATATTAGATATGGTGTGCTCTATGATGAGTACTACTGAGTTACCTATTTCCTTTTGGGGTTGTGCACTTAAGAAGTTGCATACCTATTGAATTGGGTCCGAATCAAATCAGTGCCTACCACTCCATATAAGATATGGTATGGGAAGAGCCTATCTCTTAAGTCAGTTAAGATTTGGGGTTGTCCGGCCTATGTCAAAAGCAAAATCCGGACAAGATCGAGGCAAGGTCAGTTTTGTAGAACTGGAAGGTTCCAGCTATACAAAACTGCAGCTGATGATTTGACAGAACCAAAGTATTCAATAGTCCCCGACGAACCTCAGTCTCTCCGCCGATCTGGTAGGGTTCCTCATCCGCCTGAGAGATACTTCGGTTTCTCGATGACAGTGGGAGCGAGGAATGCATCATGAGATGATGACCCAACTAGTTTCGAGCAGGCCATCGAGAGTAGGGACTCTGTAAGAATGGCTGGATGCTTAGCGATCTGAGATGGAATCCATGTACACCAACAAAGTATGGACTTTGGTTGCTATATCTGAAGAGTTAAATCCCCATCAGGAGCAAGTATATCTTGAGAAGATTACTTGGTGTAGATGGAAAAGTTGAGACTTTCAAAGCTAGACTTGTTAAAGGTTTTCATCATTGACCAGGCGTGGATAATGATGAAACCTTTTCCAGGGACTATGCTTAAGTCCATCCAGATCCTACTTGCCATTGCTACATACCATGACTACGATATCTGGTGGTTGGGTGCCATGACTACTTTTCTAAATAATAATTTAGAAGAGAACGTCTATAAGAACACAGCCAGAGGGCTTCGTAAACAGTGGGGGCAGCGAAAATGTGTGCAAGTTGCTTTACAGATTAAAGCAGGCATCGCGGAGTTGGAACGTCTGTTTTGATGTGGTAGTCAAAGTGTTTGACTTCATCAAAATGGTAGATGAACCTTGTATATACAAAACGGTAGTAGAGAGTAAGGTGGTCATCCTCGTATTATACGTGGACAACATACTCTTGATAGGAAAAGAGTTTCCTATACTGCGATCGGTCGATCTCCTCTTATCACATGGATTCTCCAATAGGATCAAGATGATACCTCCTAAATCCTGGGATTTGGATCTATGAGATAGATCTAAATGGATGTTAGGATTCTCACTAGTTGTAGTGAGATGGTATCAGTTAATCCTGGGGAGAATCACTGGAAAGGTTCCAGGGTGATGAGAACGACTGAATATCAGTCACAGGCATTGTCTTTACCCTCAGTGAAGGGACGGTATGTTGGAAGAGTTCCAAGCTAGATACCGTGGCAAACTAGACAATAAAGGCTGGTAACATCGCTATTAAAGATACTACCAAAGAGGCAGTTTGGGTGTATATTGGTTCATGAGATGAACTAGATTCTTACCATTGTGTGACAATGGAAGTGTGGCTTTGGCCCAGGAACCCTGGTCCCATCAGTGACCCAGACATATTCTGAGGCAGCATCACCTGATCATGGAGATAGTTGATCTCCAGGGTGATCGAGGTTAGGAGAGTAGACTCAGAGGATAACATGGCGGATCCACTCACAAAGGCTTTTTCCCAGAGAGAGACTTACAAGGGATGGTTAAGTATTAGATACTCCAACCACTGCTACAGATGGCCCTAGTACAAGCGGGAGATTGTTAGTTATATGTATGCCCTAGAGGCCATTACTGTATATAGGATGTATATTGTAGTGGATGCTGGGACATATATAGGTAGGACTTTCTTGCTCGACATGATAGTACGCTATCTGGTTGCTCTTTATCTTAACATGTATACTTTCTGTCTCTCTGTTACATGTTGATAAAGCCCTTAGGATGTGTACTCGACTTCCAGGACTATGATGTAGATCATACTAGTGGGGCCTGGGTAGTCCATGAGTACATCCTTCAATGTTCCTAATCGTGGGAATATCGAGACGGGGCATCGATATTCCAGAGTAGACTAGCGTATATCTTCTCGACCCATGTGATGGGCGATGGATGATCCCATATCCATTGGTGTTTGACATCAGAGATGGTATGCGGGTGCTCAGTGGAGATTGGGTACACTGAACGGACTCGCCGAGAACTCCCAGATGGTATTATACCTCACGTCAGATGGCAGTTCTCTGGTGACATTGGTACAGCTTAGTCTGTTGACCCGAGATCGTCATAGAGTCTTGTGTGTCTCCCACTGTGCTTTGATTTCCACCCAACCACAGCTCTACTGAGTCGTGCAAACAGGTGGTTTTTGGGTACAGTCCCGATTCACATGGAGGCAATGAGCGATAGGAGGGGATTCGTCTCTCCCGGTATTGGGGGTTGATGTTGCGCTATGCTCGACTGGCCATAACTGGAAATCCCTGGCTAGGGTTGCAGTGATTTACTGGTAAGAGTTATCAGTAGTTTCATGCTTATTATGGACCTTACATCGGCATGACTTATCAAGCTATTGGGGTCTGACGTTTACCACCCCTAGGCGAGATATGCGACATATCAGACGAACAGACCGTACTGTACGGTAAGTGTTACTGGTCGGATTCACAGGAGTGTGAGCGGGCTTGCTCGTTGATCTTCTGATCGCTCAATACCCGGGTGGCCGTTACGTTTAGCAGACCTCTTGCTGCTTGTGGGTGTTTGATATGATCATCACCTACTGCCGGCGTATTGACGAGTCTTTAGAGTCCTACATAGAGGTTTCCTGGCTCAAGCGAAACGAAATAGGAGCGCATATGAGATATGTGCGGGACCGAGAATTATACTAGTATGTGATACTGAATTCTATTCTCGCGATTTGTATCATTGGACGGTTATATAAGATATAGCGGGTTACCGAATCAAGTGTTGATTCGATACATTGATACACTTGATATTAGTCGGTTATATGCGATATGACCGGATCATTAAATCAAGTATCGATTTAATGATTTAATGTATAATTATATATTTGATATATTACTTTACATTAACTAGTATTGGTTCACTTAAGATTTGTTTTCTCACTAGTTTGTGCATAAGTGTATATATGATATATATTTGTGTACATATGTTTGTATCATGTTTGATGATACATACAAGTTGTGTGTATGAGAATTATATCAAGATTAAGTTTAAGATTAGGGTATTGTTTTATCAAGAGAATTAACAAAAGAAATGAACTTGGTCAAAGTTGTCAAGCTTGAAGAAGCTTGGAGAAACCTTGACAAAGTCCACTCTTTTGTCATTTCTTTTGATACTTCTTTAACCTAACCTTTAACCTAATACCTTGGTTAATTCTCTACACAAGTTAAGCATGAGGGCTTAACTTGACCATGGTACCATAATTAAAAGGATAAGTTTTCATTCTTTATTCATTATTCTTATCATATTCTTTCTTCTTCTTCTTCTTCAAGAAGAAGAAATCTTGCTACCTCCAATGGTGCCATGAGATTAAGAGTGAGAAATCCAATTCTAAAGTGAACCCACTTCCTATTTCTTCATCCTCTACCACTTGCCATGTAGTAGAGTGTGTTATCTTCACAAGTTTCATGACCTAGTGAAGATGGAGCTTGAGTTTGAGTCGCCTCGACGTAGATCATCTTCGGCATCGAAGTCAATGAGCTAGCCCGCCCATTTCTCCGATGAAACCGACGCTAGAGTCCGGGATTCCGATGATCGCAGCGGAGGGACGTCAACACGGAGCTAGAGAAGTGGAGGACCGGATCTACAATGGTTGTAGTCTCTTTCACTTAGTAGCAAGGTACTTTTCTTGTTTAGTTTTCGCCTATCTTCTAGTTAACGATCTTCATTAGGGTTTCTCGGCACATAATATTTTGAATTTGGCATGGTTGATCAGTTGTAGAACCTCATTGGTATGCCTAGGAACCCTACAGCCTCGCTTCTGGTTTTGGCAGGTAACTTTGTCACGACCCGAAATGGCACATGACTGGCCCTTGAATCATATGAAGTCTATAGGACCCCATCTAATTCAAGTAAGCCAAAACCCAGAAATCTAAAACCATTTTTGGTAAGAAGAAAACTTATTTTAAAACGAGTGGTTTTAATAGCATAAGCCGAATTATGCGTTTTTAAAACATCAAGTCTTTTCTGAAAATTTCGGCACAGTTTCCTTTGTAAATACTGGCCCCGAACGGGGTACAACTTGAATAGTATACGAAATGATAAAAGGAATCCCTAAGTGGGAGCTACCTCTTCGTCAATCGACGGTCACAACCACGCAAGCAATATAATATACAACGCCGAAGGGCGAGGATCAAAACTGAAAAGGAAACTCAAAACAACAAGAAATCCATAATGATACAACGCGTGACTCTAAGGTCGAAAGAATAAACATCACTGGTTTGCTAAGTCTATAAAATATACATGTCTGGTTGATGGAGTTACTAGATACAACTGAATAAAATAAAGTACAATGGTGGTCACGATACAAGTGAACTCACCTACCAAAGCAAATCACCCGGAAAGGAAGCAGTGTGCCAGCAAAGGCGCACGAAACCTGTACAACAAAACCTGCAAGAAACTGTGGCACAACGGGGGTGAGTTGCCAACTCGTAAGTAGAAAACATCAACGAACAGAAATCGCATGTATGACTCAATCCTAGGTCAATACGATCAATAATATATAACCTCAAAATGATAAAGTCTGAAGCATGAAAAGGCGGCCAGGGTAAACAGCTATACATATGTATATTCCCATGTGCTTGTGTCAGTGCCTCAGGTAGCAATATATCATGTGTATGAGGTATGAATGTAATAATATGAAAACAGAATGCATCATGTATGAGAAAACTGTTTTATTATCTCAAAGAGATTTATGTATATAAAAACCGAGCTATCATCAATAAATCAATATAAATCAGTGTCTAGCATCGACACAAAATAGATCCCAATATCTCAGGGTCCGGCTATCCGGACTGGCCTGTATCACCAAATCTCAATACCTCAAAATCATATCTGGGGCTCCGGCTATCCGGACTGGCCCCTAGGCTCCGGCTATCCGGACTGGCCCGACTCCGATCGGTATCCTCTGGATATCCGTCGAGTCACAAAACAATCACCGGTCAGCAATGCTCCCCTGTCACAGGCTCAACGCCATTATCTGCGATCTTCTTGCCACAGGGTACTGCACCGGGTCCACCATGCACCCACAGACGGTTCCTACCCCTCCTCGAATTGGGAGTATGATATCGCTCAAGAGCCAAGAAAACTCATGGTGGACATATCTCAAATCATATCATGAGAAACCCACACTTTCATTTTAAAATAATAATCATAAGTTTATAAAATCTTGTGGTTTCTCCAAATCCATAAATCTCATGGAAAATCCAAATCTCGAGAATACATAAACAATGAATTTAAAAGCATTGGGCTCCGGCAATCTGGACTGGCCCTAAATAACAATGCATGCCAATGAATATAAAGATATGTATGAAAATCACAATAATGAATGCAATGTCTAAGCTATCATATAAAAGTAATCGCATTAGTACTATGTTGAAACTATCAGCTAACAATTTATACTAATGAATAGTATTTTCTAAGTGTACGTGATATGGCAATTACCGATGATGATGTGTGTGAGCCGGCAAGTAAGTGTATGTGGAACATACGCATCATCGGTAATGGTGCTGGTGTCCTGACAGCATGATTTCAATACTAACATATGAAAACACAATATAAGCATGCAATGCGATGCGAACAACAATAATATGCGGGAGCTGAATAATGAACACAACAATAATGAATATGCAATAAATAATATGAGTCATACAGTAAACTACAGGTCTAAACTAACAGAATAATCAACAGGTAATGAAACCACCTAAATCTGAGTCGATATATATATATATATAAATATATATATATATATATAATAGTCGGTGATCCCGCCTCAATAGTATCCCATACGATACCCTATATAATATGACATCCTCGAGTCAAAAGTGCGGATCTATCATCAATAAATAGCTCGTACGGTAAATCCGTCGTACGGCCTCCCAAATCTGGGTACGGGTCAAAAATCACATTTATTTCATTAATCATCTGGTATCCTTTTCATTATACTGATACTATATATATATATGCATGCGTGTGTATGAAAACACCACGCCTAAAGGTCCCGCTAAAATATCATGTCGTATCTCAAATACGAACCATGTCACATCACCGATCTCATGGCCTCAAGCCCAATCTCATCGACTTATCTCTAATCCCAACTACTATCCTCATAATCCATGTATATGTATATGTATACGTGTATATATATATATATATATTGTAACACCCGAGTCCATTTATACCAATTCCAGTTTCAGTATTTTACTTATCCGTGGTATATTCCTGATTTAGCGTGTTTGGGTACGAATAGTATTTTTTGCATGTTACTGGGCATTCGACCCAGCCCGCTTGCTAGAACCTGTTTGACTCTTATTATACATTATCTGGACTTGTTGCATGACTAGTACATCTCATGATTTAGTGTATACTGGTATTTTATCATATATCGCATCTTTTGCATATAACAGTTTAAATCATGTGAAATAAATTAAAGTTGCATTTCATGGCCTGCATGATACCCCTAACCCTGTGGTAGCATCCTTGCATCATGTTCTCGTCCCGTTCAGCGAAACGGACGTGTTTGGATGGCTACGCGCACGTACGTGCATCCGTTCTTGGGGGGTATGCTTTTCTTTAACTAGGCATTCATTTTGAAATTTGGAAGCTGCATATATTTTTTTGATATTTTAAATCTGAATTTTGGAACCGACCCGGGCGCATTTCTGAAATGTTTTGTAACCCGCCAAATTCTAATTATTTAAAATTCTTTAATATTTTCTTAACAGCCAACATTCTTTTAGCCTAAGAGAATATTTTTAAAACAACCCAATATCTCTCCACTAATTTACAGCCTAGGAAATGATTCTCCAATCTTTAAAAGAAAATCATTTAAAGTTTTCCCTAACCAAACATTTTCCCCAGCCAATCACAAGCTTAAATTTTTATCAACTAGGCCCCACGAACACTATTTTTTTTCCTCCCTCTCTCTTCTTTTTCTCCTTCTCTCTCCTCCCTCCTCCACAGCTTTCTCTCTCTCCCTTCTCTTTCTTTCTCCTCTCGCGCTCTCTTTCTCTCCTCTCGCGAACACTGTTCGCTCCTCGATTCTGCTCACCGCCTGTTGAGTCCCGTCACCTCCCTTCGCTCTTTCTTCTTCTCCCTTGTTCAAAACCTCGAGCACGAGAACCCTAGCCGTCGTAGCCGCCACCTCCATCCTCGTTCTCGTCTCCGTCTCCTCCACCTTTCCCTCATTTCCTTCATCACCTCCCTCTTCTCCTCGACGCCGCCTTCAACCTCATCTCCCATCGCCACCGTCGCCTTCCTCACTTCAACTCCTCCATCGCCACATTCCCATGCCTCCATACCCGAACAACCCATCAACCCAGACCGCCGTCGCCGATCTTCTTCATATTCATTCCCCATCTCGACTCCAAACCCAATCACCGGTGACCTCTGCGTTCCCTTCCTCAACCCAACACCTTAGTCTTCATCACCTCAAATCCCACCTCGCAGGCAGCACCTTCTTCGTCGAGCGACCAAAGCACCCGAACCCATTCCTCCGTCCCTCAACCTTCAGGCATCTTGTGTCCCTCGCCACCTTCTCGTTCATCTCGAGAAACCCCAGCACCCAAAACCGGGGCCATCATCTTTTTCCCCGACATCAACCTTGAACCCTAAGCCTCCATTACATGGATCTTCATCTTCGTCTCTTTACCGAGCTCTCCAAACACGTAAAAACCCTAACCGAGCAAACTCCAGCCAGCAGATCACGTCGACGTTGCCTCATTCTCGGCACAGCAGCAATTGTCGCAGCCATCTTCTTCACCACGGTTGCCGTGGCTACTTCTTCACTCGCCTGCCTTTGATCCTGGCCGAGTCTCAACTTCAGGCCGAGCATTACCTGGCTGCATCCCTATCCCAGCCGAGATCGAGCTTAGATCTTGCTTCGGTTCTTCGTTTTCCATCGTCACCTCCGTTGAGTTGCCGAAGTCCGGTCGTGCCGTCGATGATCCCGACGACCCAGCGAGCTTACCTAACCCGTGTGATCACACTGTGCGTGGTTTGGATCCGTTCCGTGTACCGTGCGCACGTCGCGACGTTTTCCGCTGACATGAGATGTTCCGTGTTCCCGTTCTTGATCCGTCCAGACAAGTTAATCTTGCTACATTCTACTATAACATCTATATATATTTATTTCATGTTTAAGATTGTAAATGGAATCTAAGGCTGTTAATCTTCATCATTGCATTTCGATGTCAGAATATATCATGGTAGACTCAGATCTTAAATTATAATTCGTTGCATATTAGAGCACCATATTGTATACCCACATCCGTGTTTGATTTGCTTACTAATTAACTGCATAACTCCTAGCACCTTTAAATAGCTTCTACCCCGAATACCTAGTGGCATCCATTGAACGCATTTTATGTATCATTGCATCTCTAGAGTATTTAGTACGTATTAGCATGATTTTAACATTCATATGTGTTTTACAGTATTCATGTAGTGTTGAAACCATCTATTAAATACAAACTGATATCTGTGCATCTACATACTTTAATCTGTACCTGATTGCATTTCACGTTATAAATTCCAGCTTGTTAATTCTAGTAGTACACCTGCTTGTTTTGTATGCCACGATTATGCTAGTTTGATTTTGAGCACCCAGATGATATCTTGTACACCCTGACATGACCTGCTACAACTATTACTTGATATAACATGGTACCGTACACCCCTGACATGACATGGCACCTTTATACATTACCTGGCTTGACCTGATGTACCATGGCTTGACCCGTTACCTGATCTTGTGTCTAGTGCCAACAAACCTAACATGTAGTCCTCACGGACCGTTCCTGTTGTCTATCCAGACAAACCAGCTTACCTGATCCTGTGTTGGTATTAGTTCTTGATTACTGAATACCTGACTTGACATACACGTATAACTTGGGGGTATGGGGAAATCAAAGGTGAAACCCGACTTGTAACTCAACAGTTCGCTACTTGTTCTGATCAGTTTTAGAGGTTGGGCCAGTCTTGGAATGATGCTGCTGACATCATTCATCTGTACACATTCCTGTTTTAGTGCCTAGCGGCATGTCTCGGTTTCAGCCCGAGAATCTGGGCCGTGGTCCCAGGTATGCACGGGATACTATTGAGTTACATCGACGATTCATCAATTTGATTTCAAAGACTTTAGAATAGAAAACCTAATAGAACAGTTTAGTTTACTCAATGCACACTACCCTGCACTGCCCCGATTTTACATTACTGTTACACCTGCTTTTCATTCATGTTTATAATTGCATTGCCTGTTACCCTGTTTATACTATATTGTTGTTGACGTGACGCGCTGACGTCTGGGTTTTGCATGGCCCAGATTCTTGTACCTTGTTGCAGACTGATTAGGAGTATTGCCGCTGCTAGACGAGCGGTGAAGTTCCTGTCAGGATGTAGTTTCACTTCCAGGTGTTTCTTTTATTGTATCTTTTAGCTTCCGCATATTGTTATTACTTGACTCTTTCACTCTGGCTTATGGACATGTACTAGATAGTTAGCTTTACTTCTTGTTCTTGATATCTCTACAGCCGTAATGTGACTGTGGAAGGATGTTTCCTATCCACAGGTAGCATGGTTGGCTATGTTACGTGCCCATCTTAGCGTACTCTGGGAAGCGGGGCGTGACATGGTTCTTTTGGTATCAGAGACATAGGTTAGTAGGGTTGATTCTTTTGTAGTTGGGTATTGTACCCAATACCCGAATCAGAATACCCGTATTTAGGAAACATGTCTTGCCACCTTGCCATTTTACCGTTTTTGAATCAAGTTCTTCCTGATTATATCTTGTACGATATGCAAACTTCCTTTGCACATTGACTCGAAAACCTAATTCCTTGTTATCTCTAGGGCTTGGGCGACTTGGGTGGAGTTATGTAATTGCGCCCATGAACTGCAGCATGGTTACAATGCGGTACTCTATTTAAGTAACTTGTAGTCCTGGTCTTGATTCACTTCCGTATTCCATGATCGTTATATTACCTTGCTTCTCTCGGTTTCATTACTCACCAGTTCTTGTTTTATCGCCAACATGAATCATGGTTATCGTGCTTAATCTTCTTCAGTATCTTGACTTCGGATGAAGTCACCTCGATATCTTACTTGTTCTTGTTTTTCCCGCATTAGGACTATTCAATCCTAGTGCATTCCTTTGTTTGTTGTTATCTTGGTAATGGGTTTTTCCGCGGCACTTTTCACGCTCATATTGATTGTAAGGAAGGGAAGGTGTTTCTCCAGATTCCTGGGCATTCGGAAGTTGTTTTGCTGGAGGAAGCAGTTCTGTCGGGCTAGTCGAGTTAGGGCTAGGCCGACAAACAAGATTCTCTCGTCAATGGCAGTGGATAAGGAAGAAGCGCCGGCTATATTTGAGAGTTTCATGGAAGTGTGAAGACATATCAGGTTTACCGCCGAAGCGAGACGTGGAGTTCGCACTTGAACTTGTTCCTGGTGCAGCACCAATCTCAAAGGCATATTACCCGATAACACCAGTAGAGTTGGAAGAAGTCAGGAAGCAGGTTGTTGAATTACTTGAGAAGGATTGGTTTCGCCGCAGCAACTTAACTGGGGAAGCTCCAGTTCTTCTAGTAAAAGAGAAAGATGACACAGGGAAGAAGCGCGTTGATTATCGAGAACTAACCGGGTGACTATTATGAACAAGTACCCGATCCCTTGCATTGGCAAAAGTGTTTGAGCAGTTTAGTGGCGCGGGGGTAGTCTTGAAGCTGGATTTGCGGTTCGGATATCATCAGGTCCGAGTTAAATCAGAGGATATTTGCAAGACTGCGTTCCGAACTCAGTATGGACATTACGAGTATTAGTGATACCCGTCAGAGTAACAAATACACGGCAATATTTATGGCCTTGATAAACTGAATCTTCCCACCATTCTTGGACCAGTTTAGTAATGGTCATGGAAGATATTCTGGTTTACTCGAGGAGCATTGAAGAGCATGAAGAATACTTGAAGATCGCAGTACAGACTTGGAGGCAAGAAAGATTATATGCAGAGATGAGCAAGTGCGAGTTTGGCTTGAAGAAGTAAAGTTTTGGGACATATCGTTGCTGGAGATGGAATCGCCATCTACCCAGGGAAGATTGCAGCAGTACAAGACCGGCCGATTCCTAAGAACGTTGCAAAGATCAGAAGTTTTTTTTGGACTTGCAGGATACTATAGAAGGTTCGTGAAGAATTTTGCTCGTTTGGCTGAGCCTCTGACCAAGCTTACGCACAAGAAATTACCATTTGTGTGGACAAATAAGTGTGCGTCAGCCTTTGAGGCGTTGGAGCAAGATTTGATAACCGCTTTGTTTTAACCGTACTAGACGGTTCCAGAGGATTGGTGACTCACAGCGACGCAACTGGGAAAGGTTTGGGATGTGGTTCGATACAACATGAGAGGGTTGTAGCGTACGCGTTGAGATAGTTGAAGGCCTACGAGACGAATTACTCAACTCATGACTTGGAGCTTGCGGCTGGGATTTTCGCTTGAAGATTTGGAGACACTACTTATTGGGCGAAAGGGGTCAAAATATTCACTGATCATAAAAGCCTAAAGTACGTGTTCGCTCAGAAGGAGCTAATTGTGAGACAGCGAAGATGGTTGAAGCTGATGGCTGACTACGATCTTGATCTTGGTTACCATCCGGGGAAGTTAATGTTGTGCCGGATGCACTTAGTCGGTTGCCAGCAATTCTGATGTTGACTGCACCAAGGGGACTTATTGGAGACTTTAGGAGATTCGAGTTGGAGATCGTGCTACCACATTCTTTGGGATAGATGATGCAACTGCAAGTACAGTCATCGTTGACCGAGGCTATTGAAGCAGTGCGATTGCAGGACCCAAGATTGAAGAAGTTTCGAGAACGGGTTGAAGTTGGACTTCGAACGGACTTATTGATTCATGAAGATGGTACGTTACGATATGGTAGTCGTTTAGTGTGCCAAAGGGAGACATCCGCGAAGAAGTTAAGAAGGAAGGTACACAGTTCCGCATATTCCGTACATCCAGGAGGCACAAAGATGTACCGAGACTTACGACAGCATTTCTGGTGGGAAGGTTTGAAATGGAAGATTGCTCGCTTTGTGGCAAAGTGCTTGGAGTATCAGCAAGTAAGGCTGAACATCGAAGGGTTGCTGGTTTAGTGCAACCACTTCTGATCAGTGGAAGTGGGAACATATAACCATGGATATCGTGACGGCTCTACTAAGGAGTCCAAAAGGCAACTATGCAGTTGGGGGTGATAGTTGATCGTTTGACCAAGGCAGCTCATTCCATACCATTTCGAGTTGGTCAATCAACAGAAGTTTTGGCAGAACGGTACGAGCGGGGAATTGCAAGATTGCGTGGATTGTCGGTAAGCATCGTGTCCGATCGTGACACTCGTTTCTTAGCACACTTCTGGAGGAGCTTACAGGAAAGTTTGGGGACTCGATGGAAGTTTAACACAGCTTATCATCCTCAAACAGATGACCAGTCGGGGAGAACGATCCAAATTCTTGAAGACATATTGAGAACTTGCATGTTAGACTTCAAGGGTTCATGGGAGGATTGTCTACATTTAGTGGAGTTTTCTTACAACAACAGTTTCCAGGCGACTATTCAAATAGCTCCATTCGAAACTTTATATGGTTGCAAGTATCGTTCACCTATCTGTTGGAACGATGTTGGAGAACGAAAATTGTTGGGACCGGATTTGATCGTGCAGACAGTGGAGAAAGTTAACACTATCCGGAATCATATGAAAGCAGCACAAGACCGACAGAAGAGTTGGGCAGATACATCGAGAAGATCTCTAGAGTTCGCTGTTGGTGTTTTAGTATTCTTAGAGATGTCACCGACTAGAAGGGTGATCCGTTACAGAAGTCGAGGAAAGTTTAGTCCTCGATTCGTTGGACCTTTTAAGTTTTTGGGAGTATTGGAAGGGTGGCGCATCGTTTGGTGTTACCACAATCTTTGGAGAATGTTCATGACGAGTTTCTCGTATCTCAACCCCGTATGTGCGCTCGAGGAAATAGATGTATTGGATCTTTCGGAGATGACCGTACGAGAAGTTTTAACCCTTGAGGAGTGACCGAGGTCAATCGTGGATCTAAAGGAAAGAGTTCTTGAAAGCGAGGTTATCACTATTGTACTTGACTTCTTGGAGTAATCGCTCACTTGGAGAATCAACTTGGGAACGAGAGGATGAAGTCCGACAGAAGTTTTCCCATCTATCTTTGTAGTTTCCTGTTTGTTTATTCTTTCTTGTTCTTAGAATTTCGAGGACGAAATTCTTTTGTAGTTGGGTATAATGTAACACCCGAGTCCATTTATACCAATTCCAGTTTCAGTATTTTACTTATCCGTGGTATATTCCTGATTTAGCGTGTTTGGGTACGAATAGTATTTTTTGCATGTTACTGGGCATTCGACCCAGCCCACTTGCTAGAACCTGTTTGACTCTTATTATACATTATCTGGACTTGTTGCATGACTAGTACATCTCATGATTTAGTGTATACTGGTATTTTATCATATATCGCATCTTTTGCATATAATAGTTTAAATCATGTGAAATAAATTAAAGTTGCATTTCATGGCCTGCATGATACCCCTAACCCTGTGGTAGCATCCTTGCATCATGTTTTCGTTCCGTTCAGCGAAACGGACGCGTTTGGATGGCTATGCGCACGTACGTGCATCCGTTCTTGGGGGTATGCTTTTCTTTAACTAGGCATTCATTTTGAAATTTGGAAGCTGCATATATTTTTTTGATATTTTAAATCTGAATTTTGGAACCGACCCAGGCGCATTTCTGAAATGTTTTGTAACCCGCAAAATTCTAATTATTTAAAATTCTTTAATATTTTCTTAACAGCCAACATTCTTTTAGCCTAAGAGAATATTTTTAAAACAACCCAATATCTCTCCACTAATTTACAGCCTAGGAAATGATTCTCCAATCTTTAAAAGAAAATCATTTAAAGTTTTCCCTAACCAAACATTTTCCCCAGCCAATCACAAGCTTAAATTTTTATCAACTAGGTCCCACGAACACTATTTTTTTTCCTCCCTCTCTCTTCTTTTTCTCCTTCTCTTTCCTCCCTCCTCCACAGCTTTCTCTCTCTCCCTTCTCTTTCTTTCTCCTCTCACGCTCTCTCTCTCTCCTCTCGCGAACACTGTTCGCTCCTCGATTCTGCTCACCGCCCGTTGAGTCCCGTCACCTCCCTTCGCTCTTTCTTCTTCTCCCTCGTTCAAAACCTCGAGCACGAGAACCCTAGCCGTCGTAGCCGCCATCTCCATCCTCGTTCTCGTCTCCGTCTCCTCCACCTTTCCCTCATCTCCTTCATCACCTCCCTCTTCTCCTCGACGCCGCCTTCAACCTCATCTCCCACCGCTACCGTCGCCTTTCTCACTTCAACTCCTCCATCGCCACATGCCCACGCCTCCATACCCGAACAAACCATCGACCCAGACCGCCGTCGCCGATCTTCTTCATATTCATTCCCCAACTCGACTCCAAACCCAATCACCGGTGACCTCTGCGTTCCCTTCCTCAACCCAACACCTTAGTCTTCATCACCTCCAATCCCACCTCACAGGTAGCACCTTCTTCCTCGAGCGACCAAAGCACCCGAACCCATTCCTTCGTCCCTCAACCTTCAGGCATCTTGTGTCCCTCGCCACCTTCTCATTCATCTCGAGAAACCCCAGCACCCAAAACTGGGGCCATCAACTTTTGCCCCGACATCAACCTTAAACCCCAAGCCTCCATTACAGGGATCTTCATCTTCGTCTCTTTACCGAGCTCTCCAAACACGTAAAAACCCTAACCGAGCAAACTCCAGCCAGCAGATCACGTCGACGTTGCCTCATTCTCGGCATAGCAGCAATTGTCGCAGCCATCTTCTTCACCACGGTTGCCGTGGCTACTTCTTCACTCGCCTTCCTTTGATCCTGGCCGAGTCTCAACTTTGGGCCGAGCATTACCTGGCTGCATCCCTATCCCAGCCGAGATCGAGCTTAGATCTTGCTTCGGTTCTTCGTTTTCCATTGTCACCTCCGTTGAGTTGCCGAAGTCCGGTCGTGCCGTCGACGATCCCGATGACCCAGCGAGCTTACCTAACCCGTGTGATCACACTGTGCGGGTTTGGATCCGTTCCGTGTACCGTGCGCGCGTCGTGACGTTTTCCGCCGACGTGAGATGTTCCGTGTTCCCGTTCTTGATCCGTCCAGGCAAGTTAATCTTGCTACATGCTAATATAACATCTATATATATTTATTTCATGTTTAAGATTGTAAATGGAATCTAAGGCTGTTAATCTTCATTATTGCATTTCGATGTCAGAATATATCATGGTAGACTCAGATCTTAAATTATAATTCGTTGCATATTAGAGCACCATATTGTATACCCACATCCGTGTTTGATTTGCTTACTAATTAACTGCATAACTCCTAGCACCTTTAAATAGCTTCTACCCCGAACACCTAGTGGCATCCATTGAACGCATTTTATGTATCATTGCATCTCTAGAGTATTTAGTACGTATTAGCATGATTTTAACATTCATATGTGTTTTACAGTATTCATGTAGTGTTGAAACCATCTATTAAATACAAACTGATATCTGTGCATCTACATACTTTAATCTGTACCTGATTGCATTTCACGTTATAAATTCCAGCTTGTTAATTCTAGTAGTACACCTGCTTGTTCTGTATGCCACGATTATGCTAGTTTGATTTTGAGCACCCACATGATATCTTGTACACCCTGACATGACCTGCTACAACTATTACTTGATATAACATGGTACCGTACATCCCTGACATGACATGGCACCTTTATACATTACCTGGCTTGACCTGCTGTACCATGGCTTGACCCGTTACCTGATCTTGTGTCTAGTGCCAACAAACCTGACATGTAGTCCTCACGGACCGTTCCTGTTGTCTATCCAGACAAACCTGCTTACCTGATCCTGTGTTGGCATTAGTTCTTGATTACTGAATACCTGACTTAACATACACATATAACTTGGGGGTATGGGGAAATCAAAGGTGAAACCTGACTTGTAACTCAACAGTTCGCTACTTGTTCTGATCAGTTTTAGAGGCTGGGCCAGCCTTGGAATGATGCTGCTGACATCATTCATCTGTACACATTCCTGTTTTATTGCCTAGTGGCATGTCTCGGTTTCAGCCCGAGAATCTGGGCCGTGGTCCCGGGTATGCACGAGATACTATTGAGTTACATCGATGATTCATCAATTTGATTTCAAAGACTTTAGAATAGGAAACCTGATAGAACAGTTTAGTTTACTCAATGCACACTACCCTGCACTGCCCCAATTTTACATTACTGTTACACCTGCTTTTCATTCATGTTTATAATTGCATTGCCTGTTACCCTGTTTATACTATATGGTTGTTGACGTGACGCGCTGATGTCTGGGTTTTGCATGGCCCAGATTCTTGTACCTTGTTGCAGACTGATTAGGAGTATTGCCGCTGCTAGACGAGCGGTGAAGTTCCTGTCGGGATGTAGTTTCACTTCCAGGTGTTTCTTTTATTGTATCTTTTGGCTTCCGCATATTGTTATTACTTGACTCTTTCACTCTGGCTTATGGACATGTACTAGATAGTTAGCTTTACTTCCTGTTCTTGATATCTCTACAGCCGTAATGTGACTGTGGAAGGATATTTCCTATCCACATGTAGCATGGTTGGCTATGTCACGTGCCCATCTTAGCGTACTCTGGGAAGCGAGGCGTGACATACACACATACACACACACACATAGTCCCATACCCATGTATGTATATATATATATACACACATATCCCCATATACGAACAAGTAAAATAAATGTATGCATGCGTGTGTGTGCATGTGGGTGTAATCTCTAATCTAGGGTTTCGCAACTAACGCTAAACTATAACATTAACTTCTAAGTACACTAAGCTAACCCATGAACACTTAACCCTATCTGGATAAACAATAAACTCATAACAACATATAATATATATATATATATATATATGTATGTATGTATGTATGTATGTATGTATGTATACGTATTCCTATACATCATTACGAAACTGCGGGGGTGCTATACGCCATCCACCCGATTTCCTCCATAGATATATATCTACTCACATGATCTTCATTTGCCGATGCCGACGTTGCCACGCGCTTGCTTGTCATCTCGAAGTCCACAAGGGGTATCTACATGTCACAATGTATCGTATCGCATTAAAATCCAAATCAAAGCCAAAACGACACGCAAAACTTAGATAGGTCAAAACCTATGGTTTGCTCTCGCAAATCAACCAAATAACACTCGATTTCGACGTACAACGTTCAGTGATCGATTGCAAAACACAAATACCAAAACTTAAATCCATAAACTTCACAAAACGCAGAGCAAAAACTATGAAAACATGCTTCAGATTTTGTCTCAGGTGAAAACAAGGTAAGCAAACAACACTGGGGTGCTATATAGGGTTATATGATCTACTGAAGCAACCCTGACCCCTAACTCCACCAAGTAGCCGACCCCTATAGCCTAAAATCCGAGCTCACCGGCCTGGGGGTCTTTGAATGGGTTCGTATTTGTAGGGTGGCCTCCTAGTGGTCTATCTAGGCTTGTAGTATTGTTTTCTTTTCTAGTATTTGCCTCGGTTCACTCCAGATTTCCCTGCACACACCCAATTTTCACAAATCGACACAATTCAAATTCTAAGTTTGTATTTGGTTCCAGGTTTCAGGTTTGGGTCTGAATTCTAGCACTAAGGGGTTGTGTGGCCTCTACCAAGCTCAATTACACATCACAACTCAAGAATTCCTCAAAACCCTAACATTGAAATTTCAATGTTCACTAAACCGATATAAAACACCTCTAAACTTGTATGGTTTGTAAGTCGACGTTAGACACCCCACAAGATGCAGGGAGGCGGAATAGGTAAAACAATCATTTTGTTTAAAGTAACATCGACTAACTTTACGGATCTTAGCCAAACCCTAACTAACAACTATCTAGAAGTGATTAGCTACTATGATAGATGATTATACCTAACGATACAAGACCTTCTTGTTCTTGTTGATCACCTCCTCGTCGACCTCCTCGATGTGATAGAAGATCCACCCGAGAGCTCCTTCTCCAAGCTTTAACCTCTCTCTTGAGGTAACTAGGTGGCTATGATTGCTAATCAAAGCAACCTAGAGAATATAGAAGAGGATTAGGGATCTATTAGTCTTGCTAACCCTTGGATCTCAACACATGAGAGGATTAGGGTTAGTTCTTTGAAGAGAGAGAGCTAGAGGAGAGAGAATGTGAAAGTGAGAATCATTATGGATTCTAACTCATTTTTGAATATATGAAGCATGATAATTATCTAAATGAATAACATATGATAATATCAACCATGCTTCATTAACTCACTTTGGATGAATCATCTTATGAGTCATTAAGCAATAAATGCTTCATTAACTCATTTGGATGATTCACTCCATGAGTCACTAATCCATTTAATGCAAATTCCACCTAAGCTCTCCACCTCATCTATCTTCTAGAAGCTTCTCGACTAATTACGAGAATGCCGCTCCCATCTGTGAAAACACGGAAATACTGAGACTGTATAAATCCAATAATCCAATACTAGAATCTGGCTTAAACCAAAGCCCGCTAGTATAATCTGTCCGAACATCATACGTGCACAAGTACACGTATATGTCCGAACCCTGTCGTAAAACCATACGAATTCTATATCGTTTCGCCTGAAGCAGGGAAACTCTCTGTGTGGGACTCTAAAGACTCGACACTATGCTGGCAGTGGGTTTAACCACAGGCCGTAAGCGGTACTAGCTGTACGTAATGGTCCCCAGGTAGATGTCGATAAGAAGGCCGATGAGGAAACCCATCCGAACTCCTACTGAGCCTGATGTGACAATCTCCATACAGTCCGGACTGTTCGACTAGGACTATCGCATATCGGGCCTATGGGGGCGGCAAGCGTCATTCCCCTAAAAGCGGTACAAGTCGTGTTGGAGTGAAGCCCATTACACCTTGAGAAGCTACTGGAAATCCTACCAGTAAATCTTGTTTTCCCTGGCCAGGGACTTTGCGTAATGGCTCTCCATACACAGCGCGATATCAACTCCCAATACCGGGAGAGACGAATTCTATCTAACCGCCACTGCTTCCAAGTGCTTCGGGATTTCACCCAACTGCTACCTGTTTGCACGACTCCTTTGAGCCGTGGTAGGGTAGCAATCTAAGAACAGTGGGAACACACTCGAGACGAAGCAGCAGTGTCAAGTCTGCGGACTATGCTGTACTTATGTCACCTGGAAACTGTTAACTGACGATGGGTATAATACCAACCAACAGTTCCCTGCGAGTCCTGTCCGGTGTACCCGTAACCTAATGAGCACCTGTATACTATCTCCAGTACAACGTACTAATGGCTGTAGGACAGACCATTTCCTCAACTGGGATGAGAAGCGTACACACTAGTCTACTCCGGAGTATCGATGCCCTATCTCGGTAATCCTATGACTAGGGACCTGTATAGGATGTTGCTTATAGACTACCCAACCCCCACTAGTGTGACTGCCATCACAACGCTGGTAATCTAGCAAAGATCCTAAGGGCTCTACTAATATGTATAAGCGATATGTTAAAAGAAACACATGCACATATTAAAGTAGAAACAAACCAAGTAGCATACTACCATTTTTAGCAAAACTGCCAATACAACTGTGAATATCCCAAGCTTCCATTAAGTAATATACAAACAAGTATGATAAAGTAATGGCCTCTAGGGCATAAACACTAACAATCTCCCACTTGCACTAGGGCCATGTACTGGCATATCGCAGACCTATCATCTCGAATAGCCTCTCGAACTGCATCTGAGGAATGGCCTTTGTGAATGGATCAGCAGTGTTATTCTCTGTATCTACTCTCTTCACCTCGATCTCCCGGCGATCTATGATCTCCCTGATCAGGTGATACCGCCTTAAGATGTGTCTGGACTTCTGATGGGACCTGGGTTCCTTCTCTAAAGCTATAGCATCGTTGTTGTCGCAATACAGAGGTATTGGATCAACACTGGTAGGAACTACCTGAAGTTCTGTAAGGAACTTCTTCATCCAGGCAGCTTCTTTTGCGGCATCGCAAGCAGCTATGTACTCCGCTTCCATCTTTGAGTCAGCAACGATGTCCTGCTTGGAACTCTTCCAACAGACCGCCTCTCTATTGAGGGTAAAGACATAACCCGACATGGACTTGGAGTCATCCTTGTCACTCTGGAAGCTGGAGTCGGCAAAGGCCTCGATCTGGAGGTCCTTTCTGCCATACACAAAGAACATCTCCTTAGTCCTCCTCAGGTACTTGAGAATGTTCTTTACTGCCATCCAGTGCTTCTCCCCTGGGTTTGACTGATACCGGCTTATAACGTTCAATGCGTATGCTACATCTGGTCTGGTACATAACATCGCATACATTATAGAGCCTACCGCAGAAGCGTAGGGTATAATCGACATGCGAGCCCTTTCCAAATCAGTCTTGGGAGACATCTCTTTGGAGAGGGTGATTCCGTGACAAGACGGTAGGTTACCGCGCTTAGAATCTTCTATACTGAATCTTTTCAATATGGTGTCTATGTACCTGGACTGCGAAAGTCCCAACATCCTCTTTGATCTATCACGATAGATCTGGATCCCCAGAATGTACGATGCATCACCCAGGTCCTTCATGGAGAACTTCTGTGACAAGAATCCTTTGACTGACTGTAGCATAGGAATATCATTTCCTATTAGGAGAATGTCATCCACGTACAGGACGAGGAATACTACAGCTCTCCCTACAATCTTACTGTATATGCATGGTTCATCTGAATTCTTGATAAAGTCGAATTCTTTGACAGTATCATCAAAACAGATGTTCCAACTCCGCGATGCCTGCTTTAGTCCATAAATGGACTTAAGCAACTTGCACACTTTACCGCTGCTCCCACTCTGAATGAATCCCTCTGGCTGATCCATATAGACGCATTCTTCTAAATTACCATTTAGAAAAGCCGTATTTACGTCCATCTGCCAGATCTCATAATCGTAGAAGGCAGCAATGGCAAGAAGGACCCGAATGTATTTAATCATAGCCACTGGAGAAAAGGTTTCGTCATAGTCCAAACCAGGTCTTTGACGAAAACCCTTTGCAACAAGTCTAGTCTTATAGGTTTCAACCTGTCCATCTACACCAATCTTCTTTCTGAAGATCCATTTGCATCCTATGGGTTTTACCCCATCTGGAGTGTAAGTCCACGTTACCCATCCCGGTTCTTACGGGGATGCGGAAACGATAAAAAACGATTTTTATGGCAAGGTAACATGGACTAGAAAATAGGATCTTTGCTAAACAAAAACCTAGCAAACTAACTAGAAGTTTAACTACTATGTTAGAGGGTTATACCTAGGTCTTGAACTCCTTCTCTTCTTGCTCCTTGGAGTGGCTAGATCGGCTCCACCTCGCAGTCCCCTTGTTGTCGAAGAAGGATCCACTCGAAAGCCTCTACCTTGAGCTCCTACCTCAACCGAGAGGAAACTAAAGTGCTTGGCTTGCTAGACCTTGTACTATAGAGTGAGTAGAGAAGAGTTTTTAGGGTTTTATCTCAAAGACTCATGCTTCTCAACACATGAGACATGAGAGCCTTGAGAGAGAGGAAGAGCGTGAGCTTTGGATGAGAGAGAATGAGAATGATAGAATGAGCTTGACCTTTTTACAACCATGCTCACAAAAGGAAAAATAATCATGATAATAATAATAATTAAGAATGGTGATGGTTAGTTTCAATGATCATTATCATTTCATGCATTTAATGCATTTTGTAAAGAACAACAAGTAAACAAAAGTCATAGCAATGAAATGATGATGGTCAACTAGTCCAAATTAGTCAACCGGTCAACAAAGTCAACAAGTCAACAAATATCAAACTTTCAACACAACCATGGTACAATAATACTTAATTAATATTATTAATCATAATTCTTATTCTCATTTGGGTTTAGAAAAAGTCAACAGTCAACAACCCTAATGAGAATCCTCTGCCTCTGCCTCTGCCAACTGTGCACACACACACGCATCCGTGTTTTGAGGAACACGAATACAATGAGATAAAATCAATCCCAAAACGTATACTAGGATCTGGCTTAAACCAAAGCCCGCTAGTAATAACTGCTCGGACACCAAACGTGCACAAGTGCGCGGATGTGAACGAATCCTGTCGCAAAACCATGCGACCTCTACTCTGTTTTGCTCAAAGGCGAATAGCTCTCTGTGTGGGACTCTAAAGACTCGACACTACGCTGGCAGTGGGTTTAACCACAGGCCGCAAGCGGTACTAGCTGTACGTAACGGTCCCCAGGTAGATGCCGATAAGAAGACTGATGAGGTGAACCCATCCGAACTCCTACTGAGCCTGAATGTGACAATCTCCGTACAGTCCGGTCTGTTCGTTTAAGAGTATCGCATGTCGGGACTAGGGGGCGGTAAACGTCAGACCCCTAATAGCGGTACAAGTCATGCCGGAGTGTAGCCCAGAACACCCTGAGAAACTACTGGAAACACTACCAGTAATTCTCGCTTGCCCTGGCCAGGGACGACTATGTGTAATGGCTCTCCTAGACACAACACGATATCAACCCCCAATACCGGGAGAGACGAATCCTGTCTAACCGTCACTGCTTCCAAGTGCTTCGAGACTGCACCCAACTACTACCTGTTTGCACGACTCCTTTGAGCCGTGGTAGGGTAGAAATCAAAGAACAGTGGGAACACACTCGAGGCGGAGTGACAGTGTCAAGTCAACGGACTAAGCTGTACTCATGTCACCTAGGAACTGTTATCTGACGATAGGTATAGTACCAACCAACAGTTCCCGACGAGTCCTGTCCACTGTACTCATAACCTAACGAGCACCCGCATACTATCTCCAGTACGACGTACTGATGGCTGTGGGACAGACCATCTCCCCTGCTGGGATGAGAAGCGCATACACTAGTCTACTCCGGAGTATCGATGCCCTGTCTCGATAATCCGATGACTAGGGACCTGTATAAGGATGTGCTTGTAGATTACCCAGCTCCTACTAGTGTGACTGCCATCACAACGCTGGTAATCAAGAAGAGATCCTAAGGGCTCCACTAATGTGTATAGGAGATATGGTAAAAGAAACACATGCACACATTAAAGTAGAGACAAACCAAGTAGCATACTACTATTTTGAGTAAGATTGTCTATACAACAGTGAATATCCCAAGCTTCCATCAAGTAATATACGAACTAGTATGATACAGTAATGGCCTCTAAGGCATATACACTAACAATCTCCCACTTGCACTAAGGCCATGTACTGGCGTATCGAAGACCTATCATCTCGATCAGCCGCTCGAACTAAGTCTGGGGTATGGCCTTCGTGAATGGATCTGCAGTGTTATCTTCTGTAGCAACCCTCCGAACCTCGATCTCCCGGCGATCCACGATCTCCCTGATCAGGTGATACTGCCTCAAGATGTGTCTGGACTTCTGATGGGACCTGGGTTCCTCTGCTAAAGCTATAGCCCCATTGTTGTCACAATACAAAGGTATTGGATCAACAATGGACGGAACCACCTGAAGTTCTGTCAAGAACTTCCTCATCCAGACGGCTTCTTTTGCGGCATCAGATGCAGCGATATATTCCGCTTTCATCGTTGAGTCAGCAACGGTTTCCTGTTTGGAACTCTTCCAACACACCGCCCCTCCATTGAGGGTAAATGCATAACCCAACATGGATTTGGAGTCATCCTTATCACTCTGGAAGTTGGAGTCAGCAAAGGCCTCCATTTAGAGGTCTTTTCCGCCGTAAACCAAAAACATATCCTTAGTCCTTCTCAGGTACTTCAGAATATTCTTTACCGCTATCCAGTGTTTCTCTCCAGGGTTTGACTAATACCGGCTTACCACATTCAGTGCATAAGCTACATCTGGTCTGGTACACAACATCGCATACATTATAGTGCCTACCGTAGAAGCGTAGGGTATAATCGACATGCGAGCCCTTTCCAAATCAGTCTTGGGAGACATCTCTTTGGAGAGGGTGATCCCGTGACAAGCCGGTAGATTACCGCGCTTGGAATCTTCCATACTGAACCTCTTCAGTATGGTGTCAATGTACCTTGACTGTGAAAGTTCTAATATCATCTTGGACCTATCACGATGGATCCAGATCCCCAGAATGTAAGAGGCATCACCCAGGTCTTTCATGGAGAACCTGTGTGACAAGAACCCTTTGACAGATTATAGCATAGGAATGTCATTTCCTATCAAGAGAATGTTATCCATGTATAAAACGAGGAATACGACAGTTCGTGCTACAATTTTACTATAGATGCATGGTTCATCTGGATTTTTGATAAAACCAAATTCTTTGACCGTCTCATCAAAACAGATGTTCCAACTTCGCGATGCCTGCTTCTGTCCATAAATGGACTTAAGCAACTTGCACACTTTCCCGCTGCTCCCACTCTGAATGAAACCCTCTGGCTGGTCCATATAGACACACTCCTCCAAATTTCCATTCAGAAAAGCGGTCTTTACATCCATCTGCCAAATCTCATAATCGTGGAAGGCAGCAATGGCAAGAAAGATCCGAATGGATTTGAGCATAGCCACTGGAGAAAAGGTTTCGTCATAGTCCAAACCAGGTCTTTGACGAAAACCCCAACAAGTCTAGCCTTATAGGTCTCAACCTGTCCATCTACACCAATCTTCCTTTTGAAGATCTATTTGCAGCCTACGGGTTTTACCCCTTCTGGAGCAACGTCCAAAGTCCATACTTTGTTAGTGTACATGGACTCCATTTCGGTCCGCATTGCATCCAGCCATTTTACCGAGTCAACGCTCTGAATGGCCTGCTGGAAGCTAGTCGACTCATCATTATCAATGATGCAATCCTCTCTATCCCCGTCTATGAGAAAACCGTAGTATCTCTCGGGCGGATGAGACTACCTACTACTCCTGCGGAGCGGTGCAGGAATGTCCTGTTCTTTCGAACTCTCTGGTTCTACTAAGCTTTCAGTAATAGCTCATGGTTCTGGAATTTCTTCCAGTTCTATTGTGCTCCCACTTATCCGATTTTCTAAAAATTCAGTTTCCAAGAAGCAGGCATGATGAGAAACAAAAACCTTTTGTTCCTCTGCGCAATAGAAGAAATATCTCTTGGAGTTCTTTGGATATCCCACAAACTTGCATTGTACTGAGCGTGCCTCGAGTTTGTCCGCATGTTGCTTTTAGACAAAAGCTGGACATCCCCATGTCTTATTGTACTTAAGATAGGGTTTCTTCCCACTCCACATCTGATATGTTGTGGTAGGCACTGTCTTAGTTGGAACTCGGTTCAAAAGGTATGCAGCTGATTCTAGTGCATATCCCCAGAATGATCACGGCAACTCAGCGTTACTCATCATGGAACGTACCATATCCAATAGGGTTCGGTTCCGTCTCTCCGATACACCATTATGTTGTAGGGTGTATGGAGGAGTAAGTTGAGAGAGAATTCCATTCTCTTTTAGGTAACCCAGGAACTCGGCACTCAAGTATTCACCACCTCGATCAGATCTCAGTGTCTTGATACTTTTGCCTGTTTGTTTTTCTACTTCATTCTTGTATTCTTGGAATTTTTCGAAGGCTTCAGATTTATGTTTCATTAAGAAGAAATACCCGTACCTTGAAAAATCATCCGTAAAAGTAATGAAGTAAGAATAACCACTTCGCGCATGTGTAGACATTGGACCGCACACATCGCTGTGTACGAGTCCCAAGAGCTCGCTCGCTCTTACTCCGTGTCCAGTGAACGGAGTCTTTGTCATCTTTCCTTTGAGACATGATTGACAAGTTGCATATGATTGATATTCGAACGGATCCAAATATCCTTCTTTATGTAACTTCGTCAACCTTCTCTCATTGATGTGACCCAGTATACAATGCCATAAGAAAGCATGATTTATTTCTGGAGACTTTCTTTTGTGTGTATTCTGGACATTGAAAATCTGTGGTTGGTTTAATACGTATATGACGTTGCTTAATGTACCCGACCCAATCAGAACATGATTAAGGTGAATGTTTATAACATCGCTTACAAATGCAAAATCATAACCTTCTTTAGACATTAAAGATACATATATGATATTACAAGTCGCACTGGGTACAAAATAACAATCACGCAAAACCAAAACATGTCCATCTGACAATCCCAAGTGATAGTCCCCCACGGACTCAACATCCATGCCAGCTCCGTTTGCAACTCTGAGGGTCATATCACCTGCCTTCAAAACCCTACGCTTTCTCAGTGCCTGCAAAGAATTACAGATATGAGATCCTGATCTGGTATCCAATACCCAGGAAGTAGAGTTTATTGATAGACAGTTTTCAATAACATACACACCTGAAGCCGAAGCTACAACTTGCTTCGGGTCCTGGTTTCTGGCCTTCCAAGCCCTGCAATCTTTCTTCCAGTGTCCACTCTTGTGACAGTAAAAGCACTCTTCCTTTCCCACAAGCTTTCCCGCTACCTTTGCCATTTTAGCCTTTCCCTTGGCTTCCACTTTATTAACACCGCCCCTTGGTTTGGTGGGGGCTTTCTTCTTCTTTCCTTTGGCTTTCGCCTTGGACCTAAAAGAAGAAGGTTCTCCAACAGACAAAGCGGGTGTTTTCCTTACTTTCTTCAGGGTACCCTCTGCACTCCTCAACATGTTAAGGAGTTTCGAAAGTTCAACTTCCATTTCTTGCAAGTTGAAGTTCAGGATAAACTGGGCGTAAGTGGAAGGAAGGGACCGGAGAATCAAGTCAGTATAGAGCTTGTTCTCTAACGTGGTCCCAAGGTCCACGAGCTCTTCAATAAAACCAATCATCTTAAGCACGTGTTCCACTACCGATGATCCGACGGCCAATCTCCCCGAAAACAACTTTTTCGAGACTTCGTATCTGGCGATACGGGATTGCTCTCCATATAGTTCCTTAGTATGGAGAAATATGGATTCAAGGTCCATATTTTCCTGCCTCCTCTGATGTTCATTGTCCATAGAGGAAAGCACGAGGCACTTGGCCTTCGCGCAGTCAATCTCCCAGGTTTTACGGATTTCCTTATCCGCGACGCTGGATTTGGGACCTGGGACAGGGGGAGCTTTGGTGGTAAGGAGATACCCCAACTTGTCATAAGTGATTGCCATTTTGACATTCCTGAGCCAATCTTTGTAGTTTGGCCCTGTCAGTATGTTTTTATCTAGTAGTAACTTAAGTCCGGTCATGATGTTTGGTCGCTGCAATTAGGAGAGAGAGAAGAAACACTTTAGCATGATGCTGTTGCAAGTTTAGAGTGGTTTTTAGTTTGTCTAAACAGGATGGCTCCCACTGTTTCTCAAATCCTTCCTCAAACCAAAAAAGAAGAATTAGTCGGGATCAATCTCACCGTACAATACTTCTTTAACCGTTCAGCCAGACCAGTGTTGGTACTTCGAGGGAGGTTTTCCTACGCTTTCGCGAAGTTCCTTAATTAAATAACCTCTTTTCCCTGTGGGCGTAGCCCCGCTAACACCTTTCTAGACACCTACTTGGTTTATAGCATTGATCGTTAAGTGAGAAAGTTCCCGAGGAGTAGCATATACTCACAGTAGGATCGGGATCCAAATATCATCGCGTGATAAAATTGAAGGAATCCTTCCAGAATCATCACACTCCAAATGGTATGCAGCGCTAGCAAGTTTCGGTTTCTTTAGAAACTCCTGATGTGGATTTTTGCCCCATGCTCTTATGACCTTGACTTTGGCCAACAAATCATAAGTCACATGTCAAGTTCTACCCGTCATTTTCCAGGTTAATTTGAACCCACCCGTACCTACCCTTGACTTTGGCCAACAAGGCAGTACGACTGTCCCAAACCAACGCATCTATCTATGCTACATATGAATATTCAATAGCTACCAATCACTATGCCTTGACTTTGGTCAACAAACACAGCTTGAATACTATTGACTATCCATATGAAATGACGGAGGGCTACGAATGGTTTTGGCGAAACCGTGAACATAGTAAACTTGATATAATCGAAGGAACGTGTTAGCTTTTAAAAGGAGTGGTTTAAGCTCCGCGTTTAAAAGTTGTTTTGAAAAGAAACCGAGTGGTTTTGAAATTGTTCCAACGACTTTACTTTGGTTTACTTGCATTAATTTAATGCGTCCCATCAATTAATCCTACCATTGCAGAAAACAACAAAAATATGACGTATGCTTATGCCATCCGCATTCGCCACGGGGCCCCGTCATTACCCGTTAGGTTACTTAACTAACGACAAAGCAGGGGCTGGACTAGTACGGATGCAAAACATAAGCAACGCCTACTAGATATCATATATAGATATACACATTCGTCAGATGCAATGATAGCCATTCCAGATCACAGATGAACACTTTGGATATATTAGAAATCCGCGTTTCGTTCGAGCCTGCAACGAAAGACGGATTACACGGTCGCGATGAATAGACAGGACCCCACCCTAGACCCCTACGGGTGCGGCAAACTACCCGCCAAGTACCCGAAGTGAAGCAACCTCCCTTAACAACGTGAGTAGGCCACTCGGCACCTCGAGGTACCCGGTAGTTTGTGCACCCCACCTTGGGTCTATCCTAGGAGCAAAAACAGTAAAAGAAATAATATACAATGGCGGCTACAACCTCATCCCGGATGTGCGGCCATACAAATAATATTACATCAATTACATATTACATCAAATGAAAAGTAAAGAAAACTCTCATCTCACAACCCCCCGGCTATTCATCCGAGACAATCCAACGAGTTCATAAACACAAACCATCAACATTACAGATCATAGATATGTATAACCCCCACTAATCGACGTATAGCGATTAGCAGATGTTCAATACATATATCACATCACAGATATAACCCATTAGCTAAAGTCTACAGAACTTCGATAAAAAATACGGATTTGTAACTACCCCAAACACAACTTTTTTCTCTGGAAAATCTGGGCAAAAACAACATATGCTAAAAATCCCACAACAGAACACTGAACACACTGCAGCAAAACCGAGTCGCGGCCGAGTCAACTCGGCCGCGGATCCGCGGCAAGAAGCATGTTCTCGCCGCAGTTCCGCGGCGCTTTGACCGAGTCAGTGGCTCGTTTTTGTTGTGTGTTCCTAAAAAACCCTGAGCCAATTTTTAGTGTGTGTGGAATTATTTTTTGAACAGTTTTAAAATCGGCAGAGAGTTCAGTTCTCGGACGTGTTTTGCGATTTTTCTCCGATCGAAATTCTAAATACTTTGCTAACATGCTAGTTTGTGTTTAGCTAGGCTCTGATACCACTGTAAGTCCACGTTACCTGTCCCGGTTCTTACGGGGATGCGGAAACGATAAAAAATGATTTTTATGGCAAGGTAACATGGACTAGAAAATAGGATCTTTGCTAAACAAAAACCTAGCAAACTAACTAGAAGTTTAACTACTATGTTAGAGGGTTATACCTAGGTCTTGAACTCCTTCTCTTCTTGCTCCTTGGAGTTGTTGGATCGGCTCCACCTCGCAGTCCCCTTGTTGTCGAAGAAGGATCCACCCGAAAGCATCTACCTTGAGCTCCTACCTCAACCGAGAGGAAACTAAAGTGCTTGGCTTGCTAGACCTTGTACTCTAGAGTGAGTAGAGAAGAGTTTTTAGGGTTTTATCTCAAAGGCTCATGCTTTTCAACACATGAGACATGAGAGCCTTGAGAGAGAGGAAGAGGGTGAGCTTTGGATGAGAGAGAATGAGAATGATAAAATGAGCTTGACCTTTTTACAACCATGCTCACAAAAGGAAAAATAATCATGATAATAATAATAATTAAGAATTGTGATGGTTAGTTTCAATGACCATTATCATTTCATGTATTTTGTAAAGAACAACAAGTAAACAAAAGTCATAGCAATGAAATGATGATGGTCAACTAGTCCAAATTAGTCAACCGGTCAACAAAGTCAACAAGTCAACAAAAGTCAAACTTTCAACTCAACCATGGCACAATAATACTTAATTAATATTATTAATCATAATTCTTATTCTCATTTGGGTTTAGAAAAAGTCAACAGTCAACAACCTTAATGAGAATCCTCTGCCTTTGCCTTTGCCAACTGTGCATATACACCCGTATCCGTGTTCTGAGGAACACGAATACAATGAGATAAAACCAATCCCAAAATGTATACTAGGATATGGCTTAAACCAAAGCCCGCTAATAATAACTGCTCGGACACCAAATGTGCACAAGTGCGCGGATGTGAACGAACCCTGTCGCAAAACCATGTGACCTCTACTCTGTTTTGCTCAAAGGCGAATAGCTCTCTGTATGGGACTCCAAAGACTCGACACTACGCTGGCAGTGGGTTTAACCACAGGCCGCAAGTGGTACTAGCTGTACGTAACGGTCCCCAGGTAGATGCCGATAAGAAGACTGATGAGGTGAACCAATCCGAACTCCTACTGAGCCTGAATGTGACAATCTCCGTACAGTCCGGTCTGTTCGTCTAAGAGTATCGCATGTCGGGCCTAGGGGGAGGTAAACGTCAGACCCCTAATAGCGGTACAAGTCGTGCCGGAGTGTAGCCCAGAACACCCTGAAAAACTTCTGGAAACACTACCAGTAATTCTCGCTTGCCCTGGCCAGGGACGACTATGTGTAATGGCTCTCTTAAACACAGCGCGATATCAAACCCCAATACCGGGAGAGACGAATCCTGTCTAACCGTCACTGCCTCCAAGTGCTTCAGGACTGCACCCAACTACTACCTGTTTGCACGACTTCTTTGAGCCGTGGTAGGGTAGTAATCAAAGAACAGTGGTAACACACTCAAGGCGGAGTGACAGTGTCAAGTCAACGGACTAAGCTGTACTCATGTCACCTGGGAACTGTTATCTGACGATAGGTATAGTACCAACCAACAGTTCCCGACGAGTCCTGTCCAGTGTACTCGTAACCTAACGAGCACCCGCATACTATCTCCAGTACGACGTACTGATGGCTGTGGGATAGACCATCTCCCCTGCTGGGATGAGAAGCGCATACGCTAGTCTACTCCGGAGTATCGATGCCCTGTCTCGATAATCCGACGACTAGGGACCTGTATAAGGATGTGCTTGTAGATTACCTAGCTCCCACTAGTGTGACTGCCATCACAACGCTGGTAATCAAGCAGAGAACCTAAGGGCTCCACTAATGTGTATAGGCGATATGCTAAAAGAAACACATGCGCACATTAAAGTAGAGACAAACCAAGTAGCATACTACCATTTTGAGCAAGATTGTCTATACAACTGTGAATATCCCAAGCTTCCATCAAGTAATATACAAGCTAGTATGATACAGTAATGGCCTCTAGGGCATATACACTAACAATGGAGCAATGTCCAAAGTCCATACTTTGTTAGTGTACATGTACTCCATTTCGGTCCGCATTGCATCCGGCCATTTTACCGAGTCGCCGCTCAGAATGGCTTGCTGGAAGCTAGTAGGGTCATCATTGTCAATGATGCGATCTTCTCTATCCCCATCTATTATAAAACCGTAGTATCTCTCGGGCGGATGAGACTGCCTACTACTTCTGCGGATAGGCGCTGGGATGTCCCTTTCTTCTGAAACTTCTGGTTCTACCATACTTTCAGTAACAGCTTGTGGTTCTGGAATTTCTTCCAATCTATTGCGCTCCCACTCTTCTGATTTTCTAAAAATTCAGCTTCCAAGAAGTGGGCATGACGAGAAACAAAAACCTTTTGTTCCTCTGCGTAATAGAAATAATACCCCTTGGAGTTCTTTGGATATCCCACAAACTTACACTGTACTGAGCGTGCCTCGAGCTTGTCCATATGCTGCTTTTTAACAAAAGCTGGACATCCCCATGTCTTCAGGTACTGAAGATAGGGTTTCTTTCCACTCCACATCTGATATGATATGGTAGGCACAGTCTTGGTTGGAACCTTGTTCAAAAGATATGCAGCTGACTCTAGTGCATAACCCCAGAAAGATCGCGGTAACTCAGCCTTACTCATCATGGAACGAACCATATCCAATAGGGTTCGATTCCGCCTTTCCGATACACCATTATGTTGTGGTGTGTATGGAGGAGTAAGCTGAGAGAGAATTCCATTCTCTTTTAAGTAACCCAGGAACTCGGCACTTAAGTATTCACCACCTCGATCAGATCTCAGTGTCTTGATACTTTTGCCCGTTTGGTTTTCCACTTCATTCTTGTATTCCCGGAATTTCTTAAAGGCCTCGGATTTATGCTTCATCAAGAAGATATGTCCATACCTAGAGAAATCATCCATGAAAGTAATGAAGTAGGAATAACCACCTCTTGCATGTGTAGATATTGGACCGCACACGTCACTGTGTACGAGTCCTAAGAGCTCGCTCGCTCTTACTCCGTGTCCAGTAAACGGAGTCTTTGTCATCTTTCCTATGAGACAAGATTCACAAGTAGCCTAAGATTGATATTCGAATGGATTCAAATATCCTTCTCTATGTAACTTAGTCAACCGTGTTTCATTGATATGACCTAGTCTACAATGCCATAAGAAAGCCTGATTTATTTCTGGAGACTTTCTTTTAAGTGTGTTTTGGACATTGAAAACCTGAGCTTGATTTAATACATATATACCGTTATCTAATGTACCGGACTCAATCAGAACTTGATTTAGGTGGATGTTTACAACATCTCTTACGAATGTAAAATCATATCCCTCTCTCGAAAGTGAGGATACTGATATGATATTACAAGTCAAACTAGGTACATACAAACAGTTACGTAGAATCAATATCTGCCCACTTATCAGTCCTAGGAGATATTCCCCCACGGATTCTGCGTCCATGCTCATTCCGTTCGCAACTCAGAGAGACATATCACCTACTCTGATAACTCTACGATTTGTCAAAGAATGTAACGAATTACAGATATGAGATCCTGATCTGGTATCTAGTACCCAGGAAGTAGAGTTAATTGACAAACAGTTCTCAATTACAAACACACTCGAGGCCGAAGCCACAACATGCTTCGAATCCTGGCTACTGGCTTCCAAAGTTCTGCAATCCTTCTGCCAATGCCCGTTCCCATAACAATAGGAACATCCCTCCTTACTTACACTAAGTCCCGAAACTTTTGCTTTTCCCTTTCCTTCTACTCCACTGGCTCCGTATATCGGCTTTGTGGAGGTCTTCTTCTTTTCACCCTTTGCTTTCGCCTTGGATGCAGAAGAAGAAGGTCCCCCATTAAGCAGAGCGGGTGTCTCCCTGGTTTCCTTCAGGGTGTAAGTAGAGGGTAGGGACTGTGGAAATAAGTTAGCATATGACCTATTTCCCAACGTGGTCTCCAGGTCCGTGAGCTCATCAATATAGCTAGTCATCGTAAGGACGTCGTCCCCTACAGATGACCCGATAGCCAACCTCGCTTAAAGCAATTCGTTCAAGGTCTCATATCTTGCGATACGAGATTGCTCTCCATATAAATCTTTGTTATGGAGGAAGATGGAAACTAAGTCCATCTTCTCGTGCTGCTTCTGGTATACACCATCAACTGAAGCCAACACGAGGCACTTGGCATTCACATATTCCTTTGTCTGACGGATATTCATATTCGCGACTGTGGAAACTGGACCTGGGAAGGCGGGGGCTTGAGTAGTAATAGGGTATTCCAGCTTGTCATAGGCAATGGACATCTGGACAGACCTTTTCCAGTCATAAAAGTCAGATTCAGTCATCTTGTTATCTAGATGTAACCTAGTCATGGTCACAGGGTCGCTGCAATTAAGAGAGAGAGAGAAGAAAACACTTTAGCATGATGCTCTTGCAAGTTTAGATTGGTTTTAAGTTTATCTAAACTTGATGGCTCCCACTGTTTCTCGAATCCTTCCTCAAACCATAAAAGAAGAATTAGTCATGACTGATCTCACAGTACAATACTTGCTTAACCGTTCAGCCAGGCTAGTGTTGGTACTTCGAGGGAGGTTTTACGATGCTTTCGCGAAGTTCCTTAATTAAATTACCTCTTTTCCTTGGAAGCGTAGCCCCGCTAACACTGTTCTAGACACCTACTTGGTTTATAGCATTGATCGTTAAGTGACGAATCTTCTGATGAGTAGCGGATACTCACAGTAGGATCGGGATCCAAATATCATCGTGTGATAATGCTGAAGGTATCCTACCAGCATTATCAAACTCTAAATGGTATGCAATACTAGCAAGTTTCAGTTTCTTTAGAAACTCCCGATGTGGATTTTTGCCCCATGCTCTTATGAACTTGACAAAGGCCAACAAATCATAAGTCACATGTCAAGTTCTACCCATCATTATCCCTGTTAATTTGAACCCACCCGTACATACCCTTGACGAAGGCCAACAAGGTAATATGACTGTCCCAAACTAACGCATCTATCTATGCTGCATATGAATACCCCAGCAGCTACCAAACACTATGCCTTGACGAAGGCCAACAAACATAGCTTGAATACTACTGACCATCCATATGAAATGACGGAGGGCTACGACTGGTTTTGGCGAAACCATGAACTTGATATAACCGAAAGAACCTGATAGATTTTTAAAAGGAGTGGTTAAAGCTCCGCAATTAAAAATTCTGCTCTTTTAAAATAACCGAGTGGTTTCTTTTAAATTTGTTCCAACGATTCAGCTTTGGTTTGTTTTCTTTGCATTAATATAATGCGCCCCATCAATTAACCTATCATTGCAGAAAACAACGAAACTACAACATCCTCTTATGCCATCTGCATTCGCCACTGGGCCCCGTCATTCACCCGTTAAGTTACTTAACTAACGACAGAGCGGGGGCTGGGCTAGCGTGGGTGTAAAACATAAGTGACGCGTAATAGATATCATATATAGATATTGTACATTCGTCAGATGCAATAATAGTCATTCCAGATCACAGATGAACACATTGGATTTTCTACGAATCCGCATTCCTTTTGAGCCTGCAAAGAAAAACGGATTACACAGTCGCGATGAATAGCCAAAACCCCACCCTAGACCCCTACGGGTACGGCAAACTACCCACCAAGTACCCGAAGTGAAGCGGTCTCCCTCAACGACGTGAGTAGGCCACTAAGCACTTCAAAGTACCCGGTAGTTTGTGCACCCCACCTTGGGTCTATCCTAGGAGCAGAAAACAGTAAATGAAACAATACAACGGTGGCTACAACCTCAACCCGGATGTGCCCCGCAAAAGAATATTACAACAAATTATAATTTACATTTGAATGAAAGAAACACTCGTCTCACATCCCCGGCTATCCATTCACGACAATCCAACAAGTTCATATTCACAAACCAGTAAAAACCATTACAGAAATATGCACCCCCTGCTAACCGACATACTAGCAGTTAGGGGAGGTTTACGAACACATTAAACACAACACAGATATAATCCAGTTAGCCAAAGTTCTTAGAATTTCGATCAAGCAACACAAATGAATCTACACCAAAAACTTCTCTGTGCACATAAAACCTGAGCTGAAATAAATCATCCCAGAAAACACAACATCAACACAGAAGAATAACTGAGCAAATTTGGGTTGACTCGGTGTCAACTCGGCCGCGGATCCGAAGCGGATCGCTTGGATCGGCGACGGTTCCGCGGCGGTTTAGACGATTCATGATCCCAAATTTCTTCACAATTCTTAAAAACTCTGCTTGTATTTTTAAGGGTCCCTGAAAAATTTTTAGACCCCGTTTTAAAATCGGCAGAAACTATGTGAAAATGATGTTTTTTCGGGTTCGTTTTGCGATCGAATTTCTAACGACTTTGCTAACATGTTAGTTATGGTTTAGCTAGGCTCTGATACCACTGTAAGTCGACGTTAGACACCCCACAAGATGCGGGGAGGCGGAATAGGTAAAACAATCATTTTGTTTAGAGTAACATCGACTAACTTTACGGATTCTAGCCAAACCCTAACTAACAACTATCTAGAAGTAATTAGCTAATATGATAGATGATTATACCTAACGATACAAGTCCTTCTTGTTCTTGTTGATCACCTCCTTGTCGGCCTCCTCGATATGATAGAAGATCCACCCGAGAGCTCCTTCTCCAAGCTTTAACCTCTCTCTTGAGGTAACTAGGTGACTATGATTGCTAATCAAAGTAACCTAGAGGATATAGAAGAGGATTAGGGATCTATTAGTCTTGATAACCCTTGGATCTCAACACATGAGAGGATTAGGGTTAGTTCTTTGAAGAGAGAGAGCTAGAGGAGAGAGAATGTGAAAGTGAGAATCATTATGAATTCTAACTCATTTTTGAATATATGAAGCATGATAATTATCTAAATGACTAACATATGATAATATCAACCATGCTTCATTAACTCACTTTGGATGAATCATCTTATGAGTCATTAAGCAATAAATGCTTCATTAAGTCATTTGGATGATTCACTCCATGAGTCACTAATCCATTTAATGCAAATTCCACCTAAGCTCTCCACCTCATCTATCTTCTAGAAGCTTCTCGACTAATTACGAGAATGCCCCTCCCATCCGTGAAAACACGGAAATACTGAGACTGTATAAATCCAATAATCCAATACTAGAATCTGGCTTAAACCAAAACCCGCTAGTATAATCTGTCCGAACATCATACGTGCACAAGTACACGTATATGTCCGAACCCTGTCGTAAAACCATACGACTTCTATATCGTTTCGCCTGAAGCAGGAAAACTCTCTGTGTGGGACTCTAAAGACTCGACACTACGCTGGCAGTGGGTTTAACCACAGGCCGCAAGCGGTACTAGCTGTACGTAACAGTCCCCAGGTAGATGTCGTTAAGATGGCCGATGAGGAAACCTATCCGAACTCCTACTGAGCCTGATGTGACAATCTCCATACAGTCCGGTCTGTTCGTCTAGGACTATCGCATATCGGGCCTGGGGGGCGGCAAGCGTCAGTCCTCTAAAAGCGGTATAAGTTGTGTCAGAGTGAAGCCCATTACACCTTGAGAAGCTACTGGAAATCCTACCAGTAAATCTCGTTTGCCCTGGCCAGGGACTTTGCATAATGGCTCTCCATACACAACGCGATATCAACTCCCAATACCGGGAGTGACGAATCCTATCTAACCGCCACTGCCTCCAAGTGCTTCGGGACTGCACCCAACTGCTACCTGTTTGCACGCTCCTTTGAGCCGTGGTAGGGTAGCAATCTAAGAACAGTGGGAACACACTCGAGATGAAGCAGCAGTGTCAAGTCTGCGGACTATGCTGTACTCATGTCACCTGGGAACTGTTAACTGACGACGGGTATAATACCAACCAACAGTTCCCTGCGAGTCCTATCCGGTGTACCCGTAACCCAACGAGCACCTGTATACTATCTCCAGTACAACGTACTAATGGCTGTGGGATATACCATTTCCCCAACTGGGATGAGAAGCGTACACACTAGTCTACTCCGGAGTATCGATGCCCCATCTCGATAATCCTATGACTAGGGACCTGTATAGGATTTGCTTATAGACTACCCAGCCCCCACTAGTGTGACTGTCATCACAACGTTGGTAATCAAGCAAAGATCCTAAGGGCTCTACTAATATGTATAAGCGATATGTTAAAAAAAATATGCACATATTAAAGTAGAAACAAACCAATTAGCATACTACCATTTTTAGCAAGACTGTCAATACAACTGTGATTATCCCAAGCTTCCATTAAGTAATATACAAACTAGTATGATACAGTAATGGCCTCTAGGGCATAAACACTAACATGGTTGCTAAGGTAATCGAAATACAATACTAAGGGTGCAGAAATTACCTCATTTGGTAACTCAAGAAATTTCTTGAGTTGGCCCAAGTGCCCAAATGCAAACTTTCTTGGTCCAAAGTGATTGTAATGGTCCTGTGCATGTTTTTTTGTGAAATGGAGATGGAGTTTTGAGTTGATTTTGGGGGTGTTTTGAATCTTGAAGCAGGGGAGGGAGTGAGGGCAGCAGCCCGAGAGAGGAGATAGAGAAGGAAAGGATGAAGATGATCAATGAAACAAAGGGCCAAGACCAAGGTTTGACCCCTTGTTCATATCAGATTTCTGCAGTTTTATACTGTCCATTTTTTATCACATTGCTTGTAGGTAGGTACTCTTGAGCCGTGTTTGCTAGATAATTGCAGGTTACAGGTTCTCAGCTCTAAACAGTGAAATTCATGGAAAAGCGTGACAAATTCTGGATTACTGCCAACCACAGATAAAATACGGGTCTCCGCTCTCTATCCGTATGTTGCCGCACACCAGTTTAAAGGATAAAATGGCAAATCAATGGTCATTTTCATGCACAAAGCACAATGTCAACACAAGATCCAAGATATCTACGCGGAGCTCAAGAAAATCATGGCAAAAGTTCCACATCAAATCACCTTTTGACCTGCTGAAAATCTGGAAGAAATGTGAAGAGCTTCTGAGAAACCAAGTATACCACACTGAAGTACACAGCAACGTAGAGATCCCCAGAAAAAATGAGCTTTCAAGTCAACTAAACGGCCGTGGATCCGCGGCCGAGTTAACTCAGCAGATGATTCTTTTTTGGGGGCATTTTGGTAACTTCATTTGGGGCCAGAAAGTTGCCCTAGGGTTTCAGTTTCCTGCCTATAAATAGCCCAGAACAATGCCAAGTAAAGGGTGCTTATTCTTGTGTGAAATTTTAGGATAGATTTTGTAGTTCTTCTTTCTCTTTTCATCTTTTCTCCATTAAAACCATGTAGTGAGCTTTTATGAGTGAAGTGATGAATAAAAGAGTTCGTTTCTTGATGATGCTTGTCTTGTTATCCTGTTAATTATATTTGCTTGTAATTTTCATTTGCTAATCTAGTTGTTGTTATTTGTTGATTGTTTCTTTCTTCTTCTATTTTTCTTTATCCTTAACAACAATGATGCTTAAGCTTGATCCTTGCCAAAGTGAGGTCTCAATTATCTAGTTGTAATCTTCTAACATCTTTCTTTCTATCTTCCTCCTTTTGTTGTATTTTCCTTTTTATTTGTAATGGGTGAGTAGTTTCTCACTTGTTAGGGTAGGATAAGGAAAGTTTGAGAGAAGGAAATCTCTCTCACTCTTTTCTTGCCCAACATCTTAATTCGGACTCCCGTTAATTGAACCACAATCCGCTCCCTATGGCACCCTATCCTACATGATAGCGGTGATTCCTTAGTGAGACCGGTTGTGGTTGAATTAACTGGAGGTTAAGGCTAAGAACCAAGAACGGACGGACAAGGATCAAAAGGATGAAACTAAGTGTTGGAAAGCCTAGCTTATACTCGCAAGTTCCTTCCTAGTCGTGCTAATCCCCGTTGTTGCCGATTACCGTAACACCGATATTAAGAGTGGGAACGAAAGAAGTGAGCGACTCCTATCTCAAACTAACCTAATCCTAATCCTAACAAGCTCTCTTTAGATACATTTTAGCACATAGTTAATCTCAAACAAACCTGGACATTTGGACTTAACTCGTTAAAGCACATAGAAAAAGATTCCCATCTCCCTGCGGACGACCCGTACTCAACCGGCTAGCTACCAAGAGAAACCGTCTTGATTGCGGTAATTAACTAAGCACGCAAAAAGTCTAACAATCAAATGGCGCTGTTGCCGGGGAGACGGTAGTTTATTTCTTTGTGTAATTTCGGGTTAAATTGTGAATATAAATATAACCAAAAAACAAAACAAAAAAAATATATTGTAAAATTCATCTTGTTATTTTTAAGTAGTTTTTGTGCAAGTGTGCAGGATAAAAAGAAGGTCGAGTTCAGTGCCAAAGACATGGGAAGTTAGACCCATAACTCGCGGCTACACTGCGGGTGATCAAGACGGAACCAACGGTCTACTGAAAAATTCTGGAATAGACCCAGTGAGCAAATCAAGATTCAGGAGCTCCAAACAAGAAGAGAACACCCAACCCAGCACATGCAAGAAATTTGAAGGCCCAAACCCACTTTCTTGCTGCGGAACCGCGGCATAAGCGCGTGTCTGGCTGCGGAACCGCGGCTGTTTGTTGCCGTCAGCATCCCAAATTTTTTGTGAGTATTTCCACCCTCTTCCCCACTCCTCTGAACTCCACTGAACTGTTTTTTCTGCAGCATTCTTTGCGCAAACTCTCTTCCCCCTTCCAATAAATTGTTTTTGTGCAGGATACTTTGCACCGCGCTAAAAAATTAAAAAATTGATTGCAATTGATTGTTACTGCTTTGCATATTTTTAATCGGACTTTAAGGGGCTTGAAACCAATCCAGATTGGGTGGGGATTTCATCACCCTTCCCAGGACCCCAAAAATCACATAAGGTATATGCATTGACCATTATTTAATTAAAAAATACTAGACTCAGCCCTAAGGACGTCGCGCTCAATAGACAGAGGACTAGTTGTAGGCATCGGTCGTTTATCCTAACCTGACTTTGCGGTGTCTAGGCAAATGTGTCTAAGGCAAGTGGTTACATAATTAGGTCCACTACTTGTAGTGGAGAGCCTCCCACTTACCTGGCACTTACCTGGCCGCAATTGGCGGTGAAGAGGCGGTTTGAGGTCCTATTTCTAGCCCTTTGGAACAGTTAGGAGCTGTCTAGCTGACCTGAGTGACCCTAGATCTAGGTGTGATTGCGCATACTTTGTCTGTGATTGTTTGAAGCCGTAAGTCCGTACATATTTCTGTAAAGCTCTTTCTAAAAAAAACACAAAATAAAAACTTTTATAAAAACTTTCCCTTTGTCGCCAGAATCCCATTTTTTTTTCACCCACCTCCCATCGTATTTCTCCATTGACGTTTTCTTACCCTCACCTTCTCCGCTTTGACTACACTAAACTTGTTTAGTGTATGTCCGGTTGGACTCGGGACACTAGTGCCCGCCTAGTCCGCGTTACGTTAGTCGGTACCGACTACGCGATCGACTCAGACGTCGAAACTCCTTCCACGCCTCTTTCACCCTTACCTTTGCCGGCCAACTCCGACGTTGACCGGGATTCTGTTCTAACATCCTCACCTTCACTATCACCAACCTCTTCTTCCGCGATGTCAGGATTTAATCCAAACATCCCTTTGACTCCCCCAGGATTGATTCCACCTCCTATGGACGCGAATAACTTACAACCACCGCCTGTTGTAGTGCCACAGCGAATCGCGCTCCAGGATCGTTTTTATCCTACCCGCTCTGCACTTCCCACCTGTCTTTCCCTTCCACCGGCCAATGGGGATAATTTCGAAATAAAGCCCCACTTCATTAACATGCTTCCGAAATTTCATGGGCTTGAATCTGAAGATGCCTATATCTTCATCAACAAGTTCCAGAATGTTTGTGCCATGATGAAAACGACCTAGCTGTCAGATGATGCTATACGACTATGGGTCATTCCGTTCAGTTTGTGCGATCTTGCTGAAAAGTGGCTGTATAGCACTGCTTCCCACTCCATAACCAGTTGGGACGAGTTTGTGAAAGCGTTTCTTAAGAAATTCTATCCAAATCATAAAACCATGAGGATTTGTAACGAAATCAACCAATTTTCCCAGCTTCCTACTGAACCTTTTTAGAAGTGCTTTGACCGATATAAAGACCTTCTTGTTCAGTGCCCTCACCACGGTATTGAGAAATGGCAACTTTGCCAAACCTTATACGAGGGCCTGAACCCAGCAACCAAGCAGTTGTTGGAAACCATTTGTCAAGGCCACTTCCTATCCAAATCTGACGAGGAAGCATGGCAATTCTTCGACGACCTTGCGGAACAAACGCTTCAATGGGAGAGCACCAGGCCAAGTACTTCTTCTTCTTCCTCTACTTCTACTGGTCAGTCTAGGGTAGGCATTCACCAACTCGATGTCTCTATTGCAATGAAAGCTGAAATAGCTGCAATAACGAGAAAACTTGAAGCGATAGAGAGCAAATTTTCATCTCCTGCTCCTGTTCTTCCCCTTCGTACCATTTGTGCTTGTTGTTCCGATCCATCTCACTTAACCGAAGAGTGTCCTTACAATCCACCATCTCAAGGACGGAATCATGTTAATGCTGCATTTCAGCAAAGACCAAGAAACGATCCATACTCTTCCACCTACAATCCTGGTTGGAAGAACCACCCCAACTTCGCCTGGAATCAGAACCAGCATCAATTCCAAGGCAACAATTTCAAGAGGCCCCCTCCTCCGCAACAACAAACTCAACATCAATTTCAGCAGCCCTTCCAACCCCAACCTTTTCAAAATCAGACGAACAACTTTGCACCCAACAATTCTTTTCCTCAAAACAACTTTGTTCCGTCAAATAACGATAAGGTTTCCTCGCTAGAACAAAGTCTGGAGGCGTTTGTAAAGCAATCAACACAATCTACCGCTAACATCCAGTCTTCCATTCAGTCTTTGGTGCAACACACTGCCGCTCACGGGCAAAGCATCAAAACCATCGAAGCCCAGATAGCACAACTGAATACGGCCTTAAGAGAGTGAGAGAAGGGGAAGCTTCCATCTCAACCACTCCCAAATCCTGGTCACCCACATAATGTACATGTTGCTCTTGAAAAACAGAACCATAATGTGAGTGCCGTGACTACATTGAGATCTGGAAGGATGCTGCACAACAACATTGGGACACAGATAGATGATGACACCCCGGCCGCTTCTTCTTCTTCTCCTCTGTCTTCTGAGCCTATTCTCGCTTCTTCAAAAGGCTCTTCTTCTTCTTCTGCTCTAAATGGACCCACTTCTCACTCCACGAAAACTCCAGCTCTTGGATCCGTTCCAACTCCACAATCTCCTCCACAAGTATTGGACTCAACCAATTTTAAAAACGTTCCATTTCCAAACCGGTTGAGGTCCAATAAACAAAATCCACAAATGGAGAAGATTCTGGAGTTGTTTAAGCAGGTTAACATCAACATTCCCCTTTTAGATGCTGTCCAACAAGTCCCTTCCTACGCAAAAATTTTAAAGGACTTGTGCACGAAAAAGAGGAAATCTCAGGTACCCAAGAAAGTTTTCTTAGCTAGTGCTGTGAGTGATGCTCTTACCCAATCTTTACCTCAAAAACGGAAGGACCCTGGCTGTCCTACAATTTCTATTACCATTGGGGATAAGAACATCAACCGCGTACTTTTGGATCTTGGTGCCAGTGTTAACCTGCTTCCATACTCAGTATATGAGCAACTAGGTGTAGGATAGCTGAAACCCACACACTGTACTCTTCAAATGGCCGACCGATCGATCACCCATCCTAGGGGTGAGCTAGAGGATGTGTTAATCAAGGTTGGGGACTTCATATTCCCCGTTGACTTCATTGTTTTAGACACACATCCTGTAGCTAACCCCCGGAATCAAATTCCGGTGATACTCGGTCGCCCATTCCTTGCAACCTCAAATGCTGTGATCAATTGTCGAAATGGTTCGATGAACCTATCTTTTGGAAACATGACAATTGAACTCAACATTTTTAGGTTGGGGAATCAGCCCTCCGAACCTAATGCTCATATACTAGACGTTTGCTCAATCCAGGAGATCACCCCAGAGGAGTGTGAATTCGAGGAGTTTTTGTTCGATCACGACAACCTTAACACCACTAGTGCGTTCCTCTTCGAACCTGCTGCTGCTTCTGCGCCCGACAATAACTACGAGTGTTTCACTTTCTCGAACGATCTTAGCTAGTCACCATCCGAGTTTGAATCCTTCGAATTTCCGGATGAGTTACCTGAACCATCCAACTCGGTCGCTTACACTCATTTTGAACCTTTGCTGGAATCCTTTGAGTTCGAGACCTTTTCACCAATCTTGCCTTCAATCATTTCACCTCCTATGCTCGAACTCAAGCCATTGCTGTCTCATCTTAAGTACGCTTACTTGGGTGAGAACGAGACCCTCCCTGTTATCATCTCGGCTTCTCTAGCTCCAGAGCAAGAGAGAGCCCTTCTTACGGTCTTGCACAGCAACAAGCAAGCTTTTGGCTGGTCAATGGCGGACATCAAGGGGATTAGTCCCCTGATCGTTAAACATCACATTCATCTGATGGATGATGCCAAACCAGCTAGGGATCCACAAAGGCGACTCAACCCAGTCATGAAGGAGGCTGTAAAAAAGGAGATCGTAAAATGTCTGGATAGTGGTATCATTTACCCTATCTCTGATAGCCAGTGGGTTAGTCCCATCACGTTGTCCCCAAGAAATCAGGCATAACGGTCATAACCAACGAGGCGAACGAGTTAATCCCTACTCGCACCCAGACTGGGTGGCGAGTATGCATCGATTATAGAAAACTCAACGCCGCAAACGCAGAAAGACCACTTTCTGCTACCTTTCATTGACCAGATGCTTGAACGATTGGATGGACATGAGTACTACTGCTTTCTTGATGGCTACTCCGGTTATAATCAGATTCCCATCGCCGAAAAAGACCAGGACAAGACCCACATTCACCTGTCCTTTCGGCACGTTTGCATATCGTCGCATGCCCTTTGGGCTATGCAATGCGCCCGCTACCTTCCAGCAGTGTATGATGGGAATCTTCTCAGACATGGTGGAAAAATTCTTGGAGATCTTCATGAATGATTTCTCCATTTTCGGCGATTCCTTTGATGAGTGTTTGCTGCATCTCGACGCTGTCCTTACCCGGTGTAAGGACAAGAACCTCACTTTAAATTGGGAGAAGTGCCACTTCATGGTGCGCGAAGGTATTGTCTTAGGACATATCATCTCGCAAAATGGCATTGAGGTAAAGCAAAGACTGAAGTCATTTCCAATCTCCCTCCTCCCAGATGCGTCAGAGACATCCGAGCCTTCCTTGGCCATGTCGGTTTCTATAGACGGTTTATCAAGGACTTTAGCAAAATTGCTAGGCCTTTGACTCTTTTACTGGCCAAGGACACGACATTCGACTTCAACTCGAGCTGTGTGACTGCGTTCGAGTCATTAAAAAGCTCACTCACTTCTGCTTCCGTTCTTTCTTCTCCTGACTGGACGCACCCATTTGAGATTATGTGCGATGCATCCGACTTTGTCATCGGTGCTGTCCTTGGACAACACATTAACATGATGCCGCACGTAATCTATTATGTTAGCCAAAGCTTGAACGACGCCCAACTGAACTATACAACAACTGAGAAGGAATTCTTGGCTGTTGTATTTGCTTTAGAAAAGTTCAGGCCCAACCTTATCGGCTCTCCAGTCATCGTCTACACGGACCATTCTGCTCTGCGCCATCTTTTTGCGAAGAAAGATGCAAAATGCAAAATCTCGGCTGATACGTTGGATCCTCATACTTCAAGAGTTTGACCTTCTCATCAAGGACAAAAGAGGATGTGAAAACGTAGTCGCCGACCATCTCTCACGACTTCCTTCTTCACCGTCGCTTCAAATTCCGATCAACGACGTTTTTCCGGATGAACAGCTCTTGACAGTATCTTGCGAACCCTGGTTCGCAGATATTGTGAACTATTTGGCCACAGGATTACTACCGACTGAATGGTCAACTCAGGACAGACTTCGATTCTTATCCCAAGTAAAACACTTTTACTGGGACGAACCCTATCTGTTCAAGTACCATCCCGACCAGATTATTCGTCGGTGTGTCCCTGACGATGAATTCAAGAGTGTGCTGTCGTTTTGCCACGATCAAGCATGTGGTGGGCATTTTGGCCCCAGAGAGACAGCCGAGAAGATCTTGCAGTGTGGTTTCTACTGGCCACAACTCTTCAAAGACGCTCATGACTACTGCAAGACTTGCTCCTGGTGCCAACACTTGGGCCGGATATCCAGGAGAAACGAGATGCCTCCAACCAATCTTGGTTGTGGAGATTTTCGATGTTTGGGGGATTGATTTCATGGGGCCGTTTCCCAGCTCTTTTGGGAACTTGTATATCCTTCTCGCTGTTGATTATGTCTTTAAGTGGGTCGAGGCTGTGCCCAGCCGGACTAACGACAACAAGGTTGTCGTTAGATTTCTTAAGGAAAACATTTTCTCCCGGTTTGGGCACCCCCGAGCGATCATTAGCGACAATGGAACTCATTTTTGTAATAAGACTTTCGAGGCCTTGATGCGGAAGTATTCTATTAATCATAAGCTATCTACGCCCTACCACCCCCAAACCTGTGGGCAAGCCGAAGTTTCAAATCGGCAAATCAAGCAGATACTGGAGAAGACGGTTTCCAAGAACCGTAGGGATTGGTTGTTAAAACTCACTGATGCCCTTTGGGCATTTCGAACTGCTTATAAGACCGATCTTGGCATGTCTCCCTATCGGCTTGTTTAGAGAAAGGCTTGCCACCTTCCTGTGGAAATAGAGCATCGCGCATTTTGGGCGATAAAGGAGCTGAATCTGTCTCTCGAAGATGCGGGCAGCCATCGGAAGCTGCAGTTGAACGAATTGAGCGAGCTTCGGGATAAGGCTTACGAAAACGCGGTTGTTGTCAAGAACCGAACGAAGGCGTTTCACGATAAACACCTTTTGCGCAAAACTTTCGCACCTGGTCAACAGGTACTGCTTTACGACACCCGGCTACATTTCCATCCAGGAAAGCTCAAATCTCGCTGGAAAGGGCCATTTTTCGTGCGGAATGTGTATCCGCAAGGCGCTGTGGATTTGGAGGATCCAAAGGACGGTTCATTTTTCAAAGTAAACGGACACAGATTGAAACCGTACCTTAGCACCGAACCAACAGAGGAGCTCCTGGTCTTACAGGAGCTGGTTTACCCTGCATAATCTTCCTCTGCCTACCACCAAACTTCGGTTATCCAGCCAAAACAGTGGACACTGTTTCAAATAAGTTAGGGGGTATGTATATACCATTTTGTATATATATGTGAATATTCTTGTCCGGTGCATATCCACTTTTTAATATTTTCTTTTCTCTAAAAAAAAATAAAAAAATGTGTATATCTAACGGACAATTTTGACACTTCAATAATTTTTCATGCAATGACAGTGAGGGCACTGTCCAGTTTAAGTTTGGGGGTACGCTCGGTACGCATTTCTAACCTTCGCATTCATATGTATATTTTGCATCTGCATATTAAAATCCATAAAAATCAGAAAATTTTCTAAAAACATAAAAACTTTTTCGTCAAGTTAGCTAGTGGGAGTACTCAGATTCAACATTTCGACGGTTTTGTTTGAGAAGATAAGAATAACTAAATCTTTTTTTTAGATTTTGAAAACCTGAAAGATAACTCTCCTTTGAAGTTAACTATAGCTGATATACGTCTTTACATCACACTACACGTGTCGTGAGTTTTGAAAATTTGATGACAAGTCTATTATGTCTGAAAAACTTTTAAATGGATAAATTATTTTCTAAGGATCAAATATGTTTGTTCTGAAATAAGTAATATCAAGAATAGTTTATGAAGTGAAGCGGATATGAAGGGATGTTATTGATGCCTTAATTGGAACTAATTCTGAAAAATAACCCACTGAAACTTAATTGGAATGATTACACACCTAACCCACTAAACACGTCTTTTATCCAAAAAAATAATTGAACTGCCGGTTATATCTCCGTTCGCATTAAATCGCCATGATTTTCACGCTAAATTGTCTTTTGTTTTTAGGCCTAGGTAACTTGAGTAATTAAGTTCGCTGGGGCGTCTCTACACCTAATGCCCTAAAGCCAACTGGTTTGGGTGCATTGGCCTAAAGCTCATTAAGAAGCCTAGAGAGTCCAGATTAAAACAAAGTCAAGCAAGTGTTCTCTCCGAGTTAAAATTCCTAACGGTTCTTTGTGTGAGAATAATCTTGACAAAAGATAGGTTTTTATAAAAAAATATATTCGAGCGGAGATATGAATGTTTTATTCTATGATAAAGACTATTGCACGTTCACAAGGTGTGTATGAAATGAAAACAAGAAAATGGTGGAGTGAAAAATAAGACCTAGTTTCCTGTTAAGGAAGATAGAAATTCTGAAATTGAAACCTTACTGGAAAAAGAAACTTGAAAAATACCTAACTCTTTATAAAACTTATGTGATCCTTTTTAAAATTTTTATCTGGGCTTTATTTTGTGACATGATTACTTTAATCGATCCTTCTGAAACTTAACGACACTATTTGCACTGCACGTAAAGACATATAAAATCTTAAGTTAAATAAGAAGCGAGGTGTGAAAAATAAAGGTTCGATAGTCTAGAATTAGGATAATAGAATTGTTATTTTTAAAAAAAACAAAACCATAGGATTTGAATCATAGTTATTTCGCAAAACAAGCTTGACGGGATTTTGTGGATAGTATCCGCTGAAAACCCTCAGGAGACAACACTCTTCCTACTAGGGACACCTAGAGGTTTAACGACTTGTTGCACATGCTCAGTGCAATCGCGTTCCTTGCGAAAGTGAGGTTAGGAATTTTTATGAATAATTGGTTTTGCTCGGGACAAGCAAATGATAAGTTTGGGGGTATTTGTTCATATCAGATTTCTGCATTTTTATACCGCCCATTTTTTATCACATTGCTTGTAGGTAGGTACTCTTGAGCCGTGTTTGCTAGATAATTGCAGGTTACAGTTTCTCTGCTCTAAACAGTGAAATTCATGGAAAAGCGCGACAAATTCTGGATTACTGCCAACCACAGATAAAATACGGGTCTCCGCTCTCTATCCGTATGTTGCCGCACACCAGTTTAAAGGATAAAATGGCAAATCAATGGTCATTTTCATGCACAAAGCACAATGTCAACACAAGATCCAAGATATCTACGTGGAGCTCAAGAAAATCATTGCAAAAGATCCACATCAAATCACCTTTTGACCTGCTGAAAATCTGGAAGAAATGTGAAGAGCTTCTGAGAAACCAAGTATACCACACTGAAGTACACAGCAACGTAGAGATCCCCAGAAAAAAATGAGCTTTCAAGTCAACTAAACGGCCGCGGATCCGCGGCCGACATGGTGACTCGGCCGCGGATCCGCGGCCGAGTTAACTCAGCAGATGATTCTTTTTTGGGGGCATTTTGGTAACTTCATTTGGGGCCAGAAAGTTGCCCTAGGGTTTCAGTTTCCTGCCTATAAATAGCCAAGAACAATGCCAAGTAAAGGGTGCTTATTCTTGTGTGAAATTTTAGGATAGATTTTGTAGTTCTTCTTTCTCTTTTCATCTTTTCTCCATTAAAACCTTGTAGTGAGCTTTTATGAGTGAAGTGATGAATAAAAGAGTTCTTTTCTTGATGATGCTTGTCTTGTTACCTTGTTAATTATATTTGCTTGTAATTTTCATTTGCTAATCTAGTTGTTGTTATTTGTTGATTGTTTCTTTCTTCTTCAATTTTTCTTTATCCTTAACAACAATGATGCTTAAGGTTGATCCTTGCCAAAGTGAGGTCTCAATTAGCTAGTTGTAATCTTCTAACCTCTTTCTTTCTATCTTCCTCCTTTTGTTGTATTTTCCTTTTTATTTGTAATGGGTGAGTAGTTTCTCACTTGTTAGGGTAGGATAAGGAAAGTTTGAGAGAAGGAAATCTCTCTCACTCTTTTCTTGCCCAACATCTTAATTCGGACTCCCGTTAATTGAACCACAATCCGCTCCCTATGGCACCCTATCCTATATGATAGCGGTGATTCCTTAGTGATACCGGTTGTGGTTGAATTAACCGGAGGTTAAGGCTAAGAGCCAAGAACGGACGGACAAGGACCGAAAGGATGAAACTAAGCGTTGGAAAGCCTAGCTTATACTCGCAAGTTCCTTCCTAGTCGTGCTAATCCCCGTTGTTGCCGATTACCGTAACACCGATATTAAGAGTGGCAATGAAAGAAGTGAGCGACTTCTATCTCAAACTAACCTAATACGAACCCTAACAAGCTCTCTTTATATACATTTTAGCACATAGTTAATCTCAAACAAACCTGGACATTTGGACTTAACTCGTTAAAGCACATAGAAAAAGATTCCTATCTCTCTGCGGACGACCCGTACTCAACCGGCTAGCTACCAAGCGAAACCGTCTTGATTGCGGTAATTAACTAAGCATGCAAAAAGTCTAACAATCAAATGAACCCGAAAGAACGTCTACACGGACCATTCTGCTCTGCGCCATCTTTTTGCGAAGAAAGATGAAAAATCTCGGCTGATACGTTGGATCCTCTTACTTCAAGAGTTTGACCTTGTCATCAAGGACAAAAGAGGATGTGAAAACGTAGTCGCCGACCATCTCTCACGACTTCCTTCTCCGCCGTCGCTTCAAATTCCGATCAACGACGTTTTTCCGGATGAACAGCTCTTGACAATATCTTGCGAACCCTGTTTCGCAGATATTGTGAACTATTTGGCCACAGGATTACTACCGACTGAATGGTCAACTCAGGACAGACTTCGATTCTTATCCCAAGTAAAACACTTTTACTGGGACGAACTTTATTTGTTCAAGTACTGTCCCGACTAGATTATTCGTCAGTGTGTCCCTGACGATGAATTCAAGAGTGTGCTGTCGTTTTGCCACGATCAAGCATGTGGCGGGCATTTTGGCCCCAGAAAGACAGCCGAGAAGATCTTGCAGTGTGGTTTCTACTGGCCACAACTCTTCAAAGACGCTCATGACTACTGCAAGACTTGCTCCCAGTGCCAACACTTGGGCCGGATATCCAGGAGAAACGAGATGCCGCTCCAACCAATCTTGGTTGTGGAGATTTTCGATGTTCGGGGGATTGATTTCATGGGGCCGTTTCCCAGCTCTTTTGGGAACTTGTACATCCTTCTCGCTGTTGATTATGTCTCTAAGTGGGTCGAGGCTGTGCCCAGCCGGACTAACGACAACAAGGTTGTCGTTAGATTTCTTAAGGAAAACACTTTCTCCCGGTTTGGGTACCCCCGAGCGATCATTAGCGACAACGGAACTCATTTCTGTAATAAGACTTTCGAGGCCTTGATATGGAAGTATTCCATTAATCATAAGCTATCTACGCCCTACCACCCCCAAACCTGTGGGCAAGCCGAAGTTTCAAATCGGCAAATCAAGCAGATACTGGAGAAGACGGTTTCCAAGAACCGTAGGGATTGGTCGTTAAAACTCACTGATAACCTTTAGGCATTTCGAACTTCTTATAGGTCCGATCTTGGCATGTCTCCCTATCGTCTTGTTTACGGAAAGGCGTGCCACCTTCCTGTGGAAATAGAGCATCGTGTATTTTGGGCGATAAAGGAGCTGAATCTGTCACTCGAAGATGCGGGCAGCCATCGGAAGCTACAGTTGAACGAATTGAGCGAGCTTCGGGATGAGGCTAACGAAAACGCGGTTGTCGTTAAGAACCGAACGAAGGCGTTTCACGATAAACACCTTTTGCGCAAAACTTTCGCACCTGGTCAACATGTACTGCTTTACGACACCCGGCTACATTTCCATCCAGGAAAGCTCAGATCTCGCTGGAAAGGGCCATTTTTCGTGCGGAATGTGTATCCGCAAGACGCCGTGGATTTGGAGGATCCAAAGGACGGTTCATTTTTCAAAGTAAACGGATACAGATTGAAACCGTACCTTAGCGCCGAACCAACAGAGGAGCTCCTGGTCTTACAGGAGCCGGTTTACCCTGCATAATCTTCCTCTGCCTACCACCAAACTTCGGTTATCCAGCCAAAACAGTGGACACTGTTTCAAATAAGTTTGGGGGTATGTATATACCATTTTGTATATATATGTGAATATTCTTGTCCGGTGCATATCCACTTTTTAATATTTTCTTTTCTTTAAAAAAAACAAAAAAAATGTGTATATCTAACCGACAATTTTGATCCTTCAATAATTTTTCATGCAATGACAGTGAGGGCACTGTCCAGTTTAAGTTTGGGGGTACGCTCAGTACGCATTTCTAACCTTCGCATTCATATGTATATTTTGCATCTGCATACTAAAATCCATAAAAATCAGAAAATTTTCTAAAAACATAAAAACTTTTTCGTCAAGTTAGCTAGTGGGAGAACTCAGATTCAACATTTCGACGGTTTTGTTTGAGAAGATAAGAATAACTAAATCTTTTTTTAGATTTTGAAAACCTGAAAGATAACTCTCCTTTGAAGTTAACTATAGCTGATATACGTCTTTACATCACACTACACGTGTCGTGAGTTTTGAAAATTTGATGACAAGTCTATTATGTCTGAAAAACTTTTAAATGGATAAATTATTTTCTGAGGATCAAATAGGTTTGTTCTAAAATAAGTAATATCAAGAATAGTTTATGAAGTGAAGCGGATATTAAGGGATGTTATTGATACCTTAATTGGAACTAATTCTGAAAAATAACCCATCTGAAACTTAATTGGAATGATTACACACCTAACCCACTAAACACTTCTTTTACCCAAAAAAATAATTGAACTGCCGGTTATATCTCCGTTCGAATTAAATCGTCATGATTTTCACGCTAAATTGTCTTTTGTTTTTGGGCCTAGGTAACTTAAGTAATTAACTCCGCTGGGGCGTCTCTACACCTAATGCCCTAAAGCCAACTGGTTTGGGTGCATTGTCCTAAAGCTCGTTAAGAAGCCTAGAAAGTCCAGATTAAAACAAAGTCAAGCAAGTGTTCTCTCCGAGTTAAAATTCCTAACGGTTCTTTGTGTGAGAATAATCTTGACAAAAGATAGGTTTTTATAAAAAAATATATTCTAGCGGAGATATGAAGGTTTTATTCTATGATAAAGACTATTGCACGTTCACAAGGTGTGTATGAAATGAAAACAAGAAAAAGGTGGAGTGAAAAATAAGACCTAGTTTCCTGTTAAGCAAGATAGAAATTCTGAAATTGAAACCTTACTGGAAAACGAAACTTGAAAAATACTTAACTCTTTATAAAACTTATGTGATCCTTTTTAAAATTTTTATCTGGGCTTTATTTTGTGACATGATGACTTTAATCGATCCTTCTGAAACTTAACGACACTATTTGCACTGCACGTAAAGACATATAAATCTTAAGTTAAATAAGAAGCGAGGTGTGAAAAATAAAGGTTTTATAGTTTAGAATTAGGATAATAGAATTGTTATTTTTAAAAAACAAAACCTTAGGATTTGAATCATAGTTATTTCGCAAAACTAGCTTGACGGGATTTTGTGGGTAGTATCCGCTGAAAACCCTCAGGAGACAACACTCCTCCTACTAGAGACACCTAGAGGTTTAACGGCTTGTTGCACATGCTCAGTGCAATCGCGTTCCCTGCAAAAGTGAGGTTAGGAATTTTTGTGAATAATTGGTTTTGCTCGGGACGTGCAAATGATAAGTTTGGGGGTATTTGTTCATATCAGATTTTTGCATTTTTATACCGCCCATTTTTTATCACATTGCTTGTAGGTAGGTACTCTTGAGCCGTGTTTGCAAGATAATTGCAGGTTACAGGTTCTCAGCTCTAAACAGTGAAATTCATGGAAAAGCGCGACAAATTCTGGATTACTGCCAACCACAGATAAAATACGGGTCTCCGCTCTCTATCCGTATGTTGCCGCACACCAGTTTAAAGGACAAAATGGCAAATCAATGGTCATTTTCATGCACAAAGCACAATGTCAACACAAGATCCAAGATATCTACACGGAGCTCAAGAAAATCATGGCAAAAGATCCACATCAAATCACCTTTTGACCTGCTGAAAATCTGGAAGAAATGTGAAGAGCTTCTGAGAAACCAAGTATACCACACTGAAGTACACAGCAACGTAGAGATCCCCAGAAAAAATGGGCTTTCAAGTCAACTAAACGGCCGCGGATCCGCGGCCAACATGGTGACTCGGCCGTGAATCCGCGACCGAGTTAACTCAGCAGATGATTCTTTTTTGGGGGCATTTTGGTAACTTCATTTGGGGCCAGAAAGTTGCCCTATGGTTTCAGTTTCCTGCCTATAAATAGCCCAGAACAATGCCAAGTAAAGGGTGTTTATTCTTGTGTGAAATTTTAGGATAGATTTTGTAGTTCTTCTTTCTCTTTTCATCTTTTCTCCATTAAAACCTTGTAGTGAGCTTTTATGAGTGAAGTGATGAATAAAAGAGTTCTTTTCTTGATGATGCTTGTCTTGTTATCTTGTTAATTATATTTGCTTATAATTTTCATTTGCTAATATAGTTGTTGTTATTTGTTGATTGTTTCTTTCTTCTTCAATTTTTCTTTATCCTTAACAACAATGATGCTTAAGCTTGATCCTTGCCAAAGTGAGGTCTCAATTAGCTAGTTGTAATCTTCTAACCTCTTTCTTTCTATCTTCCTCCTTTTGTTGTATTTTCCTTTTTATTTATAATGGGTGAGTAGTTTCTCACTTGTTAGGGTAGGATAAGGAAAGTTTGAGAGAAGGAAATCTCTCTCACTCTTTTCTTGCCCAACATCTTAATTCGGACTCCTGTTAATTGAACCACAATCTGCTCCCTACGGCACCCTATCCTACATGATAGCGGTGATTTCTTAGTGAGACCGGTTGTGGTTGAATTAACCGGAGGTTAAGGCTAAGAGCCAAGAACGGACGGACAAGGACCAAAAGGATGAAACTAAGCGTTGGAAAGCCTAGCTTATACTCGCAAGTTTCTTCCTAGTCGTGCTAAACCCGTTGTTGCCGATTACCGTAATACCGATATTAAGAGTGGCAACGAAAGAAGTGAGCGACTCCTATCTCAAACTAACCTAATCCCAACCCTAACAAGCTCTTTTTATATACATTGTAGCACATAGTTAATCTCAAACAAACCTGGACATTTGGACTTAGCTCATTAAAGCACATAGGAAAAGATTCCCATCTCCCTGCGAAAGACCCGTACTCAACCGGCTAGCTACCAAGCGAAACCGTCTTGATTGCGGTAATTAACTAAGCACGCAAAAAGTCCAACAATCACCCCTCACCTCTCTCTTCTCTCTCATGCCCATACTTCTATATTATATTCCCTTTTCTTTTCATTTCTTTTCTACTCATTTCATTTAAACCAAATCATGCTTGAAAATGAAGAAAAGCCATGCTAGGAAAAATGTAAAAATGCCAAAAATGACATGTGCATGTCCTGTGCACAAAACACGCTTAATGCGCGATTAGCGATATTTAATCGCGATTAGCATTAAAATAGCGTCAAATAAATCATAAAATTTCATAATTTGCTTAAATCCAATAAAACACCCTATTTTTAGTAATTTCCATAATTTTTCAAATTTTTCCCGATTTATCGGTATTTAATTATACCGCATTATTAAAATATCAATATATTATTATTTAATTATAAAAATTCCCAAAAATAATGTTTTATTTTTCTGAAATGTTACAGTCTTCCCCCCTTAAAGAAATTCGGTCTCCGAATTTAAATTTAAACCTCTCAATACTAAAACATTTCAGTAAAAAGTTCAAGTCGTCGAGGCTCCGTAATCACAAATACATAAAATACGTCGCAGCGCACTGCATGCGCATGAAAACGAGTATATCAATCAAAAGCAAAACTCCATCAAGCATCCCGCAATTATCGGAGTTATGGTGAAGACACCAATGTCAAAATCCAAAACGAAACCAATTTGATATACTCAAAACTATACATTTAAATATCATTAAAACATCGGAAAGAAATGCATGCCCAACCCTTTTTAAGTCTCTGTGCGATGCGCATAACACTGCACAATGGCGGACGTCTATAGTAAGGAATTAACTATATATATAGCTATATATATACATATCTTTTGTTTAATATGTACGTCCCGCCGTTTTTGAAAATAATTTAGAAGAGTTTCCTTGTTTTTAAACGTTTCGTGTCATCTCAGACACATGGGTAAATACTGAGACTATAGCTCCCTTTTTGGAAATCCCTTTGACAACTATCAATGCATGCAAAATATATCCAGGTACTGTCCTCTGACTAGTCCTGTTCAGCTACTAAAACAAATAGTAAATATCATAAAAACGTACTGCTCCATAAGAAATCAATCCCAAAATATGTATAAGAATGCCGCGTGCGTCTGGTACGCACGGAAATCAAAATTCATGAATGTGCCATACATGTGCACAGAACAAAATCTAAGTGCAACTGGTGTGCACGAAACATCTGTCAAGGGCAACGGGTGTGCCTGACAGCAATATCAGGTGCATCTGATATGCACGAAGAATCTAGATTTAGTGCATCTGGTGTGCACCTAAATCACATCTCATATCATGCGCCCAACATGCGCGAAAATCCAAATCCGATGCATCCATCATGCACGAATAAAATCTAAATCATGTGCATCCAACATGCACGAAATCAAGAAATCCAATATCAAGCGCCGAACATGCACAAAAATCCAATCCAAGCGCGTCAAATATGCGCAAGAATCCAATCAGGTGAACAAGGTGCATAAAACAAATATCGAATATCACAATCGAAATCGACGGTATACAACACATTTCAATCCAAATCCAAATTAGGTACACCGTGGTATATAATCTTATAACCATGTGCAACCGCGTGCAAAAAATACGTATCAAATGCTAAAAGTGTATGAAAACTATGCCGAAAGCATAAGTCAAATCATATGAATGCCCTAGGCATGAAATCAAAATCAATGTCTCGAATGACATCAAAACGAAGTCAGGTACAACTGTGGTGCACAAAATATGTATCAATGCACTGCAAGCATATGTGAACTATACCGAGTGCAAAAACCAAATCGTATGCGTACCATATGCACAAAATCAACCCAACTGAATGAAATCCATGAAATCATAAACATGTGCAGCCAAGGCACAAAAACGATATCAAGTGCGATAACTATGCATAAATCATAAATCAACACAACGGTGTAGAAAGCATATCTCAAGTGTAATAACTATGCATAAAATATAAATACCAGTAGGTGCAACCATGGTGCATGAAAACAAATATCATGAAACTCAGTCATCAAAACTCAATCATGCGAATAGATCGCCCAAAATACTGAAATCAAGTATGGCGGAATAGTCCCGCTCAAGCACATCCTCTAAGAATCTCTGGCCAACTGTCGTGGTCACTCATAACTTGTCTTGTCGACAGTGCCGAACTCTGTCCTGCTGGGTGTGCGTAAAATGACCACTCCTGGGTCGAAGTCTTCTCGTATAATATTCCAGAAAAGTCTTGTCGAGGTCTCTCCCAAATCTCGTTTCTGTCGAACTGCCCGGAAGTCATCGTCCTTTATTAAATCTGTTTCTTGATCCGGAATGGATGCATACTCATCGCGACTCCTTCTAGAAGATATGTCCATATACAACGCCTCTGCATGCGTATCACATCTCTGATGTCAGCGGAGTTGAACGTCATCTCATCAAGATCTCTTACGAATCTCTTACTCCACTTTCCTCTAATCTCGACTGCTTCGGACTCGTTTCTTCGTGGCTGTATGGACTGCGCTCCAACGGCTATACTCGTATCTGGAGTCTCCCAAGCAATGCATCCCATCACATGATATCTGAATGAAGTCGAACCATTCGATCGATTCGTCAAAACCTCATAATCCCCCAAGAGCTCAACATCTTGAGTACAGTTTAATAATATCGAGTACATGCCACAGCACCTATGGACTAACCGTAGAAGGGCAAACCCAAGCCTCATTAATGGCACCGCTGAACTGCCACAAACCCTAAGGTTTAATGGCGTTTTTGTCGAGTTAGGGTTTCATTCTTCTAGAGGGTCCGTAGAATCACTTGCATGTTTTCTCCAAATACCTTAAACTTGGAAAATGGGTTTCTGACATTCGATCGTCTCTATCGACTCCCAACGTATCTGCGTGAAGTCTTCTCAAGCTGGAATCAATCAATCTGATGACCTCGCATTGGGGTAAGCGAACAAACCACATGTCCTAGTCATTCATCCTCGGGTGACTAGCTACCTTCTATCATATCTCTAAGTACAACTCGTACTGCAATAGCTCCAACATCTAGGGCGATATCTCGTCGCTCGCAGCAGCAACTGGCTCATTCGTTTGTACGCTGAACAGTGTCTCAATCATCAAGAATAAGCGATACATCAATGGTCATCATATCTGGCTGGCCTCTATCAGTGGCTCAATCCTCTGGTGCTGATCTGCACATCCAAGTAATCTCGTAAAAGCGATCCATCAAACGCTCATGGCGTGAAAACACAATAAGACGGCGCCTCTCTATGTAATCGTATGTCCCTGGAATCATGCCCTGGTCAGTCCTCATCCGTGACGAGCTCGTGCTGACCGCAACTCTAGCCGTAGCTCTCTTTGCCCATGTAATCATGGCAGCAAAACCATAAACTGATATCGATGAGGATAGATCATGAATGAATATAATGCTGTGTAAAGAAATGTACATTCTAAGGCTTCTTAAGCGGAGTAGCGTATCATAAGTTTACCGCGGAACATACACACGGTATGTCACTCTCCTTAAGTCACCTACTCCATCAACCAAGGTCAACCTACGTGACGAAAGTTCGGCTCTAATACCCCCTCGACTAAGTCTAAGTTCCGTAAGGTCAAGCCTAGATTCCGTATATATATAAACGCCCTAGGCTCCGCATAGTCAAACCTAGATTCGAACCAAGGTTAACCTAGCGCTCTGATACCAACTTTGTCACGACCCGAAATGGCACATGACTGGTGTTAGTTATATGTATGCCCTAGAGGCCATTACTGTACATGAGATGTATATTGTAGTGGATGCTGGGACATATATAGGGAGGACTTTCTTGCTCGACATGATAGTATGCTATCTGGTTGCTCTTTATCTTAACATGTACACTTATTGTCTCTCTGTTACATGTTGATAAAGCCCTTAGGATGTGTACTCGACTTGCAGGATTATGATGCAGATCATACTAGTGGGTCCTGGGTAGTCTATGAGTACATCCTTCAATGTTCCTAGTCTTAGGAATATCGAGACGGGGCATCGATATTCCAAAGTAGACTAGCGTATATCTTCTCGACCCATGTGATGGGCGATGGATGATCCCATATCCATTGGTGTTTGACATCAGAGATAGTATGCGGGTGCTCAGTGTTGACTGGGTACACTGAACGGACTCGCCGAGAACTCCCAGATGGTATTATACCTCACGTTAGATGGCAGTTCTCTGGTGACACTGGTACAACTTAGTCTGTTGACCCGAGATCGTCATAGAGTCTTGTGTGTCTCCCACTGTGCTTTGATTTCCACCCTACCACGGCTTTACTGAGTCGTGCAAACAGGTGGTTTTTGGGTACAGTCCCGAGTCACATGGAGGTAATGAGCGATAGGAGAGGATTCGTCTCTCCCGGTATTGGGGGTTGATGTTGCGCTATGTTCGATTGGCCATAATTGGAAAAACCTGGCCAGGGTTGCTGTGATTTACTGGTAAGTGTTATCAGTAGTTTCACGAACGTTATGGACCTTACATTGGCATGACTTATCAAGCTATTGGGGTCTGACGTTTACCACCCCTAGGCGAGATATGCGACATATCAGACGAACAGACCGGACTGTGCAGTAAGTGTTACTGATTGGATTCGCAGGAATGTGAGCAGCCTTGCTCGTTGATCTTCTGATTGCTCAATACCCGGGTGGCCGTTACGTTTAGCAGACCGCTTGCGGCTTGTGGGTGATTGATATGATCACCACCTACTGCCGGCGTATTGACGAGTCTTTAGAGTTCTACACAGAGGTTTCCTGGCTCAAGCGAAACGAAATAGGAGCGCATATGAGATATGTGTGTAAGTCTAAGTTACCCGTCTCCGGTTCTTTGGCGTTGCGGAAATGGTGAAAAACGATTTTTCTTTGGGGGGTAACATGGACTCAAAATACGGATCTTTGTTAAACAACTAGCTAACAACCTAACTAGGAGTTTTACCTACTCGGTTAGGGGGTTATACCTTAACTTGAAACCCTTCTCTTCGACTCTTTGTGGTGGTCGGATGGTTCTCTCCTCGTCGTCTCCTTGTGCCGAAGATGGATCCACCTGAAAGCTTCTACCTTTGGCTCCAACCTCAATCTAGAGGAAACTAGAACACTTGGTTTGCTAGACCTTGTATACTAGGATGAGTAGAGAAGTGTTTTGGGTTTTATCTCTAAGGAAACGGTTCTCAACTCATGAGAGGGAGTTTCGTTGAGCTAGAGAGAGAGCAAGAGGAAGAGGGAGAGCTTGAGGATGGGAGAGAATGAGAATGATAGAAATGAGCAAGACTTTTCTCACCCTTGCTCTCATAATCCAAAATAATCATAACAAATAATAATAATTGAGTATTATGTGATGGTTGTTATCATATCAAATGGCAATATCATTTCATGCATTAAATGCAATTTGTGAACAAACAAGCAAGCATAGGTCAATGCCAAGAAATGATAGCCACTGTCATGATGATGGTCAACAAGTCCAACCTAGTCAACCGGTCAACTAAGTCAACAAGTCAACAAAGTCAACCTTTCAACCCAACCATGGCACAATAATACTTAATTAATATTATCATTAATCATATTTCTTATTCTCATTAGGGTTTAGCAAAAATCAACAGTCAACAACCCTAATGAGAATCCTCTGCCTCTGTCTCTGTCAACCGTGCTTACACACCCGCATCCACGTTCCGAGGAACAAGAACACAAATGAGATAAAACCAATCCCAAAATGTACACTAGGATCTGGCTTAAACCAAAGCCCGCTAGTGATAACTGCCCGGACACTAAACGTGCACAAGTGCACGGATGTGACCGAACCCTGTCGCAAAAACCATGCGACCTCTACTCTTTTGCCTAAAGGCGAATAGCTCTCTGTGTGGGACTCTAAAGACTCGACACTACGCTGGCAGTGGGTTTAACCACAGACCGCAAGCGGCACTAGCTGTGCGTAACGGCTCCCAGGTAGATGCCGATAAGAAGACAGACGAGGTAAAACCCATCTGTACTCCTACTGAGCCTGAATGTGACAATCTGCGTACAGTCCGGTCTGTTCGTCTGAGAATATCTCATAGCGGGCCTAGGGGGCGGTAAACGTCAGTCCTCTAATAGCGGTACAAGTCGTGTCGGAGTGTATCCCAGAATACCCTGAGATAACACTGGAAACCTACCAGTATATCTCGCTTGCCCTGGCCAGGGACTTTGTGTAATGGCTCTCCTAGACACAGCGCGATATCAACCCCCAATATCGGGAGAGACGAATCCTGTCTAACCCTCACTGCCTCCAAGTGCTTCGGGACTGCACCCAACTACTACCTGTTTGCACGACTCCTTTGAGCCATGGTTGGGTAGTAATCAAAGTACAGTGGGAACACACTCGAGGCGAAGTGACAGTGTCAAGTCAGCGGACTAAGCTGTACTCATGTCACCTGGGAACTGATAACTGACGATAGGTATAGAACCAACCAACAGTTCCCGATGAGTCCTGTCCAGTGTACTCGTAACCTAACGAGCACCCGCATACTATCTCAAGTACGACGTATTGACGGCTGTGGGTCAGACCGTCTCCCCTGCTGGGATGAGAAGCGCATACGCTAGTCTACTCCGGAGTATCGATGCCCTGTCTCGATAGTCCTACGACTAGGGACCTGCATAAGGATGTGCTTGTGGATTACCCAGCCCCTACGAGTGTGACTGCCATTACAACGCTGGTAATCAAGCAAAGATCCTAAGGGCTCCCCTAATGTGTATAGGTGATATACTAAAAGAAACACATGTACACATTAAAGTAGAAACAAACCAAGTAGCATACTACTATTTTGAGCAAGATTGTCTATACAACTGTGAATATCCCAAGCTTCCATTAAGTAATATACAAACTAGTATGATACAGTAATGGCCTCTAGGGCATATACACTAACAATCTCCCACTTGCACTAAGGCCATGTACTGGCGTATCGAAGACCTATCATCTCGATCAGCCGCTCGAACTGAGTCTGGGGTAAGGCCTTCGTGAATGGATCGGCAGTGTTATCTTCCGTAGCAACTCTCCGAACCTCGATCTCCTGGCGACCCACGATCTTCTTGATCAGGTGATACCGCCTCAAGATGTGTTTGGACTTCTGATGGGACCTGGTTTCCTTCGCTAAAGCTATAGCCCCGTTGTTGTCGCAATACAGAGGTATTGGATCAACAATGGACGGAACCACCTGAAGTTCTGTCAAGAACTTCCTTATCCAGACGGCTTCTTTTGCGGCATCTACAGCAGCGATATATTCCGCTTCCATCGTCGAGTCAGCAACGGTTACCTGTTTGCAACTCTTCCAACACACCGCCCCTCCATTGAGGGTAAAGACATAACCCGACATGGACTTGGAATCATCCTTGTCACTCTGGAAGCTGGAGTCAGCAAAGGCCTCGATCTGGAGGTCTTTTCCGCCATACACCAAGAACATCTCCTTAGTCCTTCTCAGGTACTTGAGAATGTTCTTTACCGCTATTCAGTACTTCTCCCCAGGGTTTGACTGATACCGGCTTACCACACTCAGTGCATAAGCTGCATCTGGTCTGGTACACAACATCGCATACATTATAGAGCCTACCGCAGAAGCGTAGGGTAAAATAGACATGCGATCCCTTTCCAAATCAGTCTTGGGAGACATTTCCTTAGAGAGGGTGATCCCGTGACAAGCCGGTAGATTACCGCGCTTGGAATCTTCCATACTGAATCTTCTCAGTATGGTGTCGATGTTCCTGGACTGTGAAAGTCCTAATATCCTCTTGGATCTGTCATGATAGATCCGGATCCTCAGAATGTAAGAGGCATCACCCAGGTCTTTCATGGAGAACCTGTGTGACAAGAACCCTTTGACAGATTGTAGCATAGGAATGTCATTTCCTATTAAGAGAATGTCATCCACGTATAAAACGAGGAATACGACAGTTCTTGCTACAAATCTACTATAGATGCATGGTTCATCTGGATTTTTGATAAAGCCAAATTCTTTGACCGTCTCATCAAAACAGATGTTCCAACTCCGCGATGCCTGCTTTAGTCCATAGATGGACTTAAGCAACTTACACACCTTTCCGCTGCTCCCACTCTGAATGAAACCCTCTGGCTGGTCCATATAGACACACTCCTCTAAATTTCCATTTAGAAATGCGGTCTTTACGTCTATCTGCCAAATCTCATAATCGTGGAAGGCAGCAATGGAAAGAAGGATCCGAATGGATTTCAGCATAGCCACTGGAGAAAAGGTTTCGTCATAGTCCAAACCAGGTCTTTGACGAAAACCCTTTGCAACAAGTCTAGCCTTATAGGTCTCAACCTGTCCATCTACACCAATCTTCCTTTTGAAGATCCACTTGCATCCTACGGGTTTTACCCCATCTGGAGCAACGTCCATACTTTGTTGGTGTACATGGACTCCATTTCGGCCCGCATTGCTTCCAGCCATTTTACCGAGTCAATGCTCTGAATGGCCTGCTGGAAGCTAGTCGGCTCATCACTATCAATGATGCAATCCTCTCTATCCCCGTCTATGAGAAAACCGTAGTATCTCTCGGGCGGATGAGACGGCCTACTACTCCTGCGGAGCGGCGCAGGAATGTCCTTTTCTTTCGAACCCTCTGGTTCTACTAAGCTTTCAGTAATAGCTCGTGGTTCTGGAATTTCTTCCAGTTCTATTACGCTCCCACTTGTCTGATTTTCCAAAAACTCAGTTTCCAAGAAGTGGGCACGACGAGAAACAAAAACCTTTTGTTCTTCTTCTCAATAGAAGAAATATCCCTTGGAGTTCTTTGGATATCCCACAAACTTGCACTGTACTGAGCGTGCCTCGAGTTTGTTCGCATGCTGCTTTTTGACAAAAGCTGGACATCCCCATGTCTTAATGTGCTTAAGATAGGGTTTCTTCCTACACCACATCTGATATGGTGTGGTAGGCACAGTCTTAGTTGGAACTCGGTTCAAAAGGTATGCAGCTGATTCTAGTGCATATCCCCAGAATGATCGCGGTAACTCAGCATTACTCATCATGGAGCGTACCATATCCAATATGGTCCGGTTCCGTCTCTCTGATACACCGTTATGTTGCGGAGTGTATGGAGGAGTAAGCAGAGAGAGAATTCCATTCTCTTTTAGGTAATCCAGGAACTCGGCACTCAAGTATTCACCACCTCGATCAGATCTCAGTGTTTTGATACTTTTGCCGGTTTGTTTTTCTGCTTCATTCTTATATTCCTGGAATTTTCCAAAGGTTTTGGATTAATGTTTCATTAAGAAGATATATCCGTACCTTGAAAAGTCATCCGTAAAAGTAATGAAGTAAGAATAACCGCTTCGCGCATGTGTAGACATTGGACCGCACACGTCGCTGTGTACGAGTCCCAAGATCTCGCTCGCTCTTACTCCGTGTCCAGTGAACGGAGTCTTTGTCATCTTTCCTTTGAGACAGGATTGACAAGTTGCATATGATTGATATTCGAACGAATCCAAATATCCTTCTGTATGTAACTTCGTCAACCTTCTCTCATTGATGTAACCCAGTCTACAATGCCATAAGAAAGCCTGATTTGTTTCCGGAGACTTTCTTTTGTGTGTATTCTGGACATTGAAAATCTGTGGTCGGTTTAATACGTATATACCATTGCTTAATGTACCTGACCCAATCAAAACTTGATTAAGGTGAATGTTTACAACATTGCTTACAAATGCAAATTCATAACCTTCTTTAGATAATAAAGATACAGATATGATATTACAAGTTGCATTGGGTACAAAATAACAATAACGCAAAACCAAAACATGTCTATCTGACAATCCCAGGTGATAGTCCCCCACGGACTCAGCATCCATTCCAGCTCCGTTTGCAACTTTGAGGGTCATATCACCTGCCTTCAAAACCCTACGCTTTCTCAGTGCCTGCAAAGAATTACAGATATGAGATCCTGATCCGGTATCTAATACGCAGGAAGTAGAGTTTATTGATAGACAGTTTTCAATAACATACACACTTGAAGCCGAAGCCGCAACTTGCTTCGGGCCCTGGTTTCTGGCCTTCCAAGCCCTGCAATCCTTTTTCCAGTGTTCACTCTTGTGATAGTAAAAGCACTCTTCCTTCCCTACAAGCTTTCCCGCTACCTTTGTTGCCTTTGCCTTTCCCTTCGTATCCACTTTACTAACACCGCCCCTTGGTTTGGTGGGGGTTTTCTTCTTCTTTCCCTTGGCTTTCGCCTTGGACCTAGAAGAGGAAGATCCTCCTACAAACAAAGTGGATGTTTCCCTACCTTTCTGTAGGGTGCCCTCCGCACTCCTCAGCATGTTGAGAAGTTTTGAAAGTTCAACTTCTTTTTCTTGCAAGTTGAAGTTCAGGATAAACTGGGCGTAAGAGGAAGGAAGGGACTGGAGAATCAAGTCCGTGTAGAGCTCATTCTCTAACGTGGTCCCAAGGTCCGCAAGCTCCTCAATGAAGCCAATCATCTTAAGCACGTGTTCCGCTACCGATGATCCGACGGCCAATCTCGCCGAAAACAGCTTTTTCGAGACTTCGTATCTGGCGATACGGGATTGCTCTCCATACAGTTCTTTTGTATGGAAAAATATGGATTCAAGGTCCATATTCTCGTGCCTCCTCTGATGTTCATTGTCCATAGAGGCAAGCACGAGGCACTTGGCCTTTGCGCAGTCAATTTCCCAGGTCTTACGGATTTCCTTATCCGCGACGCTGGTTTTGGGACCTGGGACAGGGGGAGCTTTGGTGGTAAGGAGATACCCCAACTTGTCATAAGTGATTGCCATTTTGACATTCTTGAGCTAATCTTTATAGTTTGGCCCTGTCAGTATGTTTTTATCTAGTAGTAACTTAAGTCCAGTCATGATGTTTGGTCGCTGCAATTAGGAGAGAGAGAAGAAACACTTTAGCATGATGCTCTTGCAAGTTTAGAGTGGATTTTAGTTTGTCTAAACAGGATGGCTCCCACTGTCTCTCGAATCCCTCCTCAAACCAAAAAGGAAGAATTAGTCGGGATCAATCTCACCGTACAATACTTGCTTAACCGTTCAGCCAGGCCAGTGTTGGTACTTCGAGGGAGGTTTTCCAACGCTTTCGTGAAGTTCCTTAATTAAATAACCTCTTTTCCATGTGGGCGTAGCCCCGCTAACACCTTTCTAGACACCTACTTGGTTTATAGCATTGATCGTTAAGTGAGAAATTTCCCGAGGAGTAGCATATACTCACAGTAGGATCGGGATCCAAATATCATCGCGTGACAAAACTGAAGGAATCCTACCAGAATCATCACACTCCAAATGGTATGCAGCGCTAGCAAGTTTCAGTTTCTTTTGAAACCCCCGATGTGGATTTTTGCCCCATGCTCTTATGACCTTGACTTTGGCCAACAAATCATAAGTCACATGTCAAGTTCTACCCGTCATTCTCCAGGTTAATTTGAACCCACCTGTACCTACCTTTGACTTTGGCCAACAAGGAAGTACGACTGTTCCAAACCAACACATCTATCTATGCTGCACATGAATACCCAATAGGTAACAATCACTATGCCTTGAGTTTGGCCAACAAACATAGCTTGAATACTATTGACTATCCATGTGAAACGACGGAGGGCTACGAATGGTTTTGGCAAAACCGTGAACGTAGTGAACTTGATATAATCGATGGAACGAGATAGCTTTTAAAAGGAGTGGCTTAAGCTCTGCGTTTAAAAGTTGTTTTTGAAAAGAAACCGAGTGGTTTTGAAAGTGTTCTAACGACTCAACTTTGGTTTATTTTCTTGCATTAATTTAATGCGTCCCATCATTTAATCCTACCATTGCAGAAAACAACGAAAATATGACGTACGCTTATGCCATCCGCATTCGCCACGGGGCCCCGTCATTACCCGTTAGGTTACTTAACTAACGACAGAGCGAGGGCTGGACTAGCGCGGATGCAAAACATAAGCAACGCCTAAATAGATATCATATATAGATATATACATTCGTCATATGCAATGATAGCCATTCTAGATCACAGATGAACACATTGGATATACTAGGAATCCATATTCCGTACGAGCCTGTAACGAAGAGCGGATTACACGGTCGCGATGAATAGCCAAGACCCCACCCTAGACCCCTACGGGTGCGACAAACTACTCGCTAAGTGCCCGAAGTGAAGCAACCTCCCTCAACACCGTGAGTAGGCTACTCGGCACTTCGAGGTACCCGGTAGTTTGTGCACCCCACCTTGGGTCTATCCTAGGAGCAAAAACAGTAAAAGAAATTATACAATGACGGCTACAACCCCATCCCGGTTGTGCGTCCATATAAATAATATTACATCAATTACAAATTACATGAATTGAAAGAAAAAGAAAACTCTCATCTCACAACCCCCCGGCTATTTATCCGTGACAATCCAATGAATTCATATACACATACCATCAACATTACAGATCACAGATATGTATAACCCCCACTAATCGACGTATAGCGATTAACAGACGTTCAATACGTATATCACATCACAGATATAACCCGTTAGCTTAAGTCTTTAGAAGTTCGATCAAAATACGGATTTTTAAACCCCAAAAACAAATTTTGCTTTCTGAAAAATCTGGGCAGAAAAATCATATTCCAAAAATCCCAAAATACCCCTATAAGAACACAGCAGGAAAAATTTCCCACGGCCGAGTCAACTCGGCCGCGGATCCGCGGCGGGAGCATGCTCCTGCCGCGGTTCCGCGACGCTTTGACCGAGTCGCTGGACTATTTTTCTTGGGTGTGCTTTAAAAACCCTGAGCCGATTTTTAGTGTATGATTTATTAATTTTTGAACAGGAAAAAAAATCGGCAGAAAGCTTGCATTTCAGGCGTGTTTTGTGATTTTTTCTCCGATCGAACTTCTAGTTACTTTGCTAACATGTTAGATAGTGTTTAACCTGTCTCTGATACCACTGTAAGTTCACGTTACCCGTCCCCCGTTCTTTGGGGTTGCGGAAATGGTGAAAAACGATTTTTCTTTGGGGGTAACATGGACTCAAAATACGGATCTTTGTTAAACAACTAGCTAACAACCTAACTAGGAATTTTACCTACTCGGTTAGGGGGTTATACCTTAACTTGAAACCCTTCTCTTCGACTCCTTGTGGTGGTCGGATGGTTCTCTCCTCGTCGTCTCCTTGTGCCGAAGATGGATCCACCTGAAAGCTTCTACCTTTGGCTCCAACCTCAATCAAGAGGAAACTAGAACACTTGGTTTGCTAGACCTTGTATACTAGGATGAGTAGAGAAGTGTTTTGGGTTTTATCTCTAAGGAAATGGTTCTCAACTCATGAGAGGGAGTTTCGTTGAGCTAGAGAGAGAGCAAGAGGAAGAGGGAGAGCTTGAGGATGAGAGAGAATGAGAATGATAGAAATGAGCAAGACTTTTCTCACCCTTGCTCTCATAATCCAAAATAATCATAACAAATAATAAAAATTGAGTATTATGTGATGGTTGTTATCATATCAAATGGCAATATCATTTCATGCATTAAATGCAATTTTTGAACAAACAAGCAAGCAAATGTCAATGCCAAGAAATGATAGCCATTGTCATGATGATGGTCAACAAGTCCAACCTAGTCAACCGGTCAACTAAGTCAACAAGTCAACAAAGTCAACCTTTCAACCCAACCATGGCACAATAATACTTAATTAATATTATCATTAATCATATTTCTTATTCTCATTAGGGTTTAGCAAAAATCAACAGTCAACAACCCTAATGAGAATCCTCTGCCTCTGTCTCTGTCAACCGTGCATACACACCCGCATCCGCGTTCCGAGGAACACGAACACAAACGAGATAAAACCAATCACAAAACGTACACTAGGATCTGACTTAAACCAAAGCCCGCTAGTGATAACTGCCCGGACACTAAACGTGCACAAGTGCACGGATGTGACCGAACCCTGTTGCAAAAACCATGCGACCTCTACTCTTTTGCCTAAAGGAGAATAGCTCTTTGTGTGGGACTCTAAAGACTCGACACTACGCTGGCAGTGGGTTTAACCACAGACCGCAAGCGGCACTAGCTGTACGTAACGGCCCCCAGGTAGATGCCGATAAGAAGACGGACGAGGTGAAACCCATCTGAACTCCTACTGAGCCTGAATGTGACAATATGCGTACAGTCCGGTCTGTTCGTCTGAGAATATCGCATGGCGGGCCTAGGGGGCGGTAAACGTTGTTGGAGATAGTGCCCTCAGAGTCAATTATTGGATCACAGGTACGTGATTGCAATGATTGAGGGAGGACCTATCCCGGTAGGACAGTCTTACTCGAGATGATAGTATGCTATCTGGTTTACCTTTATCATCGTGTACTGTTTTAAGTGACCTGACACGTCGCTATTACACGTTGATAGAGCCCCTAGGATTCTTGCTTGACCACCAGTAGTATGAGGGCGATCATATAATTGGGAGCTGGGGGTCTATAAGCATATCCTTGAAAGGTCCCTAGTCGTGAGAGTTTCGAGACAGGGCATCGATTCTCCATAGTAGACTAGTGTATACAGTCGAGACCCCGACGAGGGGCGGTGGCCGGTCTCACAAGCCACTGGTGTCAGTTGGATCACCTAAGATGTATACAGGTGCTCATTGGGTTATGAGTACACCGGACAGGACTCGCCGGGAACATGCTAGTTGGTTATATACCAGACGTCAGATGGCAGTTCCCTGGTGACATGTGTGCAGGTTAGTTCATCGACCTGGGGATCGTCATTTGTCTCGTGTGAGTTCCCACTGTACTTTGATTACTACCCTACCACGGCTCAAAGGAGTCGTGCAAACAGGTTTTAGTTGGGTACAGTCCCGAGCCACATGGAGGCAGTGAGCGTATCTTCAGGGGTTCGTCTCTCCCGGTATTGGGGGTGAGGTCGTGCTGTGTCTAGGAGAGCCATTACACGAAGCCCTCGGCCGAGGCAAGGAGATTTACTGGTAGGTATTCCAGTAGTATCTCAGGGTGTTCTGGGCTACACTCCGACACGACTTGTACCGCTTTTGGGGGTCTGACTTTTACCAACCCCCTAGGCCCGCCATGCGATGCTCATAGACGAACGGACCGGACTGTACGGATATTGTCACTGACAGGCTCAGTAGGGTTGTCAGGCTGAGTTCGCTCACAGACATCCCTTTTAGTCAGTACCTGGTAGCCCGTTACGTATTGGCTTATACCTCTAACGTGCTAGTGGTTAAATCCACAACCATGGTGTTGACGAGTCTTTAGAGTCCCCCACATTTAGTTACTCAGCTTTCGGGCGAAAGGTTGTAGAGGCCGTATGGAGATATGGCAAGGTCCGATCAGATACGTGCGGTATTGCACGGATCAGGATCGGACAGTTTGTACTATAGGCCGTATGGAAATATGGCAGGGTTCGATCAGATACGTGCGGTATTGCACGGATCAGGATCGAACGGATATTACTAGCCGGGTTTGGTTTAAGCCGGATCCTAGTATAGTACAGTGTAGATTTTGTCTCATTGCATTTGTATTTCGGTCGGAATACAAATGCGGGTGTGTATGCACAGTATCGGGGTTTTCCTGTAATTTATTACGGGACCAGTTTTCTGGAGTTGCCAGTTTGCTTTCCGTTTCGGCCGATTTCCATTGTTCCGTTCGTTGGCCGAAGATTGGTGGAGGAGGGCTTATTTGCATTGTTGCAAATAAGCATTTTGTGGAGGGGGTCTTTGCTTATATTTGTATCATGATGGTTTTCATGATAAGCACCATCACTTGACTTCTTCTTCTCATGATGGCTTGACTTTTTGAAGCCATCATGCATGAGATGATGGTTGCCTTTGTGTGTTGGATTTGTGGTGATCATTTGATTTTTCCTCATCATCTTTTGCTTTCCAACCACCCCCTTGTCTTGGTTCTTTCTCTCTCCAATCACACATGGTAAAGGGGGGGGGGGCGGCCATTCCATGGAGAATGGAATTGATATTCATGAGTTGAGAGAAAAATGTTACACTCATTCTTTGTATTCTATATTTTTCCCACCTCTCTCCAAGTTCCTTTTCCTCCACCACAAAGGCAATTCCACAACCCCAAAAATGAGACTTCTTCACTACACATTCTACAGCGAATCTTGGGCACGTCGAGTAGCCGGCTTCGTGCCCGAGTTGCCTCGGCATTGAGGTGGGAGCCCGTAAACGATGTAGGCGATGTGGTGCACTTCCGGCGACGAGGAGGAGACGGGACATTCCGCAGGAGATCCGGACGATGATGAGAAGACCGGAGGACTTGGATCGTCGGTATATCTCTTTCCCATCTTATAGTTAGCGAGGACTAATTAATGGTTCGATCCGGGTATTAGTGCGCGGCGGTTTGCCAGTTCAAGTAAAATTTAAAGTTTATCACCGCTTCCGTATTTGGCCGTCGGATTGACGGCCGGGGAGCCGCCGTGCACTTACCGTGGTATCAGAGCCTCGCCATTAACTTAGTCTAGCTTTGTGTAATGTGTTTTTCAGTTCCGATCGATCGAAATGTCCAAAAACCCGTATTTGCTCACGACAGTTTTTTGTTGAAATTTTTTGGTCCCCAAAATTTTTTCAGGTTGTATAAAAGTACTGTACAGGATGACATAAGACTTCTGGGAAAATTCGAGCCGTTGACTTTTCAGTCAGAGCGCGGAACCGCGGCCAATACCCACCTGGGGCCGCGGTTCCGCCGCAGAATGAAAGGTTCAATGGGTCGGATTTTTTCAGTGGGCCTCTGGGCTTAAAATAGGGGTTTTGGAATAATAACATTGGGCCCAGAATTTCCTGATCTGCTACAGTAATGCTTGGGGGCCCACTTGTTAAAATTTGATTGATCGGATATTTTAAACACATTATTTCACAGTATTTACATTATATCTGCGACCGTGAATGTCACTTGATCGGTAAATCCGGTCTAACTGCTATAGCCCGGTTAGACGGATTTGCGAACGTGACTTTCACGTTGATGTTCTGTTTTTGCTGTGATGTTGCGGATCGATCGTGGGGGATAGCCTGGATGCAATGCTAGTACAGTTGTGGTTGTATTATGTACATTTGATATTGCGGGGCGAGCGTCCGACATGTGGACTGCCGTCACTGCCTGTTTGTATTATTATTTTGGGGCACGACCTGGTTGCGGTCGATGTACCCGTTGTATGTATATTTTACTTTCTGTACTAGGATTGCCCCGCGGAGGGGTGCACGGATAGCCGGGTTCTAGAGGGCAACAAGCCCGCATCTCATGGCATTGGGACGGAGGGGGCTTCGCTCTAGGATTGGCGGGCTGTTCGCCGCACTCGTAGGGGGTACAGGTTGACCCAGGAGGGGTGCCCAAGTTACCGGATTCCGTGAAGTGCTGGGTGGTCCATTCACGGAGCTGAAGGGGGCTGCCTCGCTTCAGGTTTTGGCGGTTAACTTGCCGCGCCCGTAGGGGTCTAGGATTTCATTGCACAGGCTATCCATACGACCAGGGGAACGTCGGGTTTCAGCAGTGGCTCTGTGAAACCCGGGGATCCCAGATATCTGTATTGTTTCTGTGATGCTGTACATTTCTGTGATGTTGCATTTTATTCACGCCTTGAGCGAAATATAATATATTGGTATATATATTAGTAGATGTTGTATATGTTTTACATCCGCGCTAGTCCAGTCCCCGCTCTTTCGTTAGTTAGCTAACCTAACGGGTAATGACGGGACCTAGAGGCGAATGCGGATGGCATATACGTACATCAGTATATTTTCGTTCTTTTTGGTGTGATCAATTGATGGGACTGCATTGATTCGGATCAATGCAAGTTAAAAACAAACCTAATCTGATGTTGTTGGAACAATTTTTCAAAATGCTGTTATTGCAAGGACGTTCACTTTTGTTTTGCATCGTGGTATTCAGTTGGAATATCCTGCTCCTCACTCGACGAGGCAAGGGCCGAGATCCCTTCACCGGGAGTGACCCCTTGGACAGAAGTTTGCGTCAGGGCAATTACTTCACTATAGCCGATTACTTTTGCTTTGCATCGTGGTATTCAGTTGGAATATCCTGCACCCCATTCTACGGGGAAAGAGCCGAGATCCCTTCACCGGGAGTGACCCCTTGGACAGAAGTTTGCGTCAGGGCAATGACTTCACTATAGCCGATTACTTTTGCTTTGCATCGTGGTATTCAGTTGGAATATCCTGCACCCCATTCTACGGGGAAAGAGCCGAGATCCCTTCACCGGGAGTGACCTCTTTAGCAACGGTTTTCATCACTATATTTTTAAAAGCTATCAGTTCCTTCAACGATATCAAGTTCTTTACGTTAAAGGTTTTCGCCAGAAACCATTCGTAGCCCTCCGTCGTTTCAGACGGGTAGCACGTAGTATTCATGCTATGTTTGTTGGCCTTCGTCAAGGCATAGTGTATGGTAGCTGCTTGTTGCCTTTCTGCAGCATAGATATGTGCGTTGGTTTGGGACAGTCGTATAGCCTTGTTGGCCTTCGTCAAGGGCTTGTGCGGGTGGGTTCAAATCAACCTGGAGAATGAAGGGTAGAACTTGACATTTGACTTATGATTTGTTGGCCTTCGTCAAGGTCATAAGAGCATGGGGCAGAAATCACATCGGGAGTTTCAAAAGAACTGAAACTTGCCAGATATGCGCATACCTTCTGGAGTGTGATGACGTGAGCGGATTCCGTCACGTTATCATGCGATGAGAGTTGGATCCCGATTCCCACTGATGAGTTGGTATACTCCTCGGCTGATCCCGACTAATTCTTCTTTCAGGTTTGGAGGAGAATTTGAGGTACAGTGGGAGGTTTCCAGATTAGAAAAATTGGTAACCATTCTGATCTAGGTTAGAGTGCACGCTGAGTGTTTCTTTTCTCTCTCTCTTTGGCAGCGACCATTGACCTGACCCTAAGACTATGACTCAGTGACCAAGTTGAACGAACCTTCTTAACACTGGCTTTTGGATTGTCAGAGTTGCATACCTCATTGCCACTCCTACTTTTACCCTTTTCTCCAGGACACCCCGTATTACTACGAACGTCCACTTCCATTGGACAAAACCATCGTATGGTTAGATACGAACTCGAAAGAATTTATTCGAGGATGGTTTCAGGTTCTGGAGAAAACGGATAGGATTATTCAGTTGTCTTTTCCTTTTACCTTCTCTCAGGTTGCGAGTACTCCTTGGTTTAGGAGATAGTACACCTATTACGCAAATTGGATAGTCTTCTTCCAAACCTTAGGCTGGTGCCGACCGGTAGGGAATGAAGAAAACCAATTAGCCTAACGATGGTGTACAGAAGGTATTAAGTTCAGACAAAGCAAGGGATTAGTAAGAGGGCAAAGTAAAATGCGACTGATATTCACGACTAAACCAAGTATTTCTTCGCCAATCATAAATCACCTTTGTATTTCTCCAGGACACTCCGTATCACTACGAAGATCCACAGTTTATTGGATACTCCATCGTATGGTTATATACGAACTCGAAAGGAACTTGTTCCAGTTCGGGGATGGATTCTGGTTCAGGAGAAATAGGAATAAGGTTTATTCGGTTGTCTTTTATCTTCACCCTCTCTCATTGCGAGTGTTCCTAGGATTGGGACAGTACACCCATTATGCTTATTGGATAGTCTTCTTCCAAACCATAGGCTGGTGCCGAACGGTAGGGAAGGAAGAAAACCATTTGGCCTAATGGGTGTGCAGAAGGTAAAGACTAAAGACATATGAAGGGATTTGGAGAGGTGGCAAAGAATTATACGGTTACAATCGTGAATCTGGAAGAGGCATTACTAGGAATACCAGGATACCCCATCGAAACATTTCGATGTTTCAGTCTCACTGTGTACTGTTAAAGGAAAACTGATTTCCCGATTAGATACTTACTCCAGGGTATGTATTTACCAGGAACGATTCTCACATCTGTATGGTTTTACAGATGATGAGTGGGAGTAGGTTATTGGGAATTGGGTGATCATCCTCATTATATCGGGATTCGTTGTAATCGGTGATATTTGAGGAAATCACCTGGGCTGTTTGCCGGTTGGCAAATATTTGGTTTTGAATATCCGCAGTTATGCACCAATTTCAAATTGATATATCTGTACGTCTATTTTCATAGAGTGAGATATACCTTTCTAAAATTATGTCTTCGACATTTACCTATATCAGTGGATGGTTAGGTAAGGAGCATTAAACAGCGGTGTAATTCTTCTTAACCATAAGTACAGTTTTCAACCTACGACACACAGTGAATGAGTTATTAGACTCAAGGGACTTATACAGAGTATTGTATGTTGTCCAGGGTCCATCAGGACAGAGGGGTTGGTCCTCGTACTATATTCGGTTTACTTATGACTTCTCTAGTTTTTAGACAATTGTTTTGTGGAAACACAGGGTCCGAATTTGGAGAAGTTATAGGTATTTGAATAGAGTAGAGAACCAGGTGTAGCAAGTATCGGGATTCTTCAAAGTGATCGAAGATGTAGATACTTGTATATGGTATTCAGTTGATAGTAATGATTAAGAGAAATTGCTTCTCTTTCAGGTTACTCATAATTGGAAGCATTCCTAAGTTGAGTAACGCTGATCGGCTTCCTTCCATTTAGTTGACATGCACTGGAGACAGTTGCATGATTTGAATCTGGTTCAATTAAATCAGTGCCTCTGGTTCTATATATGATATAGAACAGTTCATATCTTAACGATGTTAAGGTACGGGGAGTTGTCCGGCTTATGATTAAAACCAGACACTGGACAACTCAAGGCACGTTTCTGTAATGGCTGTTTGTGGGTTGACCCAGGCTATGACGAGGGTTGACTTTCTACCATCTGGATGAACAATAGCGATATTGTTCTAGACTCGCCACAGTTTTATTAAAAATGGATTTTTTCAGAAAACAGTAGTGGGAGTATGGTAGAACTGGAAGTGATTCCTGAACCACAAACGATTACTGAAGATTTGATAAGGAACCTAAAGATTCAATCTGGATTGACATTCCATTGGCCACTCCGCAGATAAGGTGGGTAACTTCAGCCACCCGAGAGGTACTACGGTAGCCTCAAGGACGGTGACAGGGAAGTTCTTGTTTACCCACAATTACCATTGCTGTTGTTCCAGGCTGCGAGACCCGGTGGGAGGATGAGTATAGCGTCATTCTAAACTAGTTTTAGAAGTGTACGTCTATATGACTCTGCCAGAGGGTTGTCATAGTCAGTGGGAGCAGCGGAAGCATTGGTGGACAGGTAGCTTATGTCTATTTATAGACTGAAGCACCAGTAGCGGAGATAGACCATCTATTTCTGACGTGACAGTCATAGGTTTGACTTCATCAGAATAGGGGATGGATCTGTTGAGAAGGTAGTAGGGTGTGATATCCTGGTATTTGGATGACATACACAGAATAGGAAAGGAAACTCCTATACTACAATCGGTTGCACTTTGGTCGTCACACAGTAGTTTCTCCATATGGGACTTGGACATTATATCAGACAAACTGGTTACTAGATCTATGGTTTTAGATCTAGATTTGGGTGGTTTCCCAATCAGGGTACTTAGACAGCATTCTAAGAGTATTTAGAATGGACGACTCCATGCACGGTAGTGTACCTGCAGAAGATGGAGTCACCCTCTCTAAGGTGTCTTACAGACTAAAGGGGAGAGGGATGTGCATGATTGGCAGATCACTTGCTCAGGCAATTGAGTCAATCATGAGATGTCAAGTACCACACCAGATGTTGTTCTTGCACTAGATGCAATAAGTTGACATTGATCCAATCCTGGAGAAACGGTCGGAAGCAGTTTTAGAACATAAGTGGATGTTCTAGGGATATGATAACGACAGCCTCATTCGGGAGACAGTTATCATTCCAGGCTTCCAAGGTGACATGGACGACAAGGAGGTTGTCAGAGCTATAGTTTTCCTTCTGATGAGGGGCAGTATTTTGGACAGGTGGTCCAAGGCAATACTGAGGGTGGCATGGCGCAGGATACTGATTAAGTTCAGTTGACGATACAGTCTAAGAAGTTTGGATTTGGAGCTCATTTATGAGCTATGTCCCATCAGACATCCAGACACATTCTAAGACAGGTATTGCTCATTTCGGGAGATGGGTTTCTCCGCGAACTTGAGATATAGAGAGACATAGAAAGATACATCAAAGCGGATCCACTCACTGAGGCTATTTCTCGAACGCAATAGTTTCGCAAACGAGCTTTGTGAGACTGACTAGTAGAGGAGTTGGGTGTTCGGTATCACACGGGCTGTGAGTATGCGACATCGCAATAATTAGCCTTGAGTGCAAGTGGGAGATTGTTGGAGATAGTGCCCTCAGAGTCAATTATTGGATCACAGGTACGTGATTGCAATGATTGAGGGAGGACCTATCCCGGTAGGACAGTCTTACTCGAGATGATAGTATGCTATCTGGTTTACCTTTATCATCGTGTACTGTTTTAAGTGACCTGACACGTCGCTATTACACGTTGATAGAGCCCCTAGGATTCTTGCTTGACCACCAGCAGTATGAGGGCGATCATATAAGTGGGAGCTGGGGGTCTATAAGCATATCCTTGAAAGGTCCCTAGTCGTGAGAGTTTCGAGACAGGGCATCGATTCTCCATAGTAGACTAGTGTATACAGTCGAGACCCCGACGAGGGGCGGTGGCCGGTCTCACAAGCCACTGGTGTCAGTTGGATCACCTAAGATGTATACAGGTGCTCATTGGGTTATGAGTACACCGGACAGGACTCGCCGGGAACATGCTAGTTGGTCATATACCAGACGTCAGATGGCAGTTCCCTGGTGACATGTGTGCAGGTTAGTTCATCGACCTGGGGATCGTCATTTGTCTCGTGTGAGTTCCCACTGTACTTTGATTACTACCCTACCACGGCTCAAAGGAGTCGTGCAAACAGGTTTTAGTTGGGTACAGTCCCGAGCCACATGGAGGCAGTGAGCGTATCTTCAGGGGTTCGTCTCTCCCGGTATTGGGGGTGAGGTCGTGCTGTGTCTAGGAGAGCCATTACACGAAGCCCTCGGCCGAGGCAAGGAGATTTACTGGTAGGTATTCCAGTAGTATCTCAGGGTGTTCTGGGCTACACTCCGACACGACTTGTACCGCTTTTGGGGGTCTGACTTTTACCAACCCCCTAGGCCCGCCATGCGATGCTCATAGACGAACGGACCGGACTGTACGGATATTGTCACTGACAGGCTCAGTAGGGTTGTCAGGCTGAGTTCGCTCACAGACATCCCTTTTAGTCGGTACCTGGTAGCCCGTTACGTATTGGCTTATACCTCTAACGTGCTAGTGGTTAAATCCACAACCATGGTGTTGACGAGTCTTTAGAGTCCCCCACATTTAGTTACTCAGCTTTCGGGCGAAAGGTTGTAGAGGCCGTATGGAGATATGGCAAGGTCCGATCAGATACGTGCGGTATTGCACGGATCAGGATCGGACAGTTTGTACTATAGGCCGTATGGAAATATGGCAGGGTTCGATCAGATACGTGCGGTATTGCACGGATCAGGATCGAACGGATATTACTAGCCGGCTTTGGTTTAAGACGGATCCTAGTATAGTACAGTGTAGATTTTGTCTCATTGCATTTGTATTTCGGTCGGAATACAAATGCGGGTGTGTATGCACAGTATCGGGGTTTTCCTGTAATTTATTACGGGACCAGTTTTCTGGAGTTGCCAGTTTGCTTTCCGTTTCGGCCGATTTCCATTGTTCCGTTCGTTGGCCGAAGATTGGTGGAGGAGGGCTTATTTGCATTGTTGCAAATAAGCATTTTGTGGAGGGGGTCTTTGCTTATATTTGTATCATGATGGTTTTCATGATAAGCACCATCACTTGACTTCTTCTTCTCATGATGGCTTGACTTTTTGAAGCCATCATGCATGAGATGATGGTTGCCTTTGTGTGTTGGATTTGTGGTGATCATTTGATTTTTCCTCATCATCTTTTGCTTTCCAACCACCCCCTTGTCTTGGTTCTTTCTCTCTCCAATCACACATGGTAAAGTGGGAGGGGCGGCCATTCCATGGAGAATGGAATTGATATTCATGAGTTGAGAGAAAAATGTTACACTCATTCTTTGTATTCTACATTTTTCCCACCTCTCTCCAAGTTCCTTTTCCTCCACCACAAAGGCAATTCCACAACCCCAAAAATGAGACTTCTTCACTACACATTCTACAGCGAATCTTGGGCACGTCGAGTAGCCGGCTTCGTGCCCGAGTTGCCTCGGCATTGAGGTGGGAGCCCGTAAACGATGTAGGCGATGTGGTGCACTTCCGGCGACGAGGAGGAGACGGGACATTCCGCAGGAGATCCGGACGATGATGAGAAGACCGGAGGACTTGGATCGTTGGTATATCTCTTTCCCATCTTATAGTTAGCTAGGACTAATTAATGGTTCGATCCGGGTATTAGTGCGCGGCGGTTTGCCAGTTCAAGTAAAATTTAAAGTTTATCACCGCTTCCGCATTTGGCCGTCGGATTGACGGCCGGGGCGCCGCCGTGCACTTACAAACGTCAGTCCTCTAATAGCGGTACAAGTCGTGTCAGAGTGTATCCCAGAACACCCTGAGATAACACTGGAAACCTACCAGTATATCTCGTTTGCCCTGGACAGGGACTTTGTGTAATGGCTCTCCTAGACACAGCGCGATATCAACCCCCAATACCGGCAGAGACGAATCCTGTCTAACCGTCACTGCCTCTAAGTACTTCGGGACTGCACCCAACTACTACCTATTTGCACGACTCCTTTGAGCCGTGGTAGGGTAGTAATCAAAGTACAGTGGGAACACACTCGAGGCGAAGTGACAGTGTCAATTCAGCGAACTAAGCTGTACTCATGTCACCTGGGAACTGATAACTGACGATAGGTATAGTACCAACCAACAGTTCCCGACGAGTCCTGTCCAGTGTACTCGTAACCTAACGAGCACCCGCATACTATCTCAAGTACGACGTACTGACGGCTGTGGGACAAACCGTCTCCCCTGCTGGAATGAGAAGTGCATACGCTAGTCTACTCCGTAGTATCGATGCCCTGTCTCAATAGTCCTACGACTAGGGACCTGCATAAGAATGTGCTTGTGGATTACCCAGCCCCCACGAGTGTGACTGCCATCACAACGCTGGTAATCAAGCAAAGATCCTAAGGGCTCCACTAATGTGTATAGGTGATATACTAAAAGAAACACATGTACACATTAAAGTAGAAACAAACCAAGTAGCATACTACTATTTTGAGCAAGATTGTCTATACAACTGTGAATATCCCAAGCTTTCATTAAGTAATATACAAACTAGTATGATACAGTAATGGCCTCTAGGGCATATACACTAACAATGTGTGGGACCGAGAATAATACCAGTATGTGATACTGTATTCTATTCTCGCGATTTGTATCATCGGTCGGTTATATGAGATATAGCCGGGTTACCGAATCAAGTGTTGATTCGATATATTGATACACTAGATATTAGTCGGTTATATGCGATATAACCGGATCATTAAATCATGTGTTGATTTAATGATTTAATGTATAATTATATATTTGATATATTACTTTACATTAACTAGTATTGGTTCACTTAAGATTGATTTTCTCACTTGATGTGCACAAGTTGTATATGTGATATATGTTTGTGCACTAATTTGTATCATGATTGATGATACATGCAAACTTGGGGGTGTGTGTGACTTACACCATATTTAGATTAGTGGATATGGTTTATATTTATTTTGTAATTCAAAATTAGTGTGCACTTTGTCATGCTTAAAGCTTTATGAAGCTTTTAGCATTATTTGACAAAGTCCACTAATTTTGTCTCACTAAAGATATTTATTAACCAAACCACTAACTTAAACTATGGTTTAGTCTCTATAAAGGTTAACTCATCCATGGTTGCATTATGATAGACTTTACTTGATTATTCTTTTTAGATAATTCATTATTCATATTCTTTCTTCTTCTTCTTCTTCATTCATGAAGAAAAGCTTTCTAGAAATTTTCAAGTAAAGAAACAAAGTGAGAAATCAAAATCCAAAGTGAACCCACTTCCTATTTCATCATCCTCTACTACTTGCCATTTATTTTAGGGTGTTCTCTTCACAAAGTTCATGACCTAGTGAAGATGGAGCTTGAGTTTGAGTCTCTTCGACGTAGATCATCTTCGGCCTCGAAGTCAACGAGCTAGCCCATTCATTTTTCTGAGGAAACCATCACAAGAGTCCGGGATATCGATGATCGCAGTGAAGGGACGTCAACACAGAGCTTTAGAAGTGAAGGACCGGATCTATAAAGGTTGTAATCCCTAACTCTTAGAAGTAAAGTTGTTTACTTGCTATTTGTTTCACCTAATCTCTAGTCTAAGATCTTGGTTAGGGTTGTTCGGCACGTCTAAATTTGAATCGGGCATGGTTGATGTCTTGTAGACCCTTGTGACAGTGCCTAGTAACCCTACAGTGGTATCAGAGCCAAGCTAGAGCTTTAGGCGAAGTTTAGACGAAGTTAGAAGTCCGATCGAACCCCGAAACCCCATATTTTACCCTTCTCTGGAAATTTTTCAAAAGTTAACATTTTTTCATATTAAAAATGCTTAAAAAAATCAGCAGGGAATTCTATGGACACCTGTGAAAAACGACACCCTAAGGACACTATAGCGCCGCGGAACCGCGGCCAAACTGGGGTATTGGTGGCAGTTCCGCGGCAATAATTGCGAAGTAGGGTATCGTTTTCCAACAGTAACATCCGTATGTGTTACCTACTGCTTCTGGGTATTTTTAATTATACTCAAGTGTTGAGTTTTCTGGGTTGTATTGGGAGCTCGTTGATTCGATCGGAAAGTTTAACTTTGTTTAAGTTATTCCGGGTAATTTTAGAACGTGTTAAAAAGTTCGAACGGATATCAATAACTCACTTTTTCCCGACCCGGAAAATTTCCAAGTGTTGGATTTTTCCGTAGTTTAAAGAACGTTCTAAGTCGTGCAAGTAACGCGGTGGACCCTCTAGAAGAACACAAACCTTAACTCGATTATGTGACCGTCTTGAACTGCCTCTAAAACTTAGGGTTTGTGGCAGTACGGCGTTGCCACATGTGAGGCGTTGGCTTGACCCTTCTACGGCTGGACCATTGGTACTGTGGCATGTGATGGATACTTTTTGAACTCCGCTCAAGTGTTGAGCTATTTGGGAAATCTTGGGTGTTTGTTTATTCGATCGGAAAGTTTAACACTGTCTATTTATCTGGAATGTGATACAATATTTGGAATCCATAAGTAGTTATGAGATAACTAATTTGAATGTTATAAATCTAGCACTTTAGTCTCATTTGATCGGTTGCCACGGGATTTTGATGTGATCAAAAGTCCGTCGCAATCACGTAGCGTACGCGGATACTCGTCGGTAAACTTAATAGATAGCCACACCCCATAGCCCCGACCAAGTGACTGTAGGAGAACCCCGTCGCCAAAAACATCCGTTCGGGTGCTCGCGGCACTGGTGTTCCGCCTTAGTGCACTTCGTCGACGGCATTCGGGGGTGCGGCCGTCTACTAAAGTTTGCGATGAGCATTCAATCAGGATGTCGGGAATCTTGTTGAATTGCCCGACTTGATATTGAAAAGAGTTTTCGATAATGAGACTAAAATGCGGGGTTTATAATTGTTAGGCATGAGATGTCTAAGGAATTCATTTGGTTAGGCATGCGATATCTAAGGAGGTTGTGGATGTTGGAGATAGTGCCCTCAGAGTCAATTATTGGATCACAGGCATGTGATTGCAATGATTGAGCGAGGACCTATACCGGTAGGACAGTCTTACTCAAGATGATAGTATGCTATCTGGTTTATCTTTATCATCGTGTACTGCTTTAGGTGACCTTACAGGTCACTATTGCACGTTGATAGAGCCCTTAGGATTCTTGCTTGATGGCCAGTAGTATGATGGCGATCATATACGTGGGAGCTGGGGTCTATAAGCGCATCCTTAAAAGGTCCCTAGTCGTGGGAGTTTTCGAGACAGGGCATCGATACTTCAGAGTAGACTAGTGTATACAGTCGAGACCCCGACGAGGGGCGGTGGCCGGTCTCACAAGCCACTGGTGTCAGTTGGTTCACCTAAGAGGTATACAGGTGCTCATTGGGTTATGAGTACACGAGACAAGACTCGCCGGGAACATGCTAGTTGGTCTTATACCAGATGTCAGATAGCAGTTCCCTGGTGACATGTGTACATGTTAGTTCATCGACCTGAGATCGTCATTTTTCTCTTGTGAGTTCCTACTGTACTTTGATTACTACCCTACCACGGCTCAAAGGAGTCGTGCAAACAGGTTTTAGTTGGGTACAGTCCCGAGCCACATGGAGGCAGTGAGCGGATCTTCAGGGGTTCATCTCTCCCGGTATTGAGGGTGAGGTCGCGCTGTGTCTAGGAGAGCCATTACACGAAATCCTTGGCTAAGGCAGAAGATTTTCTGGTAGGTATTCCAGTAATATCTCAGGGTGTTCTGGGCTACACTCCGACACGACTTGTACCGCTTTTGGGGGTCTGACTTTTACCAACCCCCTTGGCCCGCCATGCGATGCTCATAGACGAACGGACCGGACTGTACGGATATTGTCACTGACAGGCTCAGTAGGGTGTCAGGATAAGTTCGCTCATCGACGTCCCTTTTGGTCAATACCTGGTGGCCCGTTACGTATGGCTAATACCTCTGACGTGCTAGTGGTTAAATCCACAGCCAAAGTGTTGACGAGTTTTTAGAGTCCCCCACAGACAGTTTCTCAAGTTTCGGGCGAAACGCTGTAGAGGCCGTATGGAGATATGGCAGGGTTCGATCATATACGTGCGGTATTGCACGGATCATGATCGGACGGATAATACTAGCGGGCTTTGGTTTAAGCCGGATCCTAGTATTATACAGTGTAGATTTTGTCTCTTTGCATTTGTATTCGGTCGGAATACAAATGCGGGTATGTATATACAGTCGCGGGGTTTTCCTGTAATTTATTACGGGATCGTTTTTCTGAAGTTGCCAGTTAGCTTTCCGTTTCGGCCATTTTCCTTTCTATCTTTCTTTGGTTGATAATTGGTGTGGAGGGGGTTATTTGCAATTGTGCATTTTATTATGAAGAAGACTTTTTGTGATGATAGCTTCATGATGGTTCAACCATCATTTGACTTCTTTGTTCATGATTGCTTGACTTTTGGAGATATGATGGTTGATGAGAAGGAGACTCTTTTTTGTGATCATGATTTTCTCATCATCACTCATCATTCTTTCTTGCATGACACTCACACTCCCTCCTCTTCTTTGATCATGGCCGGCCATTCTTGAGAGGGGGCTGTCCCAATTTTTGGAGTTGGAAAGTTGTTCTTTTTGGCTTGCACAAAATCCTTTTTAGTTCATCTCCAAAATTATTATTCCTCCACTTTCCAAAATGGCAACTTCCTCAACCTTTTGAGACAAACCATTCTACACTTAGCCTACAGCATTCTTGGACATGTCGACTTGCCAACTTCGTGCCCGAGTTGCCTCGGTCCAGAGGTGGGAGCCCATAAAAGAACCCGGCGATGTGGTGCCCTTCCGACGAGGAGATGAAGACCGGAGATTCCGCGGGGAGATCGGGATGACGACGAGAAGACCGAAGGACACGGATCGCTCGGTATATCTCTCTACCCCATTCTTCAGTTTGCTAGCATTAGGTTAATGGCCCGATCCGGGTTTTAAAGTACGCGGTAGCGCCGGTTCTAGTTTATAGAAAAGTTTTGATTCCGCATTTTGGCCTCGGAAAGACGGCCGGGGCGCTGCCGTGCACTTACACTGGTATCAGAGACACGCCATTAACCTAGTCTAGCTTGCTCTAACGTGTTTACAAGTTCGATCGATCCGATTTTGCAAAAAACCGCGTTTCCATGTCAAGTTTCTGTCGAATTTTTCCAGTGCTCTAAAAATTATTTGGTACATTGTAAAAATACGTGCAGGGTTTTTTATGCATTCTGTGAAAATTTGGTAGCACGATGGCACTGTTTCACCGCGGAACCGCGGCCAAACCCATGCATTGGCCGCGGTTCCGCCTCCATTTAAACTATTCACAGCACCAAATTTTTACAGTGGGCTTCTGACATGGAAATGGGGATTTTGGTATATACTTTTTGGGCCCAGATTTATTTGAGTGCTACAGTTGTGCTTGGGGCCCACTTCGGGAAATTTAGTCGATCGAAAATTTTAAACATGTTAGTTCACAGTATTTACATTATATCTGCGACCGTGAATGTCACTTGATCGGTAAATCCTGTCTAACTGCTATAGCCCTTTTAGACGGATTTGCGAACGTGACATTCACGTTGATGTTCTGTATTGTGCTGTGATATTGCGGATTTGTCGTGGTGGATAGCCTGGATGCAATGTTAGTACAGTTTGGTTGTTTATGTACATTTGATATTGCGGGGCGAGCGTCCGACATGTGGACTGCCGTCACTCCCTGTTTGTATATTATTCTTTTGGGGGCATGACCGGGCCGAGGTCGATGTACCCGTTGTATATTTTACTTTCTGTACTAGGATTACCCCGCGGAGGGGTGCACGGATAGCCGGGTTCTAGAGGGCAGCGGGCCCGCATCTCATGGAGTTGAGACAGAGGGGGCTTTACTCTAGAATTGGCGGGCTATTCGCCGCACTCGTAGGGGGTACAGGTTGACCCAAGGATGGGTGCCCAAGTTACCGGATTCCGTGAAGTGCTAGATGGTCCATTCACGTTGCTGAAGGGGGCTGCCTCACTTCAGGTTTTGGCGGGTAACTTGCCGCGCCCGTAGGGGTCTAGGATTTCATTGCACAGGCTATCCACACGACAAGGGGAACGTCGGGTTTCAGTAGCGGCTCTATGAAACCCGGGGATCCCAGATATCTGTATTGTTCTGTGATGCTTATTACATTTATGTGATGTTGCATTTTATCACGCCTTGAGCGAATATTATATATTGATATATATACTAATAGATGTTGTATATGTTTTGCATCCACGCTAGTCCAGTCTCCGTTCTGTCGTTAGTTAAGTAACCTAACGGGTAATGATGGGACCCAGTGGCGAATGCAGATGGCATATACGTACATCGTATTTTCGTTCTTTATTGGTGTGATCAATTGATGGGACTGCATTGATTCGGATCAATGCAAGCTAAACAAACATATTCTGATGTTGTTGGAACATTTTTCAAAAAGCTGTTATTGCAAGGACGTTTTCTTTTGTTTTGCATAGTGGTATTCGGTTATGAATATCCAGCACCTCAGTCGACAAGGCAAGGGCCGAGATCCCTTCACCGGGAGTGACCCCTTGGACAGAGTTTGCGTCAGGGCAATAACTTCACTATAGTCGTTTACTTTTGCTTTGCATCTTGGTATTCAGTTGGAATATCCTGCACCTCATTCTACGGGGAAAGAGCCGAGATCCCTTCACCGGGAGTGACCTCTTTAGCAAAGGTTTTCGTTACTATATTTTTATAAAAGCTATTCGGTTCCTTCAACGATATCAAGTTCATTACGTTAAAGGTTTTTTGCCAAAAACCATTCGTAGTCCTCCGTCATTTCAGAAAGGTAGCACTTAGTATTCATGCTATGTATGTTGGCCTTCGTTAAGGCATAGTGTATGGTAGCTATTTGTTACTTTTCTGCAGCATAGATAGATGCGTTGGTTTGGGACAGTCATACCGCCTTGTTGGCCAAAGTCAAGGGTAGGTACGGGTGGGTTCAAATTAACCTGGATAATGACGGGTAGAACTTGACATGTGACTTATGATATGTTGGCCTTCGTCAAGGTCATAAGAGCATGGGGTAAAAATCACATCGGGAGTTTCTAAAGAAACTGAAACTTACCAGATATGCGCATACCTTTTGGAGTGTGATGACGTGAGTGGATTCCATCACATTATCATGCGATGATTGTTGGATCCCGATTCCTCGGGTGATCCCGACTAATTCTTCTTTCAGGTTTGGAAGAGAATTTGACGTTACAGTAGGAGGTTTCCTGATTAGATAAATTGGTAACCATTCTGATCTAGGTTAGAGTGCACGCTGAGGGTTTCTTTTCTCTCTCTCTTTGGCAGCGACCATGGCCCGACCCTTGACTATGACTCAGTGACCAAGTTGACCGAACCTTCTTAAACACTAGCTTTTGGATTGTCAGAGTTGCATACCTCATTGCCACTCCTACTCTTACCCTTTTCTCCAGGACACCCTGTATTATTACGAACGTTCGCTTCCATTGGATAAAACCATCGTATGGTTATATACGAACTCGAAGGAATTTATTCGAGGATGGTTTCCGGTTCTGGAGAAAACGGATATGACTATTCAGTTGTCTTTTCCTTTTACCTTCTCTCAAGTTGCCAGCGCTCCTTGGATTAGGACGGTACACCTATTACGCTTATTGGATAGTCTTCTTCCAAACCATAGGCTGGTGCCGAATGGTAGGGAATGAAGAAAACCATTTAGCCTAAAAGGTGTACAGAAGGTATTAAGTAAAGACATATCAAGGGATTAGTAAGAGGGCAAAGTAAATTGCGGCTGCTATTCACGACCAAACCAAATATTTCTTCGCCAATCCTACATCACCTTTGAATTTCTCCAGAACACTCTGTATCACTACGAAGATCTACAGTTTATTTGGATACTCCATCGTATGGTTATATACGAACTCGAAAGGAACTTGTTCCAGTTCGGGGATGGATTCTGGTTCAGGAGAAATAGGAATAAGGTTTATTCAGTTGTCTTTTATCTTCACCTTCTCTCGCATTGCGAGTGCTCCTAGGATTAGGACAGTACACCTATTACGCTTATTGGATAGTCTTCTTCAAAACCATAGGCTGGTGCCGAACGGTAGGGAAGGAAGAAAACCATTTAAGCCTAAGAGGGTGTACAGAAGGTAATGACTAAAGACATATAAAGGGATTTGGAGAGATGGCAAAGAAATATACGGTTTCATTTGTGAATCTGATAATGGAAGAGGCATTACTAGGAATACCCGGATACCCCATCGAAACATTTCAATGTTTCAGTTTCACTACGTACTGTTAATAGAAAACTGATTTCCTAATTAGACACTTGCTCCAGGGTATGTATTTACCAGGTATGATTCTCACATCTGTATGGTTTTACAGATGATGAGTGGGAGTAAGTTATTGGGAATTAGGTGATCATCCTCATTATATCGGAATTCGTTGTAATTGGTGATATTTGAGGAAGTCACCTGGGTTGTTTGTCGGACGACAAATATTTGGTTTTGAATATCCGCTGTTATGCACCAATTTCAAATTGATATATCTGTACGTCTATTTTTATAGAGTGAGATATAACTTTTTGAAATTATGTCTATGACATTTACCTATATCAGTGGATGGTTAGGTAAGGAACATTGAACAGCGGTGTAATTCTTCTTAACCATAAGAACAGTTTTCAACCTACGACACACAGAGATGAGTTATTAGACTCAAGGGACTTATACAGAGTATTGTATGTTGTCCAGTGTCCATGGGGACAGAGGGGTTGGTCCTCGTACTATATTCTGTTTACTTGTGACTTCTCTAGTTCTTAGACAAGTGTTTCGTAGAAACACAAGGTCCAAGTTTTGAGAAGTTATATGTATATGAATAAAGTAGAGAACCAGAAGTTGCAAGTATCGGGATTCTTCAAGATGATCGAAGATGTGGATACTTGTGTATGGTATTCAGTTGATAGTAATGATTAAGAGAACTTGCTTCTCTTTCAGGTTACTCATAATTGGAAGCATTCCTAAGTTGAGTAACGTTGATCGGCCTTTTTTCCATTTAGTTGACATGCACTGGAGACAGCTGCATGATTTAAATCTGGTTCCAATTAAATCAGTGCCTCTGTTTCTATATTGGATATAGAACGGTTCATATCTTGACATTGTTAAGGTACGGGGAGTTGTCCATCTTATGCTTAAAACCAGACTTTGGACAACTCAAGGCACGTTTCTGTAATGTCTGTTTGTGGATTGACCCGGGCTATGACTAGGTTGACTTTCTACCATCTGGAAGATCAATAGTGATATTGTTCTTGACTCGCCACAGTTTTAATAAAAATGGATTTTTTCAGAAAACAGTAGAGGGAGTATGGTAGAACTGGAAGTGATTCCAGAACCGCAAACGATTACTGAAAATTTGATAAGAACCTAAAGATTCAATATGATTTAACATTCCATTGGCCACTCCGCAGATATGGTGGGTAACCTCAGCCACTCGAGAGGTACTTCGGTATGCTCAAATACGGTAACAGGGAGGTTCTTGTTTACCCAGACTTGCCATTGCTGTTGATCCAGATTGTGAGATCCGGCAGGAGGATGAATATAGCGTCGTTCTAAATTAGCTTTAGAAGTGCACGTGTATATCATTCTGCCAGAGGGTTGTCGTAGTCAGTGGGAGCAGCGGAAACATTGGTGGACAAGTGGCTTATGTCTATTTATAGACTAAAGCAGATATAGCGGAGATAGATCATCTATTTCTGATGTGACAGTCATAGGTTTGACTTCATCAGAATAGGGGATGGATCTGTTAAGAAGGTAGTAGGGTGTGATGTCCTGGTATGTGGATGACATACACATAGTAGGAAGTGATATTCCTGCATTACGACCGGTTATACTTTGGTTGTCATACAGTAGTTTCTCCACTTAGGGTATGGATATTATATCTTACATTCTGGTTACTGGATCTATGGTTTTAGATCTAGATTTGGGAAGCGTCCCAATCAGGGTACTTAGACAGCATTCTAAAGGTATTTAGAATAGACGACTCCTGGCACGGTAGTGTACCAGCAGTATGATGGAGTCGCCCTCTCTGAAGGTGTCTTACAAACTAAAATGGAGAGGGATGTGCATGATTGGCAGATCACTTGCTTAGGCAATTGAGTCAATCATGAGATGTCAAGTACCACACCAGATGTTGTTTTTGCAGTAGATGCAGTAAGTTGATATTAATTCAATCCAGGAGAAACATTCGGAAGCAGTTTTAGAACATAAGTGGATGTTCTAGGGATATGATAACAACAACCTCATTCGAGAGACAATTATCATTCCAGGCTTCCAAGGTGACCTGGATGACAGAGTGACTGTCAGAGTTATAGTTTTCCCTCTGACGAGGGGCAGTATTTTAGACAGGTGGTCTAGGTGGATACTGTAGGGTTTCCTTAACACCTCTATTAGGGTTTTGAAGCATCACTCATGCCATAACAATAAAATTATGAGGTGCTAAGTAAACTATACTATGAATCGAACTAGAATTTATGAAGTAACTATTAATAGTATCAAATTTTAAAACTTAATTTATACTAAGTGATGAAACTACAACCTTTGTAGACCTCTTTGGAAGACTCCTTTGCTTTGGAAGGGTTCGCTTGATCAACTCCTCGTCCACGACGATCCACCCGAAGCTCTTTGCTCTAAGCTTGTTGCTTCCTTCGATCTTTGAAAATCTTGAAGCACAACACCCTACACAAGATAGCAAAGGTTGTGTAGGATGATGAAGTGGTTGCTTTTCTTATTTAATACCTTTTCTTTTATTTATCTAACTCTATTTTAACAATTAAAAGAGAGCTAGAGTGAAGAGGAAGAAGATGGCTCTTTTCTTTTTCTTTTTGGAGTGAATAATGGAAAAAGAAAATGAAATGAGAGATATATATTATCACAACCATAACCATAGTTAAATAATATTTAGATATTTTACTTGGGTTAAAGGCAAAAGGAAAAAGAACCATGGTTGAGTCAAATTCAACAATGGAAATGTGTAGAAAGAATGACTCATGAAGAAAGAAATGAGTCATAAACCTTTTTGCTTTATCTTTAACTTTAATGAAAAATATCTATATATATTTATTTATCTACAATATGATTCTTGTATTGCCATCATCCTTGTATCATCAACCATGATACATTTCATGTATGTATGTGTGTATGCACATCATCATGTACATATACATGCATGTATCCATAAAAAGAAAAGGATTTAAATAAATAATATAAAAGTCAATATTAAATCAACACTTGATTTAATAAATCGGTCATATCTCATATGACCCGACTAATATCAAATGCCCGATTAAAATACAACATCACATACTCGTATTTAATCGAGCCTCCGCACATATCTCATATGCGCACCACTTCGTTTCGCCTGAGCCGAAAAACTTCTATGTGGGACTCTAAGGCTCGTCAATACGCCAGCAGTAGATGATGATCATATCAAACACCCACAAGCCGCAAGCGGTCAGCTAAACGTAACGGCAACCCGGGTATTGAGCGATCAGAATAAGAACAAGCGAACCTGTAAAAACTCCTGTCAATCCATCCGGCAACACTTACCGTACAGTCCGGTCTCTTCGTCAGATATGCTGCATATCGAGTCTAGGGATGGAATCGTCGACCCCAATAACTCAATAAGTCATGCCGGTATATGGTCTATAACAGATCGAGAAACTTACTGATAACACTTATCAGTACTATCTTAGTAGCCCTGGCCAGGGACTTCCCATTATAGTCAATCGTGCACAGCACAGCATCAACCCCCAATACCGGGAGAGACGAAACCCCTCCTATCGCTCACTGCCTCCATATGCCTCGAGACTATACCCAAAATCCACCTGTTTGTACGACTCAATAGAGCCGTAGTAGGCTGGAGATCAAAGTACAGTGGGAGGACACACAAGACTCTATGACGATATCGGGTCTACAGACTAACCTGTACCAGTGTCACCTGAGAACTGCTATCCGACGTATGATAGAATACCATATAGGAGTTCTCGGTGAGTCCGTTCAGTGTACCCAGTCTCACTGAGCACCCGTATACTATCTTCGGTGTCAACACACTAGACGGATATGGGATCATCAATCGCCTATCATGTGGAATAAGAATGGTATACGCTAGTCTAAACTGGAATATCGATGCCCTGTCTCGATATACCTACGACTAGGAACATTTCAAGGATATGCTTATAAACTACAGATGTCCCACTAGTATGATCCGCATCATAATCCCAGTAGTCAAGCCAATATCCTTAGGGCTTTATCAACATGCACCAAATGAATATAAACATGATCAAGTGAACATATGATAAAGTAAAACCAGATAGCATACTATCATGTCGAGCAAGACTGTCCTCTGAATATATATATATATATACACATCAGTACATACACTATCTCATAATGGCCTCTAGGGCATACATATATCCAACAGATACTGAGGGAGGCATGGCGCAAGATACTGAATAAGTTCAGTTGACGATACAGTCTAAGAAGTTTGGATTTGGAGTTCATTTATGAACTAGGTCTCATCAGATATCCAGACATATTCTAAGACAGGTATTGCTCATTTCGGGAGATGGGTTTCTCCGCGAACTTGAGATAAAGAGAGACATAGAAAGAAACATTAGGGCGGATCCACTCACTGAGGCTATTGCTTGAACGCATTAGTTTCGCAAGCGGGTTTTGTGAGACTGATTAGTAGAGGAGTTGGGTATTCGGTATCACACGGGCTGTGAGTATGCGACATCGCAATAATTAGCCTTAAGTACAAGTGGGAGATTGTTGGAGATAATGCCCTCAGAGTCAATTATTGGATCACAGGCACGTGATTGCAATGATTGAGTGAGGACCTATACCGGTAGGACAGTCTTACTCAAGATGATAGTATGCTATCTGGTTTATCTTTATCATCATGTACTGCTTTAGGTGACCTTACAGGTCACTATTGCACGTTGATAGAGTCCATAGGATTCTTGCTTGACGGCCAGCAGTATGATGGCGATCATATACGTGGGAGCTGGGGTCTATAAGCGCATCCTTAAAAGGTCCCTAGTCGTGGGAGTTTTCGAGACAGGGCATTGATACTTCAGAGTAGACTAGTATATACAGTCGAGACCCCGACGAGGGGCGGTGGCCGGTCTCACAAGCCACTGGTGTCAGTTGGTTCACCTAAGATGTATACAGATGCTCAATGGGTTATGAGTACACCGGACAAGACTCGCCGGGAACATGCTAGTTGGTCTTATACCAGACGTCAGATAGCAGTTCCCTGGTGACATGTGTACAGGTTAGTTCATCGACCTGAGATCATCATGTGTCTCGTGTGAGTTCCCACTATACTTTTATTACTACCCTACCATGGCTCAAAGGAGTCGTGTAAACAGGTTTTAGTTGGGTACAGTCTCGAGCCACATGGAGGCAGTGAGCGGATCTTCAGGGGTTTGTCTCTCCCGGTATTAGGGGTGTGGTTGCGCTGTGTCTAGGAGAGCCATTACATGAAGTCCTTGGCCAAGGCAGGAGATTTACTGGTAGGTATTCCAGTAATATCTCAGGGTGTTCTGGGCTACACTCCGACATGACTTGTACCGCTTTTGGGGGTCTGACTTTTACCAACCCCCTAAGCCCGCCATGCGATGCTCATAGACGAACGGACCGGACTGTACGGATATTGTCACTGACAGGCTCAGTAGGGTGTCAGGATGAGTTCGCTCATTGACGTCCCTCTTGGTTAATACCTGATGGCCCGTTACGTATAGCTAATACCTCTGACGTGCTAGTGGTTAAATCCATAGCCAAAGTGTTGACGAGTCTTTAGAGTCCCCCACAGACAGTTTCTCAAGTTTCGGGCGAAACGCTGTAGAGGCCGTATGGAGATATGGCAGGGTTCGATCATATACGTGCGGTATTGCACGGATTATGATCAGACGGATAATACTAGCGGGCTTTGGTTTAAGCCGGATCCTAGTATTATACAGTGTAGATTTTGTCTCATTGCATTTGTATTCGGTCGGAATACAAATGCGGGTATGTATATACAGTCGCGGGGTTTTCCTGTAATTTATTACGGGATCGTTTTTCTGAAGTTGCTAGTTAGCTTTCCGTTTCGGCCATTTTCCATTCTATCTTTCTTTGGCTGATAATTGGTGTGGAGGGGGTTATTTGCAATTGTGCATTTTATTATGGAGAAGACTTTTTGTGATGATAGCTTCATGATGGTTCAACCATCATTTGACTTTTTTGTTCATGATTGCTTGACTTTTGGAGATATGATTGTTGATGAGAAGGAGACTCTTTTTTGTGATCATGATTTTCTCATCATCACTCATCATTCTTTCCTGCATGTCACTCACACTCCCTCCTCTTCTTTGATCATGGCCGGCCATTCTTGAGAGGGGCTGTCCCAATTTTTGGAGTGGGAAAGTTGTTCATTTTGGCTTGCACAAAATCCTTTTTAGTTCTTCTCCAAAATTATTATTCCTCCACCTTCCAAAATGGCAACTTCCTCAACCCCATGAGACAAACCATTCTACACTTAGCCTACAGCATTCTTGGACACGTCGATTTTCCAACTTCGTGCCCGAGTTTCCTCGGTCCAGAGGTGGGAGCCCGTAAAAGAACCCGGCGATGTGGTGCCCTTCCGACGAGGAGATGAAGACCGGAGATTCCGCGGGAAGATCGGGATGATGATGAGAAGACCGAAGGATACGGATCGCTCGGTATATCTCTCTACCCCATTCTCCAGTTTGCTAGCATTAGGTTAATGGCCCGATCCGGGTTTTAAAGTACGTGGTAGCGCCGGTTCTAGTTTATAGAAAAGTTTTGATTCCGCATTTTGGCCTCGGAAAGACGGCCGGGGCGCTGCCGTGCACTTACAGTGGATTCCAACTGCTGTAGTTTTACGCTTTCTTTTCTGCGAATGTAAGTGTAATATGTGGTGTATCGCCAGTTTCGTTGCTATACATCAACGACAATTGGGATACGCATATTTACTTACGTTGATGATATGTGATGTTATGCGTTGCTGGATATGTTATATTGGATCGTCGTGTTTGAATAGCCGGATTTTTTTTGTGAGATGAGAGTTTTTCTTTTTCATTCATGTAAAATTCATTGTATGTAATATTCTTTTATTAGGGCATTTCCGGGCTGAGGATGATGTCACCTTTGTATATTATTTACTTTTCCGTATTAGGATAGACCCAAGAGGAGAGCACAAGTAACCGGGTTCTAGGGTCCGGTGGAAGACCATCTCGAGGAGTCGAGTCCGGGTCTCCTAACTCTAGAATTGGTAGGGTTTCTTGCCGCTCTCGTAGGGGTCTAGGGATGTGGGTTTGGCTATTCATCACGACCGTGGAATCCGTGTTTTATATAGGCTCAAAATAAAACACGGACATCCTAGTATATCCAATATTTCATATGTTGTTTTCTGCTGCGTTATCTGTGATGTGATCATGTGATATGTTCAGATAGATATTGTATATAGTATATATGATATATTATATAGACGTTGCTTATGTTTTGCACCCGCACTAGCCCTACCCCGCTATGCCGTTAGTTACCTAACCTAACGTTGCATGACGGGACATCGAGGCAAATGCGGATGGCATAAGCGTACGTTGTATTTATCTGTGATGATTAGGTGACTTAAATGATGGGACTTCATTAATGAGTTTAATGAAATAAAAGAAACCTAAAGATGTTGTAGAAACTTTTTTAAAAACTGGTAGCTCTAGTTCTTTCTTTGCATAGCGGTATTCCTTGCAGAATATCCAGCACCTTATTCGATAAGGAAAGAGCCGAGATCCCTTCACCGGGTGTGACTTTTTTAGCGAAACTAGCAGATGCTACACACTCGGTTTGTCTTTTGATTGCTTCTATAGTTTTTGCTTGGCATAGGGGTATTTGTGAAATATCCTGCACCTTATTCGATAAGGAAAGAGCCGACGATCCTTTCACCGGGAGTGACCTCTTTAGCAAAACTAGAAACGCTTCAAAAACACTCCATTTAAAATCACTCGATTCTACGACGATATCAAGTTCATTATGCAAAAGGTTTTCTTAAAAACCTGTTGTAACCCTCCGTCATTTTAGGAAGTAGAGTACTTAGTATTCGTGCTGTGTTTGTTGACCTTAGTTAAGGCACAATGTACGGTAGCTAAGTGATGTCTTTCTATATAGCATATGATGCGATTAGTTAAGACAGTCATGTGACTTTGTTGACCTTAGTTAAGGGTCATGTAGGTGGGTCTAATTAATTAAGAAGTGACGGGTAGAACTTGACTTGTGCTTATGATTTGTTGACCATAGTTAAGGTCATAACTCACTAGGGGTAAAATATTATTGGGAATTTCAAGCGTTGAAATTTGCAATGAGATTGCATACCTTCTATGAGATAGTTGGATCCTGATACCCACTACGAGTAAGAGTTACTCCTGGGAGAGTTTTGCACTTTACAATTAGCCGATCAAGTAGGTGTCTAGAAAGGTGTCAACGGGGTCATGCCCCTGGGAAATCGAGGTTTATTTTAATTAGGTCCGTGTGAAAGAACGGGGAACCTCCCTCAAAGTACCGGCACTGGACTGGCTGAAAGATTGGCGAACTTGTAGAGTGTAATTAATCCCGGCTGGTCTTTCCTTTTAAGGTTTGAAGGAAGATTTGATAAAAACAGTGAGAGCTATCCTGATTAGATAAAATATATAACCAATCTAATCTTGTAAGAGCGCATGTAGAGTGTTTTCTTCTCTTTCTCTCCAGATAGCGACCATGTCACGCCTTAATCAAGATAATAATATGGATGAATTGACCGAACCCGCTTGTTATACTGAGCTGGGGAACGCTGGTCCTGCTCCAACTATAAATATTATAAGACAAAGCAGGAAATTGGGGCTTACCAGAATTCCCGTGCCGCCCAAACGAAGAAAGTGCATGCTAATGCATCTTCTTCGGGTGTGTTCATTATAGAGAACTGAGAACGGGTGATAAGTTTCATAAGATAGAAACGGTGCAAGTGTTGCAGCCAAGTCTGTTGGTAATTATCACCCTGTATTACCAGAATACAGATTCTGAACGATTGTTATTAGATACCGAACCTGATATACAACATCATATCAGTCTCTTTATTAGTAAAGAAGGATATAATTTTGTATTGTTGGATAATGTTTTGAACATTCCCTATATCAAGAGTTGATCGGTTCAGGCACGTTATCTAAAAGCATTGACATTTTAAATCAAACTACAGTTCTCATTATACAGAACACACACAAGAGGAAGAGTTCAGAAATGAACGAATCCTTCTTGAGGCATTGTTGACTAGGTCATATCAATGCGACCCGACTAGCTAAATTACATTTAGATGCATATTTAAATTAGTTTGAATTTACATCTTGTGAAACTTGCCGGTCATGTCACAAAGATAAGATGACCACAGCTCTGTTTATTGGAAACATACAAAGAGTTAGTGAACTCTTGGGATCGATACATGATGATGTATGTAATGTCCCCTGTCTACACATGCCAAGACCGGTTCTTTATACTTCATTATATTCACTGTTTATCTCTCAAGATTCCGACATATGTTCCTGTTGAAACACATGTCTAAAGCTTTTGAGAAATTCAAAGAATATAAGTCAGAAGTAGAGAACCAAAACGGCCATAAGTATTATGTCCTATGATGAGATCAGGGAGGAGAATACTTGTGTCACGACCCGAAAGTACGGAATGTGACCGGCACTTAGATTACGAAACGTCTAGAGGCGCAACGTAACCTAAGTAAGCCGAAGCCCAGAAATCTAAACCATGAAAAAGAAGAAGCAGTAAAAGAAAACATGCAGGAACAAGTTTAAAACATCAGTAATTTTTCTCAAAAATTTCGGCAGAGTCTCCTCTATAAAAACTGGCCCCCAAACGGGTACAACAAGTATAATATACATAAACAATAAAAAGCATCCCCAACGGGAGCTAGCATCAACGCCAACAGGCGGAAATAACCACAACAAGCACAATAATATACAACGCCAAAGGGCGAGGCTCAAAACTCAAAGAAAACAAAACCACCATATCAGAATAATACATGCGCGACTCTAAGGTCGAAATAAAAAAAAATACTGGTCCAATAAACTTATCAAGTAATACAAGTATGGTTGATGGAGCTTACTAGATACAAATGAAAGAATAAAAAATACAATGGTGGTTCAGATACAAGTGAACCAACCTACCGTGCAAATCACCCTGAAGAAAAGATGTGCCAGCAAGCTGCCAGGGAAACCTGTACATCGAACCTGTAATAAAATTTGGCACAACGGGGGTGAGTTGCCAACTCGTGAGTAGAAGACATCTACGAAAAGAAATCGAATGCACGACGCTATCCTAGGTCATAATAATACACTACTAAGTCCCAATCATCTAATAATAGCAGGGTAATACTACGTGTAAGTGCAGATACTCCGTGCTCGTGTCAGTGCCTCATATAGTACTATGTCATATGAAAGGATATGCATGCACCATGAATGTAAAATAACCAATCCTGAAATCCAGGTGTATCTGTATAAGAAATCTTTAGCTGTTATCATAGTAAAACGGGTATAGAAACCGGAAATATCAACAATGAAATCAATGGAAATCCGTGTCAAGCATCGACACAAACATGTAAATCTCAAGTCTCATAGTCTCAATATCTCGGGCTCCGTCAGTCCGGATCGGCCCATATCATCAAATCTCATGACAACGGTCGGTATCCTCCGGATATCCGCCGCGCCAGACATCACCGGTAGGTAGCCTTCCCCTGCCAGGCTCATCGTCTACAACTCGATCTTCTTGCCCCGGGCTACCATACCGGGCCCACCATGTACCCGAGACGGTTCATCCACTCCTCGAATCGGGTCTCGAAATCCATCAGAAAACATGAAATCTCATGGTGGACGACACATACATCACGAGAAAACCGCATCTTATGTTTTTAAAAAGAGAGGAGGAGGAGAGAGAGAAGTTTTTATATATTCTTGCGGTTTTCCCCAAAATCCAGAAATCTCATAGAAATCCAAATCTCAAAATCATGAGTAAGTAAATGATAAGTGTCGGCATATGCCCCATAAAACTGCATGATAACATGAGAATATGAATGCATGAATGTCTATGTAATAAATGTAAGTGCACGGCGGCGCCCCGGCCGTCAAACCGACGCCGGAATGCGGAAGCGGTGATAAACTTTAAATTTTACTGAACTGGCAAACCGCCGCGCACCTATAGCCGGATCGAACCATTAACTAGTCCTAGCTATCTACAAGAAAGGGAATAGAGATATACCGACGATCCAAGTCCTCCGGTCTTCTCGTCATGGTCCCGATCACCTGCGAAATGTCCCGTCTCCTCCTCGTCGCCGGAAGTGCACCACATCGCCTACTTCTTTTACGGGCTCCCACCTCAATGCCGAGGCAACTCGGGCACGAAGCCGGCTACTCGACGTGCCCAAGATTCGCTGTAGAAAATAGTAGAACTAGTGTCTCATTTGGGGTTTATGGAGGTGCCATTTTGGTGGAGGAAATGAGGTATGAACTTTTGTGGAGGAACTTGGGGATTTTTCTAGCATCAAGAGAGCAAAAATCCCCACTACAAAAATGGGCAACCCACCCTCATGGTGGCCGGCCATCACAAGAGGAGAGGGAGGGTGAGAATGAGGGAGAGACCCAAAAATAATGGGAGCCATTCTCAATAATACAAAGGAGAGAGAGAGAAGGTTATCATGCAAAAAGGGAATGATCACAACAAATCCAACACTCCAAGGCAACCATCATCTCATGCATGATGGCTTCAAAAAGTCAAGCCATCATGAGAAGAAGAAGTCAAGTGATGGTGCTCATCATGAAAACCATCATGATAAAAAAAAAAGCAAAGACCCCCTCCACAACCACTTATTTGCAACAATGCAAATAAGCCCTCCTCCACCAATCTTCGGCCAATGAACGATACAAAGGAAATCGGCCGAAACGAAAAGCAAACTGGCAACTCCAGAAAACTGGTCCCGTAATAAATTACAGGAAAACCCCGATACTGTGCATACACACCCGCATTTGTATTCCGACCGAAATACAAATGCAATGAGACAAAATCTACACTGTACTATACTAGAATCCGGCTTAAACCAAAGCCGGCCAGTAATATCCGTTCGATCCTGATCCGTGCAATACCGCACGTATCTGATCGAACCCTGCCATATAACCACACGGCCTATAGTACAAACTGTCCGATCCTGATCCGTGCAATACCGCACGTATCTGATCGGACCCTGCCATATCTCCATACGGCCTCTACAACCTTTCGCCCGAAAGCTGAGTAACTGAATGTGGGGGACTCTAAAGACTCATCAACACCTTGGTTGTGGATTTAACCACTAGCACGTTAGAGGTATAAGCCAATACATAACGGGCTACCAGGTATTGACCAAAAGGGACGTCTGTGAGCGAACTCAGCCTGACACCCTACTGAGCCTGTCAGTGACAATATCCGTACAGTCCGGTCCGTTCGTCTATGAGCATCGCATGGCGGGCCTAGGGGGTTGGTAAAAGTCAGACCCCCAAAAGCGGTACAAGTCGTGTCGGAGTGTAGCCCAGAACACCCTGAGACACTACTGGAATACCTACCAGTAAATCTCCTTGCCTCGGCCGAGGGCTTCGTGTAATGGCTCTCCTAGACACAGCACGACCTCACCCCCAATACCGGGAGAGACGAACCCCTGAAGATACGCTCACTGCCTCCATGTAGCTCGGGACTGTACCCAACTAAAACCTGTTTGCACGACTCCTTTGAGCCGTGGTAGGGTAGTAATCAAAGTACAGTGGGAACTCACACAAGACAAATGACGATCCCCAGGTCGATGAACTAACCTGTACACATGTCACCAGGGAACTGCCATCTGACGTCTGGTATATGACCAACTGGCATGTTCCCGGCGAGTCCTGTCCGGTGTACTCATAACCCAATGAGCACCTGTATACATCTTAGGTGATCCAACTGACACCAGTGGCTTGTGAGACCGGCCACCGCCCCTCGTCGGGGTCTCGACTGTATACACTAGTCTACTATGGAGAATCGATGCCCTGTCTCGAAACTCTCACGACTAGGGACCTTTTAAGGATATGCTTATAGACCCCCAGCTCCCACTTATATGATCGCCCTCATACTGCTGGTGGTCAAGCAAGAATCCTAGGGGCTCTATCAACGTGTAATAGCGACGTGTCAGGTCACTTAAAACAGTACACGATGATAAAGGTAAACCAGATAGCATACTATCATCTCGAGTAAGACTGTCCTACCGGGATAGGTCCTCCATCAATCATTACAATCACGTACCTGTGACCTAATAATTGACTCTGAGGGCACTACCTCCAACAATCTCCCACTTGCACTCAAGGCTAATTATTGCGATGTCGCATACTCACAGCCCGTGTGATACCGAACACCCAACTCCTCTACTAGTCAGTCTCACAAAGCTCGTTTGCGAAACTATTGCGTTCGAGGAATAGCCTCAGTGAGTGGATCCGCTTTGTTGTATCTTTCTATGTCTCTCTATATCTCAAGTTCGCGGAGAAAGCCATCTCCCGAAAAGAGCAATACCTGTCTTAGAATGTGTCTGGATGTCTGATGGGACATAGCTCATAAATGAACTCCAAATTCAAACTTCTTAGACTGTATCGTCAACTGAACTTAATCAGTATCCTGCGCCATGCCTCCCTCAGTATTGCCTTGGACCAACTGTCCAAAATACTGCCCCTCGTCAGAAGGAAAACTATAACTCTGACAACCTCCTTGTCGTCCAGGTCACCTTGGAAGCCTGGAATGATAACTGTTTCCCGAATGAGGCTGTTGTTATCATATCCCTAGAACATCCACTTATGTTCTAAAACTGCTTCCGACCGTTTCTCCAGGATTGGATCAATGTCAACTTATTGCATCTAGTGCAAGAACAACATCTGGTGTGGTACTTGACATCTCACGATTGACTCAATTGCCTGAGCAAGTGATCTGCCAATCATGCCCGTCCCTCTCCCCTTTAGTCTGTAAGACACCTTTGGAGAGGGTGACTCCATTTCCTGCAGGTACACTACCGTGCCAGGAGTCATCCATCCTAAATACTCTTAGAATGCTGTCAAGTACCCTAATTGGGAAACCACCCAAATCTAGATCTAAGACCATAGATCTAGTAACCAGTATGTCTGATATAAAATCCATTTCCTTTGTGGAGAAACAACTGTGTGACGACCAAAGTATAACCGATCGTAGTGTAGGAGTTTCCTTTCCTACTCTGTGTATATCATCCAAATACCAGGATATCATACCCTACTACCTTCTCAACAGATCCATCCCCTATTCTGATGAAGTCAAACCCATGACTGTCACGTCAGAAATAGATGATCTTTCTCCGCTACATCTGCTCTAGTCTATAAATAGACATAAGCAACCTGTCCACCAATGCTTCCGCTGCTCCCACTGACTACGACAACCCTCTGGCAGAGTCATATAGACGTACACTTCTAAAACTGGTTTAGAACGACGCTATATTCATCCTCCCGCCGGGTCTCGTAACCTGGAACAACAGCAATGGCAATTGTGGGTAAACAAGAACTTCCCTGTCACCGTCCTTGAGGCTACCGGAGTACCTCTCGGGTGCCTGAAGTTACCCACCTTATCTGCGGAGTGGCCAATGGAATGTCAATTCAGATTGAATCTTTAGGTTCCTTATCAAATCTTCAGTAATCGTTTGTGGTTCTGGAATCACTTCCAGTTCTACCATACTCCCACTACTGTTTTTCTGAAAAAATCCATTTTTAATAAAACTGTGGCGAGTCTAGAACAATATCGCTATTGTTCATCCAGATGGTAGAAAATCAACCCTCGTCATAGCCTGAGTCAACCCACAAACAGCCATTACAGAAACGTGCCTTGAGTTGTCCAGTGTCTGGTTTTAATCATAAACCGGACAACTCCCCGTACCTTAACATCGTTAAGATATGAACTGTTCTATATCCAATATAGAAACAGAGGCACTGATTTAATTGAACCAGATTCAAATCATGCAGCTGTCCCCAGCGCATGTCAACTAAATGGAAGGAGGCCGATCGGCGTTACTCAACTTAGGAATACTTCCAATTATGAGTAACCTGAAAGAGAAGCAAGATCTCTTTATCATCACTATCAACTGAATACCATACACAAGTATCTACATCTTCGATCACTTTGAAGAATCCCGATACTTGCTACACCTGGTTCTCTACTCTATTCAAATACCTATAACTTCTCAAAATTTGGACCCTGTGTTTCCGCGAAACACCTGTCTAAAAACTAGAGAAGTCATAAGTAAACCGAATATAGTACGAGGACCAAGCCCTCTGTCCTGATGGACCCTGGACAACATACAATCCTTTGTATAAGTCCCTTGAGTCTGATAACTCATTCACTGTGTGTCGTAGGTTGAAAACTGTACTTATGGTTAAGAAGAATACACCGCTGTTTAATGCTCCTTACCTAACCATCCACTGATATAGGTAAATGTCGTAGACATAATTTCAGAAAGGTATATCTCACTCTATGAAAATAGACGTACAGATATATCAATTTGAAATTGGTGCATAACAGCGGATATTCAAAACCAAATATTTGCCGACCGGCAAACAGCCCAGGTGATTTCCTCAAATATCACCGATTACAACGAATCCCGATATAATGAGGATAATCACCCAATTCCCAATAACTTACTCCCACTCATCATCTGTAAAACCATACAGATGTGAGAATCGTACCTGGTAAATACATACCCTGGAGTAAGTATCTAATCGGGAAATCAGTTTTCCTTTAACATTACACAGTGAAACTGAAACATTGAAATGTTCCGATGGGGTATTCTGGTATTCCTAGTAATGCCTCTTCCAGATTCACGACTGTAACCGTATAGTTCTTTGCCACCTCTCCAAATCCCTTCATATGTCTTTAGTCTTTACCTTCTGCACACCCTTTTAGGCCAAATGGTTTTCTTCCTTCCCTACCGTTCGGCACCAGCCTATGGTTTGGAAGAAGACTATCCAATAAGCATAATGGGTGTACTGTCCCAATCCTAGGAACACTCGCAATGGGAGAGGGTGAAGATAAAAGACAACCGAATAAACCTTATTCCTATTTCTCCTGAACCAGAATCCATCCCCGAACTGGAACCAGTTCCATTCGAGTTCGTATATAACCATACGATGGAGTATCCAAATAAACTGTGGATCTTCGTAGTGATACGGAGTGTCCTGGAGAAATACAAAGGTGATGTGGGAGTGGTAACGAAATATTTGGTTTGGTCGTGAATATCTGTTGCAATTTACTTTGCCCTCTTACTAATCCCTTGCTTTGTCTGAACTTAATACCTTCTGCACACCATCGTTATGCTAATTGGTTTTCTTCATTCCCTACCGGTCGGCACCAGCCTAAGGTTTGGAAGAAGACAATCCAATTTGCGTAATAGGTGTACTACCCCTAAACCAAGGAGTACTCATAACCTGAGAGAGGGTAAAAGGAAAAGACAACTGAATAATCCTATCCGTTTTCTCCAGAACCTGAAACCATCCTCGAATAAATTCCTTCGAGTTCGTATATAACCATACGATGGTTTTGTCCAATGGAAGTGGACGTTCGTAGTAATACGGGGTGTCCTGGAGAAAAGGGTAAAAGTAGGAGTGGCAATGAGGTTTGCAACTCTGACAATCCAAAAGCCAGTGTTAAGAAGGTTCGGTCAACTTGGTCACTGAGTCATAGTCTTAGGGTCGGGTCAAAAGGTCGCTGCCAGAGAGAGAGAAAAGAAACACTCAGCGTGCACTCTAACCTAGATCAGAATGGTTACCAATTTATCTAATCTGGAATCCTCCCACTGTACCTCAAATTCTCCTCCAAACCTGAAAGAAGAATTAGCCGGGGTCACCCGAGGAGTAAACTAACTCATCAGTGGGAATCGGGATCCAACTATCACCGCATGATAACGTGACGGAATCCGCTCACGCAATCACACTCCAGAAGGTATGCGCATATCTGGCAAGTTTCAGTTCTTTTGAAACTCCCGATGTGATTTCTGCCCCATGCTCTTATGACCTTGGCGAAGGTCAACAAATCATAAGTCACATGTCAAGTTCTACCCATCATTATTCAGGTTAATTTGAATCCACCCGCACAAGCCCTTGACGAAGGTCAACAAGGCTATACGACTGTCCCAAACCAACGCATCTATCTATGCAGCAGAAAGGTAACAAGCAGCTACCATACACTATGCCTTGACGAAGGTCAACAAACACAGCATGAATACTACGTGCTACCCGTCTGAAACGACGGAGGGCTACGAATGGTTTCTGGCGAAAACCTTTAACGTAAAGAACTTGATATCGTTGAAGGAACTGATAGCTTTTTGAAAATATAGTGACGAAAACCGTTGCTAAAGAGGTCACTCCCGGTGAAGGGATCTCGGCTCTTTCCCCGTAGAATGAGGTGCAGGATATTCCAACTGAATACCGCGATGCAAAGCAAAAGTAATCGGCTATAGTGAAGTCATTGCCCTGACGCAAACTTTTTGTCCAAGGGGTCACTCCCGGTGAAGGGATCTCGGCCCTTGCCTCGTCGACTGAGGAGCAGGATATTCTAAATGAATACCGCGATGCAAAACAAAAGTGAACGTCCTTGCAATAACAGCTTTTTGAAAAGTGTTCCAACAACATCAGATTAGGTTTGTTTTTAACTTGCATTGATCCGAATCAACGCAGTCCCATCAATTGATCACACCATAAAGAACGAAAATATACTGATGTACGTATATGCCATCCGCATTCGCCGCTGGGTCCCGTCATTACCCGTTAGGTTAGCTAACTAACGACAGAGCGGGGACTGGACTAGCGCGGATGTAAAATATATACAACATCTACTAATATATATACCAATATATTATATTCTCTCAAGGCATGAATAAAATGCAACATCACAGAGAATGAACAGCATCACAGAAACAATACAGATATCTGGGATCCCCGGGTTTCACAGAGCCGCTGAAACCCGACGTTCCCCTGGTCGTGTGGATAGCCTGTGCAATGAAAACCTAGACCCCTACAGGCGCGGCAAGTTACCCGCCAAAACCTGAAGCGAGGCAGCCCCCTTCAGCTCCGTGAATGGACCACCCAGCACTTCACGGAATTCGGTAACTTGGGCACCCCTCCTGGGTCAACCTGTACCCCCTACGAGTGCGGCGAATAGCCCGCCAATCCTAGAGTGAAGCCCCCTCCGTCCCAATGCCATGAGATGCGGGCTTGTTGCCCTCTAGAATCCGGCTATCCGTGCTCCCCTCCGCGGGGCAATCCTAGTACAGAAAGTAAAATATACATACACCGGGTACATCGACCGCAACCAGGTCGTGCCCCAAAATAATAATACAAACAGGCAGTGACGGCAGTCCACATGTCGGACGCTCGCCCCGCAATATCAAATGTACATAATACAACCACAACTGTACTAGCATTGCATCCAGGCTATCCCCCACGACCGATCCGCAACATCACAGCAAAAACAGAACATCAACGTGAAAGTCACGTTCGCAAATCCGTCTAACCGGGCTATAGCAGTTAGACCGGATTTACCGATCAAGTGACATTCACGGTCGCAGATATAATGTAAATACTGTGAAATAATGTGTTTAAAATATCCGATCAATCAAATTTTAACAAGTGGGCCCTAAAGTACTACTGTAGCACATCAAGAAATTCTGGGCCCAATATTAATATTCCAAAACCCCAATTTTCACCCCAGAAAGCTACTGTAGAAATTTGGTGCAGTGATCTCCACAATGTGCGGCGGAACAGCGGCGGGAAGGGGGTTTTCGCGGCGGTTCCGCGCTCCCATAGTGGAGTCACTTCATCGAATTTTTACAGAGCTCTTAGATTTTCCAGTACATCAATATTTTACAACCTGAAAAATTTTTCGAGACTAAAAAATTTCAACAGAAAACTGTCGATGGGAAAAACACGGTTTTGGAACTTTTTGATCGATCGGAAATGCAAACACATTAAACCAAGCTAGACTAAATTAATGGCGAGGCTTTGATACCACTGTAAGTGCACGGCGGCGCCCCGGCCGTCAAACCGACGCCGGAATGCGGAAGCGGTGATAAACTTTAAATTTTACTGAACTGGCAAACCGCCGCGCACCTATAGCCGGATCGAACCATTAACTAGTCCTAGCTATCTACAAGAAAGGGAATAGAGATATACCGACGATCCAAGTCCTCCGGTCTTCTCGTCATGGTCCCGATCACCTGCGAAATGTCCCGTCTCCTCCTCGTCGCCGGAAGTGCACCACATCGCCTACTTCTTTTACGGGCTCCCACCTCAATGCCGAGGCAACTCGGGCACGAAGCCGGCTACTCGACGTGCCCAAGATTCGCTGTAGAAAATAGTAGAACTAGTGTCTCATTTGGGGTTTATGGAGGTGCCATTTTGGTGGAGGAAATGAGGTATGAACTTTTGTGGAGGAACTTGGGGATTTTTCTAGCATCAAGAGAGCAAAAATCCCCACTACAAAAATGGGCAACCCACCCTCATGGTGGCCGGCCATCACAAGAGGAGAGGGAGGGTGAGAATGAGGGAGAGACCCAAAAATAATGGGAGCCATTCTCAATAATACAAAGGAGAGAGAGAGAAGGTTATCATGCAAAAAGGGAATGATCACAACAAATCCAACACTCCAAGGCAACCATCATCTCATGCATGATGGCTTCAAAAAGTCAAGCCATCATGAGAAGAAGAAGTCAAGTGATGGTGCTCATCATGAAAACCATCATGATAAAAAAAAAAGCAAAGACCCCCTCCACAACCACTTATTTGCAACAATGCAAATAAGCCCTCCTCCACCAATCTTCGGCCAATGAACGATACAAAGGAAATCGGCCGAAACGAAAAGCAAACTGGCAACTCCAGAAAACTGGTCCCGTAATAAATTACAGGAAAACCCCGATACTGTGCATACACACCCGCATTTGTATTCCGACCGAAATACAAATGCAATGAGACAAAATCTACACTGTACTATACTAGAATCCGGCTTAAACCAAAGCCGGCCAGTAATATCCGTTCGATCCTGATCCGTGCAATACCGCACGTATCTGATCGAACCCTGCCATATAACCACACGGCCTATAGTACAAACTGTCCGATCCTGATCCGTGCAATACCGCACGTATCTGATCGGACCCTGCCATATCTCCATACGGCCTCTACAACCTTTCGCCCGAAAGCTGAGTAACTGAATGTGGGGGACTCTAAAGACT